>CM019066.1:96561668-97252977 GCA_009667805.1 Leptobrachium leishanense
TGGGGTTTGCCTGATTAAACTGATGAATGAAAGCACCGAACAGCAGGGCACTTTGGCAACTCTTCCCTGCTCTTCGGTGTTCTCTGAATAGGCAAAGCATTGCTTCTCTATGGGGGATTTCACTGCCCTCGAACAGGCACTGTGTATGTAGGCAGTTTGCCAAAATTTGGCGAACTGCCTGCTCTCTGACTAGCCGAATGATCCTGAAATGTCTGAATTTCAGTGTCCAGTTACATTTCGGTGACATTTTGGACCTCTCTGAATAACCCTTTATATGTTATAATTTTATGGATTGCGTTTCTATATTTTTAAATTTTTCTTCTCATATTTCTTGATTTCAGAGACTGGGATCACCTGTGTTTGCACTTCTAGGGGTCATGTTTGCTGGATATTCTTTGACCATCTCATCTCTGGCATTAGTGCAAGGTCCATATTGCCGAACAGGATCTGGTTGGGAGTACCCCTTTCAAAATACAGCAGGAGGGTACGACATGTAATAGCAAACAAACCTTTAGCCTGAAACAAATACAGTCTGGAATTGTTGAAAATAAATTAAATTAAATGCAAAATTAAAGGAATGCAATTAAATCAGAATGAATATTAGACTGACGCTATATGCATTTATGGCATTTTGAAGATCTTTTACATTCTAATGGCATTTAATGTTGATTTACATACTGTATCTTTCTAACATTACGCCCCCTGCATCTCACGTAGTCAGAATATTGTTTACGTTATTTTTACTAAAATAGTAGCATTTTCTAAGCTATAATTTTAAAAGGATCTAAGAATAATTAGAGTTCATATAATAGCAACATGTTTTTAGTTAATCCGCCGACATGTAAAAGAACCAAATTATTATGAACGTTGAAAGTGAACTTGATCCTTTTATATAATTCGCTCATTATTTAGGCTGCTGTCAGACGAGCGTAGTGTTCACTTCCGTGATTGCGCCTAAAAGTACATCCGTGATAGCATGAAAGAAAGTCCATTGGAGCCTGACACATGAAGTACGTCCGCACTGAACTGCGGACGCATGACGGACGCTGCAAACGGACGCAGGTTAGGCAAGAACGTAATACTGCTAGAACGGACGTGCGGAGTGCGCCACGTCCACAACGTCTGCATAGCTTTGTGTGTGAGTGATGGAGCATGGTCAGACGGACTGCATTTATACGTCCAGCATTTTTGACGGACAGAATGTTTTTTCATTGTAATTTATTTTTCTCTCCTACATCCGTCAAATATAACTTCAGTGAAAAAATGGACTGTGTGGCCACTACTGCGTCATCCGTACTGACGATGTCCGTACTGCACGGACGTACAGTCCGTAGAAATCACGCTCGTCTGACCCTAGCCTTAGCATCCCAGAGGTTTATAGCCCTGTGTATATATAAAGTTTATTTAGGCAAAATGTATAACATGATTAAATAGGTTGTTCCCAATGCCCTTTTAAAATCTATACAGTATATTTTCCTGCATGTAATAGGAAAGGTTTATTTTTTACACGCTGTTAAAATAAAGGTTTAGTGTTATTTCCTGTACTTCGCTTTTTACTAGGCTTATTTGCTAAAGAAAAAGCTGTAATGGATTGGTGGGTGTTATATTATCACCAAGATGTGTGTTTTCTTATTTTAGGTACCTCAATCAGTATTCTTCATGGTCTGCATGCTTAGAGCCCATCAATGTGGTAGCCTGGAATGTTATTTTATTCTCCCTCCTGATCACACTCAGTGGCCTGCAAGTCATTATCTGCTTAGCTAAGGCAATATATGATGTTTGTACCATCTGTAACGGAACACATTCAGTTATGATTCAGGTAAACAATGCATTAACATGTTATCTTTGAGACAGAGATAAAACAATGGAGTATGTTTTTTTTACAGTAAAGACTAACGAGTGTAAAATTGAATAGCGCCTATATTTAGTGAGTTCTTTATGTGAATAGTGTCTATCTGGTGATGTGCTGCTGTACAGAAGTCAAAAATGGTGACCTATAAAACCCCCAAGGTCACTAGAACAATCAGTACAAGCAAGAACAAAAGACTTCTACAAGTGCACAAATGCATATACAGATGAATCTTGGTATTCAAATACTATAACATGGATATATTATACAATGTAACAATATAGATGCAAGTGTCAGTGTTCAATATCAGAATGCTTATACAGTGAATAAATCATCACACTCGTGGGGTGCATACATATAATAAGGCATGCATATACTTATAAATTCTTGGGTAGGGCCTCGTAACCATAAGGCCTCATATGAAGTACATGTGAAAAAAGAGGGACATACGTAGTGCAATACTGAGAAAAATGAGGGGAGGAGATGGTTGTTCAATTGCCAACTCACATTTTATAGAGCCTATATAAAATATTGGCTTTGCAAAGCATGCAGTGTGCCAGCTCGTGGAGTGGCAATGTTCTTCCAATAGAACATCCCCCATATATGAAAAAGAAAGCACTGACTGAGGAAGCTGTGGATTTTATCAGCGATACGCGTCTCAGATCCCCTATGCACATACTTTTTAAATACTGGCATATTTTAGAATACAATACTTTCATTATTAGTTTATAGTGCCTCTGGAGGCACTGAAGAGCGTAGAACCAGGAAGTCAGCTTGGCCTGCGCAATTAGCGTAGCGTTCAGCTGCGAAAATTGCGTAGGCTATGCTGGCTCAGTGCTGCCCCTGCTGTCTGTGTAGTGAATCACACACACAGCAGCCGGCAAACGGAAAGTGCAGGGGAAAAAAAGCGGAGGACAGAAGCACAGCGAGGGAACATGGAGAGGTGAGTATGAAAACTTTTTACAATGAATAACATTTTCTTTACAGATTAAATATACATACATGTCATTACAACACAATGAGCACATTAATTTACTGGAACTGCACGTCCCTACTATACAGAGCCAATCTATACTGTTACGTTATATAATATATCGATGTTATAGTATTTGAATACCAAGATTCATGTTTTTTACATGTTATACTGATATGAGAACCGGAAAAGAAAATCAAATTATGTACAGTAAAAACAAAACCAGACCTGTCCACAACCTTCTTAACTCATTCACTGCTAAGTTGTTTTCCATAAAACCACTGCCAGGACCCAGTGGATTTATGGGGAAATAAATTGCAGCAGATATCAATGAAAATGTGCCTGACAATCCGAAAAGTCACTGCACGTTCGGTGACCTTTCGTTCCCCGCACGTCTGGGTGATTAGTCAATTCTAGTTTGCCGACCCTGCGATGTATTCGGCAACCACCGCAGGGAAAACTCGTCAGAAACCTGCAGAACACTCACCGAACATCACCAAAAACCCCACCGAACAAGCCAGAAAAACCCGACTAGCCACACATCACAACGCAGAGCAGCCGCCGGAAAAACCTGACAAGCAGATGAACGTGGTGAGAAAAACAAAAAAACTGTATGCTTGAAAGATTGAAATTTGAAACGCTGTTTGCAAAAAAAACTACACAACGAAAATATGTGTCAGCACAGAGAGGTGTGTGTGTGTGTGTCAGCACAGAGAGGTGTGTGTGTGTTCACATTACCACACTCTGTAGGGCTGCTCCCGAAGTCTCCTGGCCCTGGGTGCCATTCAGACAGCCCTGCCTGTGGATGTCTGCCCTCTGATTGGAGCACCCCTAGGCAGTCATCTGACCTGCACCGGCTCTGCCCATGACTGACTAGGACAGTCACATGACTGTCCTGCATCAATCAAGCCATGGGGAGGTCTGCCTCCCATGGTGGGCGCTTTTTTTTTTTTTTAAATAGCTTGAGCCAATGGAGCTTTCCCATTGGCTCAAGCTTTCATTTCCTGTCACTGCCTCTGGAGGCACTGACGAGCTTGCCACAGCTTGAGCTTCACAATTAGCGTAGCGTTTAGCTAAGCAAATTGCGTAGCCAAGACTGGCTCAGTGTTGCCCCTGCTGTCTGTGTGATGAATCACACAGACAGCAGCCGGCAAACTGAAAGAAGAAAATAAAAAAAAGCGGACAGAGAAGGACGGCGACGGAGCATGGAGTAGGTGAGTATGAGAACTTTTTTCAATATTTTGTTTTATTTTACAGATAAATAGACACATTACAGCACATTAATTTGCTGGAATGGCAGGAGAGGCTCTGCCTCCCCTGCCACACCTAACTGCACGTCCCTGCTAGGAACTGATCAGTATAGCTTCCAGACCTGAGGAAGAGAGGAATCCTCGAAAGCTTGTCTTTTAAACGTAACATTAGTCCAATAAAAAAGGTATCACTACGTACTGCTATAATCGCGATTTTTTTAATATATATATATATATTTATACAGTTATATTATTTAAGTAGGAATTCAGTGATTTATTTCTAACTTCTATTAAGAGTGAAGTAGTAACAGTGATTTGTTTTATGTTCAGGGTTATTCAAAGAGATCCGAATTGCTTGAGAAAGGTAACCGGACGCTGAAAATCAGCGATCGGTTACCTTTCTTGGCCATTCGGCTATCCAGAGAGCAGGCAGTTCGCCAAATACTGGCAAATTGCCTGAACATATGGTGCTTGTTCAGTGCCTGTTCGAGGGCAGTGAAAAACCCATGAAAAAGCACTGCTTCGGCCATTCAGAGAACAAAAACCAGCAGTGAAAGGTTCCCGAAATGCCCTGTCATTCGGTGGTTTAATTCGGCAAGTTTATTCAGGAGAATCCCATAGGCTTCATTGTTAAAATATTCCCGTTTTAATTCAATATCTAATAAACCGTTCATTATAAAATTCTGCAGTAAAGAGTCTCTTTATTTATAGATTTTCTAGGATTATTTTAAGCATTTTTCTGATTTTTTTTTTTTTTTAAAAGTCCGTTTTTTTTTTTTTTAAGTTTACTTGTTTTTTCTGTATCAGCCCTCTTTATTATCATTCCCTGGACCTCATATGTAAATTTCAGACATTTTCGCTCAGTAGTTTCTTTGCAAACAGTGTTTCACTTTTCAATCATTCATGCAAACTGTTTTCCTAATTTATTCACTGCCTCTTCTGCTGTGTCGAAGGCTGCGATCGGCTCCTGTTCGGGTTTTTCTGTGGTTTTCGGAAGGTTAATCCAGATGTTTGAGGGTTTTCGGCATGCATTCGCTGGGTTTTGCGGTTTGTTTTCGTCAGGTTTGCGGCAGCTTTTCCCTGCAATTCGGGGACCCTGTGGTGCTTGCTGAATACACCCCAGGGTCACCGAAAAGGGATCGGCAAAACAAACCGAATTGAAGAGAACAAAAAGTCACCGAACATGCGGTGACTTTTCAAATCTCTTTGAATAACCCTGGTTATTTTCAATACTTAATATAACTTTCTTGCATTTGTTAATGTATAAGAAAGTAGGTTTACATCCAGATTGTAAATATGCTCTTCATTTGATGTGTACAATATAAAATGTTAATGGTAATTAATCAATCAATAAATAAAACAATCCTAGTAATTGTCACGTAGAAGTAAACATTTTAAATAACTGGAATGCATTGTTTATATTTGTAGACAGAAGATTTCTAACGACTAGAATGAATTTCTGACGAGAGGAAAATAGCATTGTGATGACTTACAGGCTGCGTCTGCATGACGGTGCCTTGGGCTCAGAAGACTATCTAACCATTTGGACACATTTGTCCAGAAGCTTGAATGACTTGTTGTTTGCATAGACTACCGTGCGGAAAGGACTTAACAATAAAAATGTTTCATTCTGCTGGTTATTCATGTAAAAATAAATATCTATGCACACTAAGGCCCGTGTCAGACGAACGCAGTGATCACGTCCTTGTCGCCGCACAGTTTAACATCCGTCGTAGCATAGAATCATGAGCAATAGATACCCACACATGAAGTACGTGCGCACCGAACTGCGCACACACAACGCACATGGCAAACGGACGCAAGTAGGCAAGAACGTAAAACCGCTACCACGGACGAGCAGAGTGCGCCCCCTCCTCGTAGCGTTCTGTGAGTGATGGGGAGATGTCAGACGCAGCGCATTTGCGACGACCAGCACCTTGACGCACACAATGGCTTTTCAAATTTTTAGCTTTTTTCATATTAATTTTATTTCCCATAGTTCCTTTTTTTTTATACGTCTGTCAAGAAAAACGGATCGTGTGGTGTCTACAGTGTCTTCCGTCAGTACGTCTGTCTTTCTGCACGCACGCAGAGTGCGCTTAGACTGCGTTCGTCTGACTCTAGCCTTAAAGCATTGACTGTCAGGGTTATCCAAAGAGATCCGAATTGCTTGAGAAAGGTAACCGAACGCTGAAAATCAGCGTTCGGTTACCTTTCCTGGCCATTCGGCTATCCAGAGAGCAGGCAATTCGCCAAATCCTGGCGAATTGCCTGCACATACGGTGCCTGTTCGGTGCCTGTTCGAGGGCAGTGAAATCCCCATGAAAAAGCACTGCTTCGGCTATTCAGAGAACACAAACCAGCAGTGAAAGGTTCCCCTAATGCCCTGCCATTCGGGGGTTTAATTCGGCAAGTTAATTCAGGAGAATCCCATAGGCTTCAATGTTAAAAATTTTCCCGTTTTAATTCAATATCTAATAAACTGTTCATTATAAAATTCTGCAGCAAAAAGTCTCTTTATTTATAGATTTTTTCGGATACTTTAAGCATTTTTCATATTTTTTTTTTTTTTTTAAAAGTCCGATTTTTTTTTTGATTT
This sequence comes from Leptobrachium leishanense, assembly GCA_009667805.1. Classification (NCBI taxonomy): domain Eukaryota; kingdom Metazoa; phylum Chordata; class Amphibia; order Anura; family Megophryidae; genus Leptobrachium; species Leptobrachium leishanense. The sequence goes on from CM019066.1 coordinate 96,568,340, forward strand.
TTTTTTTTTTAAGTTTACTTATTTTTCTGTAACAGCCCTCTTTATTATCATTCCCTGGACCTCCTGTGTAAATTTCAGACATTTTCGCTCAGTAGTTTCTTTGCAAACAGCGTTTCATTTTCACAGATTCACACAAACTATTTTGCTAATTTATTCACCTCCCTCGTCTGCAGTCTCAGCTGCTTCGGCTGCTTCGGCTCCTGCTCGGGCTTTTTCCGTGGTTTTCGGCAGGTTAATCCAGATGTTTTTGGGGGTTTTCGGCATGCATTCGGTGGGTTTTGCGGTTAGTTTTCGTCGGGTTTGCGGCAGCTTTTCCCTGCAATTCGGGGGCCCTGTGGTGCTTGCTGAATACACCGCAGGGTCACCGAAATGCAATCGGCAAAAGGAACCGAATTGAAGAGAACGAAAAGTCACCGAATGTGCGGTGACTTTTCGAATCTCTTTGAATAACCCTGTGTATCTCTCATGATGATAGGTATCATTGAGGTGAATGGTAGCTTTTAAGTGCTCTGAAGAGAGAAAGACGGGTTAATACTTTTGACAACCTGAACTTTGTTATCGCAAGCTCTGACCGGAAAAGGCATATCTTTACTGGAAGAAAACCTAACATCTGACATTGTTTGTGCAACAAACACAAAACTATTAACCTGTAATCCTCCACCTAGTAACTGAACAAAACTATGCTAGTTAGAAAAGTCAAGATGTGTTCACATACAAGTTTGAGTATTTATGTTTATCTATGTAGCATTCGTTTCAGATCCCACTAGTAACAGCCCTTGTTTTATTCCTCCTGGGTAAATTCCATATACATCTTCTTACCCCCTTCACTACTGCAATATTTGAGTTCACTGAGACTCCAATATTAATCCCACATATTTCTAAGACATATACTGTATATGCCACATTTATATGCACAATTAATCACTTCACTAATTGAGTTCAAATAGTGCATACAGTATCTAAATGCACTGTAGTGATAATTACAGTGCATTTAATTTATATGTGAATGGGTGTGTGCAGGTGTGTGTATATTTATTTGTGTGAATGTGCGATGGTCACAGGGTGATTTAAAGTGGTTTTCTATAAAATCATTGGTTTCTGACAGGTTTCTTCTAATGTAAAATCACTTGACAGAGAATGAGTTAAACAATAGGAATCTGAAAATAACCATCTAATGAGTTTGAATCGGATTGTTCTCCTTGAAGCACCTGCAAGTTTCTGTAACATCACCTCAGACAACCTAATGGCATATTTATTTATTTATTGATTTATTTTATTTATTTATAAAAGGATTTTACCAGGAAGGATACATTGAGATTTCTCTCGTTTTCAAGTATGTCCTGGGTTCAAGAACATTGAGTGGTTACAGAAATACAAAATAGTAAAATGCAAGATATTAAAAAACAAAAACAAATATACAGATTAACAGAAAAATAAATATGTAGGAAATAGTCATTATGTCACATGTTTACAGGTGCATTCCGTATTGAGGTATGTTAATAGGGAACTCTTAGGCTGGGGTCAGACGAGCGTAGTGTTCACGTCCGTGATTGCGCCTAAAAGTACGTCCGTGATAGCATGAAAGTAAGTCCATTGGAGCCTGACACATGAAGTACGTCCGCACTGAACTGCGGACGCACAACGGCCGCGGCAAACGGACGCAGGTTAGGCAAGAACGTAATACTGCTAGAACGGCTGTGCGGAGTGCGCCACGTCCACAACGTCTGCATAGCTTTGTGTGTGAGTGATGGAGCGAGGTCAGACGGACTGCATTTATACGTCCAGCATTTTTGACGGACAGAATGTTTTTTCATTGTAATTTATTTTCCCCTCCTACATCCGTCAAAAAATAACTTCAGTGAAAAAACGGACTGTGTGACCACTACTGCGTCATCCATACTGACGATGTCCGTACTGCACGGACGTACAGTCCGTAGAAATCACGCTCGTCTGACCCCAGCCTTAACCCCTTAGTGGCCGGGCGGTTTTACACAAATCCGTCTTTTAGTGACCGCTGCTGTTTTTACTTTTCTGCACTGTTAGTGTTTAGGACAAATTTTCCTCTTACTCGTTTATTCGACCCACACATATTATACACCCTTTTTCCCGCCATTAAATGGACTTTCTAGAAATACCATTATTTCCATCATATCGAATAATTTACTATAAAAAAAAATATGAAATATGAGGAAAAAAATGGTAAAAACACACTTTTTCGTAATTTAATCCCCAAAATCTACAACCACCCAAAAAGACCCCGGCTAAATAGGTTCAAAATTTTGTCCCGAGACTAGAAATACCCAATTTTAACATGCGTTTGCTTTTTAACCCCTTCACTGCTGAGACAGTTCACCTATGTGCGCTGCGCTCATTCTGACCATTTTGTGCTAATTATTTTTAGATGACAGCCTAGGTCCTATTTAATTAAACTCCCCCCAGACAAAAAAAACTTTAAAAAAAAAACATTTTTTTATTTTATTTAATTTTTTTTTTTTTTTTTTTTATTTAATTTTATTTTTTATTTTTTCTTAAAACCAAACCTGGTCATGTTTGGTATCATTTGAAAGGCCATAATCAGGCCTTTCAAATGATGGCAAATATGACCATCCAGCTGCCATGGATCGGGAGATAAAGGGATCCTTAGGATCCCCTTATCTCTACATGGCAGCTAGAGGGTTAACTGGCCCACTGACATCCTCACACATATGGTGAGGTTGTCAGTGGGTGGGGGGGGACCTGGAGGCTTGGCTGACATCCAAGATGTCAGCCCCCCTCCAGGTTTGAATCGCGTTTTGGCGCCAATTGGCACCGCAACGTGATCCGGCGGCGAAACTGTTAATGCCGGGCTCTCCCCTCTCCAGCGGTGCAAACGGCATCTCCCTAGCTTCAATGGTTGGGGAGATAGAGGGCTCCGAAGGAGCCCCCCCTCCCCTCCATTGAAACACATGGGGGCACCTTCTGATGACGTCACTACGCAGCGTGGCGACGTCATCAGCCTCGCCTGCCCATGTAAATCACATGGGCAGGCTTCCTCCCTGCCAGATCGCCGTGGGATCCGACGAGGGAGGTGAGTATCGGGCGGGAGGGGGATTTGGCGCCGCTGACGTACCCTGTACGTCCACGGGTCTAAGGGAGACCCGAGGACAGGACGTACAGGGTACGTCAGGGGTCATTAAGGGGTTTAGACTGGGGGAAGATTTGATGGCGTCTGGGAGGTTATTCCATAATTGTGGTCCTCTGTAGGAAAATGAGGATCGAGCCACTGTCTTTTGGTAATGCAAGTAAGGTGCTGGTCCTGGATCTGAGGTTATAGGATGAGGGAACTGCTAGGGGAAGCAGTCTATTCAGGTAGGGTGGTTAGCTTCCCAGAAAAGCTCTTAAACACCAGGTTTGAAAGGTGAAGGGTGCGTCTAGAGTCCAGTGATGGCCAGTTTAGTTCTTTTAACATGTCACAATGGTGGGTCATGTAGTTACATTGTAGCACAAAGCGACAGAATGAGTTATACAATGCAGTAAGTTTCTGGAGGTGTGTTTGAGGGGCAGCTGCAGACACTACATCTCCGTATTCAATGGCTGGCATAAGCATTTGTTGTACAATCTGCTTTCTTACCACGGGGCTCAGGCAGGGTTTGTTTCTGTACAGGGCACCTAGTTTGGGGTAAATCTTAGATGAGAGTTTTTCGATGTGGGGGCCAAAGGATAGATTTGGATCTAACCACATACCTAGATATTTGAGAGGAGTGACTGTAGTCAGCGTGCCATTTGATCTTGTCCTGACACATAGATGGAGTGTTTGCAATTTGTGTAGTTTAGGTGCTGTTCCAAAGAGCATCGTTACAGTTTTGTTAGTATTTAGAAAAAGTTTGTTATCTTTGGTCCACTTTTCTACCCCTGTGAATTGTTCTTGCAGCACGGCCTCCAGCTGCGGGAGATTTGGTTTGCTGGTATAGATTACAGTGTCGTCTGCGTACATGTGTACAGTTGAGGCTTTGCAGACATTGGGCAGATCATTTATGAATATCGTGAATAGAAGTGGGCCGAGTATTGAGCCTTGGGGTACACCGCATGTGACTGGGAGGGGGAGGGAGGAGCTGTCATAAATGGACACATATTGTGACGATCAGATACATATGATTGAAACCAGGTTAGCATGCTATCACCAATAATGGAGTTTTCACGTTTTAGCAGGGTCTTTGAACAGTTGGTGGGGCCTGACTTGAGTGCGGCCTTTCTGATTGCGTGTCATTACCTAGCTTAGCAATCAGGGTATATGAGTCAGGAGATGTGATTGGCCAGTTTTTGGGTGAAGTTGCAATCGGTTATTTATGAATATGTATAGTGCATTGCATCACCATCCAATACCTTGTATAAGTCCACTTTAATTACTTTGACATAATTACATTTTGGAATCTAAGTCTACGCAACTGAAAATTTTATTTATTTTCAATTTGTGTTTTGGCGTTATGGCTATGGCGTTATGTTAAAGATATCGTGTATCGAACAAAGGTACGGGACATCACTAATCTAAAGCAGAGGATCACTGATGCCATTGCCAAAATTGATGAGGTTATGATACAGCGAACATGGCAAGAAATCGAGTACCAACTTGATGTGCTTTGTGCAACTAATGGTGCCCATATAGAGGTGTATTAAATGAGGCAAAAAAAACTTAAATATATACGTCTCATTTTGTAATAATTTTCACTTGTCTTTTCTTATATCTTTGTAATAAGTTTTTGAAATTGTAAAGAGACTTTATGGACACCCGGTATATTCTCTGGTACTTGAGTTAACAGTTAAAAAGCCTTTCTAAAAGGACAGTGACACAGAGCTTACTGGAACACGTTTGTTGACTTTGCAAATTCAGACACGTGTTTGTTTTGAAATCCTGTAGTAGAATTTCCTAATCTCTGCTGAGACACGCATATAAATGTTTGAAGCAATGACCTTAGCCAGTGTCATACCATAAAGCTTGGTGTGCTGCAAAAAAAATAAAAGATGAAGCTCTTTGTTATATGTCTGGTGTTTCTGTCCGAGTTTGGGTTACGATGCATAGCTGCCAAAGATAGAATATATTACATTGGAATTCAAGAAATAAATTGGAATTATGCTCCTTCTGACGTGAACATCATATCAGGCAACCCTGTGACTGAAGATGAGTAAGTACTTTTTTATTTCTTAATCCATTCACTGCTGAGCGTTTCACCTCTGTGTGCTGAGCTAATTTTTACTGCTTTTTGCTCATCATGTTTGAACTCATGTTTGAGCTCTCGAGCAGGGTCATCTATCCTACTGTTCTGTGTGTGTAACGTGTATGTATATTTGTTATTCTGTCTCTCCCATTGTACAGCGCCACGTAGCTTGTTGGCGCTTTATAAATGCTTGTAACTGTATGCTAAGCTAAACCATTTAATATAAACTCTAAAGAAATGATGTAGACTAAAAAGGAAGAAATACATTATAATAGAAATATTGTAAGATTGTCAGCCTTCAAAGTAAAAAAGTCAGGTATATAAAACAAAGAAACTTAAGTATGATAAGCCAAAATTCTTTGGAATTCATTTAATGCTTTGGGAACTCATCAAACTAAAGAAAAGGGTAATCTATGGGAAATAAAACAGAGTTAGGGAGTAGGGATGAGCTGTTTGGTTCGATCTGTTCGGAGTTCGCATCGAACAACGGCCGTTCGACAGTTCGCGAACTTCTAACTTTTTGGGACGTTTGCCAAAAGTTCGAGAATAAATAATAAAAAATTGAAAAAGTATAAAAAGTGCTTAAAAATACTAAAAAATCTAGAAATAAAGAGACTCTTTACTGCAGAATATTATAAGCAACGGTTTATTAGATATTGAATAAAAATGGTAATATTTTTAACATTGAAGCCTATGGGATAAAACATTCTTGTTACTAAAACATGAGGCAGACACGGCCCTCTAATCAGGTACTGTAGAGGGCAGCCTGCAGGGGCCTCCCAAGGATCCCCTTGAGGAGCATGCGGCCGCCGGATGACAGAGCTGCGACTGTGCGGGCTAGCCACCTGGGTGCATGTGGCAGAGACAGACAGAGCAGGGAGGGAGCCACTGCACCTGCAGCCACGGCAGACCCCCCCCCCACAACCAGGATCCAGGGAGCCCCCACTGACCACCAGACTAAGGTAAGGCGACACATTTCTAAAAAAAATAAAATCCGAGGACATTTTTAAATGTCCCTGGGAACATAAAATAAAACTTTTTTTTTCTTTCTCTACCTGGCTGAATGTATTTAATTATATATATTAGATACATTCAGCCAGGTAGATGGGGGTGGCATGTGGGCTGCGCGGGGTCTCAGGCAGTGTTTGTTGTGCATATTTTTAGCAAATTTATAGGGGAAGGTAAGGGCAGGTATGATATATATATATATATACAGATAAGATATATATCTATATTCTTATAAATATATATATCCAGACTTGTATTACACACACATTTTGGCAACTAATTGCCCCCCCCATTTGGCTGATCCCTCCAAAAGAAATGTTGAACCCGATAGAGCAGAGAATAATATATATATTCTCTGCTCTGTCGGGTTCAACATTTCTTCAGGAGGGATCAGCCAAATTGGGGGGGGGGCGCATTTAGTTGAGATTGTCCATATGCCACCCCACCCATGTGCAAATGTGTATATTTGGTCTGAGGTCTGTGGGTGGGTGTATATATATATATCTGCGTGTTGATATATACGTATATGTCTGTGTGTTGGATCAATGCATCCCTACTCTATACATGGCGCTCCATGTCCCTATAATATATATGATAAGGGGTTACCTTTTTTTATATTTTTATACTATTCCTATTAAATTAACAGTAATTTTAGATGTATTTCATTCAGTAGAAACTTTTTTTTGCCTATATAACATGAGCTTTGTGAAAATAAACCAGTTTTGTGTGTACATTTTAATTTAGTTAGTGGATTCCTGTCCAGTGCGGTGAGAAGCAAACATAAATGTAGTGTAGACACGCTGCGAGGCGGAGCGGAGTGAAGTCAAGCCTGCAAAATGTTTGCTTCGCTTCGCTACGCTGTGCGTCGCTACACGCTCAGTGTGTCTCAGCCTTTATTCCCGCATCGCTAGCTTACCGAATCAGTTTGTATACTTGTTACTGACCCTGCTTGTTCTGAGGACCCGATCTGTTGCCGACTTTGCCTGCCATTTGACTATTCTCTCTGTGTATTCCCTGCCTGTTCTGCTTGCTTCCTGTTGCTACTGGTGTGCGCCGATTCTCACCATATACAGTAGCGCAGTACAAGTGCCTAAACATTGCTGACCCGGTTTTGTTATAACTGATGATGTAACTGAATAGATCGGGGATCTCTTCTGCATTACCAAAACCTCCACCACTGCTCTCTTCCACAATACCACAGAGGGGTTACTTACGGTGTGAAGGCACTTGCTGCCACCAAAGGCACAATATTTGGGCACACTGCCACTGACGCCTATACCAGATTCATATCATTTTAATATTTGACCGCAGGGTCCAACTCTGCACTCTTCCACAATACCACAGAAGGGTTACGGTGTGACGGCACTGTTGCCGACACTAAAGGCCCAATTTTAAAGCACCTATTGTTACTTTCATCCAAAGCCTGCATACGTTTCACCATAATTTAGCCAAAAAATCACTAAACTTATTCTGCGTGTCCTAAAATGTCTCCTCTTTTCATACAGACTGCCGCCCCAAGCAGTTGTTTATGAATAGATTAAAGGAAAACCATTTACCGTCATTTGAAATGTCATTTTTTTGTTTTTAAATGTTTCTATACATCCTACAAATCCGCCACTTCACGGGCAGGTTATGGGGACCTCTTAGGCACGATATTTGAAGGAATTTTTTGTTTTTATTCTTAACCTTTATTTCATGGAAAACTCACTGTTCCTTTAAAAACGTTTTTTTTTTTTACTTTTTGTCCTTATTTCCTGTCCCCCAGGGCACTACCCAGACCCCCATACACCTTTTATGGCAAATATCTTGCATATATGCCCTCTTGGAGGGCACTCTAAAAATCGAACTTTCGAGTCCCATTGACTTGCATTGAGTTCGGTTCGTGTTCGAGTTCGAACTCGAACTTTTGAAATTGTTCGAGTTCGAATAGGAACCAAACACGGGGTGATCTAACAATATAACCCAATCTAACTTTTGTAACCCTTTCCAGCTTCATGCAAGTCAACAATTCTTGATCGTAGGTCTTCTGAGAGCTTTTTTCTGCGAGGCAAGGTTCACATCAGGCAGTGCTTCTTGAAACCAGTAAATCCAAAACTGGTGTGTGTTTTTAAAGGGCAGGACAGCTTTCAGCAACACATCCAATAATATCACACTGATTGGACTTAAGGTTGGCTCACTCCTGGCTCCAATTAGCTCTTGGAGAAGTCATTAGGCTAGGGGTTCACATACTTTTTCCACCCTGCACTGTGAATGTTTACATGTTCTGTTCAATAAAAACATGAAAACATATAATGTTTGTGTTGTATTATTTTAAACAGACTGTGTTTTTCAAATTGTTGTGATTTAGATGAAGATCAGAGCACATTTTATGACCAATTCATGCAAAACTCCACGTAATCCCAAAGGGTTCACATACTTTTTCTTGCCACTGTATAGTATGATTTATAGTGATGTAAACTTTGCTATTTTGCACTGCTTAGCGGCAAATATCACACTTTTTCCAACTGCACCATTTGGTTTTTATTTGGTACCTCAATTGTGAAACCTGCACATTCTGTGAACAATATTGCACCTTTTAGGCAATGTTGCATATTTATGTGTAAAAGGATCTTACACGGTTATAACTGAACTGATATTTATATCCTGTATATATTTTTAATACAGTATATATATTATTTTCTGTATATTAGTATTTCATGCTGTAAATATATTTCCTTATAATATGACACTAGGTAACAGAGTTGTGTTTGACGCGATAAAAATTGCACACTTGCACCATTTTTTTAGTTAAATACAGTCCCATATTAGTATCATTTTACTAACAACAGTAAGGTGCAAAATTGAGGCTGGGGACCCAGGATTTGTATTAGTAATTAGGGTTACGGTTAGTATTTGTGCCACAAATATTTACAAAAAGGAAAGGGTATATCCAGGTAGCACAAAATTCAATTGGTAAAAAACAGGAAAATTATAGCAGATATATGATAAACAACAAGTGTCACAAGTGAATTATATATTACTTATAGTGAAATATAGTTTGAGAGGTAAATCTATCGCGTCACAGTTCATGCGAAGCGGGGTTGTATATAACACTATTGTCCACTTGAAAATAAAGTCACTCAGCAGTCACTGTTGAGGAGATGGGGCAAAAGCATCCTCTGTCCAAATGCAGGTCCAGTTAGAATCTCAAAGAAAGACAAAGAACATAAAAAATGGTGCAGAACCTCAGATAAATATGAGTGTAAGAGAATGAAATGTACACTCACATTTGAATGAGCCAATAGATAAATAAATCTGGCCCGGTTCTGAGCTTTATGGGCAGCTGACCAACTTTTTGGGTGGCCCGGCATTCCCTATTCCGGTTTTCTTTCCCCATCTAGGGCGTGATGGATGCAGCCAAGTTTGAGCCTGTGGATAATTAGGCTCATTTGTAGCGCATATATAGAAAATAAATGGAGTTGGAGGAGGGCGCGCCCAAACTTCAAATGGAGTAATAAATAAGAGAACAGTCTGTGTAACTGATCTCTAGATAGTCTTTATCAGATGGCTCAAATAAACAGTCTTGGCCGCTGGGCAGGTCTCTGCAAGCTCCGTAGCAAACCAGATGGTTAATAAGTAGTAATAACTTGACACAAGTCCCGTGGTGATGAGCCAACGTGGGTGAATAAAGCAAACAAATGTTTTTTTGTTTTTTTTTCTGTTTTTTGTTTTTTTCCAAGCCTGGATCTTACCCAGTCAGAAGGTTCACCCCTCGGTAGTTCCGTCCCTCAAGATGTCACAAGATCATCAGGGTTGGTCTCCGAAATGCGCTTTATCCTCCTTAGGATGTCCGCAGGAAACTTCAAATAAATAAACCAGACACGAGAGTCTTAGACCTGGAGTCCGCTCTCACGGGGCACGCAGTACTTCCAAGATGTGCTCCTTACGTCTGCCTCCTTTGAGCTCCAGCGCAGATGGGGAAAAAATACTTGAATGGGATAGCTTGAAAAACGAATTTATTGAAATTCAATAAAATAACACCTTACATCAATATGATGCTCCAGATAAAATAAAACAAAAAATGAAGAAGCCAAACGCGTTTCACGCCTCGCTGGCGCTTCCTCAGTGGCAATAGAAAAGACGCCAGCGAGGCATGAAACGCGTTTGGCTTGTTCATTTTTTGTTTTATTTTATCTGGAGCATCATATTGATGTAAGGTGTTATTTTATTGAATTTCAATAAATTCGTTTTTCAAGCTATCCCATTCAAGTATTTTTTCCCCCATCTGCGCTGGAGCTCAAAGGAGGCAGACGTAAGGAGAACATCTTGGAAGTACTGTGTGCCCCGTGAGAGCGGACTACAGGTCTAAGACTCTCGTGTCTGGTCTATTTATTTGAAGTTTCCTGCGGACATCCTAAGGAGGATAAAGCGCATTTCGGAGACCAACCCTGATGATCTTGTGACATCTTGAGGGACGGAACTACCGAGGGATGAACCTTCTGACTGGGTAAGATCCAGGCTTGGAAAAAAACAAAAAACAGAAAAAAAAACAAAAAAACATTTGTTTGCTTTATTCACCCACGTAGGGCTCATCACCACGGAACTTGTGTCAAGTTATTACTACTTATTAACCATCTGGTTTGCTACGGAGCTTGCAGAGACCTGCCCAGCGGCCAAGACTGTTTATTTGAGCCATCTGATAAAGACTATCTAGAGATCAGTTACACAGACTGTTCTCTTATTTATTACTCCATTTGAAGTTTGGGCGCGCCCTCCTCCAACTCCATTTATTTTCTATATTTGTTCTTTTTTGGGCAGTTGGACAGACTACCTGGAGGAGTTTATTGGCAGCGAGGGAATGTGGTACGGAGGAGGCGCTAAATGAATAGGATATTAGTGTGAATATGTATGCAGCCTACTGGAAGAAAAACACAAAACCTCGACAGAAATGTGTTGGAGATACAGAAGGAAATAGGGAGTTACTCCAGTGGCGCAGAGGGAGGTAATTTGCGTTGAAAATCCGTATAAGTGCGAAACGGAAGTATTCTAAAAAAGGGGCACAGTCTAGGAACAGACCAGTGTTAAAGTGCTATCTTAACCACTTCCATGCGGAGGACGCGCTGAGCGCATCCTCCGCATGGCTCCTGCTGTGCGGAGGACGCGCTGAGCGCGTCCTCCCTTTGGGGTCAGCGTTCGGCCGGGTTCCGGCCGATCGCTGGCCCCCCCGGTGCGGGCTGACATCCTCGATGTCAGCCCAGCATCCGGAACAGCCGCCGATGAAATTAGGTGTCATCGCGGCGGCGCGATGACACCTAATTCAGGCGCCCCCCCTGCATGTGCAGAGGAGGCGCCTGAAAGGGAGGGGGGGAGGTCCTTCGGACCTCTCTCCCTCCCGATCGGCGGCGTTGTGGGGTTTAACCCAGGCACCATTTGGAAGGGCACAGCCTGCCCTTCCAAATGGTCCCTGGCATTAACCCCTGGGGAGCTGGATCGCGAATCGGCGCTGAAAAGCGCCGGTTCGCGATCCTTTCCCGGAGCTGGCCGACATCTTGGATGTCGGCCAAGCCTCCGGGAACTCCCCCTGAGGACTGGCGTCATCGTGCATAGCACGATGACGCCAGTCCTACAGTTAACCCCTAACTGCCACCAACGGTGGAGATAGGGAGTTCCAATGTACTCCCTATCATCTCCCGATCCGTGGCAGCTAGGGGTTAAAGTTTGGTATTGCTGGATCGGCCAGAGCATGGCCGTTCCAACGATACCAAACACGAAAGTGAAAAAAGTTTTAAAAAAAAAAAAAATTAAAAATAAAAATAAAAATATATATTTTAAAAATAAGATAAAATAAAAAAAAACAAAAACATTTTTTTTTACTTTTTTTTGGTTCGTTAATGCAGCAATATTGTTCCCATTTCAATTATAATGTGAACAATGTTGCTGCACTAACGATTTTTGTATGCGGTGCGTTTGTTAAAAATCGTGTAATTTTTTCCCAAAAAAAAATGTAACGAGACCCCATCTCTAATTTTTTTAACAAGCGCACCCCATACAAAATATAACCGCAATTGCACGCATGTTAAAATGTGAAAAAAAAACACTTTACACATTGTAAATTATTGAAAATACATATTTTATTGCATTTTTTGTTATAATATACAGACAGGTCATGACATATACATATAATAATGACATATTATGAATCTACCGAGTCTGACGGAAAGAACGATATATAATATGTCTGGGTCATATACTAAAATAAGCCTTCAAAACACGTTTAAACATGATGAGCAAAACCGGTAAAAATGACCTCAGCACAGAGGTGTGAAAAGCCTCAGCATCGAAAGGGTTAAATGTACACTAGAAAAAGTGCAATGCAATCAAAAGTGCATATAGTGCAAACAGCTGAAGGTGCTAATTGGGAGCACAGTCTAGGAAGAGACCAAGATAAAGTGCTATTTTATGTGTACACTAGAAAAAGTGCAAATGCAATCAAAAGTGCATATGGAGCAAATAACAGGATATTCGTAATAGAGACAATTCATAAAAACACATAAAAAAGGGCATAAAAAACAACACACACTGCTTGTGCAAAGTGCAAAATATAAAGTGCAATTGAATCAGCACAAAAATGGTGATAAAAATAGTCCATAAATAATACAAAACGTCTAAAAAGACTAAAAGACTAAAAGACAGTCTTATACGTGAATAAATAAAGGAGGGCTAATTGATAACTGTGTAGGCCTCTCACTTCTAACGTCCGTATACGAGGATCCTCCAGATGGGGGAGAAGTGGATCTTATCCTTGTTGTCCTAGTGGGTTCCGTGTTCTGGTAGATTCCACGTTCTCGTAATACGGGGAAGGGGAAAAAAAGAGAGAAAGAGTAAAATAGTGCAATATTGACTAGCTATATTAGTCGTGGAAGGATGCAAGAAAAATGCACACTTACACTTTCCAGAGCCTATATAGTCCAGGCTCTGGTTCGAAATACACTGGGCCAAGTATAGAGTGGCCTCTTCCCTTCTTTGGAAATTATTGTTCACTCGGATATAGAAAAACAGAGTATTCATAGCGCAACTTGAATGATGACTGGGTACATTGGTAAGATAGAGTTGGTCTCACTCACCGATGGTGGAGCCTTGTTCCAGGCTCAACTTAATGGCATGTAGTGCTCCTTTGCTCGGTGGGCACCGTCACCTCTTTAGCTGCACCTCTTTGACGGTCTTCTACTGGCTCAGAAGGGCAAATGAAGTAAATGGACCAAAAAAAAGGAGCAGCAAAACCACGAATTGGTAAATTAAATAACGTGGTTTATTAAGAAATCTTAGTAGCCGTGCAGAGTCCTATGATGAACACCGATGCTTGAAGGGTGGTTATACTTAACAATCAGCAGGGCAGGACTCAAATAGATCAAAGTCAAGAGACCTTGGGGCAGTAGGTGAGTTTTACAAACAGGAGGGCAGACCTCAACAGAGCAACATAAACAGAGGAGTCAGATAAAGCCAGAAACCAAAACGTTTTCCTTATACAGAATGTGGGGATACACAATCAGAATCTCAGTCAGCCAGGCCAGAGGGTCAATACCATGAAATCAGTCAGAACATATAATCAGACAGAGGAGAAACATCTGACATGAACTAGAAACTGAACTGACTAAAAAAACAGCAGACAGACCAAAGAAATAAGGGAAAACATGAAAACATAAACTAGACCCGAATGAATAGCAGGGAGCTCTCGGGAACATCTATACAGCAGGAAAACAGAAACTGAAAATGAACCAAACTTAGCAACTGAAGTGAACCAATGCAAGAGCCTCTTGCATTGGTTCACTTCAGTTGCTAAGTTTGGTTCATTTTCAGTTTCTGTTTTCCTGCTGTATAGATGTTCCAGAGAGCTCCCTGCTATTCAAGCATCGGTGTTCATCATAGGACTCTGCACGGCTACTAAGATTTCTTAATAAACCACGTTATTTAATTTACCAATTCGTGGTTTTGCTGCTCCTTTTTTTGGTCCATTTACTTCATTTGCCCTTCTGAGCCAGTAGAAGACCGTCAAAGAGGTGCAGCTAAAGAGGTGACGGTGCCCACCGAGCAAAGGAGCACTACATGCCATTAAGTTGAGCCTGGAACAAGGCTCCACCATCGGTGAGTGAGACCAACTCTATCTTTACCAATGTACCCAGTCATCATTCAAGTTGCGCTATGAATACTCTGTTTTTCTATATCCGAGGTGAACAATAATTTCCAAAGAAGGGAAGAGGCCACTCTATACTTGGCCCAGTGTATTTCGAACCAGAGCCTGGACTATATAGGCTCTGGAAAGTGTAAGTGTGCATTTTTCTTGCATCCTTCCACGACTAATATAGCTAGACAATATTGCACTATTTTTCTCTTTCTCTCTTTTTTTCCCCTTCCCCGTATTACGAGAACGTGGAATCTACCAGAACACGGAACCCACTAAGACAACAAGGATAAGATCCACTTCTCCCCATCTGGAGGATCCTCGTATACGGACGTTAGAAGTGAGAGGCCTACACAGTTATCAATTAGCCCTCCTTTATTTATTCACGTATAAGACTGTCTTTTAGTCTTTTAGTCTTTTTAGACGTTTTGTATTATTTATGGACTATTTTTATCACCATTTTTGTGCTGATTCAATTGCACTTTATATTTTGCACTTTGCACAAGCAGTGTGTGTTGTTTTTTATGCCCTTTTTTATGTGTTTTTATGAATTGTCTCTATTACGAGTTTATTGGCAGCACCCGTCCAAAAATTTTTTTTTCTTCTCTCTTTTGCGCCAACCATCACACACACGTTACTGTTCATTTGTAGCGCATAGTTGTTTTTCCAGGCAAACACCTCAGAAGCCTCTCTATTCAGCCTATGTAGTTACCTGGGCTTGATGGCTTTGTTAAAATCAAATGAGATCCATTGGAAAGGGAAAGTTTATAAACATTTGGTCCCTTTAATAATAAAGAGATAAAAGCAAATAAAAACATTAAAATAAAATCCTGAGACGTGTTTCGGCTACCTAGGCCTTCATCAGTCAGTATAAAATTAATCCAGTATAAAGAAAAAAGCCCTGCATCAGTGTCTCTATTAATAGGTGCATATTCTAGTTTCAGTTTCAATTTACTGTGATCCTGGCCTTTCCGAGTCGTCACTTCCGCGTGTCGCACTGACGACGTACTTCCGCCCAGCGCCATCTTGAGTTCGCTTGTACGGTAGCTCGCATCCCAGCCAGTATCCTCTCAAATCGCCATCTTAAGTGTTCCAAAGGCATTGCCACCGGCGCAGGAGTAAAAATAAAATTGCTATGCTATAAGATATTAATCCATTATAGAAATATATGAGTAAAAAAACATACGGTGTGAGTTTATATGAGAAATTAACATATATTATGTGGTAAAAAGTTAAAATAAAAACTGTGCATGATTAGTTTTGCACCAGTTATTGAAGGGTTATTCATTCTGAAAATCTATGTTCATATGTATAGTGTATTTGAACATTAAGACATGGAAAAGAGGCAGACTGTATAAATTGAGCTTCTTATTGCTAGAATTGTGAAAATATTGAAACAGGGTCTAAACTCTACAGTATTAGAGGGATATTTAGATCGTTGTAGTATATTTAAATAGGCTATTTAACCCCTATATGTCACGATATAAAAAGATGAATAAAAATCAATATTTTATATGGGGGTAGAAATGAACCTAGGTCCTGATCATATGTAACGAACTGTATAGCGCTCGCACTGAAGTAGCATTTTTTGGATTAAAGAGAGCAGATTTTCTGACAACCAGAGACAGTGAAAACAAAGCTATTCTCCCAAGCCAAGGAGTAGACACACAGTCTAGATTAGAATCACACTTAAGCTCGATTGGTTTCATGACCAAAGGACAACTTAGTGTTGCGACATAATAATGACAGATCTTGGAATGAGATACAGTATACAAAATTTAACAGTAACAGGATTCTTGCGTTCGTTCATATATAAAGGTTTACCACGGCATATGAGTTGTGCAGACTGCAGGGCAGTAACCTCAGAGAAAAACCTTATTTTCGTAAGTCAGTCTGATTGTACAGATTTCAGATCGTACTTAGTATATGCAGAGCTCACAGCATGATAGTCGAACCCACAGTAAGGTGCCTTGTGATTAGGTCTTAGGTCGGTACAGGCAGCTATCAGAGGCCAGGAACGTGAGTAAGATTGTTCAAGGAGCCGGGCAGGTCTCATACAGGCATATACGAATCGTAACATCGACTCGAATGAACAAACACAAAGGGGAAAAACCAGAGAATCGTCAAGTAGCAAGCCGGGTCGAAATACTTAATCAAAGTCCTCGGACAGAAATGTGTCGGTAACAGATCAGATAAGTCTCAACTAACAAAGAGGCAATGCGGGAAATAAGCTCTGCATCAGGGTGACAAGGCAACTCCTCGTGCCCTGCTTCTAAACCCGGCGGCTCCTCGTGACCACACCAGGCCCTGCCCCCTCAGATGCCAATCGGCCATCATGGAATGCAGGCACTTGACCAGCCAGTGGCACAGAAACATGTCCCGACCACCCCAGGGAGTGCAGCAGGGGCTGAGGAGGTAACAGAACCCCCCATTTACAGTCGGACTCAGAGCGACCCCCAGTGACCCATGGTTTCGCTGACCGAGTTGTTTAACGCGAGTTCAGCCCATGGTAACAGATCTGACCACTCACTCCGCTTTTTAGACACGAAGCACCTGAGGTATTGCTCAACACTTTGGTTGGCTCTCTCTGCAGCCCCATTTGTCTGAGGGTGGTAAGCAGAAGAGAAGCTCAACTCGATACCCAAGTTAGCACAAAATCCTCTCCAAAACCTAGAGACAAATTGGATTCCTCTGTCGGATACTATTCCCAGGGAAACCCCATGGAGCCTGACAACACTCTGCACAAAGATGGGCACCAGCTCACTGGCTGAAGGAAGCTTGACCAAAGGTACAAAGTACACCATCTTCAAGAACCTGTCTACCACAGTGAGAATCACAGTATGACCCTGTGACGTTGGCAGATCCGTGATAAAGTCCATTGAAAGGTGGGACCATGGCCTCTCAGGCACCGGCAATGGTTGCAACAGACCAATAGGTAAGGACCTGTGATTTTTGCTTCTACAACACACATCGCAGGTGTCTATGTAGTCCTTTATATCCCTTCGCATACCTGCCCATCAGAACTGTTTTTCAATCGTGGCTAGGGTTTTTGTTATTCCCATATGCCCACAGGGCTTGGAATCACGGTAAAACATCATTATTTGTGTTCTCTCCTCCTCAGGCACGAAGACTCTACCAGGAGGTTTTTCAAGTGGAGCAAGACCTTGAACGGCCTGGGTTCTCTCCAATAAAGGAGAAGATACAGCAATACTCGTGGTCCACAAAATCCTCTCTTGAGGGATGATGGGACTCTGGTCAAAAGTGTGCTGTTCATAAGACTCGAACTGTCTATACAAAGCGTCAGCTTTAGTGTTTTTCGAACCAGGACGATAGGTCAACAAGAAGTTGAAGCTGGACAAGAATAAAGTCCACCTAGCCTGTCTAGCATTCAGACGTTTAGCATCTCCCATGTATACCAGATTCTTATGGTCGGTTATAATTATCACAGGATCCTTAGTACCTTCTAGCAAATAGCGCCATTCCTTGAGAGCTGCTATGTCTGCTAGTAATTCTTTGTTACCAATATCATAGTCTTTCTCAGCGGGTGTCATTTTCCTGGAGAAAAAACCACAAGGATGTAACGGTCCCTCAGGACTCTCTCTCTGAGACAGAACTGCCCCAATCCCTATTTCAGAGGCATCGACTTCCAGCTGAAATGTAAAGCCAGGCTCTGGGTGTCGTAGGATGGATGCCGTGATGAATGCCTCTTTGAGTGACTCAAAAGCCTTCATAGCTTGGTCACTCTAGACTTGATTCTGAGCCCCTTTCTTTGTCATGGCTGTGATAGGAGACACAACAGTAGAGAAACCCTTTATGAACCTTCTATAGTAGTTTGTGAAACCAAGGAATCTCTGTATTGCTTTCAAGCCGTGGGGCAGTGGCCATTCTGTGATGGCAGACAATTTCTGTGGGTCCATCTCAAAGCCCTCTGGCGTGATGATGTAACCCAAGAAGTGGACTGAAGTTATGTCGAACAGACATTTCTCTAACTTGCAGTACAATTTAGTCTCCAGTAACCTTTGTAGTACTGTATGAAAATGAGCGTGGTGTGTCTCCACATCAGGAGAGTAAATCAAAATATCATCAAGATATACAATTACAAAGACTTGCAAAATGTCCCTCAGGACGTCATTTATAAAGTCTTGGAAGACTGCTGGTGCATTGCATAAACCAAACGACATAACCAGATATTCATAATGAACACTCCTGGTTTTGAATGCAGTCTTCCATTCGTGGTCTTGCTTGACCCTCAGTTGTAGGCACCTCAAAGATCCAACTTCGTGTATATCTTGGCACCTCTCAATCGGTCAAATAACTCGGATATTAAAGTGATGGGATAGACATTACATATAGTGATTCTGTTTAACCCTCTATAGTCAATGCATGGTCTTAAATCCCCTTCTTTCTTCGATACAAAAAATAATCCTGCTCCTGCAGGGGAGGAGGAACCTCTAGCTAGGTTCTCTCGTATATACTCCTCCATGATGTCATTTTCTTTTTGTGATAGGGGGTAGACATGACCCCTTGGAGGCATGGTACCCGGCAACAGATCTATGGCACAATCATACGGTCTGTGAGGCGGTATGATCTCAGACTTACCCTTATCAAATACCTCTTTCAGGTCATCATACCACTTGGGTACTTAAAATAGTTTACCCTATATGCACTATACTGTTTGAGAAAGGCACAGAGGGTGCCGAAATGTGTCACAGTCATTATTATTATCTTTTACCTACCCCCCCCCCCATTTTATGGAATAAAACCACTCTGTTTTTTACCTAGTTCTCATCTTTTTCTGAGCCTTTGGATCGCTATTATCTATACCTGATGGAGTTTTTTGCCATCCTATCCCTTTGAAGGTGATGGAGAGAAGGAGTGAATCTTTTCACCTTCCCTTCACGCCCTTTTTTACCCCTTCCCCCATCTGGAGGTCGGTCCAGGACTGGAGACCGGAACGAGAAGACACCACAGGATAAAGGGGTTAGGTGCTCACCTGTCTGAGAAGCACCACTTGCCTGTACGCTGAGCCTGAGATAATCGAGGCTCCACCATTGGTGAGTTGAATGACAACTGTAACCATTTGAGATACACAAACTGTGTTATGCTATGGGAGTGTTCCCTCTACATATGTGTTTTATTTGAGGACGACTAGAAGACTCCCAGTTAAAAGGGGGAACGTCACCCTGTATTTGGCGTGAGGCATTCTAATCCAGAGGCAGGACCCACTAGGCTCCCTAATTTGTGAGTGTAATATATATATATATATATACCCACCTAAACCAATCCCAGCAGTCTGCACTATTATCCTTCTTCTCTCCTCTCTATGTTATGGAATCTACCAATTGAGGGAAGGAAGTACAACGCTGGGACATTTGTTTCTACAAACCATTCGGCGACCAGTAACCTCGGTTTTGGTCTATTTACCCACTGGGTAACTCTCTGCACATGCACTTTTTGTGGCAATAGACTTTTTAGAGACTGGTAACACCACTGGACGCAATTACGGACTCCTTAGAACTCACACCAACACTATTTGTGTTTGCACTTTACTAATAGAGAAAGATACGAGTATATGCACTTTATATGCAATTTGCACTTACAGTTCGCATTGTGATATTGTGGACTCTTCAGGATTCACACCAACACTTTCTTTGTGTTTGCACTTTATTAATGGAAGAACAACACGAGTAGATGCACTTTATATGCAACTTGCACTTACGTTTGCATTGTGAGAGTGATTCACATGTTTGATAGTAGGAGATAGCACTACTATTGTCTCTTTGCACTATATTATTGTGATTTTGCACATTACATGCATTCTTGCACGTGATTTTACTCACCTTGCATCTTGAGACGGATTCATATGTACGTTATAAAGGGTCATTGATAACGGTGTTGTAATATATTGACACTTCATTGCGAATTGCACAAGATTGTTATCTGTACCTTTATCAGTGAAAGATTGACTCACTGTAACATCTTCTTTGTTGAACACCCAATGGTAGCTGATATATACCAACTATTTATTAAGAATCTTCCATATTTGGGAAGTACTAAGTGCGCCACTAGGACCCCAATTTTTCCATATCATGCATAATATTGTCTGAAATTCCTTCAAGGAAGGCGGTAATGAACACTTCATTCGGCCACTGCAGTTCAGCAGCCACAGTTTTAAACTCAATTGCATCATCTGCAACACGGCGGTTGCCCAGGGATATGTGCCACAAAGCTCTGGCTGCGCCAGTAGCTAGTCTGGCAGGGTCGAATGTACGCTTCAAGTCATTCATAAATTCAGCATAATTAGACACCACAGGTTTCTTAAGTTCCCATAAAGGGGTTGCCCACAGCAGAGCTTTCTCAGTCAGATGGTTAATCACATAACCCACCTTGGCTCTGTCTGTGGGACACATTCCTGGATTTAACTCGAACATAATATCTATCTGGGCTATTAACCCACTGCCTGAACCAGAATTACCATTGAAATTTGTGGGTGTCCTTAGATTCACATGAGACACTCCAGATGACACATAGAAGAAACAGATACTGCTTGTGAGTGTACACCAACAGCAGGAGAGGGAGGCGGAGACACCAAGCTTAGCTGTTTAACCTGGGTGGAAAGTAGGCCCAAAGCCTGAGCAAATTGATCGATGAGGTGATCTTGCTCTTCCTGTTTGGAAATCACAGTATGTACAGTACGAGGACGTAACATCATATATATTAAAAAAGGGGCAGCTATAAACAGGGTGAGCATATGTACTATACTACTGGTATACAGTATATATCGATATTATGGGTACTAAAAAGATGGACCGAGGGAGGGGAGGGGGGAAGGGGAGGGTGGAGGATATGAGGAGTATTTGTAGTATTAGTATTTGTGCTTGTTTTATGGTTACCTTTAGGTTTATAGTTCAGGTTAACCCTGAACATTAACTTTAACCAACAGCTTCTGCTATATTTTCCCTTGACAGATTCTGCCCCTTCTTTTGACATGACCATGAGCACCAAAAGAAAGAGCAGATTCTGTTCCTTAACCGCATCACTCCCGAGATCGAGAAAACTCGGGTCTTCAAATGCACCATCAGACCCAATATCCAATTATTTTGATCTGCAGCTTAGCGGGACGAAAGCAAATGAACTGTGTTATGGAAATTCTAGGATGGTCTTGTATCTGTACTGTACAATGATTTTAAGAAATTGTAACATCCTAAATTGTATCCCTGTAGAGTAGCAAATTACCCTTTGGCTGTCCCTGTATTTTGCCCTCTTTCTGGCTTTTGCAATGCAGCAGTAATGCTTGTTGTACTTTAGTTACAGACAGTGGCGTAGCGTGGGGGGCAGGGGGGGCTGTGGCCCCGGGCGCAGTTTTGTTAGGGGCGCATAATTTCTTTTGAAATTATGCGCCCCTAAAACTTGTGGCCCGACTGACCCGCCGGGCCCTCGGGCGCCGCCCAAGGGCCCGCGGGTTGAGGGGACCCAGATGCCAGGCAGCGGGAGTGCCTGCGGCTGCCCGGTCCTGAACAGTGAGTCGAGTCCGTCCTGTTGATTGAAGGGGATGCGGCTGCATGCAGGCGCAGGTCACGTGGTCCGTCTAATCAGGTGGTACTGAGTCTCTGTACCACCTGTCTGGCCGGACCGCGTGACCTGCGCATGCACGCAGCCGCCTCCCCTTCAATCAACAGGACGGACTCGACTCACTGTTCAGGACCGGGGCGGGCAGGCACTCCCGCTGCCCGGAAGCTGGGGCAATATCCAGGTGAGAGCTGGGGCATATCCATGAGCTGGGGCAAATCCATGTGCTGGGGGGCAAATCCATGAGCTGGGGAATATCCATGAGCTGGGGGGCAAATCCATGAGCTGGGGCATATCCATGAGCTGGGGCAAATCCATGAGCTGGGGCAAATCCATGAGCTGGGGGGCAAATCCATGAGCTGGGGCATATCCATGTGCTGGGGCAAATCCATGAGCTGGGGCAAATCCATGAGCTGGGGCAAATCCATGTGCTGGGGCAAATCCATGAGCTGGGGGCAAATCCATGAGCTGGGGCATATCCATGTGCTGGGGCAAATCCATGTGCTGGGGCAAATCCATGAGGTGCTGGGGCAAAGCCGTGTGCTGGGGCAAATCCATGAGCTGGGGCAAATCCATGAGCTGGGGAATATCCATGAGCTGGAGGGCAAATCCATGAGCTGGGGCATATCCATGTGCTGGGGCAAATCCATGAGCTGGGGCAAATCCATGTTCTGGGGCAAATCCATGTGCTGGGGCAAATCCATGTGCTGGGGCATATCCATGAGGTGCTGGGGCAAATCCGTGTGCTGGGGCAAATGTGTGAGCTGGGGCAAATCCGTGTGCTGGGGCAAATCCATGAGCTGGGGCATATCCATGAGGTGCTGGGGCAAATCCGTGTGCTGGGGCAAATGTGTGAGCTGGGGCAAATCCGTGAGCTGGAGCAAATCCATGAGCTGGGGCAAATCCATGTGTGAGCTGGGGCAATATCCATGTGAGAGCTGGGGCAATATCGATAACGTGTCCACAGGTTGGGGGGGGGCGCACAATTCTTGGCTGGCCCCGGGCGCTGACAACCCACGCTACGCCACTGGTTACAGAGAAAGTGGGGGCTGCCTCTTGCAGCTTCTTTACAGTCACACAATGTGTCAAGTGTGAGGTTTCACACAGAATTTCTATTCTTACACTAAAAAGGTATGGAAATGTAGGTTTTATATGCTAAATTTTGAATTTTCATTGTATATCAATGTATAATCTTGAATTTAAAAAATGGTAGTGAAAGGGTTAATGTATTTAGTGACTATGGTATGAGTCAATCTTAAAATTAATCCACATTGGTTTTACTTGCAATAATTATATCTACCGTTTTTCATTTCAGACATGCATCTACATTTTTGTTGAGTAGCACAAACAGAATAGGCAAAGTTTATAAAAAAGCCGTTTATGTACAATACACTGACGACTCCTACACTGTGGAAATACCGAAGCCAAACTGGCTGGGATTCCTTGGTCCTATTATACGAACAGAAGTTGGAGACACCATAACGGTTCATCTTAAAAACTTTGCTTCTCGACCATACAGTTTGCACTCACATGGAGTTCAGTACACAAAGGAGAATGAAGGTAAAATGCCAATGTGTTATTACCATATTTCCCATTAGATGTTGCTGCATTGTAACAAACATAAGAACATTGTATAACAGTTCTTCGTAATTGAAATGCTGAAATCCTCCAAAATACTTATTATAGGAGCACGCTATTAAAAAAATAGAGTTCCTTTTTGTTGCCCTTAAATAATTGGACAGGATGTTGACAACCTCGGCCCAATTTATTTTTTATTTTTGGGGTGATTTTACTTACCTTTTCTCCCTCACCATGCACAGCTCCTCTTTGACTCAGGGACCCAGACATCCCTGAAGATTTTCTGCGCAATTTGCCCTCCTATGCAATGTGCATAGCATAGGAAAGGCAAATTGCGCACTGTAAGGGGGCTTGGGTACTTTACGTATGCAAGTTCCGTAGCGCCTGTGCAGAACGATGGGCTGGAGCTGCGCGCATAATCTGATTCATCAGCCACCTCTCTGACTGATCACTACAATGTCACTGGTGACTGATTTGGTGACGGCAGCATGGAAATTCAAAAATCCCAGTAGCTGGGGATGCTGGGTGGGATGGATCCTCCACATCACCCAGCATTTTCCCCAGATCGGTGGAGCTGGGAGGGGGGGGGGGAGAAGATGGGGCAATCCTCCCATCCAGACCACTTTATAACTGTTAAGTTATCAGGATGACTAGAGTGACCCTTGAAGAGTGCCTGCCTTGGCACTCATGTGACTTTCATGACCTTATTTATTTATTTATAAAGTATTTTTCCAGGAAGGATACATTGAGATTTCTCTCGTTTTCAAGTATGTCCTGGGTTCAAGAGCATTGAAATTTTACAGTTGTTACAGAAATACAAAGTAATAAATGCAAGATATTAAAAACAAAACACAAATATACAGATTAACACGGAAAATAAATATGTAAGTAATATAGTTACTATGTTACATGTTTACAGGTGCATTCTGTACCGAGGTATGCTAGTAAGGAGCTCTTGAGTGACTTAAGACTGGGGAAAGATTTGATGTCGTCTGGGAGGTTATTCCATACTTGCGGTGCTCTTTAGGAAAATGAGGATCGAGTCACTTTCTTTTTGTATTGTGGTATTGCAAGTAAGGTGCTGGTCCTGGATCTGAGGTTATAGGATGAGGGAACTGCTAGGGGAAGCAAACTTTTCAGGTAGGGTGGCCGCTTCCCAGAGAAGCTCTTAAACACCAGGTTGGAAAGGTGAAGGGTGCGTCTAGAGTCCAGTGATGGCCAGTTTAGTTCTTTTAACATGTCACAATGGTGGGTCATGTAGTTACATTGTAGCACAAAGCGACAGAATGAGTTACAGTGGCAAGAAAAAGTATGTGAACCCTTTGGGATTACGTGGAGTTTGGCATGAATTGGTCATAAAATGTGCTCTGATCTTCATCTAAGTCGCAACAATTTGAAAAACACAGTCTGCTTAAAATAATACAACACAAACATTATATGTTTTCATGGTTTTATTGAACAGAACATGTAAACATTCACAGTGCAGGGTGGAAAAAGTATGTGAACCTTTGGACTTAATAACTGGTTGACCCTCCTTTGGCAGCAATAACCTCAACCAAACGTTTCCGGTAGTTGCAGATCAGACCTGTACAATGATCTGGAGTAATTTTGGACCACTCCTCTTCACAAAACTGTTTCAGTGTAGCAATATTCTTGGGATGTCTGGTGCGAATCGCTCTCTTAAGGTCATGCCACAGCATTTCAATCGGGTTGAGGTCAGAACTCTGACTGGGCCACTCCAGAAGGCGTATTTTGTTTTGTTGAAGCCATTCTTTTGTTGAATTACTTGTATCCTTTTGGTCATTGTCCTGTTGCATCACCCATCCTCTGCGGAGCTTCAGTTGGCGGACAGATGGTCTTACGTTTTCCTGCAAAATGTCTTGATAAACTCTGGAATTCATTTTTCCATCAATGACAACAATCTGTCCAGGCCCTGAGGCAGCAAAGCAGCCCCAAACCATGATGCTCCCTCCGCCATGTTTTACAGTGGGGATGAGGTTTTGATGTTGGTGTGCTGTGCCTTTTTTTCTCCACACATAGTGTTGTGTGTTTTTTCCAAACAACTCAATTTTGGTTTCATCTGTCCACAGAATATTTTGCCAGTAGTGCTGTGGAACATCCAGGTGCTCTTTTGCAAACTTCAAACGTGCTGCAATATTCTTTTTGGACAGCAATGGCTTCCTCCGTGGTGTCCTCCCATGAAACTCCATTCTTGTTTAATGTTTTCCTTATTGTAGATGTGTCAACAAAAATGTTAGCATGTGCCAGAGATTTCTGTAAGTCTTTAGCTGACACTCTAGGATTCTTCTTTACCTCATTAAGCATTCTGCGCTGTGCTCTTGCAGTCATCTTTACAGGACGACCACGCCTAGGGAGAGTAGCAACAATGCTGAACTTTCTCCATTTGTAGACAGTCTGTTTTACCATGGACACATGAACATCAAGGCTTTTGGAGATACTTTTGTAACCCTTTCCAGCTTCATGCAAGTCAACAATTCTTGTTCGTAGGTCTTCTGAGAGTTCTTTTCTGCGAGGCATGGTTCACATCTGGCAGTGCTTCTTGAAACCAGTAAACCCAAAACTGGTGTGTGTTTTTAAAGGGCAGGACAGCTTTCAGCAACACATCCAATAATATCACACTGATTGGACTCAAGGTTGGCTCACTCCTGGCTCCAATTAGCTCTTGGAGAAGTCATTAGGCTAGGGGTTCACATACTTTTTCCACCCTGCACTGTGAATGTTTACATGTTATGTTCAATAAAACCATGAAAACATATAATGTTTGTGTTGTATTATTTTAAGCAGACTGTGTTTTTCAAATTGTTGTGACTTAGATGAAGATCAGAGCACATTTTATGACCAATTCATGCAAAACTCCACATAATCCCAAAGGGTTCACATACTTTTTCTTGCAACTGTATACAATGCAGTAAGTTTCTGAAGGTGTGTTTGTGGGGCCGCTGCATACACTACATCTCCGTATTGAATAACCTTAGCTTTCTTTCCTTTCAGAAGTGCCGAATTGTACAGAGAATATTTAATATTATCATTGATTTATAGAAAGAAAATTAAATTCCGTTTTTACAGCATCTTACTGGTTTTTGCAACAGTTGACTGACATCACTTTCCGCTGCCTAGTTCGCCTTACTCTTTTATTAAATAATAATACAAGTTCTGTCAGTATATAATGCACTTTTTATCCTTTACCTCAAAATACATAAATTCAAATTCAGTTATATTTACTATTTGTCCGCCCAGATTCTTTTATCCTTCTGAAGAAAGTACCGGCTGGGTGGAGTAGAGGTAACATCACTGCTCTGCGTGGAGAGAGCCTGTGGGGACATGGGTTCAATCCCAGCAAGAGCACCTCTCCAGTAAGTGTCCTTGGGCAAGACACCTAACGGTACATACTCGCCACCCAGGACATACTTGAAAACAAGAGAAATCTCAATGTATCCTTCCTGGTAAAATACTTTCTCAAACATTTTAAAACAAAAGAAAGGAAATATCCTGCTCAGATTACATTATTTTACATAGTTAATTGTAACCTGCATAGATTGACATGGGACCAGGATGATGGGACTTTGCAAGATTCTCAAAATACTGAACAGAGTAAAAGGCTCTAATCCTTAAAAAAATGGTGCTCCTTATCTTAATAGAGCATGTTAGCAAGGCCAAAGAAAATGTTTGTTTTAACCACAACAAAGGGTTAAAAGACGATTTGTAGGTTGTCTATATTTGTAATGAAGGGGTAAAAGAGATGTATTTCCTTCATCACTTTTGTTAAACTTAAAAAGTAGAATAAACCATTTTCATTCTGTTTTAAAGTTTCAATTGCCTTTATAAAACAGTTTGCTTTAAATAAAATGTGAATTTCATCTGCAGGTGCAAAATACCCTGATAAAAACTCACAATCACCTAACAATGGTGCCGCTGTCAATCCAGGTGACTCTTTTACCTATACTTGGGAAGGCGTGAGAGACCAAGGACCAACAGATGTGGATGGAGCATGTGTGACAAGAGTTTATCATTCACACGTTGATGGTCCCATGGATGTTTATTCTGGTCTTGTTGGGCCTTTGATCGTTTGTAAACCAGGTAAAAAGCCATATGAAATATATTTTTATATTTTTAATACACATGAAAGCTATTTCATTGTTAAAGTGATTCAGATGAAGAACCACCATATGAGATTTTGTGTCATGAATGATTCATTCCACGGAATCCAGATAGAATCCATCTATAGGAAGTACCAGAGATCAGGGTTTCATGGCAGCTCCCCTCATAGAGTAAGTAGAATTACAAACAATAAATATATACATATATACATTCAGGAAGAGCACAAAAGAAGAAAACATCAGCATGGCTGGGGTAGCAGATTCTGCATAAGCGCATACCGGCAGGAGGGTTTTAGAAGAGTTCAGTCAGAGTGACGAGAACGAAAGCAACAAAGAGTAAAGGTCTGGTATGTATAATCCAAAGGACAATCCAAAAGAAGGAGTCAACAAGGAGGTCAAAGACAGATAGCAGTGGTTCAACACCAAGCCCCATGTCTGTCAAATGAGCTTACTGTAATGTATTGCAATGATGTATGTGTAAATGTTACATACTTTATTACAGTTCGGATAATGGTAATTTGTTTTCTGTACCCCCCCCCACTACTTTTTCACAGTGGCGATATGGAAAAACATGGGGCAGTGAAGTGTTCATCATCTAAATTCATTCTACTTTTCTTCAATGTTGTCGCTGATCATTTGCCCTTAAGCGCAATATGTTATTGTAGTATAGCAATAAACCATGGCACATGCATACAACAATAAAAAGTGATACTTATATTCTGATTGGTCTTGATGTCCAGGATCCTCGAAGCATACAAAAAATAAACAGAACAGGGAAATAGTGCAATACAATCGTTGTGAAAGAAATGACGTGACGAGGGGTGGTGCGTCGACACTAACATTTTCCAGAGATGGTAAATCTTGGCTCTGTAACAACAGCAGTGTGCCAACGTCTGGAATGGAACCATCCACTCTGATATCCTCACAGGGTTCCTCAGAAGATGGAGAGAGCACAGAAAGGACAATTTAATTGGGCAAGATATCACACTTTCCAATACTGGTCAGAACAGACAAATAAGTGCTCGGTCACCTGGACTAGAGCCTTTACACTCAGCTCTAGGGTAGCTTGCCTCTGACACCTTTAGTTGAGTAGTATCCAACCTCCTCTTGGAATATACTGACCTCTGGAATGGATGGTAAGTAAATAATGGACTAGATAATTTTAATAAAAAATAAGTATATTGACTCTAAAAAGACAAAGATCTAACATTACATAAAATACTATATCAAATCACAAAGAAATATAGTAAGAATGAAGTAATAATCCAAATCAGCTTCCAGAGTCAGCAAATTTTCCCGTAATAGAGTGTGCTGTTTCCCGCCGGAGAAACCCAAGTCCCCAAGATGATTGGCTTTGCCCAAGGCCAATGATTTGATGCATTTCAGGCTAGATGACATCTATGCATGAACCCCTGTAACCTTGACAGTTAAAACATTGTAATCTGTGCAGGGGTCAAGCAGGAAGGCTTGGAAAAGCAGGTTTTCCACTATGTTTTCAGAAGGAATGTAGTTCCATTTTGGCCAACACACTGAAAGGCTTTTATTAGGTTTCAATTACTGTATATGTTATTTCAATGTCACCAAAAATCCATTTTATTCCTTAGAAATTTCATAATGATAAGAAAAAGCCCTGCTTTTCGTCGTATTTAATCATTCATATCAAACTTGATTTTAGGGTTGTGGGTCAAATGCAAAATGTCAGTTGTTAATTGGGGAGCAGAAAACCAACACTTTTTTTGGGGCTATATCTCTGGATCTTTGCAATTTGTGAGATCATTTAGCACTTTCCTATTTCGTATTGAAGATAACACAATATGAAGTTCTTTACCTACTACAAGCATGATCATCATGGTTATATTGTTAGATATATTTGGTGTTTATAGGTTTATTTCCTTTTTTAGATCAAATGAAGGAAGCCAAGGATAATGACCTTGATGAGTTCATCTTAATGTTTTCGGTGGTAGATGAGAATCTCAGCTGGTATTTGGATGAAAACATTAAAACATTTTGTTCCGACCCATCCTCCGTGGATAAAGAAGATGAGGATTTCCAGGAGAGCAATAAAATGCACTGTGAGGTCCACTCTTATTCTTCCATAAAATTAATCATCTAAAGTTATTCTACATTTTGCATTGTTCTACCATACCTTGCAACAATAGTAAACATACTTCATGGACTTTAAAGATGAGATTTTCATTGTATGCTGACATTAACTAGGGATGGGCCGAACACCCCCGTGTTCAGTTCGCATTCGAACTCGAACATTTGAAAAAGTTTGAATTCGAACGCGAACACGATTCGAACACAATGCAAGTCAATGGGGCTCGAACGTTCGAAAATTAAGGTGCCCTCCAAGAGGGCATATATGCAAGATATTGGCCATAAAAAAGGTGTATGGGGGTCCGGGTAGTGCCCTGGGGGACAAGAAACAATGTAAAAAAAGTTAAAAAAGAGAAAAAGTTTTTAACCCTTTCACTGCTGAGTGCTGCTGAGCCATTTCACCGCTGTGCGCTGAGCTAATTTTTACCACTTTTGCTCATGTTTAAATGCGATTTAAAGCCATCAGAAATGTTTGAGCAACAACGAGTGGGAAAAATTACGATCTTGACGCAAACGTTAACGCTCACTTGCGTGAGCATTAACGTTTGCTGCGGTGTTCACCGCATATTTGTAACGAATCCCCAGGACAGACCTGGTAGGATCCCTAGTAACAGACCTCTATCCCTTCGATCCTTAGGATGGTCGTGACCACTAAACCTAACCTCTAGCAGCTACACAGGCCAGGGAGACAGCACTAGCAATATACACCACAGACTGAGAACGATATAGGTTTGTACTGCGCTATAGTGTATGGCAGAATGGAAGCGCACCAGCAGTAACAAGCAGCGGAATATACCAGACAGGGGTGCAGAGCAAGAGTAGTTGTTATAACCAAACTTTGTCAGCAACTTTTAGGCACTTGGACTGCGCTACTGTATATGGTGAGAATCGGGCACACCATTAGCAACAGGAGGCAAACAGAACAGGCAGGGAGTACACAGAGAGAATAGTCAAATGGCAGGCAAAGTCGGCAACAGATCGGGTCCTCAGAACAAGCAGGGTCAGTAACAAGTATACAAACTGATTCGGTAAGCTAGCGATGCGGGAATGAAACTCCACGGCAAGGCAAGGTGTACAGCGCGTGCTCCTGATTTAAAGGTCCCGGCGGCTCTACGTCATCGCGCCGTGCCCTGCCCCCTGATCACTCACAGCTGCGCCGGGTGCCGTCGGGGCTCCTGGCATTCGGCCAGCTGGTGGCACCATGTGTCCAGGGCCCCCCCGATCGCCACCCAGGGCCCTGGATGTCACAATATTACAATCCAAACGCAAACGGGTTAAGTAACCAAATTTGTAAGAAGAATAATTAATGCAGCATATGAATCCTCACACTGCCGGGCAGTACCTCTACAGTCTGATGCTAGCTTTAACCGGCGCGCTGTGTGCAGCTTCTGAGAAGATACACTATTATTGTAGCAGGGAAATTAGTATAGCGGGGAAGCCGGCTGCGCATTTTGCATTGCTCCCTCTACACTAATAGCATATCTTCTTAGAAGCTGCACACAGCGCATCGGTGTATGCAGCTTCTAACAGCATGGGAGACGGGAGGCTGCACTTGTTGGTGGATCCAGGAATCAGGTGAGTATTAAAATAAAATATTTTTTTTTTCTTTCTATGTTCTATTTAAAAATGTCCTCGGATTTAATTTTTTTTAGAAATGTGTCTCTTTACCTTAGCCTGGTGGTCAATCAGTGGGGGCTCCTTGGATCCTGGTTGTGGGGGGGGCCTGCCGTGGCGGCAGATGCAGTGGCTCACTCCCTGCGTCACCTCTCTGCCACATGCACCCGGCCGGCCAGCCCGCACAGTCGCAGCTCTGTCATCCGGCGGCCGCATGCTCCTAAAGGGATCCTTGGGAGGCCCCGGCAGGCTGCCCTCTACAGTGCCTGATTAGAGGGCCTCATCTGCCTGATGTTTTAGCAACAAGATTGTTTTATCCCATAGGCTTCAATGTTAAAAATATTCCCATTTTAATTCAATATCTAATAAACCGTTGCTTATAATATTCTGCAGTAAAGAGTCTCTTTATTTTTAGGATTTTTTAAGCTTTTTCCAAATTTTTTCAAATGTTTTTTTTTCTCGAACTTTTTGCGAACGGCCTGAAAAGTGCGAAGTTCGCGAACTTTCGAATAGCCGATGTTCGATGCGAACATCGAACCGATTCGAACCGGCAGCCCATCCCTAACATTAACAACAGTATAAACAATGATGGACAACTTTGATGGCAACTAAGGTGGCAAGTACGGTGAAATCAAACTATGGTGGAAACATCATTGGAAACGTAGATGACTATGCCGAGAACTATTTAGAAGATTTTCAATAGAAACTACAGGGGAAACAACAATGACACACACAGCAAACTAAGGTGGAAGCTCCCTAAATAGAGAATTCACCGGAGTTTACTTGATCACCATTAGTTCCCTGCAGTTTGGCAAAATAAAAGTGCTAAATGAACGCTGGTTAGTGAATAACCACTACAGAAACAGTTGTTCACATTTGTCCTATGTTTCTACCTATTTTTTTTCTAAGGCTTTAGTTTCTAAAAGTAAGGTTAAGATATACAGTTGTGTTCAAAATTATTCAACCCCCACTGAAATTGAGTGTTTTGGCCAGTTTTACATTGATTTTGATCATTCAGTCATCTTGCTTACAATTAAATCAAAGAGGCACGTGTAGGTCAGACAAATATAACCTAACATTTATAATGAAATAACCACAAATGTCTTTTCTGTGCTCACATCATTATCAGTTTTATTCAACCCCCAAGTGACATTCAATCTTAGTACTTAGTACAACATCCTTTTACAGTTAAAACAGCTTTTAAACGTGAAGCATAGCTTGACACAAGTGTCTTGCAGCGAGCTAGTTCAGTCACATTCTTAGGCTTGCACACTGCAACTGCTTTCTTTAAGTCCCACCAGAGGTTCTCAATCAGATTTAAGTCAGGTGACTGCGATGGCCACTCCAAAATGTTCCAGCCTTTAATCTGCAACCATGCTCTAGTGGACTTGGAGGTATGCTTGGGATCATTGTCCTGTTCAAAGATCCAACGTCTCCCAAGCCTCAGGTTTGTGACGGACTGCATCACATTGTCATCCAATATCTCCTGGTACTGAAGAGAATTCATGGTACCTTGCACACGCTGAAGCTTCCCTGTACCTGCAGAAGCAAAACAGCCCCAAAGCATGATTGACCCCCTGCCATGCTTCACAGTAGGGAAGGTGTTCTTTTCTTCATAGGCCTTGTTCTTCCTCCTCCAAACATAGCGTTGATCCATGGGCCCAAACAGTTCTAATTTTGTTTCATCAGTCCACAGAACACTATCCCAAAACTTCTGTGGTTTGTCCACATGACTTTTGGCATACTGCAGTCGACTCTTCTTATTCTTTGGAGACAGCAAGGGGGTGCGCCTGGGAGTTCTGGCATGGAGGCCTTCATTACGCAGTGTGCACCGTATTGTCTGAGCTGAAACTTCAGTACCCACATCTTACAAATCTTTTCTCAGTTCCTCAGCAGTCACACGGGGACTTTTCTCCACTCTACGCTTCAGGTAGCGCACAGCAGTCGAAGTCAGCATCTTCTTTCTGCCACAACCAGGTAGCGTTTCAACAGTGCCCTTTGCCTTGAATTTGCGAATGATGCTTCCTATGGTCTCTCTTGGTATGTTTAACATCTTTGCTATCTTCTTATAGCCATTGCCCTTTCTGTGAAGAGTAATCACCTCTTCCCTTGTCTTCCTGGACCATTCTCTTGACTTCACCATGTTTGTAACCACACCAGTAAATGTCTAGAAGGAGCTGAGTATCACAGTCATTTTAAAGCTGCCTAATTGGGGCTTATTATGCTTTATTGCTGCTCCGTGACATCCACAGGTGTTTTCAATACCTGATTGAAAACACTTGAATGAACCTCTGTTCTTCAGAGTGGTAGTCTTTAAGGGGTTGAATAATTGTGTCAACGAAGAATTCACAAAAGAAACATTTACTACTGTATTACAAAACCAATTGATGTCATTTTAGTTGCATATGGTTCTTTAAAAAGTCCTTGTAGGATTTCATTCTGAATACAATTACAAATGTACACTAAATTCCCTAAAACCCTTTACAGCATTGGGGGTTGAATAATTTTGAACACAACTGTATATCCTGGACAAAAAAACGCTGCTCTATGGCAACATATTGACCATCAGTCATATGGCAGCTTCTTCAAGTCCACTGGTTTTAGCCATTTTATAAAAACAAGAAGATCATAATGCAATGTAGACTTAATAATACAAAGAAAAAGCAGTTGAGTGAGTGCCTCTCTGTGTAGCTTATTAGATCTAAGACTTGATATAAAATATGCAGTGAAATCTTCTTCATAATGATACAATGAAATCATTCCAATAGACTCATGACAAAAACATAGATAACGAGCTAATTAATATTGAATAACAATATTAAAAACAAATTGTACACACAGCAGTCCAAGTACAGCAGGCATTTAAATTTGGGACTAATTTTAATGTTATAAACCTACAACAACCTGTTTGTTTTACGTAAAACATTATAAATGACATCATTCATTAAATATAGGACTCGAGTTTATAAATAATTCCATTTGGGCTAATCACCCCATGAAAGTATAACTTCAGTTCAGTCGTTTGACCTTCACCACTGAAAAAACAAATATAAAAAATAAAATTGTTTCTAAAAGTATTTTTTAACTACATTATTTTCATGCATGTTTATTCTTCTCTGTTTCACAGCAATCAATGGATACATGTACGGGAACCTCCCTGGTCTGTCTATGTGTAACAACAAACATGTCACTTGGTATCTGTTTGGTATGGGGAATGAAGTAGATATCCATTC
This sequence comes from Leptobrachium leishanense, assembly GCA_009667805.1. Lineage (NCBI taxonomy): Eukaryota > Metazoa > Chordata > Amphibia > Anura > Megophryidae > Leptobrachium > Leptobrachium leishanense. The sequence goes on from CM019066.1 coordinate 96,602,910, forward strand.
TGCATACTTCCACGGACAGGTTTTAACTCAACAACGGTACCGTGCGGATACTGTCAGTCTTTTTCCTGCAACAATGGTCCAAGGAGATATGGTACCAAACAATATTGGAAAATGGCTCCTCAGTTGTCAAGTTAACGATCATTTAGAAGGTATCATTGGTTTATTTATTTTAAAGTCACCTCTACTTTGTACCATATTGTTACATAAACTGGTATCAAAAAAATAGTCAGCAGATTCGATTAATAAAGAATTGCCTCTAACGAGGAAATGCTTTGCTTTTCAATCTGACTCAAGATTTTTGTCTTTGAAGGCCATGGTAAGGCAAATTGTCCATTACAATATGACAAAGTAAAGCATCATCTCAGAGATGCCGTTCAAGTTGCTTTTATGAGTACAAACTAGCCGGGACATGTCAAACCTAGAAGTGGTATACATTATATTCTCTGTATGGAACCTTGAAACTATATAAATACAACCTAATGTTAATTATTATTAATATGTAAGTAAATAAATAAGCAGCTGACTTGTTACAAAACCAAAAAATATAAAATGGTACCTTATTGTAGTGTAAACATTCCAATTGCCGTCTGGGTGGAGTAGAGGTAACATCACCGCTCTGCGTGGAGAGAGCCTGAGGAGACATGGGTTCAAGACACCTAACGGTACATACTCACCACCCAGGATATACTTGAAAACAAGAGAAATCTCAATGTATCCTTCCTGCTAAAATCCTTTCTCAAAAATTTAAAAAAAAAAAAGAAATATCCTGCTCAGATTACATTATTTTACGTAGTTAATTCAAAAACAAATTGCTATTTTTTCAAAATAGAGAAAATGCATTTTTGCATTCATGATCGTTACTTTATTTAGAGAAACTTAATCCCGTAATCCTAAATATGTAGATTAAACCCTTCACTACCAACTGATTGTCCAATAACCATTGTCAGAAACCAGCTTTTTTTGTAAAATCTTTTTTCATTAATGATAAAGTAAGAAATATTTGAGCATATACCCATTTTCTTATTTCTTACTGTAAATAACCTATTTTGGTCAGTAGATGGCACCATGTACTGCCAAATTGAGTTGCAGCCGTTGGTCTATTTTCTTCTTTTTTTTTCCCTGCATCAGCTGCCGAAAGCCCGATATTTCACAGTGCTCATGCCACTGTACAGAGCACTGGTGAGACCTCACTTGGAGTACTGTGTGCAGTACTGGAGACCGTATCTCCAGAAGGATATAGACATCTTAGAGAGAGTTCAGAGAAGGGCTACTAAAATGGTGTACGGCTTGAAGGAGAAAAGTTACCAGGAAAGGCTTAATGATCTTAACATGTATAGCTTGGAAAAAAGACGAGACAGAGGAGATATGATAGAAACATTTAAATACGTAAAGGGAATCCACAAGGTAGAGGAAGGGAGTATATTTAAAAGGAACAAAGTAGCAAAACAAGAGGACATAGTCTTAGATTAGAGGGGCAAAGGTTTAAAAGTAACATCATGAAGCATTATTTTACTGAGCGGGTGGTGGATACATGGAACGGTCTTCCAGTAGAAGTGGTAGAGGCCAAAACAGTAATTGAATTTAAGCAAGCATGGGATAGGCATAAGGCTATCCTAAACAAAAGATAAATCCAGGTAAAGTATCCATGTAATTGGGCAGACTAGATGGGCCGGCAGGTTCTTATCTGCCGACATTTTTCTATGTTTCTATGTTTCAGCAGCTGATTCTACAGTTTTAACTCTTTGGGTATTATGCCTACAGGGCTAAAACTTTGGGGGCACCATCTGCAGCCCAAAAGCAAATACAAGTTGTTTGCAGCAAACAAATTTAATTTGCTTTTGGGCTGAAGATCAGCATATCGAGATATCGTGGCACCAAATGGCGCCTTTGAAGCCTGAGATACCTCTATCGGTAGTGAAGGGGTTAATAAAAGACCTATTCTGCTGATAAAATATATTACATTTCAAAGTAAGTCCACCGGCTGGTGGAGTAGAGGTAACATCACTGCTCTATAACCGTGGAGACTGTGGAGACACAGGTTTGATTCCTGGCAAGAGCCCCTCTCCAGTAAGTGTCCTTGGGTAAGACACCTAACGGTACATACTTGCACCCAGAAAATACTTGAAAACGAGAGAAATCTCAATGTATCTTTCCTGGAAAAATCCTTTCTCAAAAAAAAAAGTCACGACCCTATTTTTTATTGAAAATAATTACATGGAAATAAATACAGACAGGTATACGTTGCATAGCAATTTTTTTAATTTAAGTTGCAATTATAAAAGGCTACAGGTGAGTGTCTTAATTCTTGTGGTGTATGACTTACCATTACATTTTGGTGGTGCTGAGCTTTGAAAATTTCATTCGTAGGTGGCATGCAGGCGATTTATGAAGTTAAAAATTGCCCAAAGCCTGTAACTCAGAGAACAAGGCTTAGGAAACAAGTGAATGTACGGAATTATTACATTGCCGCAGAAGAGATTATATGGAACTATGGCCCAACTTTAACAAATCAGTTCTCTGGACAGAAATTAGATGATCCAGAAAGGTATGTTGTACACCTAATGTATAACATGATATGACATAAGACAGAATGGAACGATACCCCCTTGAATATAGGTAGAGGTAGAGGCCAAAACAGTAATTGAATTTAAGCAAGCATGGGATAGGCATAAGGCTATCCTAAACAAAAGATAAATCCAGGTAAAGTATCCATGTAATTGGGCAGACTAGATGGGCCGAAAGGTTCTTATCTGCCGACATTTTTCTATGTTTCTATGTTTCTTTGTTTCTATGAATATGTAATACTACATCCTATTCCAGGTTGGACTTTTATTTAATATTTAATTTATATGTCCATAAGGATTCTTACAAAGTTCCCTTTGCTGCCTCTCCCCCAGCAATATATTTCACTCTCTTTACAAATACATTTGTTTCTCTGTTCACATTGTACTCTCAATATATATATATTTCTTTATATTCTAGTCCCACGTATGTCTCCTTCCAGGGAAGGATTAAGATATGCGCTAACGGAGCTACAGCTCCAGTCCCCTGTCCTATAAAACACTGAATGAAAGCTAATTATTCTGGTACTGAATGCCTTCTACTTGGAGAACAGTAACACAATGGTGCCGTGGGTAAGGGAGACCGTTGGGACAACGGCACAGGAGTGATTGGGGATAGCTTATAGGGACAAGGAAGGGCGAATAAAATCAGGGTAATGGGCAATGCTCCATCAAACTACTTAGTTCCAGGGCTATTAATCTCTTAGTCCAGTGCTATCTGCTAATCATTCTATTCTTTTGATCTCAAATTTGTATCTTCTTTTTTGTGTGATTGGACTCCAAGAGTTGATACTCACGGTGGCTCGGAAGCACTACTATGGGTATCAGGGAGGTTAGCGCTGCTTTCTGGGGCGAGGTGCTGAGATAGCACCGTCCCCGGAATAGGATGATAACATGGAGATGGTAAGGGAAACTATGCAGACGCACATTATCCTGCTCACCGTCTACTTGTTAGCATCCACTATGGAATAGGGCCCTTTGTTTTCATTCACCTTATTAGGACTAAGACTGTCCATTTTTGTCAGACCATCCTGTTTAATGTTCCAATCAGTATGCAAAGTGCAGCATGTAGGAAGGGGTATCTGCAAAGGTCCTCACAGGACAAGCAGCCCAGACTCCATAAATATGATAATAAATTAGCGAAAATTTCAAGAGTTCTCTCTACCCACAAATGACCGTGAAGAATTGCCATTTGATTTTCTCAAAAATAGAGGGAATTTCTGAGTATGTGTATGCATAAATATGTATATTACTATGGAGTGTCACTATGTGGTTTTGTATGCATGAAAAGGATAACTGAAAAGCCTCTATTTTAGCATGATTGGCCTTCCACTTCTGTCCGTCTACCACTTCATCAGTCTCACTGTCCCCACATACCTCTTTCCCATCCTCTAATGCCCTTTTCCAACCTCTCTTCATTCTCTAAAGTCATTCTCCCCATGATGTATTAAGTTGCTACATATATCTTTACCCATTTGCTCTTTTCAATTATATTTCTATGTTCCTTTTAGCCTTTTCCCTATGTGACGATCATCGTTCATTCTTTCTTGCAGCACACCACTTGCTCTATGTTTATGAAAGAAAAAGATGAATGGTATTTTTACCTGGTTAAACAACAGTCAGGGCTGGAATGGGTGACAGAAGGACAGATGCCCCTTTCCTCTGCAGATTAAATGCCGTACACTTGGGTGTCTATAGAGACAACAATGCAGGAGAATGACTTCCTTTTGGCTAATTTGGTTAATTTTAGGGGTGGGATTTTTTCTTTATTTTTACTTGTCCTAAAACACGTCAGCCTTTTCATGTGTGATAGAAACCACACTAAACATTTAATAATTTTCTTTAATATATAGTAAGTAGTTTTCATATGGAAAGCAAAATGCGGACCAGTCTGTTGTAAAATGTACTTTTCATTGTACATAAAATCCAATGGATAACTGAGATTGTGTCACATTTACACACAAAATGCAATGTTTTTTTCTTGAAACAAGCACAAACACAACTGATATTTATTTTGTTTATATATGTAAAATTTAACAGCGAATCAGCAGCGTTTTTTGAGCAAAATGAGGTTCGAATTGGAGGCTCCTATAAAAAAGCTGTTTATATGGAGTACACGGATGCCACTTTTACAAAACGGAAAGAAAGGACTGGTGAGGAGGAGCATATGGGACTCCTAGGTAAATTAACACTGTCTTTAGTTTTGATATTTACAGTTATTATATATGTTTGAGGTCATGCTGTAAAAGTACCAGCTGGATAGAGTAGAGGTAACATCACTGCTCTATAACCATGGAGACACAGGTTCAAATCCTGGCCAGAGCACCTCTCCAGTAAGTGTCCTTGGGCAAGACACCTAACTGTACATACTCACCACCCGGGACATACCTGAAAACAAGTGAAATCTCAATGTATCCTTCCAGGTAAAATACATTTTAAAAAAAAAAATGCACCCTAACAGATACTGAAGTCTGTATTGAGAGAGAGAGAGGATCATGGGCTTAAAAAAAAGCAAAATTAAGAATAAAACATTTTCATTTGAGAATACATACGAATAATAATAATCTGATTAACAAATTAAATTAAGCGTGGCTCTTAAGCACCAGTGTAGAACAAATTTAGTGATGACACTAAAACTCATCACTTTTTATAATTTAACCCCTTCGCTGCAGATGATGTGTGGGGCACGTCCTCATTGACTCCCGCTATATGCGGAGGATGTCCCCACACGTCATCCGCTTGCGGGAGCCCCCGCGGAGATACTCACCTTTCTGTCCGTGGTCACGCGACGGTCTGACTTCAGCATCCTCAGACGCTGAAGTTAAGCCCCTCCTGACGTCATTTCCAGGCGACCCCTCCGGCAATGCCGGGGGATCGCCTGGAAGGGAGGGGAGGGATCCGCTCGATCCCTCTCCCTCCCAATCGGGAAGGAGCAGCGTCAAAAGCCAGGCACCGCTTTTAAGTGGTGCCTGGCTTTAACCCCTCAGGCACCGGGTCGCACTTGAGCGCCTTGCGGCGCCGAATTGAGGCCTAGCTCCGGTGGGGGCCACCATCTTGGATGGCGGCTCCACCCCTGGGTCCCCCCTCACTGCCCGACGTCATCACGCATAGCGTGATGACATCAGATAGACGGGGAACCCCTAGCTGCCCGGGGTTTTCCAAAGGAAATCCCCTGGTGGAGATAAGGGGTTCCTTTGAACCCCTATATCTCCAGAACCCATGGCAGGGGGTCATAGGGGGTCATGGAGGGTGTCATTCGAAAGGCCTGAGCATGGACTTTCGAATGATACCCAACATGACCATGTTCAAAGTAAATAAAAATAAATAAAAAAAACATGTTTTTTTGTGTGTGTTGTTTTTATTAATGCAGCAATATTGTTCACATTTCACTTATAATGTGAACAATGATGCTGCACTATTGATTTTTTTCTATGGGTTGCGTTTGCTAAAAATCACGTAATTCCCCCCAAAAAAATGTACCGAGTCCCCATTTCTATTTTTTTAACAAGCGCACCCCATAGAAAATATAACCGCAAACACTCATGTGATAAAATGTGAAACAAAACACTTTATACGCTGCAGATAATTAAAAATTCTAATTTTATTGCATTTTTTGTTATAATATACAGGCAGGACATGACGTATACATATAAAAATGATATATTATGAATCTGCCAAGTCTGCCGGAAAGAACGATATATAATATGTCTGGGTCATATAATAAAATGAGGCTTCAAATCGCGTTTAAACATGATGAGTAAAAGCGGTAAAAATGAAGGGGTTAATATTTATTTCATAATTTAATATTTATTTACTGCAATGTCTTTAAAAAGGCTGGTCTCGCTTTGAGATTAGATGACAGTGCTTGCAACTTCAAAAACGTTCCTAACCTAAAACCGTAAACTTTCAGGGCCCTATTATATTCCTCGCGCATTGTTTTTGCGCGAGGGTGAAAATCATTTGCGCTGAACGTCGTATTACGACGTCCGCTCAAACGATGCGCATTTTCGTCTACCGCGAATAACCCTGCGTGAAGGAATTTGCGTGCGCGCATCCTATAGTTAACATTGTCAGCGCAAATGCGTTCGTGCACTGGTACGCGGATGGTATTACAATCTTCGCGCAACGTCGTACGAACGACGTTTGCGCAAATTTTGTTTAACGTCTTTGAAAAGCAGGTGGTAACTGTAAATTTGATCGTTCTGGACGAAAAGAAATACACCAGCAGGAAAAAAAAATACAGCACAGTATAGTTACACATTCTACACATACCCAAACAATAAAACTAATAAATTGTTTCATTAATTTTTTTGGCTGCAGCATATATACGCAGATTGAACATAACACGACACCTCACAAGGAGGAAAAAGTCTTCTTAAACTACAGATGTGATAAATTTTAAAAATTTACTTTTACTGTATATTGTAAAAATACGTGCTCATACATCCACAATGATATAGAGCGAGTCAGATTCGTAATTCAAACCATGCATACAAAATTATATGATGACAGAAAGGCTACCAATACACCGTGAAAAACAGTCTGCCCACCGATTTCTGCGCGCAACGTCAATGCGCGCATGATTTTGCGCATCGTATTTGCGTACAAAAAGTTTTGACTGATGAAAAAATGCGTTCGGATCGTAATACCACGTAAATGTTCGCGCGATAATGTTGTTTTCATACGTAAAAAAAATTGCGCTGCGCGAGCGCAATTGCGCGAAGATTGTAATAGGGCCCTAAGTATTTTGTTTAACCAAAGAAAAAGAAAATTTATATTTAATAAGTTAAATATTCAAATTTAAAAATGTAAAAACTCATTAAATAAGCTGAGATCCAGTGCAGAGAGGGTATTTGAAGACATATACATCCAGAGAACTTGTTTAAGATCCCAGTTGAATGGATCTGTTTTTTCCAAACTGGTTCATGAATGTCCCTAAGTATTCACAGCAAATGTCACAAAAAGGAGGAAGATGCTTCTAAAAAAATCAGGATATAACTTAAGCTGTTCCAGTTAGTTTGGTTGATTCTCAATCACTGATACATTTTCATAATGATATATGTTTGTTGCCACAATGCAGGACCTACCATCTTGGCACAAGTAGGAGATGTTCTCAAAGTGACCTTTAGAAATAAGGCGACACGGCCATACAGTATCCAGGCACATGGAGTGAGTTACGACAAAACAATGGAGGGCGCCGCATACAAAACCAGCAATGATCCTGGAGGTAAGAATATCTCTGTAAATGTTTCTTTGTTATTTTCTTATACACACAAAAATACAGGTTTGGGTCATTTATTGTATTTCAATTTTGGTTGCTAAAACTGACAGCTTAAAAAATATTAGAAAAGGGAATTATGAAAGCCATGATTTTACAATAAAATACATGGCAGTTTAAATAACATTGTAGTCTATAAAATAATATTGTGTGCTTGTATATAAAGTTGAATACCACTGCTTGATTAAAAAACTGCTGCACCCTTCCAAATCTGGACTGGGGAAACCGGACACTAAGGACGGCATTCCTTACAGGGACATTCTATTAAAAATAGAGATCCCTGTTTTTGCCTTTAAATAATTGGGCAAATACTGCTAACAGACCCTTTCCAATAATTTTTTTTATATCTTTTTTATTCCCGTTGATATTACTCACATTTTGTCCCCATCACACGCTACTCCTCCTCTTCAGCTCAGGGACTTGCAAACACAGAAATAAAAAAACGCATGTTAAGCTTGTAACTCCCTGCAGCCCAGTGCTGGGGGACACCCAAAAACCACCTACTATACACAGATATATAACAACATGCACAGGTGCAATTATGTATATCACCAAAATCTCCCTTGGTATTTAATCCATCTGCAAATCAATCGGATCAAAGGATAATATAGTGCAGTATTTTTATTACAACATTAAAAAATTTAAAATACAAAAAACAAGCTCACAAACAACTAGCACATACAAAATGTGCATATGCGTTTTTGCCACAGTGGCTCAAACCTCCCGATCGTACACTCTCCAGTCTCCAACCACAACAAGTGGAAGATTTCTGGTTCTGTGCGATCCAAGGTATTGTCCACCGGTCAGTGATAAGAGAGCTCACAATCACCCAGCTCAATGCATTTCATGGGATACATCCCACTTCCTCAGGAGCATAGAATCGTTTTTGGGGTGCTTTGGCTCTAAGCTGGTAGTGCTCCCAGCATTAGTTTTGGGCCTCAACCTTTCCTCTACCTAATGCAATTCCATTTGCCACTCATCCTATTGGGAACTCTCTCTATATAGCAGACTTCTCTCTGTCCTATTGTGCGGACCCACGAAGGCCCTTTTCTTCACTTTGATAGGAGTTGACAGAATTTAGGTAGTTTGTCTGTTTGTATCTGTTTTATTTATTTGTCTGTTTGTGGCATTTATTACGCTGATTTGAGCCACAGAGACTTTTTATCTATTCTTTGGTTTGTCACTATGTTGTTCTGTTAATTAATGTTTCCAATAAAAGTTAAATTTTATTTACTATCTTAGTCAATCAATATCCTTTGTTCTATCCATGTTCCAGGGTTACCCCATTTCTGTTGCTGGATATTGACTGTCACTATTCCTGCAGGGGTTTTCTTTCGTGCTTCCACTCGTTTACCTGAATGAGTATAGACCATATATTTCCATTCAATGGGAAGGGTGGCTGGTGGCAAGCCAATCATGGGGCATGGGGTTACTGTCACTGGTCACTGAGTTTTGGAGGCGGCGGAGGGGCTGTAAGGAGTCTTCTGGCGCAGGGAGTGCGGGGTGACATGTATGGTATGTATGCCATATGGATTTCAGGCAGTATTGGTAGATATGTATTATTGAATATTTTTCTATTGTTTTATCAAGGACTTATTGTTTATACAGATTCCTGCCTTTTTGTGTTCAATCAATATATTTTCAGCTTTTTTATACCAATTCTTGTGCTGCATTCATTTTATTACTGCATATTGGGTTCACCGGTATTTACCGGATACATTTCCTGACACGATCATCTGCCGGAGGGCCAAGTGTGGAGACAGGTAACATGGGCAGGGGGTTTGTTGGTGATGTGGATTCACTTTCGTCTTTTTTGCAGGATGTTATCGTATCTTGGTCGGGATATAGGGATACGGTGGGCGAGGGGAGATTATTGTGCAAGCGTGGCGTCGGCGGTATGTAACTCGCCAGGTGGTGGTAGGAATATGGATTTGGCTCCCATTACGGCCCTAGCGGGTTATGGTCCTGGTGAGCCGTGGCTCCACCACACATGACAGAAACTGCTTACCATGGATTTACTTCTCAGCTGTGAATCCTGTCAAAGATACTAATACTGGTCTCGTGGGTCCTTTATTAGTCTGCAAAAGTTTAGTAAACAATAAACAGGTAATTACTTTACATTAATGTAACATGTATGCTATGGTCAAGGCCATGAGGACAATACAGACTGAAAGTGCCCCCCCCCCTTATATCCCAATAAACAAGGTCAAATATTTTTTTTAAAAAAGTTCCAAACTGGTATAACTTAATTTTAGGAATCCATGGTCTTGTGTATACATGCTGCAGTATTGAATTTATTTAAAAGCTTCCAGTGAGCTTGCACAAGATCATAAAGTGAGCATATGATATAGTGTACAAGTGTTAATAAAAAGTATAGATGAATAAATTCTGAAAATTATTAAAAAATTGGGAGATTATTTTATGATTATGGAAAATGGTATCGCGTGCTAAAAGCATAAGGGCCCTACTACATACTTATCGCTAACATTAGCACTCAGCTGTTTGAGCGGTAACGTTAGCTATGGTTGCCCTAGCGCGGTCGCACCATATTACAATCCGAACATTAGCGGGTTAAAAAAACATTTGCGATTCGGAGCTTGCGCTTTACAGCTCAAGCCTACTGTAGTGTGCGCTCCCTATGCTTAACATGAGGAGCGCAAAAAGTAAATTAGCGTTCTGCGGAATCAGTCAGTACCACCATAAAATCCCCCAAAAATCAGATACTCACCTTTCATCCCGCGGTGTCAGGTCCCTTGACAACACAAGAGGTCCTGATCTGGGTCTGGGCCAGCCATGAACCCACCGACACCGTCCTTGGTCCAGACCAGATTTGCCATTGAGCCTGCTCCCTAATCCTGTCCCCCATCCTCCAGTCCAGTGTTTCCTATCTGTCTAACCCTTAGGATAATTACCCCTAAACTGCTGTATCTCCATATAGGGAGACTACACCCCATGCCCCTCACTTCAGCATTGAGGTTGGACTGTGAAGTTTATGCTGTGTGGACCCCTGCTTGTTCCTGTATCCCAGCCCTGTTGAATCAGATTCCTTGTGTACCGGATCCTTTGCCTTTCTTACTGGACTTTTGCTTATGGAATTGCCCCTTGGATATTACGCCTAGGAACTGTGCTTTTGTGGACTTTATCACTGAGCACCCCCTGGACTTTTACGTTATCCCTGCAAGCCATCACTCCTGAGTTCAGTTTGTTATCTGCCCCTGTGTCATGCAATCTGCCTTTTGTTTATATCCTGTTTCTCTGGAAGTACCTTCTGTGTTTAGTTCCAGGTTCGTGTCATGCCCCTCTGTTTTTAGCCTATGTTTAGTTCATAGTTTAGTGTACTATCTTAGTCAATCAATATCCTTTGTTCTATCCATGTTCCAGGGTTACCCCATTTCTGTTGCTGGATATTGACTGTCACTATTCCTGCAGGGGTTTTCTTTCGTGCTTCCACTCGTTTACCTGCCTGAGTATAGACCATATATTTCCATTCAATGGGAAGGGTGGCTGGTGGCAAGCCAATCATGGGGCATGGGGTTACTGTCACTGGTCACTGAGTTTTGGAGGCGGCGGAGGGGCTGTAAGGAGTCTTCTGGCGCAGGGAGTGCGGGGTGACATGTATGGTATGTATGCCAATACTCACCTTTCTAGGTTCAATCTTCCTTGAGTTTCTTCGGAGCGGGACCGGAGTCCTTTGTGGACATATGGATTTCAGGCAGTATTGACGATGGGGCTGGTGCTGTATCTGGGGAAGCTGAGGCGGCTGTTCCGGATCGGGGGGCCCGATCTGTCAGGAATCGGGATCTGATTCATGAATAGGAACCAAACGTGCAGGAATAATGGCCAGTTCAATAGTGATGTCAGGCTTGATGTAGATGTAGAAATATTCAGCAGAGTTCAACAATGAGATTCAGCATTAACATGGTTTTAAACGTGATTATGACCATTGCCTGTTTCTGGACTTACAGCTACAATCCATTGTTTTTCATCTGAGAAGGATTATTAATTCATCCAGGTTTCTTTCAAGTTTTCTCTTTTGTTACCAAGGACTGTATTATTGAATATTTTTCTATTGTTTTATCAAGGACTTATCAAGGACATAAACGAGAAAAGAAAAGTAAAACAAGGATTAGTTAGATTAAAAACAAAGGAAGGAAGGTATGTAGAAGAGGATAAAAGTCTCGCTGACTGCCTCAATGAATATTTTTGTTCAGTCTTTGCAGAAGAAAAGGAAGGAAAGGGACCTCAGTTAGGAGAGAACACTAAGAGACATTTACATATCAGTTTACAGAGGAGGAGGTTCTACAGCAGCTGTCTAAAGTAAAGACAAATAAGTCAATGGGGCCTGATGGAATCCACCCTAAATTATTAAAAGAGCTCAGTGATGTAATAGCAAAACCGTTAACAGATTTATTTAACCAATCCTTGTTAACGGGAGTCGTCCCAGAAGACTGGAAATTAGCAAATGTTGTGCCCATTTACAAGAAGGGTAGTAGGGAGGAATCGGGGAACTATAGGCCAGTTAGTCTTACGTCAGTAGTGGGGAAATTAATGGAAACCATGTTAAAGGAAAGGATTGTTGAACATCTAAAAACACATAGATTACAGGATCAGAAACAACATGGGTTTACCTCAGGGAGATCATGCCAAACTAATCTTATTGATTTTTTTGATTGGGTAACAAAAATAATAGACACAGGTGGTGCAGTAGACATTGCTTATTTAGATTTCAGTAAGGCTTTTGATACTGTTCCGCATAGAAGGCTTATCAATAAATTGCAATCTTTGAGTTTAGATTCCAATATTGTTGACTGGATTAGGCAGTGGCTGAGTGACAGACAACAGAGGGTTGTGGTAAATGGAGTTTATTCGGCACAAGGTCTTGTTACCAGTGGGGTACCTCAGGGGTCAGTACTTGGACCCATTCTCTTTAATATTTTTATTAGTGATATTGCAGAAGGTATTAATGGAAAAGTATGTCTTTTTGCTGATGACACAAAGATTTGCAACAGGGTTGACGTTCCTGGAGGGATCAGCCAAATGACAAATGATTTAGGTAAACTAAAAAAATGGTCGGAGTTGTGGCAATTGAGTTTTAATGTGGATAAGTGCAAGATAATGCACCTGGGACGTAAAAACCCAAGGGCTGAATATAGAATATTTGATACAGTCCTAACCTCAACATCTGAGGAAAGGGATTTAGGGGTCATTATTTCAGAGGATCTAAGGGTAAGTAGTCAATGTAATAGAGCAGCAGGAAATGCTAGCAGAATGCTTGGTTGTGTAGGGAGAGGTATTAGCAGTAGGAAAAGGGAAGTGCTCATGCCACTGTACAGAGCACTGGTGAGACCTCACTTGGAGTACTGTGTGCAGTACTGGAGACCGTATCTCCAGAAGGATATAGACCTCTTAGAGAGAGTTCAGAGAAGGGCTACTAAAATGGTGTACGGCTTGAAGGAGAAAAGTTACCAGGAAAGGCTTAATGATCTTAACATGTACAGCTTGGAAAAAAGACGAGACAGAGGAGATATGATAGAAACATTTAAATACGTAAAGGGAATCCACAAGGTAGAGGAAGGGGGTATATTTAAAAGGAAACAAAATAGCAAAACAAGAGGACATAGTCTTAGATTAGAGGGGCAAAGGTTTAAAAGTAACATCAGGAAGCATTATTTTACTGAGAGGGTGGTGGATACATGGAACAGTCTTCCAGTAGAAGTGGTAGAGGCCAAAACAGTAATTGAATTTAAGCAAGCATGGGATAGGCATAAGGCTATCCTAAACAAAAGATAAATCCAGGTAAAGTATCCATGTAATTGGGCAGACTAGATGGGCCGAAAGGTTCTTATCTGCCGACATTTTTCTATGTTTCTATGTTTCTATGTTTATACAGATTCCTGCCTTTTTGTGTTCAATCAATATATTTTCAGCTTTTTTATACCAATTCTTGTGCTGCATTCATTTTATTACTGCATATTGGGTTCACCGGTATTTACCGGATACATTTCCTGACACGATCATCTGCCGGAGGGCCAAGTGTGGAGACAGGTAACATGGGCAGGGGGTTTGTTGGTGATGTGGATTCACTTTCGTCTTTTTTGCAGGATGATATCGTATCTTGGTCGGGATATAGGGATACGGTGGGCGAGGGGAGATTATTGTGCAAGCGTGGCGTCGGCGGTATGTAACTCGCCAGGTGGTGGTAGGAATATGGATTTGGCTCCCATTACGGCCCTAGCGGGTTATGGTCCTGGTGAGCCGTGCTGCAAAATGCTTGGGGGGGGGTGTCAGACATGTCAAAAAGTTATGCTTATGTTCTTTTGCAGGTCCTCTTGGGCTGCATTTAAAACAGGAGTTGAAAGAAAGGATTTGGAGGGGGGAATATATCGAGCTTTTCTCCTTGCTGCCCCTGGATGAATCTTCAAGGGTTAGGGATGAGTCTGCTCAGGAGGGGTTTAAGGAGGAGGAGAGGAAGAAGAGATGTCGCAAGATACCCAAGTCTTCTACTTGAATGGGATGGGATTTGGGAGGCTTATCGTACTTGTCGGGGATGGGCTTGGTGGATATATGATGAGCAATTTCGTCAGTGGTTGGCAGCTCATCCTGGCATGGGTTAGAATCAAATGGACATAACATTGTGGTTACATATGAGGGTGGCTCAGGGGGCGCCGTCCTTTCCAGGTGTTGCCATGGGGGAGGGGTTCTGCCTCCTAGAGGTTCTGCCTCCGGCTAGCCAGAAGAAGAAGAAGGCAGTGTTTTGGCAATTCAACGAAGGGTAGTATAGATTTCACTATACTAGAGATCGCTGCCTAGGTGCTTCAAATGGGCAAAACCGTTGGGTCATCCAGTTCACTCCGGTGGTGGCATTCTTGCAGGTGTGGGCGTCATCCGGAGTGTTAGCAGGTGAGATCAAGTTCTTTACAGACATCTCAGGGGGGTTGTTTTTTCTTTGGAGAAAATTATGTGTGTCTCGTTGGCCTGATGTGTGGTTTCACTTCGGCGCTGGTCAGGAACTTGGCCATTTGGAATTGTTTCAGTTGGTGGTGGCGCTGGAACTTTGGGAGGAGCATGCTGAAGGGCAGGCGGCTTATGTTTCACTCAGACAATATGGCGGTGGTTTCGGCTGTGAATTAATTTTTGGCTTCGTCAGTTCCAGTTATTCAGTTATTAAAGAGGTTTGTGTTTCTTTGTTTATTTTTTATGTTTTGTGCAGGGCGCAGTATGTTCTAAGTATTATTGGAAAAATAATTTTTTTTAAAAAACACTGGTTTCTGCCAACGTTTTTTTGGAAAAACTCTTGGTAGTGAAGCGGTTAAGTCACTGGCTGTGAGACTGTCATATAATGTGTATAAAGACAGAGAGTTATAATGATTGAAAATCCCTGTACAATACAGATACAAGGTGTTACTGTAATTTCCATACACAGGCATTATGCAGCGCATACAGATATTATTCATATACTCTATTGGTATTTTTTGGAAGCCGCATTGCTAATAATATCATTATGATCACTACAAATTCATATAAGCAGGAGACCTGACCATTTTTATTATCTATCTTTATCACATTTACTGTATTTTACACAAAGGTCACACAGACCCCATTTGATATTGTGAAAGAGAGATGACACCAGAGATTAGAACCCTTCAACCTAGCTATATTTCTGTAACGGATAAGTGAAGACATGACAAATTAGTAATGAGCAAATTTACATTTTAGTCTTTTAACTATCTCAGAATAACAATTGCTGTTCAAAATTGCCATTTTATTCTACAATTACGTGTTAACTACACATCCCATATTCCAAATAAATTTTTCATGACGATAATTTTTGAACTGAAAGCGCTAGGTAGTGAAGGGTTAAATGCAGGAGAGGTAGAAGCAAAGTATTATCTGGTGGATCTGATATCTATTATTTAGGATATTTTAGTCTATTAGTTTTTAAGTGTATTCGTTTTTCACACATGTAAGTGCATCAGTTTGGAGAATCTAGCTATATTCCTGGAAACCAGCTTTGTGAATTGGTGGCAATAGACGTTATTTTAACACAATAATTAACAAACAGTAATATCTTGCTATAAGAAAAAAAAAACTTCTGTGTCTAAAAATGCCTCAAATAATCTTTTGTCATCTTTTTTGTCTTTTGTCGTCACAGAACAAAGTGCTTCTTCTTCTGCTTCCCATGTGAGCCCTGGGGATACTTTTACATATGAATGGAATATACCTGAAGCTTTTGGCTCCACCATACATGACAGAAACTGCTTACCATGGATTTACTTCTCAGCTGTGAATCCTGTCAAAGATACTAATACTGGTCTCGTGGGTCCTTTATTAGTCTGCAAAAGTTTAGTAAACAATAAACAGGTAATTACTTTACATTAATGTAACATGTATGCTATGGTCAAGACCATGAGGACAATACAGACTGAAAGTGCCCCCCCCCTTATATCCCAATAAACAAGGTCAAATATTTTTTTTAAAAAAGTTCCAAACTGGTATAACTTAATTTTAGGAATCCATGGTCTTGTGTATACATGCTGCAGTATTGAATTTATTTAAAAGCTTCCAGTGAGCTTGCACAAGGTCATAAAGTGAGCATATGATATAGTGTACAAGTGTTAATAAAAAGTATAGATGAATAAATTCTGAAAATTATTAAAAAATTGGGAGATTATTTTATGATTATGGAAAATGGTATCGCGTGCTAAAAGCATAAGGGCCCTACTACATACTTATCGCTAACATTAGCACTCAGCTGTTTGAGCGGTAACGTTAGCTATGGTTGCCCTAGCGCGGTCGCACTATATTACAATCCGAACATTAGCAGGCTAAAAAAACATTTGCGATTCGGAGCTTGCGCTTTACAGCTCAAGCCTACTGTAGTGTGCGCTCCCTATGCTTAACATGAGGAGCGCAAAAAGTAAATTAGCGTTCTGCGGAATCAGTCAGTACCACCATAAAATCCCCCAAAAATCAGATACTCACCTTTCATCCCGCGGTGTCAGGTCCCTTGACAACACAAGAGGTCCTGATCTGGGTCTGGGCCAGCCATGAACCCACCGACACCGTTCTTGGTCCAGACCAGATTTGCCATTGAGCCCGCTCCCTAATCCTGTCCCCCATCCTCCAGTCCAGTGTTTCCTATCTGTCTAACCCTTAGGATAATTACCCCTAAGCTGCTGTATCTCCATATAGGGAGACTACACCCCATGCCCCTCACTTCAGCATTGAGGTTGGACTGTGAAGTTTATGCTGTGTGGACCCCTGCTTGTTCCTGTATCCCAGCCCTGTTGAATCAGATTCCTTGTGTACCGGATCCTTTGCCTTTCTTACTGGACTTTTGCTTATGGAATTGCCCCTTGGATATTACGCCTAGGAACCGTGCTTTTGTGGACTTTATCACTGAGCACCCCCTGGACTTTTACGTTATCCCTGCAAGCCATCACTCCTGAGTTCAGTTTGTTATCTGCCCCTGTGTCATGCAATCTGCCTTTTGTTTATATCCTGTTTCTCTGGAAGTACCTTCTGTGTTTAGTTCCAGGTTCGTGTCATGCCCCTCTGTTTTTAGCCTATGTTTAGTTCACCCAGTTTCCTTCTAGTCTCGTTATATGTGTTGTTCCTCAGTCTTTAGCTAAGTTTAAGTGTAGTCCTTGTCAGCTCCTTTCATGTCCCCCAGTTTCCCTTGGCCGACTTGCAGGATCTCGGGAGAGGTGAGATCCTGCAGGTCATGTGACCGGCAGTCAAAGCCTCAATCGAGTCCTGTGGACTCCATGGAGGGGATGCTCGCTGTGGCGCTTAGCGCTGCCTCAAGCATCCTGAGGCTTAGCGCTGCATTATGGGGCAGGAAGCTTATTTATCGCCTGCCCTGTAATATGGAGCTAAAACGGGGGCGCTAAGGAGAAACCTGCAGGCCCAGGTTTTCCTGGGCCTGGTGTCCCCGTTTTAGCGGGCAGATTGTAATACTGCCCCAATTGTTTTATTGAACCCAAAACGGTAACTAAATTGAAGATGAAATAAAGTCAAGATTTTGAAGGCGCAGACAGGCCGAAGTTTAAAATCAACTTGTGTAGTTTTAACATACGTACCATCACAGAAACATCATCATTTTAGCTGGTTATATCTCATATAAGATCTTTTTAGGCTATGATTGAGTTTGGTTTTTATAAATAAAGTTCTCAGAGTGGATAAGACATTACACAAATATGTATGGTAAGTTCCAGTGTCTATTTAGCGTTCCAATCATTAGCAGGACTTCATGAAGGACTACAGGCCATCCATTGAGTCATCAAGAATAAGCGATCAACAGAGGTGTTACAAAAGTCTTTAAAAATGGCCACAAATTGTAAAGGAATATAAAAGTTAGTCTTACATGAATGCGTGATACCTACTTATTGAACAGATAAGAAATCTGAATTGTTATGCTGAAATCAAGAAGAAGTTATATTTTAAACATATTGAATTTGAAACATATAGTGCAGATTTAACCTCTATTATTAAGGAAGGTTCTATGAATTATTATTATTATTTCCAGTACAGTGTTACATTAGCCTTGATAAGATTTGCTCCAGATTTTAAGAAATGTAACAGCTGCTTTGAGAATTATTTTTCAAATGTAAAAATGGCTTTGATAGCTAAAGGGGTTATTCAGAGAGATTCGAAATGTCGCCTCACGTTTGGTGATTTTTCGTTCCCTGCACTTCGGGCGATTCTAGTACGCCGACCCTGCAGTGTATTCAAATACAACCGCAGAGTACCCGTAGTGCAGGCAAAACTCGCCACAAACACACTGAACACTCACTGCAAGCCCGACAAACACTCAGAAATTGCCGCTAAAACCATGTCGAACATGCTGTAAAAATCCGAGGAGCCGCCGATCACAGCGCAGAGCAGCCGCTGGGAAAAGCCGACAGGCAGATGATCGGGGTGGGGAAAAAAAAAACAGCTTGAAAGTTTGAAATTTGAAACGCTGTTTGCAAAAAAACTACTGAACGAAAAAGTCTGGAATTTATATATAAGATCCTATGAATGATAATAAAAAGGTCTGTTACAGAAAAATGAAAAAACGATTTAAATGAAAAAAAACGGAAACAAATTTGGACAAAAAAATCCCAAAAAATGCCTAAAAGATCCTAAAAAATCTATAAATAAAGAGACTTTTACTGCAGATTAAAATAATAAACGGTTCATTAGATATTGAATTAAGACTGGAATAACATTGAAGCCTAAGGGATTCTCCTGAATAAACCTAACGAATGAAACCACCGAACAGCAGGGCATTTCGGCAACTTTTCACTGCTGTTTTGTGTTTTCTGAATAGACAAAGCATTGCTTCTCTATGCCCTCGAACAGGCACCGTATGTGCAGGCAATTTGCCAACATTTGGCGAACTGCCTGCTCTCTGAATAGCTGAAGGGCCAGGAAATGTAACCGTACGCTGAATTTCAGTGTTCGGTTACATTCCGGGCCCAGGTCGGCTCTCTCTGAATAACCCCTTAAACGTGCCTAGAATCATACATAAGTATTCTTGTGAATTTCCTCTTTGTGTGATAATTTTATTTCTACGTTTGCAGATTGGTGTAAATCACAGCTTTTTCCTGTTACCTGCTGTTTTTGATGAGAATCAGAGTTGGCTTCTGGATGAAAATATTAAGTTATTTACAAGCACTCCTGATAAAGTGAACAAGGACGATGAAGATTTCCAGGAGTCCAACATGATGCACTGTAAGTGCTAATTATTTTTATTACAATGCATAGAGTGACGGAAACTAGTTAGGACCAAACAAAACTCTGACTGTTCTGTAACTTAGATTTAACATGTAATTAATCTTTATTATTCGTGCTTCGTTTGACGGCCGTACAAACACCCACTGGATATGTATACCCTAAAACAAATTCTCCTGATTTACTGCAACTCCATGGGATGAACTATGGCTTTCTGGTGGCAGTCGAGCCTAAATGCCACATGGCAGCATAGCACACCCAACAACTTTCTGACCCTCCTATGCCCGCCTCCCTTTCTAGCAGCTGTTCACCATCATAAACTGCAGCGGGTGTGCCTGAACTCAGGCAATCCCCCTGCAGCCAATGACGTTGATTGGCTCGCTGGGAAGGGAGGAGGGCCAGACCGCAATGGGGCGTGCTATGCCGCCCTGCAGTGTTTAAGCCCATCTGCCTCCCAGAAGACCCCTGGTGCTAATGGGTTAAAGAATAAATGCGTGCAAAATAGTTCAGACATTCTTATCACTGCCCCCTACTTTTTAAATGTTTCCCTCAGATGCTGTTGAGTATTATCTTTACATTGTTGCAGACACATAAATAAACAGGGTTATTCAAAGAGAGAAATTGCACCGAACTGTGATTTTCCACGTGCGGTGCGATTTCGTGGCCATTTGGCTTTTCAAAAGCAGGCCGTTCGGCAAATATTGGCGAATTGCCAGTGAAATCCCCATAGAGAAGCAATGGTTAATCTATTCACAGATGCTGAACTGCAGAGAAATGTCAGTGAGATGCCCTGACTTTCAGTGGTTTCATTCGACAGGTTTAAAGAGACTAATCCGATAGGTTTCAATGTAATAAATAATCCATGTTTTTCTTAAATATTTATTCAACCGTTTATTCTTTTCACTTGCAACAAAAAGTCTCTTTATTTTTTTCAAATTCTTCCGTATATATATATATATCTGTATATTTAATTTTTTTTATTTTTCTTCTGTAACAGATCTTATAATTATTATTCATATGACCTTATGTTATTTTCGTGATTTTTTGCAAACAGCTTTTAAAAGTTGCGGGATTTCTTTATTTACCTGTTTGTTGGCTTGTCGGCTATATCCGGTGGCTGGTTGCGCTCTGTTCGGCGGGTCGTCGGATCGATTCAGTGTTTTTACTGTGGGTTGTCACAGGTTTTTCGGATCTTTTCGGTGGTTTTTCGATAGTTTTGTGGTGGTTTTTCCATTCAATTCACCGTTTTTTCAGATGTGTTCGGCGGCTTGTTCCCTGCACTTCTGGGACCCTGCAGTAAATGCTGAATTCACTGCAGGGTCGGGGAATTTGATTCCCCAAACTGTGGGGAACCAAAGACCCATTCCAGTAGAATTTCAGCGCTTTTTGAATAACCCTGAAAGTCTTCCCATGATGGATATATTCTTATGCAGAGCATCAATTGATCCAATTGTCCTTGTTAATAATGTTGTGCTTTGTATTTTACTTACAGCAATCAATGGGTACATGTATGGAAATCAACCAGGTCTGGATATGTGCACTGGAAATTCTGTACGGTGGTATTTGATGGGAATAGGGAGTGAGGTAGATATGCATGGAATCCATTTTTCTGGAAACACTGTTGAAGATCATCATTCTGGAAGACGAGATACAACAAGCATATTCCCACACATTTCTTACTCTCTTGCTATGGAACCTGATAATGAGGGTAAAGGAAACTGCATTAACGTTGCGCAATAATAATATTTAATTTGCCGTTACATCGAGCAGTGTGTAGTAGTATCAGAAGGTAGAATTGTATAAATCATCATTGAGTGGCATATTTTCTGGAAAATGCTGCCCGTTATTATAATTTTTTCACTTGTCTGGTCTCCTAAAGTTGCTTATTTACAAAAAGAATTTTGGGAACTCATCAATATGTTTGCCCCATGTTAAAAACTCAAATTTTATATATTCAGCTCTTAAAAATTATTTGTTTCTTTGGTTTTGCCCTTGATAAGTATGTGTTAAGGAGATTTGTTGTCGGTAAATATTCATTTTACTCAAATTTAAAGTAGAAACATTGTCATGTTTGAGAATTTACTTGCAGAAAATTTCAGCTGGTTAAAATATCAAAAAAGTTGAAGTGTTTTCTGAAATCGAATAATAATACAAAGTAACCAGGTTCATATTCAATTTTGACCCCTTAACGACATAGCACGCCTGGCAGCGGATGGGCCTGAACGGCGAGGGACAGCATAAGACAAGCAGTCGCTCACTGGCAACTCCCCAGCCCACCTCCCTTCCCTGTCACCAATCTCCGCAATTGACTGCAGGTGGGCTGCCTGAGTTCACACAGTCCCGCTTGTCACCAATTGCAGCGGTCAGCCACAGGGAAGGGAGGTAACCCGAGGGAGTTGCTAGAGAGCTACAGGGAGTGCTATGTCGTCCGGTGGCGTTAAGGCCTGCCTGCTTCCCTGTGCAGCCCTGGCGTTAAGAGGATAATCAACACAATACTAGTGTTTTAATTTAGGAAGAGTCAGAAATCAATTTTTGATGGAATAACCATGTCTTTCAACCACAGCTTTCATGTGCCTTGGCATGATGTCAAGCAGTCTTTCACAATGCTGTTGGGTGACTTCATGCCACTTCTGACACAAAACTTCATGCAGCTCAGCCTTATTTGATAGTTTGTGACCATCCCTCTTCTTTCGTTCAGGTCTAGAGATTGGGCTGGCCATGACCTGGTGGTCCACAATCCACACTTTGGCTGATCTGGCTGTGTGGCATGGAGTATTGTCCTGCTGAAAAAAACAGTCCACTGAGTTTGGGGAACCTTGAAGTTTGGGGAATGAAGAATTCCTCCAAGATAACCTTGCTTGTGCCTGGATTTACGCATCCTTCACATGGATTCCTGATTCCAGTCTTGCTGGAGCAAGACCAGATGATCATTATCCTCCACTAAATGACATAGTGGGTGCGAGACACTGTGACCTGTAGACTTCTCCAGGCCTCTGTCTAACCATTAGACCATGTGATGATCTGGAGGTGCTTCAGCAAGACTGGAATCAGGGATATTCATATTTGTGAAGAAAGTATGAATGAAGCCACACACAAGGTTATCTTGGAAGAAAGCTCGCTTTCTGTTCTGACAGTGGTCCTAAGCTTTGATGTTTGGTTTTACCAGCAATATATTACGACTTTTATAAAGTTTTCAAAAATTTTCAGAATGTAATTAGACCAGTGGTTCCCAACCGCGGTCCTCAAGAACCCCTAACTGGCCAGATTTTAAGGATCACCTTGGGGAAAAGCAGACTGAATCCTGCAATCACTGAGCTGCAAATCATATCACCTGTGCTGTGCTTCACATATCTGACAAACCTGACCTGTTGGGGTACTTGAGGACTGCGGTTGGGAACCACTGTACTAGACAATCATTAGAAGAAACTGATGACAATGCGCATGTACTGCACCTATGCGTGACAGTTGTCAGTAAAGACAAGCTGATACTTGCTACTTGTTGTTAAGAGCAGCTTCTTCAAAAGTGGAAACAAGAATCTTAGACTTAGACGGCAGTGAAAAGCTCTACTGAGATGTCAGTACCACGCCGGAAATTAAAAACATTCACTACCAGAGAGAAGACATGATGACTTTAAGCTGGGACATTTAAATTCCTATGTAATGTTTCATGAAATATAACTCAGGAGTTGTAAAACCTAATCCCTTGATTTCCTCAGGCCTTTTTGACGTGGAGTGCATGACCACAGATCATTATACAGGTGGCATGAAGCAGCATTATAGAGTTAAAGCTTGTGACCAGAAGAAAAGAAATAAAGGTAGCTTTCTACCATATAATGTCATATATTATATTGCTGCTGAGGAAGTGGAATGGGACTACTCTCCAAACCGCACATGGGAACATGCGATGCACGTACATCGAGACGAGAGGTATACATTTTAACTGTATAAGCAAAAGCAAAAATGAATCATAGCTTGTTTTCACACTACGAGTGTCTGCAAATATAGCTGGAACTGTTTTATTTATTTATTTTATAAAGGATTTTACCAGGAAGGATACATTGAGATTTCTCTCGTTTTCAAGTATGTCCTGGGTTCGAGAGCATTGAGTGGTTACAGAAATGTAGGACAAATGATTGCTCATTCTGTTTTTCATTACAAAAAATCATGTAGGAAGGATGAGACACAAAATCATATTAACGAGCAACACAAGACCAAGATTATTCTTGGATGAACAGAAAAGAACCTTGTATCTCATTGACATGACAGTTGCTGCCTTTAGAGTGAATCGTGAATGAGTTTGCCAAAATAGCATCTATAGGGGTTACACACCAATCACCTTCAGTAACCCCTTCACTACCGAGATTGAGATATCTCAGGCTTCAAAGGCACCCTCCGGTGCCCTGATATCAAAATATCTCGATCTGCTGATCTGCAGCCCAAAAGAAAGGTGAAACTCAGGAGAATGACTGGAGAAGTTAAAATTCTAGGTCAAAATAGCCAAACCATAAAAATAATCCCATTTATCTCACTTTCCAAATCGGCTATTTGGTCTAAATCAGTGTTTCCCAAACCTGTCCTCGGGACCCTCCGCCTCGCCAGATTTTCCAGATATGTGAAGCACAGCACAGGTGATATGATTTGCCACTCAGTGATTGCAGGATTCAGTCTGGTTTTCCCCAAAAGTGATCTGCAAAATCTGGCCTGGTTGAGGGTCCCGAGGACAGGTTTGGGAAAAACTGGTCTAGATTGTTCTCTTCTCCTGCCACTTCTCCTGGTTTTCACCTTTCTCTGAATAACCCTGATAGTTATCCGCTTTCCCCTGGATTAACACTCACTGAGTTCAGAGCCTACGTTGAGGTCAGCAGGAGTTACCTCTCCCCTCTTTGGGCCAGGTCACAAATAGCCTGTTAGGAGTGTACTTTTTTAAGCAATTTAGTGATACCAGCAGCGTTGCTGCATGAAGCCTCGTGTAGTAACTCCTGGAGTCCATAAGATTTCATGGGGCCCAGTGCGACCCTGCATGGTCTTTGCAAGAGCAACCCTGAGCAGGGACAGGCCAAATTCGCTGAACAGCGCTGGGAACTATTTTTTTGCCAGTGTCCTGCTGATCGTGGCCAGAGGAAGTGGCAGATCGTGCTGCACCTCTGCACTGTGGAATTTCAGATAAAAAAGTGATTTTTTTGTTCCCTTTTAGGCCCGTGTGAGGCGAACGCAGTAATCACGTCTGTGTTGCCACAAATTTTAACGTGCATCATAGCATAAAATTATGATCACTAGAGACCCACACACGAAGTATGTCCACACAGAAGTGTGGACGCACAACGCACGTGACATCGGACGCAATTTAGGCAAGGACGTCAAACCGCTAGGACGGACGCACAGAGTGCGCCACGTCCGCGTAGCTTTGTGTGTGTGTGTGATGGAACGTATTCAGACGGACTGCATTTTTGACATCCAGCATTTTCGACAGACAAAATGGTTTTTCATATCATGTATGAAAAAATTTCATTTTACATACATGTATTAATTTTATTTCCCATCTACATCAGTCAAAAAAAAACACAAAAGACCGTGTGGTGTCTACAGTATCATCAGTCAGAAAGTACGTCAGTTGTGCACAGACGCACAGTGTGCTCAGTATGCGTTCGTCTGACATTAGCCTAAATTGAAATGTTAAGTGATTTTTTTCAAAAGCAAAATCACTTCAAACCAGTTTTTGAAAGCCAGGTTTTTTTTAAGTACCAGCTCTAAAGGAGAAGAATGAACTATGGTGGTAATAAGCCTTATTCTTCTCCTAGGTGAAAATGAATGGCTCCAATAGAAATCATAGAAGCATGGACAGCGAATGTGTTTCTATGCAAAGAATAACAAAAACAGAACATTTCGGAGGTGTTCTTCATCATATGATATGTGAAAAGTATTTCCCCAAATGAGCTCACACCCTAGTGACCATATGTAGCCTCTGACTTATTTCACCCTGTTTGTTGAAATACTTTTCACATGCGTATCCTACTGCTAAAAAGACAAAAATGAAAAATACATAGCACTTTCAAGGGTCACTTGGTAAACAACTAAAAATGTAGCATGCTTAAAAAAGACTCTCTCAATGCTTGAAAAATAGGGAGGGAAGCCCCAAGCGCAAATACCGAAAATGTGATAGAGCCTTGTGGGAGATTAGTGTATCAAATATACAATACTATAAAATCATGCACAATGCGATATACTTAACCACATAAATAGTGTACCATGCAGAGTGCCACACTCAAACCAACATGTACCTATTAATAAATGTGTAGCATCCTCTGGATAACTCGTGTACATGTAAAATATATATTAAAGAGAACAAATAAAAGTGCAGTATTGCTTTGTGAAGGGTGAGACATAACTTACAACTACCCATTTCCCACCCACAAAATTCAGAGCCTGTTTGGGACTGGTTCTGTATGCAAAGCGCGGTGCCAGCTTCTAGGGTGGCGCAGCCCACTCCATGTTTCCAAATATTCCAAAAAAAGGATGGAACAGGCAAACTTCATTGAGTAGTATGATAGTAAATGGTGCTTATAGAACCACTCACATTAAGGCTGGGGTCAGACGAACGCAGTGCGAACGTGCGTTGAGCCGCACTTTATTACGGCCATAGTAGCAGCAAATGATGGCCAATATACGAAGTACGGCCGCACGAAGGTTCAGCCGCGCAACGCAAGCGGCAAACTAACGCATTTTTTCGAGAACGTGGAACCGCCAGTACTGACGCACAGAGTGCGCTGCATCCGCATAGCGGCGTGTGTGCGTGATTAGGAGACGTCAGACGCTGCACATGTCCGGCCTACATCACGTCCATTTGTTTTTAATAGCTCCGTCAAAAAATACGGCCGACATTGCGCATCGTATGAACACTATCGCGTCTTCCGTGAAAAAATGCGTTCGGACGCATCAACGCACTTTTTGATGGTAGACGTGAAAAATACATTCGTCTGACCCTAGCCTTAGTTGGAGCCTTCTAAGGACCTGGGAATCGAGGCTTGTGACACCTTTAGCCAGTGTCTTAGGTATCTTTCTCCTTGCTGTTGACAACAGTCCCCCCCCCAGGTATCGCGGAAGCAACAGTACGCAGGCAACTGGCTGACCGGTGGCAACAGCACACAGAAATGTTGGACACTACCTGAAGAAAGGTGTGACAGTTCCTAGTCTCACTCTGTGGCTGTGCGTGATGTCGCGAGAGCGAGTTCTGCAGAACTCCCCGCCAGGGCGCTCAGATCTCCATGCCATCCAATGGACTCCACGAGCTGGTAATTGGGGTGGCGCGCTGCTGGTATCTGGCAGCTTTGCACTTTGTTAGAGGGCTAGGCGCTAATAAATCACCTGGGATACGACAGTAAAATGGAGGCGGTAAGAAAAATATGTAGGCGCAGATTTTCCTGTTTACCATAAACCATGGAATAGTGCCCCAGGTTTGCAGGATATGCGAAGCACAGCACAGGTGATATGATTTGCTGCTCAGTGATTGCAGAATTCAGTCTGTATTTCCCCAAGGTGATCCTTAAAACCTGGCCTGTTAGGGGTACATGACGACTGAGGATGGGAGGCACTGGTATATATATTGTATATCCCCATACATGTATGTCATGGATGTAAATCATAATTAGCCTTTACATTTTTGGTTTGTTTGTGCTTTATTTCTTCGTCTTTTCCAAAAATTATTAGGCAGTACTAAGCAATATTTTATATTTTAGCCCAGGAGAAGCATTTTTAGGAAAAAATGAAACGCTTATTGGTTCAAAGTATAAAAAGGCAGTATATCGAGAATACACTGACAAGACATTTTTGACTCCTAAAGAAAGGACTGAGGAACAAGAGCATTTGGGACTTTTAGGTAAGTGTATGATAATGAGAAGTGTATCTCTAACATAGTTATTATATGTAAATCATTTATTAGACTTAGATTGACCCATTGTTTGTTATATATAGGGAAAAAAATCTTAAATATATTCTGTCATTTCTCTTTTCACAAATGATACTATTGATATCTTTTACATACAGGTCCGCTAATAAAGGCAAAAACACGAAGTCAAATAAAAATCGTCTTTCATAACAAGGCGAGCAGACCTTACTCAATTTATGCACATGGTATAAAACCAGACGGCAATTCGGCAAAGGCAGCTAATCCAGGTAATCTTGTTAAGATTTTAAGCGTCACTTTTAAAATAAATAAAATAAATAATAAATATGTAACAACTTCAACGAGCTTCTCTGTCTCTCTTTAATTTGTACATAAATGTATGAAAATACTACAGGGCTGTAGTCCAAGCCTGATGTAAACTTAAAGGGACACTACTACTTACGTAAACTGTAAGCTGCATTACAAACAATACCACTTTATAAAACACATGCTGGTGTTTTTTTCTTTGTTTGAAGTAATTGCATGGAAAAAGGAAAAAATAAAATTAGTTTTTTTATCTCCTGTTTGCATTCTGCGGATTTTTCCTATAATGCAACATTTACCAAAATCTGTGCAAACCTTTTACTTTCTGACTGTTATTTATTTAATCTATAGTCTTTATCAGTTAATGAGGTGCAGGAGGGAATGTTTAGTTAAGGTGGCAGGGAGCTATTGTTCTCCAGGCTAACTGAGATTGCATCTGAATGAGATAAAACAAGAAGTTTAAAAGACTTCTAATCTATCCCTTGGTGATGTCCTTTGAATACAGCCCACACAATACAATGAAGTGAGACAGTGATCGACCCATAGACTCCATTATATGGCCAAACCCATAGTCAAGAGCAACAGAGGTAAAGACACTAGGAGTTATTCAGAAAGAGACGAACTTGCCACCAAATTGCATAGAATGGTGAATTTCACCATATGATGCAATTTCATGGCAGTTCGACTATTCACTAACTGTCAATTCAACAAATACTGGCGAATTGACAGTGAGATGCAATGCAATTCGGCGATCTTTGACGGCAGCAAAATTGCCTCATGGAGAAGTAATGGTTAATCTATTGAGAGAATGCCGAATTCCACCGTGTCAGTGAAATGCCCTGATTTTCAGTGGTTCAGTTCGACAGGTTTAAACAGGCGAATCCCATAGGATTCAATGTAAAACAATATTATCATTTTCTTTTCATTTTCAGCAAACCGTCTTTTTATTTATTTTATTGAACACCTTTATCTATTTTTTGTGTTTTACATGACATTTTTGAGTCCCTTTTTTTTTTAACACAACATTGTACATGTGGGTTTTGCGCTGTATTGGTGTGGTCTTCTGTGGGCATGGCACAAGGGGGCCCCATCATCTCCTATTGCCTGGGGCAATATTAGTTGCCATTCTGCCCCTATTTGTGCCATCACCTCCACACTTGCTGTGTAATTGTAAAAAATATATTTTTTTATTTGTTATATTTTTACATTCTCCTGATCATGTTTGCGATAAACTCTCCTCTTTAATGATACCTTTATATGTCCCTCTAGCCTATAGAGTTCCAGAGATAGAGGGTCTATATGATTGTAAATTGTCATATTTTTTTTTTCTTACAGAAGAAAGCTCCCCTTTGTGGCAGGCACCTGTAGGCACATGCCTACTCTGCCTCATTATAAATCTGGCCCTGCAGAGTGGTCACCAGTGACGTCAGCACGCAGAAAGCCTGCTGTCGTCACCCTCCCTGAGACCAATAGCCGTCAGTCTGTGAGAGGCAGCCAATGGTTTGGATGTGCGCAGCTCTGATCCATCGATTTGCACAGGCGCTACAGAACTCGCAATTGTAAAGTGCGAAAGTAACATAGCACTGCTCAATTTGCGGCTCGCACACTAGGCAAGTAGCGTTGGAGTGCGAATTGCAGAGAAAAGGTTCAGGGACTTCTGGGATCGGGAGTCCCTGAGCCGAAAAGGAGGAGCTGTACTTGACTAGGGACAAAAGGTAAAGAAAAAAAAGGAAAAACACAATGGGGAAAAAAAGAAGGAACTCTATCTTTTAACCCCTTAACGCCGCAGGATGTACAGTTACGTCCTGCATTACGTCCTGCATTAACTGTACGTCCCCGGCGTCTGCAGCCCCCTGGCGGCTGATACTCACCTCCTCCGGCGGCTCCCTCGCTGCTCTGACTCCCACGGAGTCAGATCGGCACTTTCGGCTCCTCCCGGCGCACTGACGTCATTGCGCGATGACATCAGTTTCAGGCGTCCCCCCCCAGCCGGAGCAGGGGAAGCACCTGGAGGGGAGGGGGGGGATCCTTTGGATCCCTCTAATGCCAGGCATCCCTGGAAAGGTCACAGCCTGGCCTTTCCAGGGATGTATGACATTAACCCCTTGGTGGCAAGGCTGTGACCAAGGCTGTGATCTTGGATGGCAGCCCCACCTCCGGAACTCCCCACGTCCACTGACGTCATCGGGCGTGGCCCGATGATGTCAGTTAACCAGGGAACCCCTAGCTGCCAAGGGATTTCCTAAGGAAATCCCATGGTGGAGATAGGAGGGTTCTTTGAACCCCTTTATCTCCTGATCGGTGACAGCTAGCGGGTCATGTAGGGTATCGGTTGAAAGGCCTGATCATGGCCTTTCGAATGATATCAAACATGACCATATTACTAGTAAAATTAAAGTGTAAAAAAAAATAAGAATAAAAAAAATAATTAATACTGTGCTTTTTTTATTTTTTTTAATGCAGCACTATTGTTCACATTTCAATTATAATGTGAACAATGATGCTTCACTAATGATTTTTTGGGGGGGGGGTTTAGCTAAAATCACGTAACTTCTCCCCGAAAAAAAATAAAAAAATGGGTTCCCCGTTCAAATTTTTTTAACAAGTCTACCCCATAGAATATATCCGCAAAGGCTCGGGTAATAAAATGCAAAAAAAAAAACACTTTACACACTGTGGATGATTGAAATTTTATTGAAAATGCTAATTTTTTTTACAATTTTGTTATAGCATTTTGGCAGGGCATGACGTATACATATAATAATGATATATTATTAATCTGCGAAGTCTGCCGGAAAGAACGATATATAATTTGTCTGGGTGGTATAATAATACGTGACTTAAAACCGCGTTTAAAAACCGTCAAAATGAGCTCAGCAAACTTCTACTTCGAAACAGCGCCGAAGTTGTAAAATTACTCTCGTCCTTAAGGGGTTAAAAGAGTATTTCTTTAATAAATACTCCTTACGAGGTGTTTACTTCAGGCAACAGCAGCAGGAATGAAACCAAAACCAAGCCTGTGCAGAGCCTATATCAAACATATGTATGACTTGGCTTGGGATTTTGACAGTAGATAAAAGGATAATAATTTTCAGCAAGGAATCTCATATTACAGTGAGAAACAAGGGGGGTGTTTGTGAGGGTCCTGAGAACGAGCAACAGCACAATGGCCTGCTCTACGGTGGGTGCCCGCTCAGGTCTCACAAACAAGGTTTTAGCTTGATTGTGCCATTACAGGGATGAATATTCCATATGCAAATCAGCCTGCTCTCACCCAGAAAGGGTGGCCAGTGCTGATTGCCAAGGACGTCATCCCTGCACGAGAGGTGCAGCAACACCCGACGATCGATTCGGCCTTCTTGGGCCTCGTCAGGAGGGTATAGCTGACACCCCTCTAGGCACATCAAGCAAGGGGTCCACGTCTGGATGACCCTTTACAATTATAGTGAAAAACAAGGGAGGTGTTTGTGAGGGTCCTGAGAACGAGCAACAGCACAATGGCCTGCTCTACGGTGGGTGCCCGCTCAGGTCTCACAAACAAGGTTTTAGCTTGCTTGTGCCATTACAGGGATGAATGCTCCATATGCAAATCAGCCTGCTCTCACCCAGAAAGGGTGGCCAGTGCTGATTGCCAAGGACGTCATCCCTGCACGAGAGGTGCAGCAACCTCCGACGATACGAATCTCATATTGCATTCCTTATTTACACCAAAATCCTGAGATAAATTAACATTTCAGTCTGCTTTGGTTTCAAGAAAAATGACTAACGCTGAAACACAATGTTTGGCACAGGACAAACGAAAACTTATATCTGGAACATTCCTGAGAGGTCCGGACCTAACCCGCGCGGGGATGCAGACTGTATAACATGGGCTTACTATTCCAATGTGGATAAAGTTAAGGTGAGTTTTTCCATCGCACCTTTACTGTCCTGAGTAGAAAAGTCTCCGTTGATTTACTTGGAATTTTTGTCACGTAATAAATGTAATCTGATGATTTAACAAGGAGTTGATCATATTTATTCAGCAGCCTTCCAGATACTAGTACTACCGGTCCTTCTAGATTGTAAAGAAGCAAAAGTCAGAAAAAGATATCACCATTATATTGACTAAACTAAATATTTTGACACCAAAAATATCTATCAGGGTTATTGAAAGAGAATCGAAAAGTCACCGCACATTCGGCAATTTGGCGATCCCATTTCGGCGACCCTGCGGTGTATTCAGCAAGCACCACAGGGCCGTCGTCGTGCAGGGAAAAGCCGCCGCAAACCTGCCGAACAATCACCGCAAAACCCGGCGAACACACACCAAAACCCGCAAAATCATCTGGATTAACCCCGCCGAACACGCCGGAGAAACCTGAGCAGGAGCCGATCAGAGTGCAGAGCAGCCGCCAGAAAAACCCAACACCGCAGACGAATAGATAGAAAAAAAATAAAAAAACAGTACGCTTGAGGTTCAGGTCAGATGAGCGCAGTGTTCACGTCCGTGTTGCCGCACATTTTAACGTCTGTGATAGCATACAATTATGATCAATAGAGAGCCACACACGAAGTGCGGACGCAGCAAACAGACGCAAGTTAGGCAAGAACGTAAAACTGCTAGAACGGCGTGCGGAGTGCGCCACATCCGCAAGGCTTTGTGTGTGAGTGATAGAACGTAGTCAGGCGGACTGCATTTTTGACGTCCAGCATTTTGAAGGACAAAATGGTTTTTCATACTAATTTTATTTCCCATTTACATCAGTCAAAAAAAATGTCAGTCACAAAAACAGACCGTGTGGCCACTAGCTTGTCGTCAGTCAGAAAGTACGTCCATTGTGCACGGACACACAGAATGCGCTCGTCTGACCCTAGCCTGTAAGTTTGAAAAGTGAAACTCTGTTTGCAAAGAAACTACTGAACGAAAATGTCTGATATTTACATATAAGATCCAATGAATGATATTAAAAAGGGACAGAAAAAAGAAAAAACTATTTAAAAAAAAACGGAAAAAAAATCCCGAAAAATGCCTTAAAGATCCTAAAAACATCTATAAATAAAGAGACATTTTACTGCAGATTAAGATAATAAACGGTTTAATAGATATTGGATTAAAACCAGAATATTTTTAACATTGAAGCCTATGGGATTCTGAATAAACCTGTCGAATGAAACCACCGAATAACAGGGCATTTTGGCAACTTTTCCCTGCTGGTTTGTGTTCTCTGAATAGACGAAGCATTGCTTCTCTATGGGGATTTCACTGCCCTCGAACAGGCACCGAACAGGCACCGTATGTGCAGGCAATTCGCCAGGATTTGGCAAACTGCCTGCTCTCTGGATAGTCGGATGGCCAGGAAAGGTAACCGAACGCTGAATTTCTCTGTTCGGTTACCTTTCGGCCACAATTCGGATCTCTTTGAATAACCCTGTAAGACCCATTGACACACTTTATCACATGAGAAAAAGATTTGATCAAATATGCATGTATACAACCAGGTGTCATGTAGAGCAGGAAAGTGTAGGAACGCAGTTCCCTCACTATTTTTTTTCATGGGAGATCCTGTTTTCCTACACTTTGTGAAACATTTGTTGAGGTGATAATTTATATGTTTACTTATTAATTCATGTTAAGTATCTAATATTTAAAATGTTTACCATAATGATTACCTGAAACCTAGTTCTCTTGTATATACGTGTGTCATATATACAGTATATATATTTTTTACATACCTATATATTTACATACATATATACATATGCTTAATTTGAGTTGGAGATGGTGGGTTATATGTGAGATGGCATCTCTTTCTTAGGGGGGGCTGAAATAGTCAGGGCCGGTGCTCCCACTAGGAAACCTCCTAGGGTGCACTACCACTTAGGGGCACAGCCGGCCCCAACCCGGGTTCCATTATTGTACCTGCAGCTTGTGTAGTCGGCAGTGGATGCTCGCAAAGCTGACATTGTCGGCTCGCAGACCCCTCTACCAGCACAGAAGGTGGGCAAACTTATGGTGACGCGTAGGCGCCACCAGATGACGTGCGGCCGAGGGTGCCACCAGAGGTAGATGCAAGAAAGGCACAGAAGAGAGAAAGGCACGAAAGAAAGAAAAAAGAGGCACAGAAGAAAGCAGCACAAAAGAAAGAAACGAAAGAGACATGAAAGAAAGAGACATACAGTATGAAAAAAGAGGCAGAGGAAAGAAAGAGGCAAATGAAAGAAAAGAAAGAGGCAGATAAAATAAAGGCAGATGAAAGAGTCAGATGAAAGAATAGAAAGAGGCAGAGGAAAGAAAGAGACAGATGAAAGAATAGACAGAGGCAGATAAAAGAAGGAGGCAGATGAAAGAAAGATTCAGATGAAAGAATAGAAAGAGGCAGAGGAAAGAAAGAGACAGATGAAAGAATAGACAGAGGCAGATAAAAGAAAGAGGCAGATGAAAGAATAGAAAGACAGATGAAAGAAAGAGGCAGATGAAAGAAAGAGGCAAATGAAAGAAAAGAAAGGCAGATAAAAGAGACAGATGAAAGAAAGAAGCAGATGAAAGAAAGAGGTAGATGAAAGAAAGAGGCAGATGAAAGAAAGAGTCAGATGAAAAGAAAGAGGCAGAGGAAAAAAATGGCAAAAAGAAAGCGGCACAGAGGGCAGAGGAAAGAAAGAAAAAGGCACAGATCGATCCCGTGTGTGCGCCCCCCACAGTTTGTGTCCCCGTGCACAGTGTGTGTCCCTCGTCCTCCCCCTGCTTGCAAAGTGTGTGTGTTACCCTCCGCATTTCAATAGTTAACAATTTTTTTGGGGGGGGCGGCACAAGTAGCTGGTCTTGCCTAGGGCGCAAAATAGGCTAGCACCGGCCCTGGAGATACTGATGAGGTCCCTCACAAAATTTTGTAGGATCTGACCCTGCATACACCTATTTAAGGCTGCCCTAAATACAATAATTAACGCCATAAATTATAAAGCATAGGCTGTGTATATTCTGACCTGGAAACATCCCATTCTATGTATGCCTAAATTAGCACATAACCCACATTCCTAATCTAAGAGGACCATATAATTACAGATTTTCAAGGCTTCAGATTGTAAGCAAAACAAGTAAACTGTTTTTTTGTATTGTTTTTATAATTCTTTATATAGTAAGGTTTGTCATACGAATTGAAAGCAGTATGCATCCAAATGTTATTTATGTTGTATGTTTATTATATGATGGGAACCTGGCTCAATATGCAGTTGGGGAGATCTTAAAATGATGTTTGTATTTCAGGATATATACAGTGGCTTGATTGGTCCTCTTGTAGTTTGCAAATCAACACGTGCTCTTTTAACTCCCTTGACTCGATCAAAAAAGAGCTTCTCCCTACTTTTCATGATTAATGATGAAAACCAATCTTGGTATATTGATGAAAACATAAAGACATATTGCAGTCAACCGGACAATGTTAATAAAGAAGATGATGCATTTGTCGAAAGTAACAAAATGCATGGTAGGTCTTACACGAATATATATATCAGCATTATTATACATTTATTTGTATTGTGCCGACATACACCGCAGCGTGGTACAGAGGTTAAAATAGGTTAAGGTAATACACAGTAATACTGAAATGAGGTAGAGAGGGCCGTGCTCCCAATGGAATTTACAATCTGAAGCTAGAGGGTAGAGTAGTATCACATGTTCCCCTTTAAACACATTCCTCCATTGCACATGGTCCTTTTACAAATGTTCCTCTATTATTATTTTTTTCCCTTTAATTCCTTTTCAAACTTTAACACCGTTTGGCTTTCTGATCCTCCTTTAACCAATTCCCTTTGACCCACTTTAACCCCCCGTTTACACCAGTTCTACCCCAAAGTAGCTCTCAGGCAGTAGTAACCAACCGGACCCCTTCCTCTTGTCCACTAGTCAGGCCCCATTCATAGTACCCTGTCGATGACATAGATACATTACATTAACAAGAGTGTGTCAAAGTAATTCAGGTGCTTACTTGGTCAACAGAGCATGTTCCTTTTGCAGATTGTGTCAGACATGTGCCTTGCAGCTACTAAACTACTGAGAAGCGCAGTCACTCGCTCGGGCCCCTTAGGCTGGGTTCACACCTAAGCGTTTTTAATACGCGCGTTTTTCACCGGCGTTTTCCTTGCGTTTCACGAGCGTTTTGCAAAAATCGAAACGCGCGTTTTGTGATTGACTACGGAGGTGTCCAATAGGAAATTTACTGTCTAAATTACGGAGGCGACCAATGAAAAAGACCTCCCTGTGCACGAACCAAAGTTGCAAAATGGAGATCAGCCCAAGGCGCAACATTGCTACAATCGCAGCTTTCCACTATCTGCGCTTGAGGAGAAGGAGGCAGGCGATGGCCAGGCGACGCTACCGGGTGCATCCGACCTTTGCAGACCGACAACGAGGTCAGGCCTGGGCGTTGTTTGCAACTCTGCGTGCACACGAGGAGAAGTTTATGAAATACACACGTATGTCCATAAAGAGGTTAGTACACGTACCCTGCTTTTATTGTTGTTGTGTCCCATATGATGGCACCATCAGAGATTTGATTTGCTATTAATTCCCCCGTTTTGTTTTTTTATTTTATTTTACAATAGTTTTGATGAGCTGCTGGACTTGATGTCCCCCACCTTGCAACGGCAGGACACCTTCATGCGTGAGAGCATTGCACCGATGGAAAGATTGCTGATTACGTCAACTAACATCACTACACACATAATACAGTGCGATGTGCTGTCAGGGTTATTCAAAGTGAATCAAGCCGTCACTGCATGTTTGGTTACTTTTCATCCAATACGGAGCAGATCGGCGATCCCTTCACCTACCCTGCGGTGGTTTCAGCAAGTGCCACAGGGCCGATGTAGTGTAGGGAAAAGCCGCCGCAAACCTGCTGAACACTCACCCCATAACCTGGCAATTGCTTGCCCAAACCCTGCAAAAACATCTGGATTAACCCCGCCGAACACACCGGAGAAACCCGAGCACGAGTCGATCAGAACGCAGAGCAGCCGCCGGTCAATAAAATAAAGAGACTTTTTACTGTTGCTTTTTAAACCAAGAACGGTTTATTCTACAAATATGTAGAAAAAAAGGTAAATATTATTCTAAATCATACAAATTAAACCACATAATGGCAGGGCAGTTCGCCACATATTGCATAAACAAACACAAAACAGCCAACGGGCAAGGCATTTTCCCTCCTCAGCAAGGTAAAGAAAATGAAAAAGGTGCCTAGGGATACAGAGATTATAAATTCTGATAGTGATGCTCGTCACCCTGCATCTCCTCCCTCCTTCCACAGCTGGGTGTGGGATATCTGAGAGGGGGCTGTGTGTGTGATTACCATGTTTCAGGGGGGTGGTGCATGGGTGTTTGTGGGTAGTAGGTGGTTGGTGGAGGAGTGTGTGCAGGTGTGTGGTATGTAGAGGTGTTTGTGTTGTAGCTGGTGTATGTCGTTGGGAGGAGCGTTCTTCAGGTGGAAGGAAGGAGTCGAGGGCACGGGTGACGGCATCACGTGCCTCTGTCTGTTGACTCCTAGGCACCCTTTTCATTTTGTCCTCCAAGCTGAGGAGGAAATGGGCCTCACAGGACATTGTCTGAACATTCTGCACCAGGTCCTCCATGACGCAGATCACTCGGTCGTCCTCATGCTGGATCCTCTGTCGACGGCCCCTTAAAATTGTACGTCTCCGTACAGGAGGTGTCATGGCTGGTGTGGCAGACCTTGGCACAGAAGTCGTTGGTGCCTCTGTCTGTGTTTGTGACGGTGACGGTTGGGTTTCCGCCATTTCGACCGAGGTGCATGGCTGTGGATCTTGGGTGGCCGTGTCCTCCTCCTCATGGTCGTCCTCCTGCCTCTCCCAGCTGCTGTCAGTGCTGTCAATAGCAAATAATACATTAGTGGGTGCATTATATTATTATTTACATGTTCTTTAAGACAATATCCACGACCCTCATAAACATTGTTATTGGTTTGACTTACCTACGCATTTCCACGCATGGGATGAGAAATTCCAGCTGGTCCGCATGCATATAGCGCGATGGCGCACCTGCAGCCGCTCCACTCCGGTACTCCTTTTCTTTACGCCTGTGGCGTATGAAAGCATCCTTAATGCTCTTCCATTTTTGCTTCATGTTATTGACTGTTGAAACAAAATGTAAGCATGAACTAATTGTTTTTTTCCTACATTTCATAGGTATTTAGCAACCGGACAGTCGTTGGTCAGTCTGCACTATGCCTTCATGATCGGACAATCAACAGCTAGCAACATCATTCGGGAAACATGCTGTGCCCTATGGGATATCCTTCATGATGTCGTTATGAAGAAACCCAACAAAGAGGAGTGGATGGCGATTGCAGACGTTTTTGCCAAGACCTGCAATTTTCAATTTCAATTATAAAAAATATGTTTCTTTTGTCCTGTTTGCGGTATCCGATGCAAATTACTGCTTCACGTACATAGACATCGGATCGTACGGGAGCAGCTCGGACGCAGCAGTATTTGCCCATTGTATGCAAAAAAAACCTGTTTCTTCGTTTAAAAAGTTTATGTTTTGATTAATAAAATTTGTTTGTATATAACGGATTTCAGACCTTTTTGTATTTTTTTTTAAAAAAAAATACACGCTGTGTGCTTCTCCGGTTTTTATAGCCATGGCCACAGCAGCTGTCATGGGTATTCATTGCCCCTAGGCCACACATGGGTATTTATTGCCCCTAGGCAACACATGGGTATTTATTGCCCCTAGGCCACACATGGGTATTTATTGCCCCTAGGCCACACATGGGTATTTATTGCCCCTAGGCCACACATGGGTATTTATTGCCCCTAGGTCACACATGGGTATTCTTGTTTTATGTACCTCTGGTATCACGTTCTCGGTTGCTGCAGGTCTTCCAATCCGCCCACAACTTCTCCCCGATCTCCTGCCATACTCGCAGCCTCGCTGTGCGGTTTTTATAGTCGCTCCTCCGCTGGTCATAGATGCATGGTTTCCCATGCACCAGACGGATGAACAGCTCTGCATCGCCCAGACCTACGCCAGCTCCAGCTCCAGCATCAGCATCAGCATCCATCTTCAATCTTCACACAGCGGCGTTTGAATTTCCCGGGGGTGTGGTGTCTTCCTGCCATGTGCCTGGCATGTGCAGAACGCGCACGCGCACTGTTCGAAAACGTACGTTTTTGAATTGGAAAACGCGCAAACGCGCGTTCACGTTAAACTCTATGGCCGCGAACGCGCTCATAACTACCCCAAAGAAGCTCCCGCACTTCTTTGGACGTAGGGCGTTTATCAGCGCGTTCATGCGTGCTGATAAACGGCCAGGTGTGATATGCCCACATAGGGAATAATGGTATTTCACTGTTTGAGCGTTTTACAGCGCGCAGGAGCGCGCTGTAAAACGCTTAGGTGTGAACCCATCCTTAGTGGGACTGGCCAGGCTGACACTGTGACCGCTGCCAACCCAGTACACATATGCTGGGTGCCCCTAGTTCCTGTAAATATGACTTTATTACGTGAACGCAAACATTCCTTTTAATGTATTTGACATTTTTGTAGCATGATTTTATTCTGGAAAAAAGAAGCAGATCATTACAAGCAGTAGTAGGATCCAAAATAACATCCTGCACATAAGAATAAAGAAAAAGATACAACCAGGCATTGTGACAATAGCATCAATAAAATAATGTACTAAAACCGGTGTTAATTTAGGCAACTATTAGTTTTCATCAGACTTAGTTTACTCAGGGCCGGATTAAGGGTATCATGGGCCTGGTGCTGAATAGACTTGTGCACCGATTTTTTTTTCGGTTCGATTCGGTTCGGTTCGTTCGTATTTTGTAAATTTTCGTTTCGGCTCGTTTCGTTTTCGTATCGATTTATTTTTCATAATTTCGAAAATTTTCGTGTTTTTCGGAACGTCTGTTCTCCTCGTTTCAAAGTGTCTATTCGTTTTGACGTAAACTAATGGTTTTTCGGGTCCGATATTTCTGTCGATACGATAATTCTGTCAATACGATAATTCTGTCGATACGATAATTCTGCCATTGAGATTTCTCATGTTTTACAAGAAGGATACATTGAGATGGGAATGATACAAAATTACAGAATCAGCGATATAACCAAAAAATATGTTGTCCGAAATTACTGAAATGGAACCAAAATCAGGAATGGAGCCGAAATTACGAATGGAACGAAAATGATTTTCGATTTTACACATTTCTAGTCCATTCGAAAACTTCGAACAAATGTTCGTTTCGTTTCGTAAAGTTTTCGTTTTCGGAAAGTTCGGATCTGAAAATATTCGTAAAATCGGCTGAATCCGAATGCACGAATTGGGAAATTTCGTGAAAATTCCGAAATTCCGAAACCCGAAACGCACATCCCTAGTGCTGAGGATTTTGGTGGGCCTTTTTATAAATACTGAGGAAACAATCGGTCCGCACTGCTTTCTCTTTCAGAGTGAGGCGGTACACTGTGCAAATGTCACGCTATGCCAACGTCAGAGTGACTGGGAAACCTGACTGGTGACTCTGACACGGTGTGCTGTGACTCCTAGTGCGACTTGCAGTGCGCCAGGACACAAGCCTCCCGCTGGATTAGTGTGCACGGCCCATATGAATCAAGCACTACAACTCAACTAGACAAGCGAGTAAGGATGGACATTAAATGAAGCCGCCATATATACATTTATTAAAGAAATTGTATATAAATTTGTTAAAGGAATATGGTTGCTTCATTTAGTGATCCGGTCCATCCTTACTCGCTTCTCTAGTTGAGTTGTATTGTATTTCTAGTATGGGTTCGGCCCCACTGTGGAAATGTCCAATATATAGCACATTGCTGCTTCTACTTTTGAATCATTGCTTTGTGTTGCAAGTCAATCACTGCCTGGAGGCAAACTGACAATACTTGGGGCGGTGGGTCTCCTAGACCAAATAGAGCAAGGGCTCCTCTATGATTGAAATCTGAAAGGATATTTACACTTTCAGGGTTATTCAGAGAGAGGTGAAAAGCAGGAGAATGACTGGAGAATGGAAAATTCTAGGTCAAAATAACGTTTTTGGAAAGTGAGATAAATGGGAGAATTTTTCTGGTTTGGCTATTCTGACCTAGAATTTTCAATTCTCCAGTCATTCTCTTGCTTTTCACCTCTCTTTGATGAACCCTGATAGTAATGATAGATTTTGAGTCCGCTGAAAAGAAGGATATATAATAGGTCTGGGTCTATAATAAAACATGACTTCAAAACACATTTAAACAGAATGAGCACAAAATGGTAAAAATTAGCTCATATCATGTGGGGCTGAAATTGCTCAGAAGCAAAGGGGTTAAAAGATTCTCTACAGAGCCCCAGGGCACTCATTTATAATAAAACTTCAGATTGCCCATGAATAGCTGGCTCCACCAAATTACCTTAATTGTGGCCCACACACCCTAAATATATGGAGGAGCCCCAAAAAGGACACCTGCACACCCTGAATATATGGAGGAGCCCCAAAAAAAAAGGCACCCGCACACCCTGAATATATGGAGGAGCCCCAAAAAAGACACCCACACACCCTGAATATATGGAGGAACCCCTGTAAATACACCCACACACCCTGAATATATGGAGGAGCCCCAAAAAAGACACTCACACCCCCTGAATATATGGAGGAGCCCCTGTAAATATACCCACACACCCTGAATATATGGAGGAGCCCCTAAAAAGACACCCGCACACCCTGAATATATGGAGGAGCCCAAAAAAGGACCCCCGCACACCCTGAATATATGGAGGAGCCCCTAAAAAGACACCCGCACACCTTGAATATTATTTTAAAAGCCATACCAAGCAGCGAGAAAATGCAAATAATTACTCTTCTTCCTCTGGGTCCAGTCTACCTCCTTCACATAAATATAGAGAACACACAAGGCTGTAAGAGCACACAAAAACGCACACACTCAGCTCCACATAGCACATACACACTCCCCTATACACAGCGGGCACACACTCAGCTATATACACAGCGCGCACACACTCACTCAGCTATACACAGCACGCACACACACACACTCACTCAGCTATACACAGCACGCTTACACACTCACTCAGCTATACACAGCACGCACACACACGCACTCAGCTATACACAGCACGCACACACTCACTCAGCTATACACAGCACGCACACACACTCACTCAGCTATACACAGCACGCACACACTCACTCAGCTATACACAGCACGCACACACTCCACTATATACACAGCACGCACACTCAGCAATATACACAGCACGCACACACACTCAGCTATATACACAGCACGCACACTCACTCAGCTATACACAGCACGCACACACTCACTCAGCTATACACAGCATGCACACACTCACTCGGCTATACACAGCACGCACACACTGCACGCACACTCAGCAATATACACAGCACGCACACTTAGCTATATACACAGGGCACACACACTCAGCTATATACACAGCACGCACACACACTCAGCTATATACACAGCACGCACACTCACTCAGCTATACACAGCATGCACACACTCACTCGGCTATACACAGCACGCACACACTGCACGCACACTCAGCAATATACACAGCACGCACACTTAGCTATATACACAGGGCACACACACTCCACTATATACACAGCACGCACACACACTCAGCTATATACACAGCACGCACACACACTCAGCTATATACACAGCACGCACACTCACTCAGCTATACACAGCATGCACACACTCACTCAGCTATATACAGCACGCACACACACTCACTCGGCTATACACAGCACTCACACACTCCACTATATACACAGCACGCACACTCAGCAATATACACAGC
Organism: Leptobrachium leishanense; assembly: GCA_009667805.1. NCBI lineage: Eukaryota > Metazoa > Chordata > Amphibia > Anura > Megophryidae > Leptobrachium > Leptobrachium leishanense. The sequence continues at coordinate 96,645,513 of CM019066.1, forward strand.
ACGCACACTCACTCAGCTATACACAGCACGCACACACTCACTCAGCTATACACAGCACGCACACACTCCACTATATACACAGCAAGCACACTCAGCAATATACACAGCACGCGCACACACTCAGCTATATACACAGCATGCACACTCACTCAGCTATATACACAGCACGCACACTCACTCAGCTATATATACAGCACGCACACTCACTCAGCTATATATACAGCACGCACACTCAGCTATATACACAAGGCACACACACTCAGCTATATACACAGCACGCACACTCCGCTATATACACAGCACGCACACACACTCAGCTATATACACAGCACGCACACTCAGCTATATACACAGGGCACACACTCAGCTATATACACAGGGCACACACACTGCTATATACACAGGGCACACACACTCCGCTATATACACAGCACGCACACTCTACTATATACACAGCACGCACACACTCAGCTATATACATAGCACGCACACACTCAGCTATATACACAGCACGCACGCACACACTCAGCTATATACACAGCACGCGCACACACACTCAGCTATATACACAGCACGCACACACTCCACTATATACAGAGCACAAATACACAAAATTAAAAAATGTTGCACACACAAACACCCCGCAGACTATGTGAATACACAATTTACACATACATAGAACACCACATTCATATATATATACACCAAAGTGACACATTTATACACACTCCAAAACACACACATATACATACATCACACAGGCACATGTATACACCCTACACACACACAAATATTACCATCTGAGAGCAGCAGGAGAAATAAAAATGAAAAAATAAAGAAGCATTTACACATAATCCCAGCCCAGTCTTTGCAGGTTAAGATACTTGAAAATACTTGAAAACGAGAGAAATCTCAATGTATCCTTCCTGGTAAAATCCTTTATAAAATGTGCTGCTATCTTTAAGCAGCCTGGGCAGGACGACTGCTCGGTTTTCCCCATCCCATGTTTTCTAAGAGCTAATGGGACATAATTGGTAAGTAGATAAGAGGGGGAGATACTTACATAGCAAGCAGTGCATCCAGGGCCGGATTAACATAGGGGCAGATGGAGCAGCAGCTCCAGGCCCATGCCCCAGAATAGGCCCAGAGAAAGGATAAATTTGTCTGCATTGATTGGCATTTGGACCACTATATCTCCAGCTCCATAGCAGCTACAGGGTCATGTCAGGTATCACCGGAAAGGCCAGAGCTTGACCTTTCAAATGATTCCAAATATGACTAGGTTTTCTGTAAGAATAAAAGTAAAATAAGAAATATTTCTTTATTTTTCTTTCTAACAGCAATATTTTTCACTTTTTAGTTATAAAGGGAACAATAATGCTACAGTAACTCACCATCTCATTTTTCATGTCACTAACAAGCGTGGAAATTATGGTACAATCCATTATTACGAATTGTTACATCAAGAACCTAAACCGCCACACTGCAGCAAAGTGCACTGGGGGGGGGGGGCTTTGGAACCCTGCTCCACTAATCTTTACGCCTCGCAAGGTCAACTGAGGTGTCATTGGACATGACTGAGTCTGGCCTTTGCTTTAATACCAAACATGACCATGTAAAATCTAACAGAAAAGAAAACAAAAAAAACCTTTTTTATTTACTTATTTTTTGTTCCAAAGCGATGGCATTGTCCATTTGTCACATATAGAATGAGCAATACCACTGCCATTACTCACCTTCTCATTTCCCACACTGGGAGCAAGGTCCCAGGTTTTATACATAGTCATATTTTTCATAAAACACCATTATCCAAAGCACATGGGAAATATCAAATTTTTTGGTTAAAATTTTATATTTTCTCAGAAACATGCAAGAATTACCTATAGAATATATAACCACAGAGGTTTGGATGGTAAAATATGAAAAAATAATTTTACACGCTGTGATGATTGAAATCTGATTGGAAATTTACTCCCACAGTATCTGCCTGGTTAGAAATACCGGTATCTGCACTATTAAATATCCTAAAATAGGTTTTCATTTCACTAAATTCCAAAAAAATGCCCACCAAAATATTCAGCTCCAGGCCCATAGAGATCTTAATCCGGCCCTGAGTGCATCCTTATCTTATCTCCCGGCCTGAGCAAATGCTTCACCTTCACCTAGCAAGCAGTGCATCCTTATCTTATCGCCCGGCCTGAGCAAATGCTTCACCTTCACCTAGCAAGCAGTGCATCCTTATCTTATCGCCCGGCCTGAGCAAACGCTTCACCTTCACACACTGTGCAGGGAAAGGGGCAGCACGTGGCTTCAAAGGGCAGCTCCACCCCTCAGCCTCTGCCCAAAGGAAACGCTGCTATTTTAAGTGCCAGGTTCTGCTGCAGAGCTGATCAAAGCATACTCGGCCCTCGCTATTTTCAGAACGGGGCCTGGAGCTGCCGCTCCATCCGCCCCTACATTAATCCGGCCCTGAGTTTACTACATTTCAGTGACAAAAACTACACAATGAGTTATGATGATTAAAACTATGAAAAAAATCTATTGACTTTTTCTGTTTACTAATAAAAGCAAGGTGAAAATGTGGGGAGGGAGGGGCTAATTTTAATTCCGTTTTAGTCATAGTCCTTTGACTAAAATGCCATTTAGTTTTAGTCACCTTTTAGTTGACAAAATGAACTAGGAGCAGGAACTAAATAACGCCAATCAATATTAAATAAACAGAATAAGAGAGGAGGTAGGAATAAAAAGAATAGAAAAAAGAAGGGAGAGAGAGAAGAAAAAACAAGAACATAAGACAGCGAGCAGTCAACAAAGGACAGTGGAAAAAACAGTAATGAGTTGTCAGAAGCTGACGCAACCCAAAACAGTTACAACGTGTCAGCAGAGCAGTATACTCGATCAAGAAGTCTGTTTTAAAAAACAATGCATAGAAAGATAGGTTACAGCTATCAATTAATTAATTATTTTAAAAGTGCACTAGAAGATTAAAACCCCAACACACCTTTTGTTCCCACTTAAATAATTATGCAGATGCTGCTGCCAGCAGAATTTATGACATGGATCAGACATCAGCACATACAGAAGAGTTGATATTCAATATCCCGCCTGCCAAGTTATAGCTGTGTGGGTGGATAAAACTCCTCCTCTTCACACAGCTGTCAGAACTCATCCAATGGGGGGGCTGGAAAGGGGAAGACCTGCTCCTCTCACTCTGACCACCTAAAAAAACTAAACTGGTCAGAATAAGTAGAGTGTTCCTTTTATCCTTAAAAACTAAGTAGCCTCAAAACAGGGGGCTTCTTCACAATATAACCAATGTTCCGACGGTAATTGCCTAGTTGCTAAAGCAATTTTTGATAAATTGCAGATACATTTTTTTTAAAAATTGACTACTATTATATTCTGGTGGCTAGATTGAACCTGTTTCTCCACAGCTGTACTGGAGGAACGTGCTTAATGGGATTTGACTTGCTTCTCCACTGTCAAAGAGCAGAGACATATATACCGTTAAGTGTCTTGCCCAAGGACTGTTCAGCACATTCTTCCAGTACAACTGTGGAGAAACAAGTCTCAACTTTGCGACAAGCAGGTTCAACCTAACCACCAGACTATAATAGTAGTGATTAAAATTTATCCGTGAGATCTTAAGATAATCACGTATTGCACTTTCAGTAGTATTTTAAACAATTTGATTTTTTCAAATTTTTATTATTTTTCGGACAGCGCACGCTTCAGAAGGTTGTTGTTTGCAAATATTAAAAAGATAGCTAGGACGAAATGATCTATCTAGCTCAGAAAGACAACTCTCAACATCTGCCACATATTTTGTATTTTGAAGTACATTTCACATATATTCCATAATATATTCACAGCATATTTTAGAAAGCATTCCAAAATACACTTTAAAATATATTCCCGCGTGCATTCTGATCATATATTCACAAATATACAGTATTTCAAAAATATATTTCAATATATTGAATATGGCCAAAATTGTAGTATTTCAAATATATGTCAATATATTTGAGATGAATATTTTGACTAAAGAATGAATTAAAGGGATACTCTAGGCAACATGACCACCTAAGCTATTTTAGGTGGTCATGATGCCCGGAGTATGCCGCCCTTTGTCCCCCCTCCCTCCGCTCAGCCGATCTGCAGAAAAGGCTGAAAACAGCTGAGAGAGGCGGAGGACTTTACTCCGCCCTCCCAGCTGTCAGTCAGCAGAGCGGGAATCATATTTCCCGCTTCTGCCGACTTTTGCCGAGTAGGAGACGTCATCGCGCTTTCAGCGCGATGACGTCTCCTACTCCCCGCAGAAGCTGGCGGCTCCCTCTGAGGGTTAGTGTTGCGCGCATCCTCTTGCGCGCAACACTAATCCTCAGAGGGAGCCGGGAGGAAGCCTGCCGATTGGCTGGCTTATGTGAGAGGCGCGCATGCGCGCCTCTCACGTAAACCAGAAGCCAAGACGCAGCAAGAAGAAGGACGGGAGCGGAAGAGGAGGGAGGTGAGTATGAAAAAAAAAAACGCCGCTGGAAACAAGAGGATTTTAAGGTAAGTATTACACAGTTACAAGAAAAAAAAAAAAAAAGAAAGTTTTATTAACCACTTGAATGCTAAGGACGCGCTCAGCGCGTCCTCAGCATTCCCCCTGGTATGCGGAGGACGCGCTGAGCGCGTCCTCGCATTGGGGTCAGCGTTCGGCCGGGTACCGGCCGATCGCTGGCCCCTCCGGTGCGGGCTGACATCCTGGATGTCAGCCCGGCATCCGGAGCAGTGGCCGCCATTATTATGTGTCATCGCGCCCCCGCGATGACACATAATTCAGGCGCCCCCCCCGCATGTGCGGAGGAGGCGCCTGAAAGGGAGGGGGGGGAGGTCCTTCGGACCTCTCTCCCTCCCGATCGGCGGCTCACAGGGGCTTAACCCAGGCATCATTTGGAAGGGCACAGCCTGCCCTTCCAAATGATGCCTGGCATTAACCCCTGGGGAGCTGGATCGCAAATCGGCGCTGAAAAGCGCCGATTTGCGATCCTTCCCGGGAGCTGGCCGACATCTTGGATGTCGGCCAAGCTTCCGGGAACTCCCCCAGAGGACTGGCGTCATCGTGCGCAGCACGATGACGCCAGTCCTAGCATTAACCCCTAACTGCCACGAAGTGTGGAGATAGGGAGTTCCAATGAACTCCCTATCTCCCGATCCGTGGCAGTTAGGGGTTAAATTTTGATATCGTTGGATCGGCCAGAGCATGGCCGTTCCAACGATACCAAACATGAAAGTAAAAAAATTGTAAAAAAAAAAAAAAAAGAAAAATAAAAATTTAAAAAAATTAAAAAAAAAAATAATAAAAAAAAATAAACACTTTTTTTTTTTTTTTTTTGTTTTTTTAATGCAGCAATATTGTTCCCATTTCAATTATAATGTGAACAATGATGCTGCATTAACGATTTTTGTATGCGGTGCGTTTGTTAAAAATGGTGTCATTTTCCCCAAAAAAAAATGTAACGAGACCCCATCTCTAATTTTTTTAACAAGCGCACCCCATACAAAATATATCCGCAATTGCTCGCATGTTAAAATGTGGAAAAAAACACTTTACGCTGTAAATTATTGAAAATACATATTTTATTGCATTTTTTGTTATAATATACAAACATGACATAACGTATACATATAATAATGACATATTATGAATCTACCGAGTCTGACGGAAAGAACGATATATAATATGTCGATGTCATATACTAAAATAAGCCTTCAAAACACGTTTAAACATGATGCGCAAAACAGGTAAAAAATGACCTCAGCACAGGGGCGGGAAAAGCCTCAGCAGCGAAAGGGTTAAGGGAATAGGGATGGGTTAGGAAAAAAAAACGGGGGGTGATTTTTTTGTTGGAGTGTTCCTTTAAGAATGTTTTTAAAAATCTGTTTAAATTCAAATATATTTCTGTCAGGATCGGGTAACCCCGCTTGCAGACTGTAAGCCAACAGACCCTGACCAACCGGTCCTTAGTAATGGCCGGGTTATGGTCAGTCATACTGAGAATGACGAACACAAAGAAAGTGGCGGAGTGCAAAGTAAAACAACCTGCAGAATAAAGTAACCCACAATGCTCTAGCTAGCCGTCCTTAATAACGGCCGGGTTAAGCAGAGCAAACCAACAAAAACACACATAGGCAGGGGTTAAGGAAAATAGAGGTCCGTTTATACTATGCCAGAATTCAGGGCGCCAGAATACAGGGAAGTTGAGACAAGCCGGGATCGTATTAACCAGGAAATCAGTCAGATAGGAATTCAGAAATAACAACAAGGCACTAGGCGTAACTGGAACCACGCTAGGGCAACTTGCTAAGAGAAAGGAAGCCCTTTAAATGGAGCCACAGCACTTCCTATTGGTGCTCAGAGGAGACGCCCTGCTCTGCTATAGGATCGCTGGTCATGTGCTGCGATTGGTTGTCCTTCCTGCATGCTGCGTCTGATTCGCTGGCAGCACCATTCTCTGTCCTGTAGCACACAGTACCCTGGAATAAGGCTTTCTGGATATCAGCTGCTGTGACGGCCGCAACATTTCCCCGGACATGGGTTGAAGGCACAACATTTCCCTGGACATGGGTCGAAGGCGCAACACTTCCCTGGACATGGGTCGAAGGCGCAACATTTCCCCGGACATGGGTTGAAGGCACAACATTTCCCTGTACATGGGTCGAAGGTGCAACACTTGCCTGGACATGGGCTGAAGGCGCAACATTTCCCCGGACATGGGTCGAGGGTGCAACACTTCCCTGGACATGGGCTGAAGGTGCAACACTTCCCTGGACATGGGCCACCGTGACAATTTCTCTTCCATGTGGGAACTGCATGCAGCCTGAATATTTATTTAATTTACTTATAAAGTATTTTACCAGGAAGGATACATTGAGATTTCTCTCGTTTTCAAGTATGTCCTGGGTTCAAGAACATTCAATTGTTACAGTTGTTACAGTAATACAAAGTAATAAAATGCAAGATATTAAAAAAATAGGACAAATATATAGATTAACAGAAAATAAATATATTCACTATGTTACATGTTTACAGGTGCATTCTGTATTGAGGTATGTTAATAGGGAGCTCTTAAGTGACTTTAAACTGGGTGAAGATTTGATGGCGTCTGGGAGGTTATTCCATAATTGCGGTGCTCTGTAGGAAAATGATGATCGAGCCACTTTCTTTTTGTATTGTGGTACTGCACATAAGGTGCTGGTCCTGGATCAGAGGTTATAGGATGAGGCAACTGCTGGGGGAAGCAGTCTATTCAGGTAGGGTGGTAGCTTCCCCGAAAAGCTCTCAAACACCAGGTTGAAAAGGTGAAGGGTGCGTCTGGATTCCAGCGACGGACAGTTTAGCTCTTTGAACATGTCACAATGGTGAGTCATGTAGTTACATTTGTAGAACGTAACAAAGAAAAAAATGTCATCTGCGCTTACTCCAATTATACCGTGTGAAACTAAACACAATTAGAGGTTTGGTTTCTTATCAATGGCCATTATAAGACTAGCTCGCCCACCAGCGTCAAGGCACCTCTATAAGGGCGAGTCCTAACCAAAATGAAACCACAGGCTGCTACATAGCAAACCATACCTGCTCATGCTGCTTGTCAAACATGAGGTAGACTGGTGGGCCTTTATTTATGCTCCCCCAGAAACAAAATCCACTTTGGGATCAAAATAAAGACACGGAGCGGAGTCTTGCTGCAGGGATGACCTGGCTGGAAGTACATTGAAACATACATAGTGCAGGAGGGGAGGGGTTGCGCCTATTCCCGAAGGGTTGGCTGCAACCACCAAATGCATCCAGCCCAACAACATGTGCAGAACATAACAAAGAAAAAAAAAAGAAAAAATGACGCTGGCGGGCAAGCTAGACTTATAATGGCCATTGATAAGAAACCAAACCTCTAATTGTGTTTAGTTTCACACGGTATAATTGGAGTAAGCGCAGATGACATTTTTTTCTTTGTTATGTTCTACACATGTTGTTGGGCTGGATGCATTTGGTGGTTGCAGCCAACCCTTCGGGGAATAGGCGCGACCCCTCCCCTCCTGCACTATGCATGTAGTTACATTGTAGCACAAAGCGGCAGAATGGGTTATATAATGTAGTAAGTTTCTGAAGGTGTGTTTGCGGGGCCGCTGCATACACTACATCTCCGTATTCAATTTGCTGTACAATCTGCTTACTTATCGTGGGGCTCAGGCAGGATTTGTTTCTGTACAGGGCACCTAGTTTGGGGTAAAGTTTAGATGAGAGTTTTTCGATGTGGGGGCCAAAGGATAGATTTGGGTCTAACCACATACCTAGATATTTGAGAGAAGTGACTGTGGTCAGCGTGCCATTTGATTTTGTCCTGACACATAGATAGGGAGTTTGCAATTTATATAGTTTAGGTTCTGTTCCAAAGAGCATCGTAACAGTTTTGTCAGCATTTAGAGAATTTTGTTATCTGCGATCCACTTGTCTACCTCTGTGAATTGTTCTTGCAGCATGTGCCACAAAGACATTTAATTCAATTTTTGTTTGCTGAAATATATTATTATGCTTTCCTCTGCATTAGAAGCATATGTGACCTTATCCCAAAAACATTTTATTTTAGCTATAAATGGAAAAATGTATGCAAATTTACATGGACTTACAATGCAAGTTGGAGATCACATCTTGTGGCATCTGATTGGACTGGGCAATGAAGTAGATTTACACACAGTGCATTTCCATGCACACAGCTTTAAATATCAGGTAAATTCTCAGTTGTATTTATTAAATGTATTTAAACAGCATGATAAAAGTTACAGAAAACATGTAGAGAATAGCTAATTGATAATAAGTAGCGACTGTCAAAATCTGGTGCCAAATAGCAAAAAAGAAGGTATCACATCTCCATAGGTGTTTTGAGATGTGTTTTAAAATTCACATAGGATGTTGTTCAAGAAACACTATCCTTTGCAAAATGTTTGCAACTTTGGCAAACAACAGTGCCTCTTGAATCACCATAATAAATGACAAATGATGTAGTATTTATTCTTGAAAATACAATATCTAGCAAGAATAACTTTTGCGATATCTGGGATCCATCCATTTATGTTTGATGTACCTTCACTAGTATCTAGCCAATCATACGGCACCTTAGAGGGGATCTGATAACTTTATTTAAATATATACGGGGCCATTATAAACCATTGTCTAGAAACCTATTCAATAACAGGACTATACACAGGACACGAGGTCACCCATTTAAACTGGATGAAAGGAAATTCAGCCTAAAGCATAGGAAGGGTTATTTTACAGTGAGAACAATAAAGCTGTGGAATTCACTGCCTGTTGAGGTGGTTGGGTCAGAGACTGTACAGACTTTTAAAAAATGGTTTGATGACTTCCTGCAGACACAGAATATTAAGGGTCATAATATTTAATATGTGGGTAAAAGCTTCTTGATCTAAGGAGAAATCTGACGCCATTCTGGGTTCAAGAAGTAATTTTTTCCCAGTATGTTGCATATTGACGAGCGCTTCAGACAGGGTTTTTTGCCTTCTTCTGCATCAACAGCAGTAGGTGATGTGTGAAAGGCTGAACCTGATGGACGCATGTCTTTTTTCAGCCTATGTAACTATGTAACCTCAACTGTTAACTATGCAATTATCTGAAAATACTACAATAAACATTAACAAACAAAAAAAATCACTTAAGAGGTCATTGAGCCTAGACTGTACCTTGGAGTATAAACTGCAATTCTGTTTCAAAGTTCTAATGTGGCATCATTTAATGAGGAAACCACAAGAATGTACTTACTGGCTCCGAATCTAGTATGTAATAAATGGTAAATGTGATGCTGAAGTCTCAGATTACCATAATAAAAAGCTATCAGACGCATAACTAACATGATCTGAGTAAGAAAGACATCAGAATCACATTTCCCCTCCAGCAAAGGAGTCACAAAAGGTGTGACTTAAGATCAGTGAGCCAAAGAGTCAATATAAACTCTGGGCAGTTTTATTTCATTCATAGATACAGCAGTAATTAACCTCTTCACTACCAAGTGAATTTTTTTTTTAAAAAAAAAAACCATTGTCAGAAATCAGTGTTTTTTTTGTAAAATCATTTTTAATTATTCAGTAAGCAATATTTTGGAATACACCCATTGTATTTCTTACTGTAAATAACCTATTTTGGCCAGTAGATGGCACCATCTATAGCCAACTTGATTTACAGCCATTTGAGCTGCAGGTCTATTTTTTCCCCTGCCTTGGCTGCTGAATGCACGATGTCAGACATTCTTCAGCCGATTTTACAGTTATAGCTCTTTGGGCATCATGCCCACGGGGCTAAAACTTTGGGGGCATCTTCTGCAGCCCAAAAGCAAACAAATTTAATTTGTCTTTGTGTTGTAGATCAAGATATCTCTATCGTCTTTGAAGTCCGAAATATCTCAGTAGTGAAGGTGTTAAGAGATGGCAGTTTTGAAACATTGTGATTATAACTTTGGATATGTTCATATAGTATGATTTTTTTTTCCAATAATCCACAAACATATACTGTACATAAATGTGTGTTTCTTCACAATATATTGATTACGTTATATAATTATTCATGGCTATTGATTTTGTGGTTTGTTTTCCACCCCCAGAGAGATGGTCAATATCAGTCTGATGTATTTGATCTTTTTCCTGGAACATTTCAAACAGTAGAGATGGTTGCAAAGGTTCCTGGCACTTGGTTACTGCACTGTCACGTGGCTGACCACATCCACGCAGGAATGGAGACACTTTATACTGTAGAAGAAAGTAAGACATTTTTCTAAGAGAAAAATCCTAGCATTGCATAAAAATGCATTGACATAACAAAGTACATGGATATGAAATACTGGGCTCGCAGACTTATTTCATACAAAATTTTTGAAATAAATATTTTCAGAATAAAACAGTATTTTTCGGACATGGGCATTCGAATATACCTGAGGTTTTTGGTATTACCGGCTCCAATGCAAAGTATAAGACCGAATAATTTTACAGTAACCGGATGAACCATCTGAGCTACAAGTTGAGATTGCAGTTTGGATGTAATATCATTGGGAGTTAACAACTGGCTCCAATATGTCAATTGGCACCTGCTGATAGCTTTACGGGTTAGTTGTGATCTAGCTCACTGTGTATGGAGTTGCTAAGTTTACAATGGCACTGGTTAAGTTTTCCTTAAGGTTGGAATATAACCCAAGCTAGTGGAGAGGTCAAATTACAGGAGAGTTTTGATATTTTGATAGTTTTGATATTTTATAAAGAACCCTAAGTATTAATTCTAAAACGTTACTTGAGGGGTGGGGGGCAGTGTCTGCCCTTTAAAGTGGTGCCTTTTTTTAACCCCTTACATACCAGATCACGATCCAGCGCCATTCGGTGCCATATCGCGATCTAGGTCTGGTGGGGCCACCATAGTGGATGGCAGCTCCACCTCCGGGTTCCCCCTCGCCTACTGACGTATCACGCATAACGCAATGATGTCAGATAGCCGGGGAACCCCTAGCTGTCCGGGGATTTCCCAAGGAAATCCCCTGGTGGAGATACGGGGTTCCTTTGAACCCCGATATCTCCAGAACCATGGCAGCTAGGGTGTCATGCCTGAGCATGGCCTTTCGAATGATACCAAACATGACCAGGTTCAAAGTAAAAAAAAAATTAAAGAAAGATTAAAAAAAATAAAACCATTTTTGTTTGTTGTTTTATTAATGCAGCAATATTGTTCCCATTTCAATTATAATGTGAACAATGATGCTGCACTAATGATTTTTGCTATGGGGTGCGTTTGCTAAAAATCACATAATTCCCCCCCAAAAAATGTAACGAGTCCCCATTTCTAATTTTTGTACAAGTGCACCCCATAGAAAATATAACCGCAAACGCTCATGTGATAAAATGTGAAAAAAAACACTTTACATGCTGTAGATGATTAAAAATTCTAATTTTATTGCATTTTTTGTTATAATATACAGGCAGGACATGCCGTATACATATAAAAATTATATATTATGAAGCTGCTGAGTCTGCCGGAAAGAACAATATATAATATGTCTGGGTCGAATAATAAAATGTGGCTTCACATCGCGTTTAAACATGATGAGCAAAAGCAGTAAAAATGAGCTCAGCACACAGCGGTGAAATGCCTCAGCAGTGAAGGGGTTAAATTGATTGCCTTTTTCAATATAACATAAAATCTGAATGGCAGTTTTAAGGTTTTTTTATTTTTTTCACCACATACACTTGCTGTGCTATAGTACTTTTTTTTTGTTTATTTCAACATTTTCAGTGTCAGTTTCCTACATAAAACTCCCATTTCTCTTTCTGTACGGATATATTCATATTTCTAATTATGATGAATGTCTTAATATATGATATATAAAAATACAAACAAATTTGTTGGGAGCGCAGACAATAAATGGGTTCGTATTTCTTCAGAATACTGGTTCCAAACTGGCAGCTGGATCCAGTAATAAGCACTACAATATATAACAACAAATACAAATAATCGCGCAGCACTGATTTAGATTTCAAATTACTTGATTGAAAGTATGGTGGAAGAAAAAAACACTCACAAGCGGGGAACCTATTGGTTCATGTTATGTGCAGATGAGCCTCTATGGGGGGCTCCTCCCATCAACGATTTCTTAAAGGTGGTAGGTTTGTGTCGTGGTCCTTTTACTTCAAGGGTATGATTACCTCAAATAATGAAAAAGTACATAGCACAATACCAGTGGTAAAAATGGATAAGGAATCAGTGTAAATTAGATTACTCACGTGCTACTGAGCCTCCCTAATGAGTGGCTCAGTACTGAAGCATTGGACCGCTTACTCCATGGGGGGTCCTATCCTCGTATCGATATGTACACACTACCGTATGTAGTGACAAATCATCTGCTTCAAGAGTAGTGTAGATTTAAAAAGGATTTTAATAAAGTAAAAACAGAAATTAACAAAATAAATAAAAATATCGGTGCACTAAGTCCGAGACGCGTTTCACTCGCTTGCCTGCGAGTTTCATCATTCGGTATCATTATGGAGGCTCAGTAGCACGTGAGTAATCTGATTTACACTGATTCCTTATCCATTTTTACCACTGGTATTGTGCTATGTACTTTTTAATTATTTGAGGTAATCATACCCTTGAAGTAAAAGGACCACGACACAAACCTACCACCTTTAAGAAATCGTTGATGGGAGGAGCCCCCCATAGAGGCTCATCTGCACATAACATGAACCAACAGGTTCCCCGTTTGTGAGTGTTTTTTTCTTCCACCATACTTTCAATCAAGTAATTTGAAATCTAAATCAGTGCTGCGCGATTATTTGTATTTGTTGTTATATATTGTAGTGCTTATTACTGGATCCAGCTGCCAATTTGGAACCAGTATTCTGAAGAAATACGAACCCATTTATTGTCTGCGCTCCCAACAAATTAGTTTGTATTTTTATCTTTGATATGGGTTAGGGACACACCTTGTGGTGAGCTGCATGTTTACGACCATTCTTTTCTATCACATAATCCTGTGTATTTACTAGCACAGCGCCGAGCACATTAACAATTGACAGGTGTTTTGTATAGTTTTAATATATGATATCTCTATAAATATAAGAAAAGCCATTAAATTAATTTTAGGATGAATGGGAATATGACGGACTGAAAGCTGATAGATCCCAAAATAAAAAGTCCTTGTTTATATTTTGTTATTTATTGCATAACATCTAAAACTGCCTTACCAAGTTTAACATTTTCTGTCCTGTCATTTGTTATTATAGAGAATAACCAGCGTTTCTTCAAAAACTGATAAAGGGGGCTGCCAAGAATTAATACTTGAAATAGATGAAATGCCCAGCAAAACCAAGAAGAAGCAATAACCAAAGTGCAATCTTTTATTCATCTTCGAGACTAAATTCTATGTGAAACTGCCACAATTAAACCTTGAGGAATGAACAGTCATTTGAGCGTATAGGGGTTTTCCACAAAATCTGCACAGAAAATATGATGACTATCCTTCAGTCAATAGAAAACACAGCTTTACAGGTCTATTTGCGAATGGTAAAACTCAGGAGAATTGTCAGTAGAAGTAAAAATTCTAGGTCAAAATAGTCAAACTAGAAAAATTCTCCCATTTATCTCACTTTCTAAATCGGCTATTTGGCCTAGATTGTTCATTCTCCTGTCAATTCTCCTGAGTTTAAGTGAATAGACCTGTTAGTCTGTTATAACAGTGAATGGATGCCAGATTCACAAAGACTGGAAATGTAACAAAGAAAATGGGACTGGGCATTTTCTTTCTTGCACACATTTATTGGAAACCCCTTAAAGCAGCAACATTTTGACTCGTCGCAAGCTTTTCGCAAACTTGAAAAGGTACGTAGGAGCCAAAACGTTGCTGCCATTAGTGCTTCCAGTAAATCTACCCAAGAAGGAAAAAATGGTGTGCCGATTCTCCCTTTCTTTGTATGCAAACACTGGTTGCCTTGGGAGCACCACTTTGCTTGTGGATCTTAAAATCTTGCAATGTCATTATCTAACAATAGAATAAAGAACATATTAGTCTTATAAAGTAAAACGGCTTCCAAAGTTTGTTAGCAAACAAAAATAATAAGATGAACTATATGATAGTAACACACCAAGGGTAGGATTCACTATCCATGCAAATTAGAATGAATACATAGATAACATGGAGAATATTCTCCCCATGTACTACATGGCAACTTCAGACTGTCATAAACCATTCTGCTGTCCCTATCCCATGTCTATAATCCAGCTGTCTCTATAATCCATGTATCACCCTCTGCTATTTCAAAAATTCTGTTTGAAAATGTTTCAATTTCCGGTGGAAGTGTCAAAATGTCAAATGGAAGTGTCAAAAAATGTCAAGTGGCCGGATGTTGCTTACATTCATCAGTCTTTTAAATTAAGACCACGTATAGCTTGTATATGCTGGTCTCTAATTCTCCAAGTATTCTATTTCACAGAAATATACATTTTTACCATATACTTGGTCTACATCCACCATAATAAGGACCAACATTTTGGTTAAAATGTTGCATCGTTTGCAGCAATAAATCCCCAATAAATCACTTTTCCTGACCACCAAGGAGACCATTTCTTTATTGCATTCAGTATAATCTTGTCTCCTTTCATTGCCAGTTGCAGTAAACTGCATCCTCGGCACATTCTGTCCAGTATTGGCCAAAGCTAGCAGTCACATGGATTACAAGAAAAGCCAATAATTCAACTAAGACATGAGCTACAATTTAGCACAATAACTTTGTAAAATATACATGCACACATATAAATCAGGAGTTCATGTTTAAACGTTTTTAAACTAATACATTGTGTAACATTGTTGCAAGTTCTGTTTAATTCTTTAACTGTCATGACTCCCAGGAGGTTGTATTTCCCAAGTATGGGAGTTTTCCTCATACAGTAAATGTAGTCATAGATTAAAACATATTGTGATGAGGTACATGAAGGTGTGGTACAAATGATCATATTTTGTAACAAAATCGCTATCATTTATTCCTTAGCTGTTTTTAAAAATCTTTAAAAGTATATTAAAGTGGAGGGTTCTGAATGTTGTATTTCGTGTTCACTGGTCTCGCAAGTACTCAGCAAAAATGTATGTTCAGGTTGCGTGCAGCCATTCTCGTTCTGGATCTGTGCGTCTGTCTGTGTGCGACTTTAGAGTTTCTGATGAAAAAGGTCCCTGGATTTTTTAATTGTATTGTTGAGAACAAAATGAAATTAATAAATAAGTAAAATAAACGGTTGAATAACATCGTAACTCACTGTTACAAATTCCTTAACGGAAGTCTAACCTCCCAACTCTCACACTCTCACGATAATTCCCATCTGAATATATGGTCCCTCACATACTTTTTCAAATCTCATCATATAAAATCGGCCACCTAAAAAATCAATAGACCTGTGCATTCGTTATTTTATGAACACTGTTTTGCCCAAACTTTCAAATGATTTCGTATTCGTATGACTCACAATATCCGAAAATGCTCAATCCGAATTATGAAAGAAATAATAGGAAAATGCGTTCCATTTTCGTTTCAGTTCTTTCATAATATATGGATAGACTTTTGACTTAAGTCTCCTGATGCAGAGACTCGCTAGCGCTTCGTACAGCAGGAGACTTAAACCTTGCAGAGCTGCAAGAAGTCTCTTCCTCTTTCCTTCCAGTTCTGTTCCGGGAACGTTTTAAATTAACCCAATCCATCTTTTTTCCAAGTGAATGATAATGGAATCACAGAGATGGCTCCCCATGATAAATAGGGGACTGAAGATGATCTAGAAAACCAAAATGTACAGGGTGACAGACAGTACTCTCTGCTCTTTACAGCTACATTTGGTATAAATCTGCTACTTTTGAGGATGCACCAACCTTTCTTTCATCCAGTTTGTGATGTGTCAGTAACAATGTGCAATTTACAACCAGAAGCCAAGCTCTTACCATTCTCTGATGCCTTTGCGAATTGGGCTCCAAAGTCAGAAGCGTGCACCAGACATACATTACGCTAACTTCCCTTTCTATCCTACTGTAGTTATACATGGGACATATGAATTTGGAACTGAGGACTGAGTCTAGAAGCCAGGTGGGAAACCATGTTACAGCTCTGCAGGATACATCGGTGCCTTATGTAATAATAATTGTTACATTTTTATTTTTCCTTTGACCTCGAACAGCAGCTGAGTACATGGCATAATGTACATTGGTACTTTTTACGTTATATTATGTTTTTCGTATTTACATTAGTACCATTGGTACTAGTTTACATGTAATAGAAAAAATGCAAAAAACGAGAAGCAAAGAGAGCAGGATGGTGGAGACTAGTTCCACTCAAAAGCAGCATTCCTCATGTACAAGGAACCCCTTTTCTGATTCCCCTAAAATAAAAGGCCACCAGTTCAACAATAAGATCTGCCGCAGCTTCTACCACAGCTAGTGTCAGATGTGTTTTACAAGCAAGAAAAGACTCCTTGAAGAAGTGGATTTGCTGTCCTTACCAATTATACCACCTAGTCCTTCTAGCACCCCAAAGAAGCAACTAAGGGAGAGAGCAGCAGACAGTGAGACTATGTTGTCATTGCCACCAGGGACAACTGTTACTGAACAGGTAGCGCACCGTACCGACCCAGTATCCCCAATGTCTAATCTTGGTCATGGTGTTGTATCTGAGTATGGATTTGCGCTTTGCCCCAACACTCCAGACAATATACTCTGACTCTGGCCCAGGAGAAACTGCAATATGAGCTGGGGGAAATACAAGAGGGATAACTTCCTGAGAGAACAGATAGAAGTCCCCTATATTCACCTGCTAGTAAACACTCACCTTCTTCATCTTCTCCAACATCTTTCTCTAGCTTTTGTATCACATTTTTTTGCAATGGAGACAATGGTATCATTTGATACCAGTTCCAGAAGTAAAATTATTTTTGGACACAAGTTCTTTGTGAGAGCGCACTCAAACACTATGTGTGAATACTCCTTATAGCCCAGATAAAGAGTCACATTTACTTATCTCTAATCTGCGTGGTCGGATCTCAATTTAGCCTTCTTGGTGTTACATCACGCAGACCGGGCCTAATACATTTTTGAAAATACAAAGCAAAATTGACATACAATGGTACAGCATCGTAGATTCATACAACGTATCTAATATATATAGGAAGTATATCAATGATCTCACAAAGGTAGAGCCTCTGAGGCTCTTGTATTCAACTTCCGGCCTCTCAATTCAAATCCCCATTGTTGCAACTGCAATGTCCTTCAGAGCTTCAGAGAAGCAAAATTCAACAATGGCAGGGAACGGTGATGCAAACAGTGGTGATCAACAGTGCCACTGAAAGTAAGATCACTGTTACTCTTCATTAAGATTTACAGTTATTTTCCATTTATTGTAGTTTTACCATTGTTTGCAACAACAGTGATTAATTATAGTTCAGGGATTTTAAGGTGGCAATCTTCACAAAACGTCAAAAGAAACAAACCTGACAACTTCAAATGAAACTACAGTAAACTTCTATGCAGAAAAAGATTGACAGACACTACAGTGAAAAGAACGGTCAATATTATGGCGAACAACAGAGGAAGTTGTCTAAAGAGTGAATTCACTTTAGTTGATCTACTGAGTGCAGATCCCAAAAAGTTAGCCGTAGTAAAACCACCACCATTTCTATTTCATAACAGTGGTTATTGAATAACTAATCATGTGTTATTCCACTGGTCATGAAATTTGACTTTGGTACTGAACTGAGTGAATTTATATTTAAACTTCTTGCCAGTCTTACAAAATACTACCTTTTCCCCTGGCTTCGCTCTCGTGGATTTTGGGATTTGTTACAATTGGTTTTAAAAGAAACTTGAGCTTTTTGTCCAAACTGTACAAAATATTACTTTACGACATCAAAATGTGAATTATAAGTAATGTTTATTGCAGACGTTAGTCAGGGCGTAAAGCTACAAAACAAAGTTGTTTCATTCATATGCGTCCATGAATTTTTCTATATCTGGAACATAGAAAATAAATATTTGAGTACTTCTTTGAAAACGACATTAGTGGTTCTTCTTTCAGGTGCTCAAATCAACACAGAGTTAAGTGAGCTCACTCTGGAACAGACAACATAAAACTGCCAATTTGAGAAGTAGTCAATCCCTGCTTCCTTCAAAGTCTGTCCCTGAGACTTGATGGTCAACGTGAAACATCTTTAAGGTGAACTGAAGTCTTTTGAATTGAAGCAGATATTCTGAAGGTTTAAGAGGTATTCGTGGCATGAACACCGACTCCCCCAGCCAGAACTGCTTAGCCACGTAGCCTCAATCACAAATTTGTGGAGTGCTTTTACGTGCAATCTGGTGCCATTACAGAGCTTAGATAGTTGAGGTTTTGCAATAATATCACAGGTCCTCCCACACTGGAGCAGTGAGGGAGTGTGGGAGGCTTGACGCTGTGAGAGCAAAGCAGACATGCTGGAGCATTGAGGGAGTGTGCGAGCCCTGGCTGTGAGAGTGAAGCAGACATGCTAGAGCAGTGAGGGAGTGTACGAGCCCTTGCTGTAAAAAGGGGAGCAGACATGCTGGAGCAGTGAGGGAGTGTGTGTGAGGCCTGGCTGTGAGCAGGAAGCAGACATGCTGGAGCAGTGAGAGTGTGTGAGGCCTGGCTGTGAGAGGGAAGCAAACATGCTGGAGCAGTGAGGGCCCTGGCTGTGAGAGGAGCTGCATAGAGACTCCATTCTGTGTGAAGTAAGAGCATCCTGTAACATCTTTGGTTTTTTAAATAATATAGGTATACTGATTAAAATATTCACCCCCCCTTATTCGCCTCCCTTAACTGGATTCTCTAAAAATGGTAAGATACATGCTTTTTATTTTTCAAGAAGAATCTAAATACCAATTTTCACATCTTTCGTTTTTTAGATTTACATATCCGGTTTAAATATTCACACACACCTTTTTCACCCTCCCTTACCTGTTTTTTTGGAAAATGGTAAAACACGCTTTTGTTTTTGTTTTTTAAAGTTTGTAAATATCAATTTTCACACCTGTAATATCTTTGGTTTTTGAAATATAGGTATACTGATAAAAATATTCACCGCCCCCCTAAAGGGGATTTTCAGAAAATGACAAAACACTTGTTTTTTTATTTTTTAAGAAGATTGTAAATACCAATTTTCACGTCTGTAACATCTTTGGTTTTTGAGATAAAGGTATCCTGTTTAATATATTCACCCCCATTTTTCACCCCCTTAGGGGTGAAATTTCCAAAAATCCTTCCTGTCTACAAGGAGTAGATACTCATATGAGTTTGAATCCTTCTTTGTTATTCCTGGTTTCCTTTATTATCAGAATTTACAGTGCAATCTGCACTATCAGCCTCTTTTATTTTTTCTCTCCCCAGATATACTGGGAGGAACAACCAGGAATAAGGAAGAAGGATTCAAACCCATATATGAGAATCTACACCTTGTTCTTCTGCAACATATGCTAAAGAACTCCTCTTATGTACTTTTTTGCACGTGCACTTTTGGCTTTTATAGGAAACTTATGCACATATAGGACAATGTTTCCGTATTGATTGGTACACCTAGGAATTACAACACATAAATACTATAGGATTATAACCAGATCTGGACAATAAGACATTGGTTTCGGCAGGCACTCATTGAACTGCACTTTTTGTCACTATACGCACTTTATCTGTTCGACATTGTTTACAGTGCACTTTATGCATGTTGTTTCATATTTAGAGATTCATTTCACTTTTAATTATTTGTGACAGGAGCATTTTGTTATTAATAAACTGCTACATGTATTTTAATTGATATTGTCCGCAGTGCACTTTATCCTGGTATCTTGCATCACTTTATTGACTCATTTATGTGCTTGACAAGAATAATTTGTTATTATTAGGCTCCTTTATGTGGCTTGCGCGACTTGAAGATATCGTGACCAAGAAACGCACTTCAATTTATATATATCCTATTGTTGCACCACTAGAAACTTACCTTTCTCTTGTACACCCTAGCACAGAATACTTTGTATACATGAGGGGGGGGGGGTGAAATCCTTCAGGAGATGCAGAAACCTGATCAGTTACACAAACAGACAACATCAGATCAATCTAGGGTCAAACAGATAGAGATACAATGTAGACATATTATTCTTGCTAACACAAACCAACTACTAAAATAAAGTTTCAAGCTAGAAATACATTTAACCCGTTAACCCTTAGGGGCCCACTTCTTCCAATTGTCCTTGAAAATTGGCGTTGCCACATTGGTCCACGATCCCTTGGCAGGAGGCCAGCATCCACATTTCTCCAACAGGCACAGAGGTCATGTATAGTGTGGGCAAGGGTGCCATGGAGGGTGAGGACACAAAGGTAGAGGGAGCTTCAGTTACAGCAAGCCTCACTGATGGCTGATCACCCTGTAGCAGGGGTCAGTTATGTGAACAGAACTTCCTGCTACAGAAACATAGAGAGGCCTGAGAGCAGGAAGGAGCTAAGAGTCTGCATCACCAAGAGAGAGCAGCCAGAATGTCACTTTGACCCAGTGACCCAACACACAGGACCCAGGGAAAGGAATGTAAACCTGCTCAAAAAAACTGGCCAGACTAAACAGTGAAAAAACATGAATGAGAGAACAGGTAGAGGTCATGGGCAGGAGAAATGCAAAAGTCATAAAAATGCCAAAGTCAGGGAATGGAGACAAACATGATCATCAGCCAAGCCAAAAGTCAAAACCAAAAAACCAGCAGACTGACAAAGTGACTGACAAATTGATGTCCTGATGGTATAGAACAGGACAGGGCAATGAGGAATGACTAGAGGAGATATTTAAAGCCCCACAAGGCTATTGAGAGGCCACTGCATCAGTGTGCATCAAAACGTGCGAGCACATTGACAATGAGGTAATGGGTCTTCACCGGAAAGATACAGAGGAATGGAGGCATTGTGAGACTAAATCAAAGGGGGCAATCAGAGTAATACAGAGGCTTGGAAGTGTCATTGAAATTGCACAGAGTTACAGTATGCTGGCATAATCAGAAAGGCACAGGGTGTCACTGACACAGATGTATAGTGGCATCATCGGAATAATGTGGAGGCATAGAACGTAATCAGAGTGATGCTGAGGCAAGGGGTGTCTGCCAGCAGGTAGTAGTGCAAGAGAGCTGTCAACACTTACAGCATTGGCACACGTGACACAGATGCATGTATCTGTTAGTCTGTCAGCCATCTATCTATCCCTGCATCCATCTGTCTGTTTGTCTATGTCAAGGGTCAGCAACCTTGGCTCCCTGATGTTTTGGGAACTACATCTCCCATGATGCTCAGTCACCCATTAGGCTGACTGAGCCACATGGGTAGTGTAGTTCCCAAAACATCAGAGAGCTAAGGTTGCTGACCCCTGGTCTATGTATTTCTCCATCCATCCATCCAATTATCTATATCTCCCCTAGGAAAAAATTGGTAGAATGTCCCTCAGATTCTAGAGGCAAATGAAGGAATATATATATATATATATATATACACACACACATATATATACACATCATCTGGTATTGTGGTTACAAAAGCCCAGGGTCACCAGTCCAGAACTAGTTACCAAGAAGACTGACCACACAAGGCTCAGCATGTGGAGAAGCATTATTTGGAGAGGTATTAATGTTTTGGTCCTGACACAACAGCCACTGTTATTTTCTGTTAATCTGTATATTTGTGCAATTTTTTTTAATATTTTGCATTTTATTACTTTGTATTTCTGTAACACTGTAACATTTCAATGTTCCTGAACCCAGGACATACTTGAAAACGAGAGAAATCTCAATGTATCCTTCCTGGTAAAATACTTTATAAATAAATTCACTCATTCATTTATTGCATATATACCCACATAGTTTAAGTAAAATGCATGGGTGTAGAGTAAAATTGCATCCACATAAACGTCACTTCTAATTAGACATGTGCACAGCACAAAATTTCGTTTTGAACTAATGGATTAGTCCTAAAATGCAATTTATTTAGTTGCTAAAGAAATTCGTTTTCAGTTCTTTAGTATGAAAACTAATTTCATTCATCCGAAAACCAGTGGATACAATTGCTATTGTAGTGGCTCCTCAGAGGGCTGAGATCGCTGCTTGTTACAGTATCACTCACTCTCAGCACAATGTGCCAGGCAAAGCTGTTACAGTAACTGACTGGTGCTCATCACAGTGCTCAGAGTTTCAGTAAAACTAGTAAAGAATATTTTTATATATAAGAGGTTAGAAGAATATTATTTCCTTGTTTTACTGAAACTCTGAGCGCTGATACAGTCAGTTACTATAACAGCTGAGCCTGATACATTGTACTGAGAGATAATATAACAAGCAGCCGATCTCAGCGCTCACAGCCACTAGATTTAGTGCTAAATGGGCTAAAAAAAAGGCTCCTCTCTGTATAATGTATAGAACATCCTCCTGCATTAATTAATACCCCTCTCTGAATAATGTAGATAACATCCTCCTGCATTAATTAATACCCCTCTCTGTATAGAACATCCTACTGCATTGGCATGTGGAGGGTGCAGAATTTAGGAATGCAATGCTTATCCAGCACAGGAGAGAGAACTTTTACTTAAACTTTGTATCTCTGTGGGGGGGGGACACAGGAATATAAAAGCAGGGGAGAGGGAAAATATTAACGTAAATCGGTCTGAAAGCTCAGAGAAGAAATGACTGGTGCAAATTGATTTTTATAATAAAATAAAGCACTTTAAATCTAGGGAAAACATTCAAATAAATCACACTGAAGGCTCATAATGACAGAGTAACTGTGAGAGCTGGAGACTAAATGTATCAGACGTAAAAAAAACTTTATAACAAGCAGCGCTGGGAGAGGAGAGTGACTTTACATAAAACGTGTATTATAGATGAAGAAAGGGGGATAGTGCTCCTGGATAATATAAAATGTACCAGATCTAAGCCCCTATTACGCAGAGCGGGAGGGGAGATAACACACATTTTATAAAGTTCCTCTCTTCTCCCAGCACTGCTTGTTATAAAGGGGTTTTTACTATCCAGCCCTACTCTGTCATTAGCTTTCAGTGTGATTTATTTGAATGTTTTCCTTCTCCAGCTGCTTTTATCATCTTGTCTGCCTCATAGACATGCAAGGGTTAAGCAAAGGTTTCCTCTCCTGTGCTGGCTGTCTGTGCTGTGAGTGAGTATTCTGGAGCTCTATCACTGTCAGATTTTCGGGTAGGGGTCGGGAAGGATTACGCATACAAACCTTTTCTGTAGCTTTGCGATGTTGCGCTTCATTACTGGTCTCCTTCACTCATCAATGTAATATCACAAAAAGGATTGAAACTAAAATGTAGTGCATTTTATATTAGTTTCTTTCATTTTTTGTACTGAACAGTTTCGTATCTCTTGAGTCATACTAAAACTAAATTATCCCAAAATTCGGACTAAATCGTTTTAGTACTAAAACGAATGCACATGTCTACTTCTAATATATTTCAGCTATAAATGGAAAACTGTTTGCAAACGTACAGGGTCTCACCATGCACGCTGGAGATAATGTCACCTGGTATCTGTTTGTACTGGGAGCTGAAATAGATTTTCACACAGTACATTTTCATGCACACAGTTTTACCAGTAAATACAAGTTAAACACGTTTTTTAAATTAATCTCACTATAATTGAAAATAATTCCGTATGTTGTTCAACCAGTATTCCCTCCGGTCAGGTTGGACAAAAAATGTCTCTCCTACTATGTGAGTGTAAATGATATACTTGGAATTTTATATGTCGTCTTAACCTGGTTCACGGTTTTGTCATCTGAAATAGGGATGAGCCGAACACCCCCGTGTTCGGTTCGCATTCGAACAATTTCAAAAGTTTGGGTTCGAACGCGAACATGATTCGAACTCAATGCAAGTCAATGGGACTCGAACGTTCGATTTTTAGAGTGCCCTCCAAGAGGGCATATATGCAAGATATGTGCCATAAAAGGTGTATGGGGGTCCAGGTAGTGCCCTGGGGGACAGGAAACAAGGACAAAAAGTTAAAAAATAAACGTTTTTAAAGGAACAGTGAGTTTTCCATCAAATAAAGGTTAAGAGTAAAAACGAAAAATTCCTTCAAATATTGTGCCTAGGAGGTCCCCAGAACCTGCCCGTGAAGTGGTGGATTTGTAGGATGTATAGAAACATTTAAAAAAAAAAAATGACATTTCAAACGACGGTAAATGGTTTTCCTTTAATCTATTCATAAACAACTGCTTGGGGCAGCAGCCTGTATGAAAAGAGATGTTTTAGGACACATAGAACAAGTTTAGTGATTTTTTTGGCTAAACTATGGTGAAACTTATGCAGGCTTTGGATGAAAGTAACAATAGGTGCTTTAAAATTGGGCCTTTAGTGTCGGCAACAGTGCCGTCACACCGTAACCCCTCTGTGGTATTGTGGAAGAGTGCAGGGTTGGACCCTGCGGTCAAATATTAAAATGATATGAATCTGGTATAGGCATGAGTGGCAGTGCATCCAAATATTGTGTTTTTTGGTGGCAGCAAGTGCCTTCACACCATAAGTAACACCTCTGTGGTATTGTGGAAGAGTGCAGGGTTGGACCCTGCGGCCAAATATTAAAATGATATGAATCTGGGAAAGGCGTCAGTGCACCCAAATATATTGCCTTTGGTGGCAGCAAGTGCCTTCACACCGTAACCCCTCTGTGGTATTGTGGAAGAGTGCAGGGGTGGACCCTGCCATCAAATATTACAATGATATGAATCTGGTACACGGTCAGTGGCAGTGCACCCAAATATTACTGCGCTATAGTGATAGTGTATGGCAGGATGGAAGCGCACCAGCAGTAACAAGCAGCGGAATATACCAGACAGGGGCACAGAGCGAGAGTAGTTGTTATAACAAAACCAGCTCAACAACGTTTAGGCACTAGTACTGCGCTACTGTATATGGTGAGAATTGGCGCACACCAGTCCCGGCGGCCCTGCGTCATCACGCCGCGCCCTGCCCCCTGATCACTCACAGCTGCGCCGGGTGCACCTGGCATTCGGCCAGCTGGCGGAACCATGCGTCCGGGGCCCCCCCCCGATCGCTGCCCGGGGCCCTGAATGTCACAATATTACAATCCAAATGCAAATGGGTTAAGTAACCAAATTTGTAAGAAGAATAATTAATGCAGCATATGAAGTTAAAAAAACGCATATTTTGCGCACTTAAAAAAACCGCAGGTGTGAACCCAGCCTTACAGTATAATTAATGCAGCATTTGATTCCGCACACTGCTGGGCAGCACCTCTACAGTTTGTGGATCCAGGAATCAGGTGAGTATTAGAAAGAAAAAAAAAAGTTTTATTTTATGTTGCTGTGGACATTTAAAAATATCCTCGGATTTTATTTTTTTTAAAAATGTGTCACCTTACCTTAGCCTGGTGGTCAGTGGGGGCTCCCTGGATCATGTTGTGGGGAAGGGGGGGTCTGCCATGACTCCCTCCCTGGAGTCCCTGCGCCACCTCTCTGCCACATGCACCCGGCTGGCCAGCCCGCACAGTCACAGCTCTGTCATCCTGCGGCCGCATGCTCCTCAAGTGGTCCTTGGGAGGGAGGCTCCGGCGGGCTGCCCTCTACAGTGCCTGATTAGAGGGCCTCGTCTGCCTGATGTTTTAGCAACAAGAATGTTTTATCCCATAGGCTTCATTGTTAAAAATATTCCCGTTTTAATTCAATATCTAATAAACCATTGCTTATAATATTCTGCAGTAAAGAGTCTCTTTATTTTTTGATTTTTTAAGCATTTTTTTTTAAACTTTTGGCGAACATCCCAAAAAGTTCGAAATTCGCAAACTTTCGAACGGCCAATGTTCGAATCGAGCTCCGAACCGATCGAACCGAACAGCTCATCCCTAATCTTAAACTGTTACATAACTATTACAAATACAATTTGGCCCAAATAATTCCAAGTACAGAATAACATGTGAGAGATGAAAAATTACATTAACAGGGTTATTCACAAAGAGCCGATCTGGCCCCGAAATGGCAACAAACAGTTAATTTCCGCAAACGGTGCCATTCGGCTATTCAGAAAGCAAGCAGGTCGCCAAATTTTGGCAAATTGCTAGCAAGTACGGTGCCTGTTTGGAGGCAGTGAAATCCCCATAGTGAAGCAATGGTTAATTTATTCAGAGACACCGAACAGCAGTGAAATATCAGAGAAATGCCCTGATGTTCGGGGCTTTCATTCGGCAGGTTCGGCAGGTTGGTGTCAGCGGGCGAACGGGTTTGCAGCTGGTTGGCAGTAGTGGCCGGCGGGTTGGCGGCAGAGTATGGCGGCCGATTCACTGCACTTCAGGGACCCTGTGGTGAATGGTGAATTCACTGCGGGGCGGGGAAATTTGATTCCCCAAAGTGCGGGGAACAACAGAGCACCGAAATGTCTGCGACATTTCAGTGCGCTATGAATAACCCATTTAGAGCTAGCTGAGGTTTAAACTCTCAGGAATGCGGTGAAGAAATACCTACACATTACAAAACCACTAATATGTATGATCATAAGGTTCTGCAACATCTTTAGTTGGAGTGGTCTTATGCAAAGCACAGTTTGAATCTGGCGCCAGCCTATCATTATGTCTGCCTAATGGCATGTTACGGGAGGGTACAGCTGAATGGTCAACTCAACAAGAAAGATACTTAAAGCATGATTACGGCTTGAGTAGTTGAAAGGTCTCTAGTTTTATGTATCTGACTTCCATATAAAGATGTGGATCACCTTTCATGCAGAGCTGCCCATTCATCTATTATATATCTGGTAAGCAGTGGGTCCGGGGAGAGTTGCCCCTGCCATGAGCGATTCGATGTGCAGCACATATTTTCCTTTTTTTATCTTATGGGAAGGGTCATAGCGACATGGATAGAGTAGCTCAATTTTACATAAAAAATTGAACCCTGGCCAATATAAATCTTATATCAAACAGTGCGTATCACAATAGAAGCAAGTCCTGGAGGAAAAATATCACTGTAGATAATGTTTTTCCTTGTTTTCATTATAGAGGATACACCTATTAAACTGATGTCTTTTAACGATTTCAGACTGTTGAAATGACTAATTGTTCCTGGCACCTGGTTACTGAACTGTCATGTAACAAACCACATCCATGGGGGCGTGGAGACCGTGTATTCTGTACTGGAAAGTAAGGAACACTGCTAATAGAAATTAGTATCAATGTATTTAATATAGAAATACAGGACTAAAATCATGTTTCCATATACTTGATAGCATATATTATTTATATGATTATGCAGAAATAGAATCCATAAAGTGCATCCAACAGTGCAGTAATCAGTAAAATTAGCAAATGAGGGCTGTAAATTTGCTGTGTGCTAATAATAAAGTAGTGATAGAGTCAAAGTATTTCTCATTCTGCACATTTTCACACTATATTATGTACATTTAAGACTGACTGATGATGGCCGAAACGCGTCTCAGCGATATATATGTCCAACCTTTTATTCTTTTTTAATAAATTCACATTTTACTGGCCGGCTGTGCTTCTACTCCCTGCATATTGCACTTTGCAGCTACCCATAAACCAAGGATTGGCGATCCAAGGGGTCAGAATATTCACTACAGAAGAACCTGATGCCCTTACAGATACAGAGCTCCTATAATTGTGACATACACCGAAAAAGAAGGGCCGCGCTACCCTCTATTTGGCCAGAGGCCCATAATCCTAGAGCCAGGACCAAGTGGAGAGACGTCGAGGGACGTAACCGCAAGCACTTTCCACCCTCAGGAGGATACCCCAACTTATGAGTATTCCTAGACAACTCTACTACCGCTTTCTTTTCCCCCATTTGCATTATGCACTTTCAATAAACTGTTTTTTTTTTGTGAGTCATTTTATATTTTGAGGGACACGGGGGATGGTAACCCTGTAAGGAAACCACACTTCTGAGCCATGGGGTGCAGCAGAAGGAACCACTAACAGGACAAGAAGCGCCAGCTCCAGCACATCTTTCTTTTATACTGACTTACAAGGTGGAAAAGGGATATACCACCAAGTGGTCTGGAGAGGCAGCTGACTCCACAAATATTTTTATTCTTCCCTGCACTGATTAAGACTTTCACAATCATTAAGACTTTTACAACCTGGAGTATACAGGATAAGACTGTAAACGTCCCATTACTTTGTTTTATCCAAGGTTGTTTTATCCTATTTGCACTATTTTACTTGCATTGTATTTTATTTGATTGTATTGAGGTTGTTTATTTGCCATTACCACCGGGTGGAGCCAGTGGCACAGATTACCACCAAAACACTAGAATGCCAATGGGCCAGGCCAGGGTGGCATGGAGGGGTCTTTTCACCCTGCTGCATTTAGATAAGCTGCTGCTGGGTATGGCAGCAGCCTGGGCCCCCTGGATCCATCAGGCTCCTTAACAGATCATGGGCTGTCACCCCCTGATGGCAGCACTGCTCCTCCCATCCTGACCACTTTAAAACAATAAAACTTAAAACTAAATCAGTTCCTGGAAGGAAGGGTATCCAAGATCCCGTCGACTGAATTACAGCTGTGTGGGTGAGGAAATTCTCCACTTCACAAAGCTCTACCAGCCAAACTGGAATGAAGGGGAACTCAACACACACAGGGTTATCCAAAGAGATCCGAATGGCTGGAGAAAGATAACCGAATGCGGGAGGGGGGGCGCCTGAATTAGATGTCATTGCGCCGCCGTGATGACATCTAATGGTGCCGGCGGCGGTCCCGGATGCTGGGCTGACATCGAGGATGTCAGCCCGCACCGGGGGGCACAGCTATCGGCCGGAACCCGGCTGATCGCTGCCCGCAAAGGGAGGACGTGCTCAGCGTGTCCTCCGCAGGCAACGCTGAGCGCGTCCTCCGCAGCGAAAGGGTTAAGCATTTTTCAAGATTTCCTTTTTTTTTAAAAAAAAGTCAGACTGTTTTTTTAAAAAAAGATTAACTTTACTTATTTTTCTGTAACAGCCCTTTTTATTATCATTCCTTGGATCTCATATGTAAATTTCAGACATTTTCACTCAGTAGCTTTTTGGAAACAGCGTTTCACTTTTCAAACATTCAAGCAAACTGTTTTTCTAATTTATTCACCTCCTTCGGCTGCGGTGTCTGCTTTTTCCAGTGGCTGCGCTGCGTGTGATCGGCTCCTGCTCGGGTTTTTCCGTGGTTTTCGTCAGGTTAATCCAGATGTTTTTGCGGGTTTTCGGCGTGCATTCGCCGGGTTTTGAGGTTACTTTTCAGCGGGTTTGTGGTGACCTTTCCCTGCAATTCGGGGACCCTGTGGTGCTTGCTGAATACACCGCAGGGTCGCCGAAATGGGATCGCCAAATCAAACCGAATTGAAGAGAACGAAAAGTCACTGAATGTGCGGTGACTTTTCGATTCTCTTTGAATAACCCTGACAGTCTATTTTAATAAGCTAAAGTGGTCAGGGTGCATAGAGTCCCTTTACAATCTCATGATATTGTTCTGCATCTCGTTTTATTGTGATATCTATGCATAATATATATAAGCAACTGGTACGATATCATATCAAAAATACTCTAAATAATGTTTAAAAAAGTTATAGGGCTTTTACAGGGCTTGTACCCTCTACTCAAAACAGCCAGATACACTTTATCACAATTATCTGCAATGAGTGGATTGTACAGCTATTTAAAAGATCTTGCTTGTAGCACATTATTAGCCCATGATTGAGTGTAAAGGAGCATGACTCAAGTAAGGTGTTGTGGGGAGAAGGGATTGCTCCAGGTTATACTGTGAATTTTGTGAGTCATACGTATTTATTTTGAACCCTTCTGCCTAGAATTCAATGTATTTTACAGAAAAATGGAATGCATGTGAGCTTCGTTTCAACTGTCATAGCAACGAATCTGTATAATTCTGTCATTATGATGTCAGTTTTTTCTTTTTAATAAATTTGC
Source organism: Leptobrachium leishanense (assembly GCA_009667805.1). Taxonomy (NCBI): domain Eukaryota; kingdom Metazoa; phylum Chordata; class Amphibia; order Anura; family Megophryidae; genus Leptobrachium; species Leptobrachium leishanense. Next base: position 96,676,043 of record CM019066.1, read on the forward strand.
AATGTCAGGAATCTGTTTTTTGCTTTGTCATCATGGGTTACATGGGTTAGAGTGTAGATTGATGTGGAAAAATTAAAAACATTCTTGCATGAGGCTGCAATATAAAAATGTGACAAAATGAAGGGGTCTGAATACTTTCTGTACACACCATTTACAGTGGGATTCTTCAATAATAAACTCCTATTCACACTGAAGAAGCCGTTGTAAACGCTTCTTAGTATTGTCCACCTGTCTTTATCTCATATGTTTTACATGTTTTTATCTTGCTATAAAAAAGAATAAACCATTTTTTTTAACCTATTTGGTGAACTGTTTTTCTCTGACCCTTTTTCTTTACAAATTGCTTGGTGGATAACACCTTTAGTGGAGGAACTACACAATCCCCCAGGACCTTACAGATCCCTCATCCAGCAGAGGATTAATACACCTGCACCTACGCTGACCGGAGAGCACACGGCCTGGGGAAACGATTGTCCCAGCCACCCTCCACACAGAAGGGAGATCTGGCGCTCCCCACAGTTACGCCAGCTGCCTGCCCATCCGGTGTCTGACGTGAGACACCAGATCATGTGAGTGCATTCTTTTATTTTATTTTACCCTTATACCATAATGGTATTGCACTATATTTCGCACTTATGCTTTGTTTGAGGTATAAAGAATCACATTACATGGATTTAGGATTTTTCAATCAATACTGATCCTGCATTGTACTGAGCCTCAGACTGTATTTGAAAGAAGCACTGGACTCCATCACATTTCCATATAATAAAATCCTATGCAATTTTTATTTGACAGCTTTTCATGAAACTTGACAACATGTCTCTGTATATTTTGCTGATGTTGGAGAGCGAAGTATCCTAATTAACAGCCGAGCCTGGGTTGGGTAATAAAAATTTGTTTTGATACTTCCAATTTTCTGGTTATGTACAAACATGGCAAATCTGCACTGCGACAGATGAAATAATGTGGTCATGCACAGTGTGAAAGCACTCTTATTACACACAGTGTACAACACTATAAAATATACTTATATTTTTCAGCAGTAGGTGTGTCATACGCCAGATTTGTGTAATGAAAAACAAATTGCAAATGTCTATGTCCACCAGTTTGTTTGTTTGTATCAAAATAATTAGAAGAAAAAGAACTGTAGGTATGCAAGAATTAAAAAATAACTTTTATTGACTATAGTTAAAAAACACGTTAGGACAATAAACAGCAACCCTCCGGTTGACTGACAGAAATAGTAAGCCTAATATGAGCTTAGTATCGAGCTCATACAGAGCCTCTTCAGCGGACAAAACCAAAAACAGAAAAAAGAAGTATGTTGAAAAAGTGTGAAAACAGAAGAAATGAGAAAAATTATTGAATTATTGAAAGTGGATACGTTGTCTCAGCTGTTTGGATATATTCAAAATGGAGCAGCAAAAAATAGCAGCAAAAAATACCCCTTAAGCCCTAAAGTGGAGAGAACTCCTAAAAGCAGACTAGAGAAACGGGCCTTCAAGGGTCCGTATAGGATAGGAAAGATGAGAAGGGTAACTAAGGGTATGCGCTGCACATAGTGAAATGGAGATATATCCAAGAAAAAAATCAGACAGGGGGCATCTGGCACCTCCATGCCAGAGAAAAACAAAGTGCAGCTGAGAAAAACCGTAATCACCAACAGTCGCTATAGTTAAATCATGCTAGCAGCATGAGAATGTGGTAAGTATATAAGGCATTAGGAAAATAAATGCTCAAAATAATAAGATAAAGGGCGTAGATTCAACGCGTTTCACCGGTTGTTAATACCAGCTTCATCGAGAAGGATGGCCCGTATGTGAGGAGCAGTGCGCCTAACCTGAATATTGGGGTGCGGGCTTTAAACCAGTTTCAGGAAGGAACTGAAACTGAAAGCATTACGTCATAGGAGAGCACCGGCGCATGCGCCTACAGGGACCGGCGCTTGTTTATGAGATCAATGTCAAAGGCCCGTCTACATTATGCAGTAGACAAACCAAAATAGGTGCATAACAAGAATATGCATCTATACCAGGGGTCAGCAACCTTGGCTCCCTGATATTTTGGGAACTACATTTCCCATGTGGCTCAGCCAGCCTAACGGGTGACTGAGCATCGTGGGAGATGTAGTTCCCAAAATATCAGGGAGCCAAGGTTGCTGACCGCTGATCTATACAAACAACCAGGCATGGATTAAATAAATGTCTGGGGGTGAGGGCACTGACTCCAACAGGTCCCATGACTCCCACCCAAGTAAAAGTTCTAGAGAATAAGTAAAAGTAATATATGCATATACATATCAATGGTGAATAAATATTAGTACACATCATAAATTTCACTGCAATATGCTAATGTAGTGAAAAAGCCTTTGTAACTCCTTTAAACGGAAGACCTATGCACCAATACGAAGCCAAACCAGGGACATGTACAAAGGTGTATAATGCGTGCATTGAAGATGTATGAGCTCCAGTCCCCAGCACATAACATCAGATTATGAAATAGGCCCTTGGCACGCTAGACAAAAGAAAAGCAATAAAGGCATACTGAGTCCTTTTGTAGCTGCTGAAATATAATTCTAGTGCATATAGTAACCGAGGCTTAAAGAAAGGGGGCATATACTGATGTATGCAATATGTGCACAGAGGTGATTCAACAGCCCATCAAGGGTACATGATGTACAAAAATCAATATATATGAATATATATGAATATATCCAAACAGCTGAGACACCGTATCCACTTTCAATTTTTATTTTTTTCTTATTATTATTTTTCTCATTTCTTATGTTTTCACACTTTTTCAATGTAGATACTCGAGTATACCGCTAGATTTTGGTGACAAAAATTTACCTTAAAATAGGAGGGGTCGCGTTATATTCGAGACATCTGCATCGCGTGTAAAAAAAAAAAAAATATCAAGTATCCCGGGGGGTCCAGTAGTCTCGCTGAAGTGAATGCGGGCTCCCTGTTGCTTGCAAACACTTCAGGAACTCCCAGATTCGGGAGAGGTGGGATCCATCACGGCCAGAGGGCACGCTTGGTTTAAGCCAATCTTTCACCTCACTCGCCTCTGCTGGCCATCTAATCGTTAATAAAGGTCGGTGGCTTCATACTTAGTAACAACTGCAATCATTCTAGAGCAGAGCACCCTGACCTGAGGGGTACCCTGACTGTGGTAAGAGAACCTAGAAGGATCTTAATTGTTTACCGGTACAGTAAAATTTTGCTCCTCGCATTATATTCGAGTCTTGAGTATTCTCTCATTTCCATAATAAATCTCTATCCATCGCATTATATTCGGGTCGCGCTATACTCGAGTATCTGCGGTACTTATTTTTTCTGTTTTTGGTTTTATCCACTGAAGAGGCTTTATATGAGCTCGATACTAAGCTCATATTGTTTTTTAACTATATTCATTCAACTATATTCATTAAAAGTTATTTTTTAATTCTTGCATATCTACAGTTCTTTTTCTTCTAATTATTGTATTTGGGTTACCCCCTGCTTTTGACTGTATTGGTATTTATGCTTTGATACTTTCTTTATGCTATCTGAGCCATTTTTGAGAGTTCCATATTTATTTTCTATCAAAATAAGTAGCATTCACACTATTTGGACCATACTCACACAAACTGAGCAATACATTTGCGCTAACTTATGAGGAGGACCCAATCTCTCCTCTACTGGCTCAGATCTTCTCGGTGGGAGAACTTCAGACAATCAATAAACTCAGGAAAAACATGTCATAGCGTAACACTTTTATCAAAAAATAGACAAAGATGTTAAAAAAACTGCATACAATAAAAGATGGTTGGTCTGCATAACAGAAAGCACACAAACACACATATATTTGCACACAAGGTCTTCGGTCTATAAAGCAGGTAGCAGACGTCCCCACATAATTCCATTTAAATGGTTGACTTCATAGAAACAGAAACATAGAAAAATGTCGGCAGATAAGAACCTTTCGGCCCATCTAGTCTGCAAAAATTACATGGATACTTAACCTGGATTTATCTTTTGTTTAGGATAGCCTTATGCCTATCCCATGCCTGCTTAAATTCAATTACTGTTTTGGCCTCTACCACTTCAACTGGAAGACTGTTCCATGTATCCACCACCCTCTCAGTAAAATAATGCTTCCTGATGTTACTTTTAAACCTTTGCCCCTCTAATCTAAGACTATGTCCTCTTGTTTTGCTACTTTGTTTCCGTTTAAATATACTCCCTGCCTCTACCTTGTGGATTCCCTTTACGTATTTAAATGTTTCTATCATATCTCCTCTGTCTTGTCTTTTTTCCAAGCTATACATGTTAAGATCATTAAGCCGTTCCTGGTAACTTTTCTCCTTCAAAACATACACCATTTTAGTAGCCCTTCTCTGAACTCTCTCTAAGATGTCTATATCCTTCTGGAGATACGGTCTCCAGTACTGCACACAGTACTCCAAGTGAGGTCTCACCAGTGCTCTGTACAGTGGCATGAGCACTTCCCTTTTCCTACTGCTAATACCTCTCCCTACACAACCAAGCATTCTGCTAGCATTTCCTGCTGCTCTATTACATTGACTACTTACCCTTAGATCCTCTGCAATAATAACCCCTAAATCCCAACCCTCAGATGTTGAGGTTAGGACTGTATCAAATATTCTATATTCAGCCCTTGGGTTTTTACGTCCCAGGTGCATTATCTTGTACTTATCCACATTAAAACTCAATTGCCACAACTCCGACCATTTTTTTAGTTTACCTAAATCATTTGTCAAACCTAAATCATTTGTCATCATCATGGTAAAGTCCCCATCTTCAGATACAGACGTAGATCTGTGAAGTGGAAGAAGTCAGCTGACCTGTTTTGCTCACTCACTAGGCTTTCTCAAAGCAGAGACTCCTCCACTCCCTCTTGGTTTAAATACCTTGAAGGGATAACATGGATGCAATGATAATCCATATTTTCCATGTGCAGACTATTATATAAAATCATTAAATCCATAGGATATAATTAAAACATATTAAAACTTCATTATCATGCTAATATTAAATAAAATGTAATAAAATCAAAATCAATATTTTGACCTTCCGGAGCCAAAGGTAAAAAACCATATGCACTCCTCATTTCTTCCCTCAACATTTCCTTTATATAATCCTCTCCTCTTTAATGTTTACAAATCTTTTTAAACTCTATAAAGGTTAACCATGAACTATATATATTTAATAAATGGGCTGATACACTATGTGTTAAGAAACCATTTTTAATGTTGTAAACAACACATACTGACAATATTTTTTTAATATGGAAAGGGTCTGAGAATTCAATTAATACATTTTTAAAATTTTTAAATAATGATGACTGGGGGATTATGTAGTAACTATAAAAGAGCAAAGGTGGTGTTTTTATATTTACAATATGTATTTATATGGAAGAGGGAAAGATTTTAACTTATGCTGTGACCTGGAAGAAAGATTTAGGACCCTCAAGATCTGGATTAGGGTACTATATGGGAAGCCACTTCAACTTTAACCAAATGTGTCACCCCTACAAAAACAGGTCTAGAAAACATTATTTAGATGGTATCTGTCTCTTGCCGAACTACAGAAAATTTGCAATCTTCCAATGATCCATGTCGGAAATGATGTTATGCCTTTAGGTACAGATCATAAGGGAGGCAGTGATAGCGCTACTCTTTGAGATATCAGCCAAACCCATCCCACAGGACCCCCTCATTACTTTGCTGTTAATCAGTGTTACCTATTTGGGCTTTTACCATTGTGTTACTCCCCTTATTGTGCAATGGTTGGAACACTCTACATGTAATAAACCCCATTTTTTACCATAAATAATGGTGTAGTTGGTGCTGACAGCATCTGAACAATTTAGTTATAATTTTTTGGTTAGTCAGGATAAAAAAAAATTATATTTTGACCAGCGGCGCTGGCCTCCTCATTTTCTACCCCATTAAGGCTTCCAAATACCGAAGTCCCTGGAACCTTTTGTGTGCAAAAGGCGCATGCGCTGCTCACATAATTAGGGACAAACAAATGGAAGCTCAAAATTCAGTTGAGGCAAAATTTGACTGCTTAGATTATGGCGGAAGCTAAAATCTGATGCTCAGAAGTCATCCGTTGCTGAGTTTTGATACTCCAGAAGACACATTTAGGAGCAGACGCCAGCGCGTATTGAAGCATGCTGACATCCTGAGTCCCTGAATTGGTCCTTAGCAGACAGAATATTCAAAGTCCTCTCTGTTGAGTGACAGCTTTGTGGGGGTGATGGAAACTCTCCACTTCACAAAGCTCTACCAGCCAAACAGAGATGGGGTGCTCCACACAGACTGATAATTTTAATAAACTAATGTCGTCAGGGTGCATAGAGCGTTCCTTTAAAATCTCATGATATTGTTCTGGATTTACTGATCTTGTTTTACTAGAACCTATCTACACTATATGAAGCCTATTAGCAAACCGGTGGGGTATCATATCAAAAATAATCTAACTAACGAATGTTTTAAAAAGTGCTATTGTGCTTTTTCAGGGGCATTGTCCCTCTCTTCAAAGCAATCACATACAATTTATTACAATTGTCTGCAGTGAAGGGATCTTGCTTGCAGCACATTATTAGCCTATGAATGAGTGTAAAGGAGTATGACACATGTGAGGTGTATTGGGCAGAGGGGATTGCTCCAGGATATGCTGTGAATTTTGAGTCATACGTGTTTATTTTTGATCCCTTCTGCCTAGAAGTCAATTCATTTGCAGAAAATTGGAATGCATGTGAGCTTCGTTTCAACTGTCATAGCAACGGATCTGTATACTGCTGTCAAAGTGATATGTCAGATTTTTCTTTTTAGTAAATTTGCAATGTCAGGAATCAGTTTTTTGCTTTGTCATTATGGGTTACGTGTGTGGACTGATATGGCAAAAAAAAGTAAAGGATTCTTGCAAAAAGCTACAACATAAAAAAAATGTGACGAACATGAAGGGGTCTTAATATTTATTTATTTTATTTATTTTATAAAGGATTTTACCAGGAAGGATACATTGAGATTTCTCTCGTTTTCAAGTATGTCCTGGGTTCAAGAACATTGAAGTGTTACAGTTACAGAAATACAAAGTAATACAATGCAAGATATTAAAAAAAACAACACAAATCTACAGATTAACAGATAATACTTTCTGTACACACTCTTTATACACAATGGGATTCCTTAATAATAAACTCCTATGCAACATGTTTGGTTGACAACTTTTCATGGAACTTGACACAAATGTTCTGTATATTCTGTTGGTGTTGAAGAGCAAAGTATCCTAATTACAACAGGACTTACATTTTTGTTGACACTATATACAGGGTGTCCATAAAGTCTCTTTACAATTTCAAAAATTTCTTACAAAGACAAATGAAAAGACAGATAAGTGAAAATCATTACAAAATGAGACGTATATTTAAGTTTTTTTTTGCCTCATTTAATACACCTCTATATGGGCACCATTAGTCGCATGAAGCAAATCAAGACTATACTCGATTTCTTGCCATGTTTGCTGTAGCATACCCTCATCAATGGTGGCAATGGCATCAGTGATCCGCTGTTTTAGATTAGTGATGTGCCGTACCTTCGTTCGATACACAATAAGCAAAAATAGCGTGGCTAGAACTCCGAGGGGCAGGAATCCAGATAAAATGTCGGGTGCCGGGTGCTCTACCAATAGGATCCGCAGTCCCAATGTAGCAAAACAGAGAAGAGATAGGCCACACCGGTTACTTCTGCTTGAACAGCCTTTATTCCATTACATCGCACTCCAGGGAATGAAGCATCGTTTTGGCTAATGAGCTAATAAGCCTTAATCATGCATTTGTTCGATACACAATATCTTTAACATAACCCCATAGAAAGAAGTCAAGGGGAGTGATATCTGGTGAACGAGGTGGCCAGGGTATTGGGCCACCCCTTCCAAACCACCGGTCTGGAAAGGTTTCATTCAGGAACCCACGAACATGCAGTCCCCAATGTGGTGGTGCACCATCTTGCTGGAAAATGATGGTTGGTTGAAGGTCATGTAGTTGTGGTGCCACGTATTAAGTCAACAGGTCAAGGTAGTAAACATTTGCAGTAATTGATGTCTCACTGAAGAAAAACGACTTCATTCTATGGGGTTATATTAAAGATATTGTGTATCGAACAAAGGTACGGGACATCACTAATCTAAAACAGAGGATCACTGATACCATTGCCACCATTGATGAGGGTATGCTACAGCAAACATGGCAAGAAATCGAGTACCGTCTTGATGTGCTTCGTGCAACTATTGGTGCCCATATAGAGGTGTATTAAATGAGGCAAAAAACTTAAATATATACGCCTCATTTTGTAGTAATTTTCACTTATCTGTCTTTTCATTTGCCTTATGTAATAATTTTTTGAAATTGCAAAGAGACTTTGGATAAGCCACGTTAGTCCAAATGCCAAAAGAGATATGGAAACCAAGCCTCCTACATTCCCCTGAAAATACTATTTTAACATGTTTCTAGAGTATGCAATTATATTTTAAGTCCAAATAAAGGAGACAATTATATGTAATACCTTTCTTTGTCAAGATAAAAAATATGTAAAAGACATTTGGGCTTGTAGAGACCCTTGGGTTATTGGTACAAGAGCAAAATCATGCGTCTCCTGGCATTCAAATCACTATGAAGATAATAATTATTTTATTGACAAACCTGTCTGTAAAGCTGATATAATGTGTAACAGTGCCCCTCCCCCGCCCCGAGAAATTTACTATACTCATTCCTTTATACATCAAGTCATCTGGTTGGAATTAGAGAAATTTAAACTATATGATATCCAGGGGAAACCGGACTAACCAGATGACTTGAATCTTTACACTGAGGTTATACCCAGAAGAAATGATTAGTAAGAAAGATAGGAATTTCATGAAAATCTCATATGTATCATACACTAATACGTCAGGTTCTGTAAATAAACAGAAAATTATTGTGAATAAAAAAGATCCACATTATTCTAATCTGTCATGTTAAACTAATTGTAAATGTTGGTTCTATTTTAATGTTTATGATCAGGACTATGGTAAAGTTGTAAAGGAGTACAATGTAGAGGACTAGTGGTTCAAAGTTTGTTTTAGAGTTAAATTAATATTAGGATCTCTCTTGCTTGGTTTCTGATCACTCCTCCAGGAAGTTCCTGCGCTAGAGGAGTCTTATTTTGACTCATGAGCCATTAAACATAACAGATCGAGCTACTATTCCAATCTTCTGCAAACTTTGCTTACATTGTATAGGAGCTGTTACTAATGGCTCAGAACAACAGGCTATTCCACGTTCGATAGTTGTATAGGGCTGTTATTCTGCAAAAAACTACTAGGATAACTAAAACCAGAATATAATCCCTATGACAGAAAAGATCTGAAGCTGCGTGGCCTAACCCAATAAAAGAACAAATTGTGTAGTCTGTACGGTAGAGGAATTGCAGATCCGTACATACACAGACTGGAGGTGTCTGGAATAATATAATCCTAAAACTGCATCAAAAGCTCTGCCTGGGAAATATTTGGAACAAGCAAGTCAAGCAATGTTAACATATACCTCTGTCATTTAACTAAGTGTTGGCATCCTACATCTTCATAACCCATGAACCAAGAATACCAACACTTGCTTAAGAATTAAAAAGATCTTCAATTTCTTGTACTTGTTGACCAATAGAATAGAGAAGATCTGCTTAGAAAATACATTAAACCATAATTTTCCCTTGGACATAGTTGTATGAGAAGAGGAGCATACGCTTACATCAACAGAGACCCCACAGCGGGTTCCACACGGCCAAAGTTGCTAACGTCACCGGCATTACATAGAAATATGTAAATAAATATCTGCCACATGACTAGAGGTCTTTATAAGAACCATTTACTGGACAAGACTTTGCTCTGTGCGTTCCCAACCAGACAATGGTTATTGATGTGCTAGCATTACCATTGGATTAGCTGGGCATTCAATTGAGCGTCCGACACCCAGTCAGAGCTCTTAGGCCGGGGTCACATGAGCGCACTTTTCCTGTCCGTAGTGACCCCTCCTCCTGGGGTCCATCATAGCCAGATGACGGCTTGACTAGAAGGACAACACAGTGTAATGCGCGAATAGTATCGCATGTTACAACAGGCGTGCATTTTTCTCCCCGTCGACTGACTTCATCAGACGTTGGACAGGTTTACAAAGTGCAAGTCTCCTGTGGAGGCTCATGCTTTGTAGGGCTGAGTGCACAAATGTGCACTTAGCGAGGTGGTCACACAGGCATCCGTGTGGGAAGAAAGTCCGTTCTCACGGACGTTCCCTCCATGCTCGTGTGACCCCGGCTTTACAGTTATATCTCAATGGAAGCTAGATTAAAGATGAGTACATACTACAGTTAAAATGGGAAGGAGCGAGTCAGGAGGGGTTAGTCGAGTGTTCTTCTGTTTTAGTCCTAATCCATCCCACTAAAATACAGACTAGTTAATTCACTATCTATTTTATATAACAATAGAAAAATCTAAGTATAATTAAGCAACACTGTAATTCTGCAAATCTTGGAGTGTCTTAAATCAGGGGTCAGCAAACTTGGCTCCCTGATGTTTTGGGAACTAAATCATCCATTAGTTTGACTGAGTCACGTGGGAAATGTAGTTCCCAAAACAACAGGGAGCCAGGTATGCTGACCCCCTGTCTTATGTGAAGACTCCTGGCCTTTACAGTGATACCAAAGCTAACCATTTAATGTGCAAAAATAAAAAAACAAAAATCAAGAAAATATCCATTTCATTTTTTCTTTTTCTTTTTTTGTCGCTTTTCAATTATAAAATGAGCAATGCCACTGCCATCACTTACCTTCTCATTTCACACACTTGTGAGCAAGTACATTGCTTTATAATAGTAATATTATTCATAAAAAGCAATGGGCCAAAATCCATGAGAACATTTTTATATTTTCAATTTTAATTAAAATGGATTATTTTATTACAAAAATGCAGTTACGGGTTCTCCATTTCTGTTTTTTGTTTTCTTTCTTTTCTTCACAATGAGTACCCGGTAGAATATATAAGCGCAAAGGTTTGGATGGTAAAATAAATTTATACACTGTAAATATTTGAAATTTGAATGGAAACATACAGTTTTTTGACATTTTTCGATATAGTATTCTGGCATGACTTGACATATACATATAGTAATTATATATTTTGAATCTGTTGAGACTGATAAAAAAAAGTGCTCAAAAATGAGCTCCACACACTGAGTGAAATGTCTCAGAAGCAAAGGGGATAATGGATTGGCAAATACTCATTTGAAACTCATATTGCGCACAACAGGTTCACTTTAATCTTTATTATCTGATGATCTGCCATGATTGGAGTGGTCTTAGTGACAGGTTCTTCAGGAAGAGCCAAATAATTTGTAGTATAAAGAGATGTAATAAAGGAAAATACACCTCCTAACTGGTCTAGTCTGTCTTGTATCCTGGGGCCAGTAAGGAGTGGCTTATGCTACTTAATATAAGCTCAGTACATCACTTTCTCTTCTCAGATCTTGTGTTCCATGGAAGAGGTAAGCACACATTTTTTTCATTGATCTTTTTTTCTCCTTTTGAAAGTTACACTAACATGTTACAGAGTATTTGCTAATATTGACAAGTCACTGGCACCATTGCAGAAAACGAGGGTTCCGTGTAGATCAGGGCTGCCCTCAGATGTTTCTGAACTACAACTCCCATGATTCCCCGACCAAATAAACAGAAAACCATACTGCCAACTGACTGGTAACAATAAACCACATTATCAGGTGTATTCAAAGAAAAAGGTAAAGTCGGGAGAATTGGCAGGAGAAGTGAAAATTCTAAGTCAAAGTAGCCAAACCCGAAAATTTTTCCCATTTAACTCACTTTCCAAATTGGCTATTTGGTCTGGATTGTTCTCTTCTCCTGCCAGTTGTTCTGATTTTCACCCTTCTTTGAATAGACCTGTATGTTTTTCTGTTTATTTGGTCCAATAAGGAATATGTGAAGATACATATATGCTTGTAGAATTGATCGAAGGCTCCAAATATCCCACAAGCTAAAAAACCTAGAACCTGGAAAACTCCTTTCTGCATGTGTGGGATCATTCTCATTATACTTTATAATCACATATTCATAGAGCTATGTTATGTTTTGATGTTTTCTTTATTTTTATAAGAATGGCAGATATTTGAACCTACTTCCACAACTAAGATAAGTTTATTGTTTCACCTGGGCACTGCATTTATTATTTTGTTGTTTTGAAATTAAGATTACTGTTAGAATTAAGGTCACTTTTTTTTTTACAATGGACAAATTAATATTAGTATTATGTCCTGGAAGATGTGTCAAAATGAAAATCATATCTAAAAGCAATCCAAAAATGCCAAACTATACTCCCTGTCATAATCAAATGTTAATTTTAAAAAAATCAAGCAATTAAGAAATCCCATATCTTAAATCCAACCCAAAACCAAACTATGATCATAACCCTTCACTACAAAGCAAAACTAAAAAATTATGACCCAACCATCAATGTAATTCAGATTATATTACCAAAGGCTATATTTTAAGAGCTGTATTCCAACCCTGGTGCAAACCTAGCCAGACTTATTGTAAATGTAGCAACTCTATAGAGTATAATGGCTCTGGTAAGACTACATCAGCTCTGGTTAAGTTTACACTAGGGTTGGTATAGTGCCCCAAATATAATTTTTTTTCTTTTTGTGACCAGTGTTGGAAATATGTTGGTCCATATAGATGGTTAAAATCAGTACAGATCTTTATATAGATCTGGGACCGTGAATGTACAAATCCATTAATATATCACACTGGAACAAATTGGCACTAATATATATTGGAATTTATTTTAAATGTATATGTGGTATTTGTATAGGACACAATATTGTGGTCATTTTGATTGTCTGAATTTGTTTAAATATTTAATCGTATTAAAAGTTAAGTTTTAGCAAAATTCCGGGTAGACATTTATATCCCTCTGTTTTGTCTGGTGGGGCTCTATCCAACTGTCCCTCATCTGGTGTAAACTTAAAGGGCCACTCTACACACCCTTGACCACTTATCCTTGTTTTTTAAGTGGCCAGGGTGAGAAGAGTATTTCCCTATTGTCAGGTTTAATACCTTGCAGGTACTTGCCTTTCAGGTGATGAGGCCGTTATGCAGGTCTCGGGGATGCACACACTTGTGGGAGAGGAGAACAACACAGGAGGGCTGTGGGACAGGGTACACTGGAAACTCACAGGTTGGCTGAGGGTAATGAGGATCGCAATCCTTGAGTCCAGATACAAGGGTAGTTGCTCCTGGGAGAGCACGTTGGGAAGGGTCGTTGCTCCTGGGAGAGCACGTTGGGAAGGGTCGTTGCTCCTGGGAGAGCACGTTGAGAAGGGTCGTTGCTCCTGGGAGAGCACGTTGGGAAGGATCGTTGCTCCTGGGAGAGCATGGTGGGAAGGGTCGTTGCTCCTGGGAGAGCACGGTGGGAAGGGTCGTTGCTCCTGGGAGAGCAGTCAGTATTGGGGGGTCTTGGAGCAGGGGAAACACGATGAGTGGATAGGGAAAGCAGGTTTCTGGAGCTTGGTCTTTGCAGGAACAGGAGACAACAATGAAGCACGGTGGGAAGGTAGGAGGGAACTTTTATTGATTAGCCACAGGGGTGTATCACGTGACCTGAGGTGTGTGTGTGTGTTAGGTGCATTAACTGTTTCTCTACACTGGTGCTGAGAAGGGCAGCACCTTTCATGCAGCTGCCACTTGCATGGAATCACACAGTGTCAGGTACTGTACCGGGGTGGTACAGAAAATGCAGGATTCTGAGCCCAGGATGCGGTGATGCCAAAACAAGGGGTCTGCGGTGAGGGGCGAGGTTGCTGCTGGAGGCAGCAAAAACAAATAAACTTGAAGAAGGGGGAAATCAGGAAACACACGGGGACAGCAGGGTCTTGCATACACAGGATACCGGAGGGTCTGGAAACACACACGGAAGGGTTGGTAGCACGGCAGGGTTTGGTTTTCAGGAAAGCCACAACATAGGTTCTCTCTTGCTGAGAGCAGATACAACTAATGTTTAAGCAGGGAACAGAAGGGGTGTGGCACTTTTATTAACAGAGAGGTCAGATGACCTGGAGTGTGTGAGTGTGTGTTTTGGTGCATTAACTATTTAGCTGCTGGAACACAGCGCTGGAAACAGGAATGACACGAAGTGCAGGATTTGGAAGGGTGCTGCCCTGCATGGATCAGAATCCTTACATAATCCCCCTTTTAAGGAGTGACCTCTGGGCGCTCAAGAATTGGCACTGCCAGCTTGGGCACGGGTCTTCCTTTGCCGTCTCCTTGATTTAGTTTTGGTGGTTTTCTGGTTCTGTGCCAGGTATACCAGCGAACTTGATCTTTTTTCCCCAGATGATTCTTGATTGCTTAGGACAGTCTGTGACTCAGTATCACCAGGAACATGGGTAAGACACAGCCTTTGAAACTCCGGAATGGAGTCCACATCAGAAAACGAACATCTGGGAGAAGTGACAACTGGAGACGGATGGGGTGCCAAGGAACATGAGGTCTTAATCCAGGGGCTGTGGGGGATAGGAGAGTCCATCTTGGTCACTCCTGGGGTCCTCCTGAAAGCAATGGATTCATACTGGTAAGTGTTTGGACTGGCAGCCGGTACAGAGGTAAAGGTGCACAGGTATATTCCTTTTTGACCAGGTGATGTTTCACATTCTATATTCACCGCGTCCTTGTCCATTACCGAAGTTTGGGGTTCACCCACCAAGGGCTGTGGATTGAGGATACCAGTGTTGTTCTCTGGCAGCGGTACTTGGGCGGAGTTCTGGATCTCCTGCAACTGTGACTGCAAGATTTCATGGTTGCACCGGAGTTTCCGCATAACTTCAGTATAAGTACCAACCTGGGCTACAAGGTCTGTAACAGTTGCAACAAGTGCTGGAAATCCTGTGGATGAATCAACAGCACCATAAGCTGGCTCCATGCTGGTTAGAGGTGGCTGAAAGTCCATGGGATCAGGTTCTGCTGGCACAGTATTTTCAGTCTCCATGGCAACATATTCATGCACCAGGGTTTTTCTAGGAGCCGGCTTGGGTAGGGGTGACAGCCTTGCTACCAGGGTTCTCCTGGGGGCAGGTGTGGGTACCGCAGGCTTTCTAGGAGCCAGTTTAGGCAGAGGTGACAGCTTTGGTACCGGGGTTCTTCTGGGTGCCGGCTTGGGAGCAACGGCTTTTCCAGGAGCCGGTTTGGGAGCTGCGGGTTTTCCAGGACCCGGTTTGGGAGCAGCAGGTGCTGGTCTTGGTACCGGGGCAGGCCTAGGTACCGGAGGTCTCACCAGGGCAGACTTGGACACCGGTGCAGGTTTGTGTACCGGGGCTGGGTGCTTGGTTGGCCTTATGGGACAGCTGGTCAGCCAGTGGGTTGGAGCGGCACAGTACAGGCACAAACCTTCAGCTTGTCTCCTGGCACGTTCCTGTGGTGATAGCGGTCCATAGGCTTTTCTTGCAGGAGTGCACACCTTGTCTGATGAGCCCCACATAGACTGTAGCAGCTCCTTCATGAATTCAGTCAGGTGTGCAAACATTTCTTGCAGGGTTTTCTTTACCAGCTCCACCACGAAATGAATCACCGCGGGTTCAGCATTGGGCTTAAACATTTTGTCAGGTACTGTACCGGGGTGGTACAGAAAATGCAGGATTCTGAGCCCAGGATGCGGTGATGCCAAAACAAGGGGTCTGCGGTGAGGGGCGAGGTTGCTGCTGGAGGCAGCAAAAACAAATAAACTTGAAGAAGGGGGAAATCAGGAAACACACGGGGACAGCAGGGTCTTGCATACACAGGATACCGGAGGGTCTGGAAACACACACGGAAGGGTTGGTAGCACGGCAGGGTTTGGTTTTCAGGAAAGCCACAACATAGGTTCTCTCTTGCTGAGAGCAGATACAACTAATGTTTAAGCAGGGAACAGAAGGGGTGTGGCACTTTTATTAACAGAGAGGTCAGATGACCTGGAGTGTGTGAGTGTGTGTTTTGGTGCATTAACTATTTAGCTGCTGGAACACAGCGCTGGAAACAGGAATGACACGAAGTGCAGGATTTGGAAGGGTGCTGCCCTGCATGGATCAGAATCCTTACACACAGGAACGGACAGGTACGGTCCTGACACCTATCTACCTACCACCTACCATCCCGATCGACTCTGATATCTCTGTATAGTGGGAGGTTTTCCTCCACCTACAACTGTGATTCAGCGGCAGGGGTTTAAATCCCCTGCCTATTGAGTACATTAGGAAGCATGTTTCGTCCTCGCTGACATTTGCGTGACTGTGCAAGCGCTCACGCGAGTGAGCTCTTGCAAAGACAGTTTCCTCCCCATTAAATTGTTTGATTTGTGTTACATGAGGAACAAACACACAGGCAGCATTAACCCCTTCGCTGCGGATGACGTGTGGGGAACGTCCTCATTGACTCTCGCTACATGCGGAGGACGTTCCCCACACATCATCCGCTTGCGGGAGCCGCGGCAGAGATACTCACCTCTCTGTCCAGGGTCCCACGGCGTTCTGGCTTCAGCGTCCTCAGACGCTGAAGTCCAGCCCCTCCCGACGTCAATGGCGCGATGGCGTAATTTCCGGGAGATACATCAATACCGGGAGATCGCCTGAAAGGGAAGGGGGATCCGTTTGGATCCCTCTCCCTCCCGATCGGGAAAGAGCAGCGCCACAAGCCAGGCACCGCTTAAAAGGGGAGAGTATCCCGCGGTGCCTGGCTTTAACCCCTCAGGCACCGGGTCGCTATTCAGCACCTTGCGGTGCCGAATTGCAGCCTAGCTCCTGTGGGGGCCGCCATCTTGGATGGCGGCTCCATCCCCGGGAACCCCCTCACTGCCCGACGTCATCGCGCATAGCATGATGATATCAGATAGCCGGGGAACCCCTAGCTGCCCAAGGAAATCCCCTGGTGGGCCATGGAGGGTATCATTCGAAAGGCCTGAGCATGGCCTTTCTAATGATACCCAATATGACCATGTTCAAAGTAAAAAGAAAAAAAACATGTTTACACGCTGTAGATGATTAAAAATTCAAATTGTATTGCATTTTTTGTTATAATATACAGGCAGGACATGACGTATACATAAAAAAAATGATATATTATGAATCTGCCAAGTCTGCCGGAAAGAACGATATATAATATGTCTGGGTCATTTAATAAAATGTGGCTTCAAATCGAGTTTAAACATGATGAGCGAAAGCGGTAAAAACGAGCGGTAAAAATGCAATAAAAATTAAATTTTCAATAATTTACAATGTGTAAAGTGGTTTTTTTTTAACATGCGAGCGTTCGCAGTTACATTTTCTATGGTTGCGCTTGTTAAAAATATTAGAAATGGGGACTCATTACATTTTTTTGGGGGGAAAAATCACGTGATTTTTAACAAACGCACCCCATACAAAAATCGTTAGTGCAGCATCATTGTTCACATTATAATTGAAATGGGAACAAAACTGCTGCATTAATAAAAAAAAAAAAAAAAAAAAAGCTGTTTATTTATTTTTTAAAATATTTTTTTATTTACATTTTTATTTTTTTTTGGTAACTTTTATGGCCATGCTCTAGCCAATCCAACGATACCAAACATTAACCCCTAGCTGCCACGGATCGGGAGATAGGGGGTTCATTGGAACCCACTATCTCCACCATTGGTGGCAGCTAGGGGTTAACTCTAAGGCTAGGGTCAGACTGAGGCAGTGCGAACGCGCGTGCAGCCGCACATAATCACGGCCGTGCTAGCAGCAGATGCCGGGCAATGACGGCCAATATACGAAGTACGGTCGCACAAAAGTCCGGCTGCGCAACGCAAGCGGCAAACAAACGCATTTTTTCGAGAACGTGAAACCACTAGTACTGACGTACAGAGTGCGCTGCGTCCGCTAGCGGCATGTGTGCGTGATTAGGAGACGTCAGACGCTGCTAATGTCCGGCCAACATAACGTCCAGACACAAAAAGGGTTTTATTGATGATCCGTACAAAATCACGGATGAAACTGCGCATCGTATGACCGCTATTGCGTATTCCGTGAAAAAATACGTCCATTCGTTCGAACGCACTTTTTCACGGACAACGTGAAAAATGCGTTCGTCTGACCCTAGCCTAAAACTAATGTCATCGCACTATGCACGATGACGCCTGTCGTCAGGGGGAGATCCCGGAAGCTTGGCCGACATCCAATCGTGATCCGGCCCCCAAGGTGTTAAAGCCAGGCATCGTTTGGAAGGGCAGGCTGTGCCCTTCTAAACGATGCCTGCCTTTAATCGCTGGCCCCCGGCACTCACAGGGGGGCGCCTGAAATAGATGTTGCCAGCGCGATGACATCTATCGTCCCAGAGTGCCAGCAATCGTCCGGAATCCCAGCCGATTGCTGCCTTCTGTGCTAGGACGTGCTCAACGTGTCCATAGCACAGGGGAAGCACTTGGCAGGACGCGCTGGTCATTAGCGGCCAAGCGGTTAGAAAAAAATTCAAAGCTATCAGCAGCATCTAAAGGATTGGGGGTAATTTTTTACAGAGTAATTCTTTAACCAGAGCTGTTGTAAACTTACCAGAGCCATTAGCATCTATGGAGAGGCTAAGTTTACCTCAGAAAAGTTTCCACCTCACTTGGATTAGAGCCCCAGGTCCTTTTGAGAAATAATTGATTCAATAGTTTGTATGTCTAATAATTTTTGGTGTATCTCTACTTGCAGGTCAACAAAGGGTGTCCATACCATTGTTGTAATAAAACCAGAGAGAAGGTTGCTATAAGAAGAAACGTATATCTTTGCGTCATAACAAAAGTCACTAATGTTGCATGCAGATATCTTTACATGTGCGTGTACTAGAACATAAAGATATCAGTTTTACAAGATTTGCGATCCCCGCAAAGTCACATATATACAGATATATATATATATGCACAGAAACAATAAATACATCTGAGGTGTGAACATTTGTACATTGGTACAAGGCCAGGCCAACTGGTGGAATATGAAGCTCTTTACAATATTCCTACTTTTCCTGTTCGGATACGTCTGCGAAGCTGCACAAAACAGAACTTATTATTTTGCAATTAAAGAAATAAATTGGGATTATGCTCCTTCAGAGAAAAACTTAATTTCTGGCAAACCAATAGCTGAGGACAAGTAAGTAACTTCTATTTAGATTTTTACATTGCTTAACCTTCAATATACACGTGTGCAGTGATGAAGTGATTATATTGATGAATATCATTTTCTTAAAACTTGGCTGATTGGTCAGCATGATGGAAAAGTGCATGAATCTACCATACATGGTGCTTTCCTGAACTTGATACCCCCCTATTCCCACACCCCTTGCAGTAGTTCATAATAGTTCATAATAATGACTTGTTTTTTTGTGACCAGATAAAAACATCATATAGCAAGGTCTGCTAATACTAAGGTCTCAATTTTTCAACCTTTAGTCTATGTGAATGGATACGCATTATATTTGTGTGGTGTGTGGCTATAGTCAGTTATACTTGTGTTGTGTATCTTTGTGTATGGGTGCTGATGGTTATTTGTGTATTGTTTGTGATTGCAGGGCTATAATTGTATATGTCCAAAAGACATTGCCGAGATGTGGCACTCCAATGCTGGGTATTTTTTTAGGATTACCAGTTCCGCCATGTTTTCCTGGACACATATTACTACAGTATTTCATGCAGAGGGGAGCACATGAAAAGTGCTGCCCTGCAACATGTATAATTCATATGCTGCAGGAAGGAAATCAAGGCAGGTCATCTGGTATTGCGTTTTGTTACCTGTAGTGTATGGATTGTACATATTGCAGTGTTCCATTTTTCACACACTTCCCATCAGCATGAATAAATTATATGTCGCCAGGAAAGCATGGCATATCTGGCAACCCCAGTATTTTTATTCAGAGAACAGCAACGGTTTGCCTGCCTTCACAGCCTTTATCAAACTTGTAGGCAGCCAAAAAGTTGCTGTTCTCCAAAGAAAAATACCCAACACTGGCCCCTATTACATACCTAACGCTAGCACTCACCTGCGTGAGCACTACCGTTAGCTGCGGTATTAGCAGGCTATTATGAACCAAACGCAAACGGGTTAAAAACCCCGTTTGCATTTGGTACCTTGCGCTCCTCAGCGCAAGGTCACTGCACTTTGCGCTCCCTATACTTAACATGGGGAGCGCAGGGCGTTAATCAGCGCTGGTATTACAATGTCCCAGCGCTGATTATCGCCTGGCTCTGGTCAACGAAAAGTTAACCAGAGCCAGGACCTGGTGTTAACGGATTCTGCAGAAGCGGAATCCATTAACACAAGCTGTAAAAATAAAAGAAAACAACCACATACTTACCCTCTGTCCCACGCCGAGGACCGCAGCTCCGGTCGCCTCCTCCGGCCCACGGGAGCAGGGAAAGACAGGGGGAAAAAGTCCCCCCTGTCTCTCTATGCGTATCACTACGCCGACCGGCCCGATCTCGTGATGCGAGATCCGGCCGGTCACGTGACCGGCAGAGAGAAACTCAGTGGAGTCCTATGGACTCCAGCGAGTGGATGCTCGCGGCTGCGCTCAGCGCTGGCGTGAGCATCCTGATTTTTAACGCTCGATAACAATGCAGGCAGCATTTTTTGCGCCTGCATTGTAATCTGGCGTTAAAATGCAGGCACAAGGGGGAAAACTGCGGGCGCAGTTTTTTCTCCCTTGCGCCCGTGTTTTAACGCACAGATTGTAATAGAGCCCATTGCCTGGTCCCTGCATTGTTTTTTAGCTTATGTACTGGGTGGGCCACCCTGGAACCATTAGCATCCTAAATTTCTGTATTTTGCCATGAATGCAATTAAACAATAATAAACTGAATATACCATGAGGGTTATTCAGAGAGAGAGGTGAAAACCTTGAATGACTGGAGAATTGAAAATTCTAGGTCAAAATTTACTCTTTTATTGTTTGTTGTCAATAATTGCATATGTGTGACACGTGTCGACATACAGAACATGTGTGTTGTGTAGGAGTTTAAACAGATGTATCTAGGTATGATGCCTATGTAAATGTATAAATACAGGGAAAAGTATAAGGTTATTCAGAAAGCACCGAAATTTCAGTGAAAGTTTGGTGCTTTCTCACTCAACTTTAATGTGCTTTGGCGTTTCCAGTTCGCCGACCCTGTGGTGAATTCGCTATTCACTGCAAGGTCCCTGACTTGCACCAAATGTTGGAACCACTGCCGAACAGACCGCCAAACGCCACCAAAGACTGACGATCAGCCCGCCGAACGCCACAGAGCTGCAGGAAAAAAAAACGGAACTTTGCTATTCTTTAACGGGTGCTTAAAACAATAACGATGCACGAAAATGTGTGAAAATAATAAACATGTACTATAAAAACAATAAAACGGGCCATTACAGAATAAAATAAAATAAAATTAGTCAATTTGCTAATAATGAAAAGAATAAATGATTGAATAAAAATGGTTTAAAAACGATAATAATTTTTGATTCTAATGGGATTCGCTTGTTTTAACCTGTCGAACTGACTTACCGAAAATCAGGGCATTTCCCTGACACTTCGGTGCAGTTCGGCATTCTCTGAATAGATCAACCATTACTTCTCTATGGCAGAGCCGTAGCTAGCTCCTTTTGCACCCGAGGCAAAAACAGAAAATTGTGCCCCCCCCACATAATTTTAAAAATCAGAGTCCCCGACCAGTGGCGCAGTGCTAAGCCCCTGGATGCTCCCCGCGACCAGAAGCAGTGGATCGGCCCACCCTTTGTACGCTACATATATAGTGCACACTTAGTACATGTACAAATACAGTACACACAGAATACATGCACGTATAGCAAAAGAACATATAGCATAATATACACCCCCCCAGAATAATATACACAGCACTGAGCCCCCAGACTATTTTCCCCAGTTCACATGGATATTATTGACCCTAGCTCATATGGGTATATATTGCCCCAGTTCACATGGATATGCCCCAGCTCATGGATATGCCCCCCAGCTCTCATGGATATTGCCCCAGCTCTCATGGATAATGCCCCAGTTCTCATGGATAATGCCCCAGCTCTCATGGATATGCCCCAGGTCTCATGGATAATGCCTCAGGTCTCATGGATATGCCCCAGGTCTCATGGATATGCTCCAGGTCTCATGGATAATGCCCCAGGTCTCATGGATATGCCCCAGCTCTCCTGGATAATGCCCCCCCAGGTCTCATGGATATGCCCCCCCAGGTCTCATAGATAGTGCCCCCAGGTTTCATGGATATGGCCCCCAGATAGTGCCCCAAGGACTCATGGATAGTGCCCCCCAGATCTCATGGATAGTGCCCCCCAGGTCTCATGGATAGTGTCCCCAGATAGTGCCCCCAGGTCTCATGGATAGTGCCCCCTGGTTTCATGGATAGTGCCCCCAGGTCTCCTGGATACTGCCCCCAGGTTTCATGGATATTGCCCCCCAGGTCTCATGGATAGTGCCCCCAGGTCTCATGGATAGTGCCCCCGGTCTCATGGATAGTGCCCCCCAGGTCTCATGGATAGTGCCCCCCAGGTCTCATGGATAGTGCCCCCCAGTCTCATGGATAGTGCCCCCGGTCTCATGGATAGTGCCCCCGGTCTCATGGATAGTGCCCCTAGGTCTCATGGATAGTGCCCCCCAGGTCTCATGGATAGTGCCCCCCAGGTCTCATGGATAGTGTCCCCAGATAGTGCCCCCAGGTCTCATGGATAGTGCCCCCTGGTTTCATGGATAGTGCCCCCAGGTCTCCTGGATACTGCCCCCCAGATCTCATGGATATTGCACCCAGGTTTCATGGATATTGCCCCCCGGTCTCGTGGATAGTGCCCCCAGGTCTCATGGATAGTGCCCCCGGTCTCATGGATAGTGCCCCCAGGTCTCACGGATAGTGCCCCCAGGTCTCATGGATAGTGCCCCCCAGGTCTCATGGATAGTGCCCCCAGGTCTCATGGATAGTGTCTCCAGATAGTGCCCCCAGGTCTCATGGATAGTGCCCCCAGGTCTCATGGATACTGCCCCCAGGTCTCATGGATTGCCCCCCCAGGTCTCATGGATATTGCCCCCAGGTCTCATGGATAGTGCCCCAGGTCTCATGGATATTGCCCCCAGGTCTCATGGATAGTGCCCCAGGTCTCATGGATAGTGCCCCCGGTCTCATGGATAGTGCCCCCCAGGTCTCATGGATAGTGCCCCAGGTCTCATGGATAGTGCCCCCAGGTCTCATGGATATTGTCCCCCAGGTCTCATGGATATTGCCCCCCAGGTCTCATGGATAGTGGCCCCCAGGTCTCATGATAGTGCCCCCCAGGTCTCATGGATATTGCCCCAGCTCACCTCTCCTTTCCGGCAGATGCTTGCTTCCTGCTTGTATGGCCGCTGACAGGAAGTGCAGCCGCTCGCACTTCCTGTCAGCGGCCATTCAAGCAGGAAGCAAGCGGCCGCCGTCAATCATTTCGGGCTGGGTGCTTCACAGCTGTGAAGGGGCGCAGCCATGGCTCGAGACCTGCTGGAAAGCTGCGGGAACGCAGGTTCCCGCAACCTGCGTTCCCGCAGCGTTCCCGCAGGACTCAAGCCATGGCTGAGCCCCTTCACAGCTGTGCCCGAGGCAGGCGCCTCACTCACCTCGCCCTTCCTACGGCCCTGCTCTATGGGACAACTTTGCTGCCGCTGAAGACCACTGAATTGCAGTGAACTGCACCGTATTTCGCTTCCAATAAACCAGTATTTGACGCGTTCAGTTTGGCGGTTTTTGGTGACTCCATATTTGGCGCACTTCGGTGACCCTGCGGTGAATAGTTAATAGAAAATTTAGCTGAAATTTCTGTGCTTTCTGAATAACTCCTTAAATATTTTTCTTGGATGGTGTATCATTAATGGGCATAATTTTCACCTCACTAGAATGTGAGTGGGTTTTTATGTTCATGTTTTGGTCAAAAAACTAAGAAAATTGTTAATTTAATATTATTGTCAAAAAATATTAATTAATTTGTAATCTGGATTATTTAACTTTTTTTAATTTATAGAAAAGCATCCACGTATTTATTACGTGATACAAACAGAATAGGACGTATTTATAAAAAGGCTGTTTATCTGCAATACACTGACGACTCCTACACAGTGGAGATAAAAAAACCAAACTGGCTGGGATACCTCGGTCCTATCATAAGAGCAGAAGTCGGTGATAACCTCATAATTCACCTTAAAAACTTTGCTTCTCGACAATATGGTTTGCACCCACATGGAGTCCAGTACACAAAGGAGAATGAAGGTAAAAAAATGTGATGAAAAATTAAAGTCATGTCTGATGAATATACACGGTGTGTTTTCTTTTGGGGCTAATGTATAGTTCTTATTCACGAACCAGACTATCCTCTGGAGCTACGACAAACAATTGCAAATCTATACACATTATTAACCCCTTCACTACCAATATCGAGATATCTCAGGCTTCAAAGGCACCATCTGGTGCCCCGATATTGAGATATCTTGATATGCTAAGCTGCAGCCCAAAAGCAAATGAAATTTGTTAACTACAAATTAATTTCATAACTTTTGGGCTGCAGAAGGTGCCCCCAAAGTTTTAGCCCTGTGGGCATAATGCCCGAAGAGATAAAACTGTAAAATCGGCAGCTGAAAGCTCTGAAATATCGGGCTTTCAGAAGCTGTCAGCAGCCGATGCAGGAGAAATAGAAGAAAAAATAGACCTGCTGCTAAAACCTCTGTAACTCAATTTGGTAGTAGATGGCACCATCTACTGGCCAAATACGGTTATTACAGTAATAGATAGGTATTACTGTACAATTTCTTAAAAATGATTTTACAAAAAACACTGGTTTCTGACAATTTTTTTTGAAAAAAATCACTTGGTAGTGAAAGGGTTAAAATAATATTTGAAGCTGTCACTACTTTCAGAATGCAAAAAAGACTTGGCAAATTAAAGGGCCAATCTAATAAAATAAATACCTCCCCCTTTTTTGTCCTTAAATAATTGAGCGGTTGCTGTTGACATTTTAGTAGTGAAAGGGTTAAGGTGCACTTTCAGTTGCAATTTCAAGCATCTCTTCTCATCTAACATTAATAATCTTGATAAAGGCTGTTCATACAGCCAAAATTCAACATTTTTTGTTTAAATATAGTGCTTTATGTCTGGATTCAGAGTGCCTGCTGGTCCCCCTTTTCTTTAGATCAGTGTTTCCCAAACCTGTCCTCAGGTCCCCCAACAGGTCAGGTTTGCAGATATGCGAAGCACAGCACAGGTGATATCATTTGCTGCTCAGTGATTGCAGGATTCAGTCTGCATTTCCCCAAGGTGATCTGCAAAATCTAGCCGGTTAGAGGGTCCTGAGGACAGGTTTGGGGAACACTGCTTTAGATGCTCCATGATGTCCACAGGTTCTCTATACGTTTCAATCTTGCAGATCCAGAGAATTCAATGTATCCCATTCTTGGTGTTCGGTTTTAAAATAGATAAGAAGAAGTTACGGGGTGATTGAGTTCCCAAGGGATATTTGGAATTGACTCAGTAGAGCGAACATGAGAAATCGCAGGGACACGCAGATATTAACATGGGATCACAAATGGAACTTTTATATATATATATATATTTCTTTCTTTTAACATGTCCTAGATTGTGAAAATCTGAGTAACAATCTCCTCTACAGGTGCCTTGTATCCTGACGATGTGTCGGAGTCACATAAGGAAGGAGCTCAAGTCATGCCTGGTGAATCTTTTACTTATAATTGGGAAGTAGTGAAGGACCAAGGACCAACACCAAAGGATGATGATTGTATCACAAGAATTTATCATTCACACATAGATGCTCCCACTGATATTTATTCTGGCCTAATCGGAACCATGTTGATTTGTAAAGAAGGTAATATGCTCCCCAAAATATTCACATCTTGTGGTTTCCTTGGTATGGTTTTTATTTTTTATATAGACCTTCCATCTCAACCAACTGTCGGTAATGGCAGCTGCGACTGGGATTGGCTCCTGGAGTCCTTGGGACCATTTGCCTATTGTCTGGTTCCCTTAGCTGCTTACTAGCTCCCTATTACCGGCTCAGTCGGAATATGACACTATATACTGTATGTACATTTGAAAATCCTATCACTGTATCCAGATGGTTTATTTCCTACTGCCATGATCATATTAAGTTGAACAATCTTTATAAATATAACAGGTTGTTTTCTCGATTTCATGTTCATATTTATTTTTTATTTCAGGTTTTTTAACCAGAGGAAAATATAAGGCCTATAAAGAGTTTGTTGTCATGGCTTCTGTGGTTGATGAGAATCGTAGTTGGTATTTGGATGAAAATATTGAAACCTTTTGTACAGACCCTGCCTCCGTAGATAAGAATGATGAGGAGTTCCAGAAGAGCAATCGCATGAATTGTAAGGTTATGTTTTACTTGCATTTTATCAGATTCTTGTTTTTTACAAATAATTTTCTAGTTTGAAATCAATTTCACACACAGAAAGTTACAAGAGCCGATGGGTATTTTCTTTCTAGTCTTCAAACGGTGTATTCCTTCCTATATTCCTTTCACAGCATTGTCTGTTCATCAAATTATATTACCAATTGTTAGAAGGTGACAGCAAATAGCTCTATGTTTGATTACACATGTATGCAGACGACACTGTAATCTATACCAGCAAACCAACTCTCCGGCAGCTGGAGGCCGTGCTGCAAGAACAATTCACAGAGGTAGAAAAGTGGATCAAACACAACAAACTTTTTTTAAATAATGACAAAACTGTAACGATGCTCTTTGGAACAGCACCTAAACTACACAAATTGCAAAATCCCCATCTATGTGTGGGGACAAAATCAAATGGCACGCTGACCACAGTCACTTCTCTCAAATATCTAGGTATGTGGTTGGATCCTAATCTATCCTTTGGCCCTCACATCGAAAAACTCTCATCTAAACTTTACCCCAAACTAGGCGCCCTGTACAGAAACAAATCCTGCCTGAGTCCCGCGGTAAGAAAGCAGATTGTACAACAAATGCTTATGCCGGCTATTGATTACGGAGATGTAGTGTACACAGCCGCCCCACAAACACATCTTCAGAAACTTACTACGTTATATAACTCATTCTGCCGCTTTGCATTACAATGTAACTACATGACCCACCATTGTGACATGTTAAAAGAGCTAAACTGGCCATCGCTGGAATCTTGACGCACCCTTCACCTTTCCAGCCTGGTGTTTAAGAGCTTTTCTGGGAAGCTGCCACCCTACCTGAATAGACTGCTTCCCCCAGCAGCTCCCTCATCCTATAACCTCCGATCCAGGACCAGCACCTTACTTGCAATACCACAATACAAAAAGACAGTGGCTCGATCCTCATTTTCCTACAGAGCACCACAATTATGGAATAACCTCCCAGACACCATCAAATCTTCCACCAGTCTTAAGTCACTCAAGAGCTCCTTACTAACATACCTCAATACAGAATGCACCTGTAAACATGTAGCATAATGACTATTTTTCTACATATTTATTTTCTGTTAATCTGTATATTTGTGTTGGTTTTTTTTTAATATCTTGCATTGTATTACTTTGTATTTCTGTAACTGTAACACTTCAATGTTCTTGACCCCAGGACATACTTGAAAATGAGAGAAATCTCAATGTATCCTTCCTGGTAAAATCCTTTATAAATAAATAAATTAGGAATTCCTGGCTTGTACTGGATTGCATGTT
This sequence comes from Leptobrachium leishanense, assembly GCA_009667805.1. NCBI lineage: Eukaryota > Metazoa > Chordata > Amphibia > Anura > Megophryidae > Leptobrachium > Leptobrachium leishanense. The sequence goes on from CM019066.1 coordinate 96,703,858, forward strand.
TGTCAAAGTGATCAGTTCTAAACTGCAGGTACATTTAGTACTACAAGAATCTATATTCCCCTATGCATCTCATTAAATCCTTCACTACCGAGTATACTCAGTCTTCAAAAGCACCATCTGGTGCCCTGATATCAAGTATACTGAATCTTCAACAGCACCTTCTGGTGCCCTGATATACTCAATGAGGGCTAATTATGAGCAATGCAAAGAAACTTCAATTATGTCAAATGATTTTGGTTTGCAAATGGACTCCAGAACATGCCCCCCAAATTTCAACACATCGGACATGATGGCCGAGGTGTTGAAATTATCTGAAATGCTTTGAGATCTGTTCTCCCTTGACAGAAACATGGAGCGCAAACTATAATTTAGATGTAGTAGCATTTTTTGGCCAGCAGAGGGAGCCCTCTGCCTGTCATAAAAAGCTTACCTACATTTTTGAGAAAGGATTTTACCAGGAAGGATACATTGAGATTTCTCTCGATTTCAAGTATGTCCTGGGTGGTGAGTATGTACCATTAGGTGTCTTGCCCAAGGACACTTACTGGAGAGGTTGCTCGCTGGGATTGAACCCATGACTCCACAGGCTCTCTCCACACAGAGCAGTGATGTTACCTCTACTCCACCCAGCCAGCAATATACATTACTGTGTGGGTAATTGAAAGTAATTTTACATAAACACACTGGGTCCTGGCAGTGGGTTTATGGAATACTTCTTGGTATTGAAAGAGTTAAGGTGGCCCACTTAATCCCTGCAACCAAGACAAGAGAATAGTAGGTAGAGCAGGCCTAAACAACACTAACCATAGAAAAGTGCTGCAAAAAATGTTGGCGCTATATAAAGAATAATAATAATAAAGTTGGACTTTTTCACCGCGTTTTTTTATGTGGTGACCACAAGGTGGCAATGTTACCATAGCATACCAACTGCTATGAATACTAACCTCATAGTTTAAATATGAAAGATTTTGGGATAGATTCCAACTGAAGTGTAAACCTAAACAGAGCTCTGGTAAAGGTAACAAAACCATTGAAGTCTACAGAGTTCCTAACAAGGTTATTCAGAAAGTGGTGAAAAGCAGGAGAATGACTGGAGAATGGAAAATTCTAGGTCAAAATAGCCAAACCAGACAAATTCTCCCATTTATCTCACTTTCCAAATCGGCTATTTTGACCTAGAATTTTCCATTCTCCAGTCATTCTCCTGCTTTTCACCGCTCTCTGAATAACCCTGTAAGTCTATCAGAGCTTACAAACAGCTCTTTCCTTTTCCAAAATGTGTTAGATTTTCATCCGTCAGAAGTGAAGGCAATTTGAATATAGTTTGAAATAAACAAGTAGCAATGGGAAAGAATAAAAAGCAGATCAAACTGATTGAGTTCTGATACATCCTGATAATATCTTTTACATTTTGTTACATTTAACACATTCGATTTTGCTAATAATGTTTAATTTCCATTCTGTACAATATAAATTTGAGAAGAAAACCTAAAATAGTAATTTTAACCATTATCACTACAAGATTGTCTCCTTGTCTGTCTTACAGCGATCAATGGATATGTGTTTGGAAACCTCCCTGGTCTGTGCATGTGTGACAGCAATAAAGTTAAATGGTATCTGTTTGGCATGGGGAATGAAATAGATATCCATTCTATATATTTTGAAGGACAAGTGTTTAAGCAACAACATCACCATGTGGATTCTTTTAATCTGTTTCCTGCAACTATGGTCCAGGCTGAAATGGTGACACACAACGTTGGCAAATGGCTTTTCAGCTGTCAAATATTTGATCACTTTAAAGGTAATTATTACATGTATTTGTGCTTAATTAATTATATACTGTATAGTTTGTGTATAATAATCATTTCTCAATAACTAGAAAAGCCCCATTAAGAATTGAAAATACAAACATCGTAAACAATTACACCCAGATGTCCCAGTATAATATAATGATTATTAATACTGCAGCTTCCAACACAGAATGTAAAAATAATGCATACATACAAAACCTATAGTATCTCCATATACAGTATATGGGAGCTGTGTAGCGATTTTCAGCTATTATAACACCCTGAATCTTAATCCTAGTTATTGACCCCAGTAACTTCTGCCCTCTTTAGTGCATTGGGGGCGGGACGTTGGCATCTACAGGAAGCCAGCTGGATGAGCTATGCTGGTCTGCGGCGTTTATACCCATCTGCCGCGAGGATGGCATAGTACAACCCATGGCAAGAAGGGGTTAGAATTACAAGTTCCGGGTTATAATGTAAATAGGGGATTTACAGCTACAGTGATATTTTATAACATTGCCCAATCCTGTGGCATCACTATGACATTATATTACACTGCACAGTGCTGCGGCGTTAGTGACGTTATAAAACACTGCGCACAGTGCAATGTTATATAATGTTACTGTGATACTGTAGCACTGCGAAGCATACTATATAACATCCCTATGACACTACAGCACTGTGCAGTATAATATAATGTCATTGTGACACGGTAGCACTCTGTAGTGTAAAATAATGTCACTGTGACACCACAGCACTGTGTAGTGTAATATAATGTCACAATAACACAGCAGAATTCTGCAGTGTAATATAATGTCACTGTGACACCGCGGCATGGTGCAGTGTAATATAATGTCACAGTAACAACACAGCACTGTGCAGTGTAATATAATGTCACTGTGACACCGCAGCATGGTGCAGTGTAATATAATGTCACAATAACACAGCAGAATTCTGCAGTGTAATATAATGTCACTGTGACACCGCGGCATGGTGCAGTGTAATATAATGTCACTGACGCCGCAGCATTCTGCAGTGTAATATAAGGTACCTGTGACACCGCAGCACTGTGCAGTGTAATATAAGGTAACTGTGACACTGCAGCATGGTGCAGTGTAATATAATGTCACCTTGACAACACAGCACTGTGCAGTGTAATATAATGTCACTGTGACACCGCAGCATGGTGCAGTGTAATATAATGTCACTATGACACATAGCACTGTGCAATGTATTATATCACATCACTATGACTCCGAAGACTGTGCAGTGTAATATAATGTCGCTCTGATGCCGCAGCACTGTGTACTGTAATATAATGACACTATCAGGGTTATTCAGACAGAGATGAAAACCAGGAGAATTGGCAGAAGAGAGCAATCTAGACCAAATAGTCGATTTGGAAAGTGAGATAAATGGGAGAATTTTTCTGCTTTGGTTAATTTGACCTACAGGGTTATTCAAAGAGCGTGAAAAGCAGGAGAATGACTGGAGAATGACTGGAGAACGAAAAATTCTAGGTCAAAATAGTCAAACCAGAAAAATTCTCCCTTTCATCTCACTTTCCAAATCGGCTATTTTGACCTAGAATTTTTCATTCTCCAGTGATTCTCCAGTCATTCTCCTGCTCTTCACGCTCTTTGAATAACCCTGCTAGAATTTTCACTTCTCCAGTCATTCTCCTGGTTTTCATTTCTCTCTGAATAACCCTGTATGGTTTCTGCAGAATCAGTCAGCACCAGCTGAAACCCCCCGAAAAATCAGATACTTACTTTTCATCCCATGGCGTAACTGCGGTGGACTGACCCGCGCCTTGGGCCGCCGGGAGCAGAGTGAGACTAGGGATAAAATAGTCCCCAGTCCCCTACGCGAATCACTCTGTGGCCCTGCACGATCTCGCGAGAGTGAGAGCGTGCAGGTCACATGGCCTGGCAACACAACCCTCAATGGAGTCCTATGAACCCCAGGAGGTGGTACTCGCAGCAGCACATTAGCATTGCCGTGAGTATCCACTGGAAAGCGCTGCATTACATTTCAGGCTGCTGAATCAGCGCCTGCCCTATAATTGGGTGCTAAAACGGGGACGCTAAGGGGAAACCTGCAGTTTTTCTACCTTTGGTTTCCTGTTTTAGCACAAACTATGTAATATAGCCATTATATTTTGTCTTTTTTCCATGGGGTGCTAACATGTACTTTGTGACTGGCTAATAGATGGCATGCAGGCAATGTATGAAGTAAAGAACTGTTCAAAAAAGGCGACACAAAACAATCCTAGACTGTACGGAAATGTGAGGCAATATTACATTGCTGCAGAAGAAATCATCTGGAGCTATGGACCAACAACAATGAACCCATTTACTGGGCTGAAACTAGATGATCCTGAAAGGTAAATTGGTCTTGTTTTCTCTCCCCAGCAGCCACAACTTAATGAAAAGAAACATAGAAATTAAGCTACAGCTAAACTCAAACAAAAAATAGACCTGAACGCTTGAACGCAAAGCAGTACTTTATTTTAACCCCTTCACTACCATGATCGAGTAAACATGATCAGCAGCGACAGACACAGTAGCTCGAAATCGTGTCAACATGATCCGAGACTGTGTTGTATGCTTTCAAACAGAATTTGTTTGTCGCAAATTAATTTATTTTGCATTTGAGCTTCAGAAGGTGCCCCCAAGGTTTTAGCCCGTGGACATGATACCCAAGCTGCTAAAATTGTTTAACCTCAGCCAGGGAATGCCCTGATAAATCAGGCTTTCACCAGCTGATGCACGGAGCCACGAGCTGCGGTTCTACCTGCAGTAACTCCTTTTGGCCAGTAAATGGCGACATCTGCCTGCCAAATGGTTAATTGCAGTAAGGAATACACTGGGAATATTCCCAAATATTTCTTACTGTATAATTAATTAAAGATGATTTTCCAAAAAAAAACACTGGCTCCTGACAGTGGACTTTTGAAAAAAATCACCTGGTAGTGAAGGGGTTAAAGAGACATTTTGACCCAAAAAAGGAGAAAACAAACATATTACCATTTACTTAATGTTGGTATGAGATAAATAAATGATACACTAAAATTAATTTCAACATACGGACTGCTATTGTTTTAAAATTTTAACTCTCTGACCTTAGGGTCTGTTCACAGTTCAGTGCAATTTCGGGCCAGTCCGGAGGTTAGTGAATAACCCCTCTCGTGTCAGAGAGATAGTCAGAATTGCCGTAACATATCACTTTTAATTTCAAGGTGTCTAGTGATATTGTTTGAGTGTACGGGAGCTGTATCTACGAGATGAGACCTGTGTGAGCATGAATAAGTCATTTATTTATAAAGGCTTTTACCAGGAAGGATACATTGAGATTGCTCTCGTTTTCAAGTATGTCCTGGATTCAAGAACATTGAATTGTTACAGTCGTTACAGAAATACAAAGTAATAATTGCAAGATATTAAAAACAAAACACAAATATCCAGATTAATACAGAAAATAAATATATTCACTATGTTACAGGTTTACAGGTGCATTCCGTGCTGAGGTATGTTAATAGGGAGCTCTTGAGTGACTTAAAACTGGTGGAAGATTTGATGGTGTCTGGGAGGTTATTCCATAATTGTGGTGCTCTGTAGGAAAATGAGCATTGAGACACTTTCCTTTTGTATTGTGGTATTGCAAGTAAGGTGCTGGTCCTGGATCTGAGGTTATAGGATGAGGGAACTGCTGGGTGAAGCAGCCTATTCAGGAAGGGAGGAAGCTTTCCAGAAAATCTCTTAAACACCAGGTTGGAAAGGTGAAGAGTGCATCTAGATTCCAGCGACGGCCAGTTTAGCTCTTTTAACATATCACAGTGGTGGGTCATGTAGTTACATTGTAGCACAAAGCGACAGAATGAGTTACACAATATAGTAAGTTTATGAAAGTGCGTTTGCGGGGCAGCTGCATACACTACATCTCCGTATTCAATAGCCGGCATAAGCATTTGAATTGGTCAAGTTATTTATAGTATAGTATAGATCAAGGGGTCGCAGTGGATGTGATTTACTTGGATTTTGCCAAAGGTTTCGAAACAGTTCCGCACAAGAGGTTACTATTCAAATTAAGAAAAATTGGTCTAGATAAAAATTCTTGTTCGTGGATAGAACATTGGCAAAAAAAAATAGAGTACAGAAAGTGGTCATACATGGTAAATTTTCAAGATGGACACCAGTGGTAAGACCCTCAGGGGGTCTGTTATAGGACCAATTCTATTCAATTTATTTATAAATGACCTTTTAATAGGCATCGAAAGTCATGTATCAGTGTTTGCAGATGACGCCAAACTAGAAAAGGTAATAAAATGTGAGCAGAATATTATTTCTCTGCAGAGGGATTTAGATTGAGGGACTGGGCACTAAAATGGCAGATGAATTTAATGTAGATAAATGCAAAGTTATGCACTTTGGAGTAAAGAACAAACAAGCAACTTATACCCTAAAGGGTACTGAGTTAGGGAAATCAAAGCAGTAGAAGGATTTGGGAATAATCATTGACTCCAAACTCAACATCAGTGTCTAATGTCAAACAGCAGCCCCCAAGGCCAGCAAGGTATTGTCATGCATTAAAAGAGGAGTTCACTCTCAGAATGAAACATAATTTTGCCTCTTTATAAATCAATGGTAAGACCGCACCTTGAATATGCCGTGCAATTTTGGGCACCTGTCTTAAGAAAGGATATTATGGTGCTAGAAAAAGTGCAGAGACGGGAGACTAAATTAATACGGGGAATGGAAGATTTAAGTTATGAGGAAAAGCTAACAAGCTTAAACCAGTTTACCTTAGAGAAACGGCGCCTTAGAGGGGATCTGTTAACTTTATATAAATATACTGTATACGGGGCCATTATAAAGCATTTTCCGGGAAACCTATTCATTAATAGGACTATACACAGGACACAAAGTCAACCATTTAGATGAAAAAAAATACAGCCTAAAGCATAAAAAAAATTTTTACAATGAGAAGAATAAAGCTGTGGAATTCTCCACCTGTTGAGGTGGTTGGGTCAGAGACTGTGCAGACTTTCAAACAACGCCTGGATGTTTACTTGCAAAAATATAATATTAGAGGACATAATATTTAATATGTGAGTAACAGCTGCTTGTTCCAAAGAGAAATCTGACTGCCATTCTGGGGTCAAGAAGGCATATTTTTTCAGTATGTTGCATATTGGTGAGCGCTTCAGATTGTATGGGTTTATTTTGCCTTTTTTTGGATCAACAGCAGTAGGTAATGTATGAAAGGCTGAACTCAATAGACGCACATCTTTTATCAGCCTATGTAACTATGTATACTGCACTTATGGCAAAATGTTATAATTGATTTATGTATTAACAATACTCTCCATTGTTTATTTGCAAATTTTTAGTACTGAATCTGAATTATACTTCATCCGAAACGACACACGAATTGGTGGGACTTTTAAGAAAGCTGTTTATGTGGAATACACAGACGCAACTTTTACAAAGAGGAAAGAAAGGCTTCCAGAAGAAGAGCACCTTGGAATATTGGGTAAAATAATGTGATATACTCCAGTAAATTGTCAAAAAAGGTGACACGGGTAAACAAATATCTCAGGAAATTAACCTACACTGCCCATTAACCCTTACAGGCTCACTACTACTGGCTCTGTTACAAGCGATCTGCGCCATTAGCAGCTCAATTTGTGGTAGTACGTAGCCGCTACAGTTACTTGCCACAGCAGTCAAGCCGTAAGTGGGAGCCCTTAGTATTAGTAGAAATAAGTGGGCCCTTTTTACTGAACGGTTCACTTGTTAGCCATAACAGCTAACTTGAACTAGGGTTTTTAATCAGTATAATAAATAAGAGTCATATTTATTTAATCAGTGTCGTATATCAGTTAAGTCCCACATTTTCATAGTTCAGTTGAAGGTTTGTTCAATAGCACAATACAATGTGTGTTTAGTGCACTGCTTATAACATCTTTTTATAATATATTCAAATTAGTTAATCTTTGGAACAGCACCTAAACTGCATAAATTACAACCTTCCCATATGTGCATCAGGACAAAATCAAATGGCACGCTGACCACAGTCAGTTCTCTCAAGTAACTAGGTATGTGGTTAGACCCAAATCTATCCTTTGGCCCCCACATCGAAAAACTCTCATCTAAACTTTACCCCAAACTAGCAGGGTTATTCAAAGAGATTCGAAAAGTCACCGCACGTTCGGTGACTTTTCGTTCTCTTCAATTTGGTTCCTTTTGCCGATCCCATTTCGGTGACCCTGCGGTGTATTCAGCAAGCACCACAGGGTCCCCGAATTGCAGGGAAAATCTGCCGCAAACCGGACGAAAACGAACCGCAAAAGCCAGCGAATGCACGCCGAAACCCCCAAAAACATCTGGATTAACCTGCCGAAAACCACGGAAAAACCCGAGCAGGAGCCGATCACCCGCAGGGAAGCTGCCGGAAAAAGCCAAGAAAGCTGAGACCGCAGACAGAGTGAAGTGAATAAATTAGGAAAACAGTTTGTATGAATGTTTGAAAAGTGAAACACTGTTTGCAAAGAAACTACTGAACGAAAATGTCTGAAATTTACATATGAGGTCCAGGGAATGATAATAAAGAGGGCTGTTACAGAAAAAATAAGTAAACTTAAAAAAAAAAAAAATCGGACTTTTAAAGAAAAAACAAATTAAGAAAAATGCTTAAGATATCCTGAAAAAAATCTATAAATAAAGAGACTCTTTACTGCATAATTTTATAATGTACGGTTTATTAGATATTGAATTAAAACGGGAATATTTTTAACATTGAAGCCTATGGGATTCTCCTGAATAAACTTGCCGAATTAAAACACCAAATGGCAGGGCATTTCGGGAACCTTTCACTGCTGGTTTGTGTTCTCTGAATAGCCGAAGCAGTGCTTTTTCATGGGCTTTTCACTTCCCTCTAAACAGGCACCGTATGTTCAGGCAAATCGCCAGGATTTGGCGAATTGCCTGCTCTCTGGATAGCCGAATGGCCAAGAAAGGTAACCGAACGCTAATTTTCAGCGTTCGGTTACCTTTCTCAAGCAAGCAATTCGGATCTCTTTGAATAACCCTGTAGGTGTCCTGTACAGAAACAGATCCTGCCTGAGCCCCGAGTAAGAAATCGGATTGTACAACAAATGCTTATACCAGTCATTGAATACAGAGATGTAGTGTATGCAGCTGCCCCGCAAACGCACCTTCATAAACTTACTACATTGTATAACTCATTCTCCCGCCTTGTGCTACAATGTAACTACATGACCCACCTTTGTGACATGTTAAAAGAGCTAAACTGTCCGTCGCTGGAATCTCAACGCACTCCTCACCTTTCCAACCTGGTGTTTAAGAGCTTCTCTGGGAAGTTGCCACCCTACCTGAATAGACTGCTTCCCCCAGCAGTTCCCTCATCCTATAACCTCCGATCCAGGACCAGCACCTTACTTGCAATACCACACTACAAAAAGAGTGGCACGATCCTCATTTCCTACAGAGACCTACCTTCAGACACCATCAAGTCTTCCCCCAGTCTAAAGATCTTTTTTAACATACCTCGATACAGAATGCACCTGTAAACATGTAACACAGTGAATATATTTCCTACATATTTATTTTCTGTGTTACTATGTATACTTGTATTTTTTTTATATTTTGCATTTATTACTTTCAGGGTTATTCAAAGAGCTCCGAATTGCTGGCGAAAGGTAACCGAATGCTGAAATTCAGCATTCGGTTACCGTTCCTGGCCATTTGGCTATTCAGAGAGCAGGCAGTTCGCCAAATGTTGGCGAATTGCCTGCACATACGGTGCCTGTTCGAGGGCAGAGAAATCCCCTTAGAGAAGCAATGCTTTGTCTATTCAGAGAACAAAAACCAACAGTGAAAGGTTGCCGAAACGCCCTGCCATTCGGTGGTTTCATTCAACAGGTTTATTCAGGAGAATCCCATAGGCTTCAATGTCAAAAATATTCCCGTTTTTTAAATCAACATCTAATAAACCATTTATTATAATATTCTGCAGTAAAAAGTGTCTTCATTTTTCGGAGTTTTTTTCCAAAAAAAAATTTCCTGTTTTTTTTTTGTAATAGTTTTTTCTTTTTTCTGTAACAGCCCTTTTTATTATCATTCATTGGATCTTATATGTAATTTTTAGACTTTTTCGTTTTGTAGTTTCTTTGCAAACACCGTTTCACTTTTCAAACATTCAAGCGTACTGTTTTTTTTTTTTACTCCATTCGTCTGTGGTGTCGGGTTTTTCCGACGGCTGCTCTGCGCTCTGATCGGCTCCCGCTCGTGTTTCTCCGGTGTGTTCAGCGGGGTTAATCCAGATGTTTTTGCGGGTTCCGGTGTGCATTCGCCTGGGTTTTGCAGTGAGTGTTCGGCAGGTTTGCGGCGGCTTTTCCCTGCACTACGACGGCCCTGTGGTGCTTGCTGAATACACCGCAGGGTCACTGAAATGGGATCGCCAAATCGCCCCGAATTGAAGAGAACGAAAAGTCACCGAACGTGCGGTGACTTTTCGATTCTCTTCGAATAACCCTGTTTGTATTTCTGTACCTACTGTAAAAATTCAATGTTCTTGAACCCAGGATATTCTTGAAAACGAGAGAAATCTCAATGTATCCATCCTGGTAAAATACTTTATAAATAAATATATAAATACTATTATGTGCAGACAATCATTAAATTTAACAATGAGGTCCTTGGATAGCTCAAGTATCAAACAATCCTTTCTATATATCACAGCTCTTAGTGATCATGTTTTGTGACAAAACAGGCAATAAAAAGTATAGATGAGCAAGATTATAATTGTACTGGATTATTGTAGACAAGGATTAATAAATGTTACAAAATCTCCTAAACCACACACAGACAAACCGGTAACTCTGAAATTGACACTCGTTCCCTTCTGAGGTGAAGAATAACCTGAGCTCCTGACTTGAGAAAATCATTTGAGAGTTGCTTTAGAATGACAAATATTTTTTTTGCTACAGAAACGGTAACATTTTGAATGGTCCCTTATTATATTTGTGAGGTTATTTCCAACTGTGTCTTTTTTTCCCCCATGATACTTAATATTTTTCATTTTGATCACTACTGGGTGTCTGAAATTAATGCTATTCACAAAAAAGTAGGCCAGACCTACCATAAAGTATGTCACACCAAAGATACCATAAAAATATCTTTATTCACCGCCCAAGGGGGCTAAAATTGCAACGTTTTGGCACTAGGCCTTAATCATGCATGACTAAGGCCTAGTGCCGAAACGTTGCAATATTAGTTCCTTGGGCAGTAAAAATAAAGATATTTTTATGGTAACTTTGGTGTGGCCACCCTTTTGTGAATATTCAACACAGGACATCAGACCCCTTGGTGGATCACCCAAAGGATTACTGTAAGGCTAGGGTCAAACGAACGCAGTGCGAACTCGCGTGCAGCCGCACTTTATCACGGCCGTAGTAGCAGCAAATGACGGCCAATGACGGTAATGTACGAAGTACGGCCACACAAAAGTGCGGCCGCGCAACGCAGGCGGCAAAAAACAATTTTTTTTCGAGAACGTGATACCGCTAGTACTGACGTACAGAGTGCGCTGCGTCCGCTAGCAGCGTGTGTGCGTGATTAGGAGACGTCAGACGCTGCTAATGTCCAGCCAACATAATGTCCAGACGCAAAAAGTGTTTTATTGATGATCCGTACAAAATCACGGACGAAAATGAGCATCGTTTGACCGCTATCGCGTATTCCGTGAAAAAAATACGTCCATTCGTTCGAACACACTTTTTCACGGACGACGCGAAAAATGCATTAGTCTGACCCTAGCCTTAGTCTGTTCTGCCTCCACTGTGGTAGCCACGCTTATCTACTCTTGCATGAAATTAATGCTAACCACTAGTTTTCTCCGACTCCTGGATTACAAATTCACTTGAATTTTCAGTCGTTCTCCAGGTGTCATTTTTTTGTTTGTTTTGTCCTACCCATTTTTCAGAGCTGAGGAACATTTTGACACTTTATAAATAATTGCTAATTTAATTGTTTGTGTACATGTAAGGGAAATTCACATTTTTTTAATTGCTCAATGTGTATCACATGTATTATTTTTTTCTTCAAAAACAAAAACAGGACCTATCATCTTGGCAGAAGTAGGTGACACTGTCAAGGTGACTTTCAGAAATAATGCAAGCTACCCATTTAATATCCAGGCTCATGGAGTGAAGTCAAAAAAAGAAACGAGCACTGCATCACACAGATCACGCAATACCGCTAAAGGTAAATGCAATCTTTGTTAACTTGTTTACTAGTTTTCACAAATTCTCCGTGATACAACGCAATCAATTCTAAAGTAATTAAGATTAAAGAATACAGTGGTCAGCTCATGTGATTGGAAACAATATGCATTTTTTGTTTCTAAATTTTGTTATGAAAATAAATAACTACAGTCACAGTGATTAACAGAACAGATTTAGTTTGTTAAGCCTGTGGTTAGGCATCATAACTTAACATACTGTATGTGCTTAGTGTATTTATGTTGCCTTTGTTCATGGATTTTGTAAAAACAAATTCTTACACTAGAGGGAGACTTGTTCAAACATTTGTATAGACACTAGTGGATACTGTTAAATCACTTAGGGCCACATTACGATCCTAGCGTTAAAACACGGGCGCAAGGGAGGAAAAACTGTGCTCGCAGTTTTCCCCCTTGCGCACACATTTTAACGCAAGATTACAATGCAGGCGCAAAGAATGCTGCCTGCATAGTTACTGCGTGCTACGGTACGGGATGCTCACGGCAGCGCTGAGCACAACCGCGAGCATCCACTCAATGGAGTCCATAGGACTCCATTGAGTTTCCCCCTGCCGGTCACATGACCAGCTGGATCTCGCCTCGCGAGATCTGGCCGGTCGGCGTAGTGATACGCAGGGAGAGACTGGGGGGACGTTTTCCCCCAGTCTTTCCCTGCTCCCGCCGGACGGAGGAAGTGGTCGGAGCCGCGGGACAGGTGGTGAGTAGTTGTTTTTTGTATTTTTAGGCTGGTGTTAACGGAACCTGCAGAAGCAGAATCCGTCAACACCAAGTCCTGGCTTTGGTTAACTTTCCGCTAACCACTGCCAGACGTTAATCAGCATTAGGAGTTTGTAATCCTAACGCTGCTTAACACTTTGCGCTCCCCATGTTAAGTATAGAGAGCACAAAGTACAGTAACCTCGCGCTGAAAAGCGCAAGGTACCAAACGCAAACGGGTTACTTAACCCGTTTGCGTTTGGATTGTAATATGCGGTAGACACCGTGGCTAACGTTAATGCTCACGCAAGTGAGTGTTAACGTCAAGAATGTAATGTGGCCGTGAGTGTTTACATTTAAAATACATGTTTTCATTTGTTTATTATTATTATTCTTTGAGGTTGGTTTGCACTCTTTATCAATGCATCCTGCTGTAATACTCTGGTGATTTTGGCTTCTGGACTAATAAACTAACCCAATCTAGTCTCTCTCTCATATATATATATATATATATATCACCAGAGTATAGCAGTATGTAGTGATACCTTTTTTATTGGACTACGTTACATTTAAAAGACAAACTTTCGAGAGTATAACCTCTCTTCCTCAGGTCTTAAAGCTATATATATATATACACAGACAAAAGGAGATGCACTCAGGGTCTTACGAATATAAAACAACAAAGTTTATTAAATCAAAAGATTAAAATACATGAGTCCGACGTTTCGGCTCAAGCTGAGCCTTTATCAAGATCCGAAATGTCGGACTCATGTATTTTAATCTTTTGATTTAATAAATTTTGTTGTTTTATATCCGTATGACCCTGAGTGCATCTCCTTTTGTCTGCATATATTGTTCATCGAGATTGCCGCACCGGGCACCTCTTGGATTGGTTGGTGAATGCTGGACTAAGTGCTGTTAATGTAAATATATATATATACACATAGACAGTTCTTTAGCTTTTATACGATATTTAATATATAAAGTATACTCAAATTTCAAAAGCACCTGCAGGTGTCCCGATAAAGACTATACTCATTGGGCACTATTCCCTACTGTACGTTAACTGTAGCCTTCGGATGCGTAACCTTGAAAGTCAGGATAAGTGACTTTAACCACTTCGCTGCGGAGGACGCGCTCAGTCCTGCTGAAAGCAGCCTGCGAACGTCCGGATTCCGGCCGATCGCTGTGCCCCCCGGTGCGGGCTGACATCTTGGATGTCAGCCCGTCAATCCGGGACCGCCACGGGCACAATAGATGTCATCGCGGTGGCGCGATGACATCTATTTCAGGCGCCCCCCACGCGTGTGCGGAGGAGGTGCCTGAAAGGGAGGGGGAGGTCCTTTGGACCTCTCTCCCTCCCGATCGCGGGGGTCCTGAGCTTAATGCCAGGCACCGTTTGGAAGGGCACAGTCTGCCCTTCCAAACGGTGGCTATCATTAACCCCTGGGGAGACGGATCACGAATCGGCGCTGATACGCGCCGGTTCTTGATCCTTTCCCGGAGCTGGCCGACATCTTGGATGTCAGCCAAGCCTCCGGGAACTCCCCCTGAGGACTGGTGTCATTGTGCATAGCAAGATGACGCCAGTCCTGGAGTTAACCCCTAGCTGCCACCAATGGTGGAGATAGGGGGTTCCAATGAACCCCCTATCTCCCGATCCGTGGCAGCTAGGGGTTAAAGTTTGGTACTGTTGGATCGGCCAGAGCATGGCCGTTCCAACGATATCAAACAGGACTGTGAAAAAAGTTTTTAAAAAAAAATAAAAATAAAAAATAAAAATAAAAAAATATTTTAAAAAAAATTATAAAAAAAAATAAACAAGTTTTTTTTTCTTTTTTTTGGTTTGTTAATGCAGCAATATTGTTCCCATTTCAATTATAATGTGAACAATGATGCTGCACTAACGATTTTTGTATGCGGTGCGTTTGTTAAAAATCACGTAATTTTCCCCAAAAAAAATGTAACGAGACCCCATTTCTAATTTTTTTAACAAGCGCACCCCATACAAAATATAACCGCAATTGCTCGCATGTGAAAATGTGAAAAAAAAACACTTTACACGTTGTAAATTATTGAAAATTCATATTTTATTGCATTTTTTGTTATACTATACAGACAGGACATGACGTATACATATAATAATGACATATTATGAATCGGCCGAGTCTGATGGAAAGAACGATATATAATATGTCTGGGTCATATACTAAAATAAGCCTTCAAAACGTGTTTAAACATGATGAGCAAAACCGGTAAAAATGAGCTCAGCACAGAGGCGGGAAATGCCTCAGCAGCGAAAGGGTTAAGGCATGCCACCCATATTATCTCTCTAATGCTAAACCACGTAAAAATCCTCGAGCACATCGGTGATTGCGCTAGCTTGGACGAGCTTACTGTACTTTGCGTACCCTATATTTAACATGGGGGAGCGCAATCAGTAATTAAGGTTAGGATAAAAAAGGTATTAAAATGTGCTACAGCTAATTACCCCACCGATGCACTAAGCAAAAAGTTAGCTACTCCTAAAAGCTGGTGCTAACAGATTCTGCCTTTTGCAGAATCATATAGCACCCCTTAAATCCCCCCTCCCCAATAAATCAGATACTCACCTCTCATCCTGCTGTGAGAACAGTGGCCCGATCCATGGCTTCTTGCTGCCGGGAGCAGAGTGAGACTGGGGAGAAACATGTAGCTGGTGATGTGGATTAATGGTGCATAATAATGTGCCTGGAGCAATAGTTTCAATGCAAAAAAACATACAATTTGCTTTACTGAACAATGTAATGATTGTATTTTTCATTGTCTGTTCACTGCAGGGCGCAGAACCTATGAATGTGCTTATGTTGTGTCTCCTGGCAAAACGTACACATACAACTGGTATATACAGGAAACGTCAGGACCCACTGAACTAGACCAAAACTGTTTACCTTGGCTTTACTTCTCCTCCGCTAATCCTTCTAAAGACCCCAGTGCTGGCCTTGTGGGACCTTTATTAGTCTGTAAAAGCTTAAAACGATACAAACAGGTAATTATTGTCCTTTTTTTAATAAAATAGAACGGTAGCGAAGATAAGGGTTGTGTTTTTATAGTTATTATCTAAGCATTTACTATTGACGTTCACAAAAGACAGAGCTCAAAAGAAATTAGCACAATTTGGGTCTCACAGCTGACTTGCATTTTCTCAGAATGGATAATCACAAATGGAAAGCTAATGTCACCCACTTGAACAATAAAAATAAAACATATTCAGTGTGGTTAGTCAGCTTTTTCTGTTTTTGGACTTACAGATCGAACACATATTGACTGTAACACATTTCAAAATATACCAAAGTCCCATCTCTCAATTGCCTTTATATACTAATAGCACTAGTACCTTCACCGATTCATACAGGGTCAAATGCCAGCATAGAGGGATAGAAAATGGTACAGAAAAAAATGTTTGTCATCACTATAGCCTGAGTGATATTTAAAAAAATGTAGGATAGCTGGAGATTGGTGGTAAAAGGGTCATATACGGAGGAAATCTGAATAAACAATATGACAGCACATTGGCTGCTGGCAAAGGATAAAACGAACATTCTGTATCAAGAACTGTGCTTCCCAACCCGGGTCTTCAACCTTAAGTACCCCTAACAGAGCAGATTTTATGGATTACCTTGGGGTAATGCACTCATTAAGCAGCAAATCAGATCACCTGTGTTGTGCTTCAGATATTTGGCAGACCTGGCCTATTAGGGGTACAGGAGGATCAGGGATGGGAAACAATGGCCTTTAACAATATAATATTGTGAGGCTCAATTCTGGATGCCATTATAGTTACAGTAAATGAACACTTACAGGGTAATTCAAAGAGAATCGAAAAGTCACCGTCAACCAGCCGAACACTCACCGCAAAACCTGCCGAACGCTCACTAAAACCCGCAAAACAGCTGGATTAACCCCGCCAAACACGCCAGAGGAACCACAGCAGCCGCCGATCAGAGCACAGAGCAGCCGCCGGAAAAAGCCGACACCATAGGCAAATGGGGTGAAAAAAAAACCAGTACGCTTGAATGTTTGAAAAGTGAAACGCTGTTTGCAAAGAAGCTACAGAACGAAAATGTCTGGAATTTAAATATAAGATATGAATGATAATAAAAAGGGCTGTTACAGAAAAAAGATTTTAAAAATAAAAACGGAAAAAAGTTTCACAAAAAATGCCTAAAAGATCCTAAAAAATCTATAAATAAAGAGACTTTATACTGCAAAATATTATAATCAACGGTTTCTTAGATATTGAATTAAAACGGGAATATTTTTAACATTGAAGCCTATGGGATTCGCCTGAATAAATCTGCCGAATAAAACCACCGAACAGGAGGGCAATTCGGGAACCTTTCACTGCTGATTTTTGTTCTCTGAATAGACAAAGCATTGCTTTTCTATGGGGTTTTCACTGCCCTCGAACAGGCACCAAACAGGCACCGTATGTGCAGGCAATTCGCCAGGATTTGGCAAACTACCTGCTCTCTGAATAGAAAGATAGAAAAATGTCGGCAGATAAGAACCTTTCGGCCCATCTAGTCTGCCCAATTACATGGATACTTTACCTGGATTTATCTTTTGTTTAGGATTGCCTTATGCCTATCCCATGCCTGCTTAAATTCAATTACTGTTTTGGCCTCTACCACTTCTACTGGAAGGCTGTTCCATGTATCCACCACCCTCTCAGTAAAATATTGCTTCCTGATGTTACTTTTAAACCTTTGCCCCTCTAATCTAAGACTATGTCCTCTTGTTTTGCCACTTTGTTTCCTTTTAAATATACTCCCTTCCTCTACCTTGTGGATTCCCTTTACGTATTTAAATGTTTCTATCATATCTCCTCTGTCTCGTCTTTTTTCCAAGCTGTACATGTTAAGATCATTAAGCCTTTCCTGGTAACTTTTCTCCTTCAAGCCGTACACCATTTTAGTAGCCCTTCTCTGAACTCTCTCTAAGATGTCTATATCCTTCTGGAGATACGGTCTCCAGTACTGCACACAGTACTCCAAGTGAGGTCTCACCAGTGCTCTGTACAGTGGCATGAGCACTTCCCTTTTCCTACTGCTAATACCTCTCCCTACACAACCAAGCATTCTGCTAGCATTTCCTGCTGCTCTATTACATTGACTACTTACCTTTAGATCCTCTGAAATAATAACCCCTAAATCCATTTCCTCAGATGTTGAGGTTAGGATTGTATCAAATATTCTATATTCAGCGCTTGGGTTTGTACGTCTCAGGTGCATTATCTTGCACTTATCCACATTAAAACTCAATTGCCACAGCTCCGACCATTTTTTTAGTTTACCTAAATCATTTGTCATTTGGCTGATCCCTCCAGGAACATCAACCCTGTTGCAAATCTTTGTGTCATCAGCAAAAAGACAGACTTTTCCATTAATACCTTCTGCAATATCACTAATAAAAATATTAAAGAGAATGGGTCCAAGTACTGACCCCTGAGGTACCCCACTGGTAACAAGACCTTGCGCCGAATAAACTCCATTTACCCCAACCCTCTGTTGCCTGTCACTCAGCCACTGCCTAATCCATTCAACAATATTGGAATCCAAGCTCAAAGATTGCAATTTATTGATAAGCCTTCTATGCGGAACAGTATCAAAAGCCTTACTGAAATCTAAATAAGCAATGTCTACTGCACCACCTTTGTCTATTATTTTTGTTACCCAATCAAAAAAATTAATCAGATTAGTTTGGCATGATCTCCCTGAGGTAAACCCATGTTGTTTCTGATCCTGTAATCAATGTGTTTTTAGATGTTCAACAATCCTTTCCTTTAACATGGTTTCCATTAATTTCCCCACTACTGACGTAAGACTAACTGGCCTATAGTTCCCCGATTCCTCCCTACTACCCTTCTTGTAAATGGGCACAACATTTGCTAATTTCCAGTCTTCTGGGACGACTCCCGTTGGCAAGATTTGGTTAAATAAATCTGTTAACGGTTTTGCTATTACATCACTGAGCTATTTTAATAATTTAGGGTGGATCCCATCAGGCCCCATTGACTTATTTGTCTTTACTTTAGACAGCTGCTGTAGAACCTCCTCCTCTGTAAACTGATATGTAAATGTCTCGTTAGTGTTTCCTCCTAACTGAGGTCCCTTTCTTTCCTTTTCTTCTGCAAAGACTGAACAAAAATATTCATTGAGGCAGTCAGCGAGACTTTTATCCTCTTCTACATACCTTCCTTCCTTTGTTTTTAATCTAACTAATCCTTGTTTTACTTTTCTTTTCTCGTTTATGTATCTAAAAAATGTTTTGTCCCCGTTTTTTACTGAATGAGCTATTTTCTCTTCTGCGTGTGCTTTGGAAGCTCTTATAAATTGCTTTGCCTCTTTCTAATCTTATAGGTTTGTCTATCTTCTTCACTCTGAGTTTTTTTTATAATTATTGAATGCTGTCTTTTTGTTCTTCACTATTTTGGCCACTTCTGCAGAGTACCACAGTGGTTTCTTCCCTTTTCTGTTTTTGCTAACAAGCCAAATGCAATTGTCTGTGGCCTTCAATAATGCTTCCTTTAAATAATCCCAATTCTCCTGGACTCCCTTTAAACTCCTCCAGTCTGATAATGACTCCTTCACACAAAATATAATTTTAGAAAAATCTGTTTTTTTAAAGTCTAAAACTTTTGTTTTTGTGTGGTGCGGCTCCATCCCTGTTCTTATATTAAACCATACTGACTGGTGATCACTAGATCCCAAATTTTCACCTACAACAACGTCCGATACCAAACCTCCATTTGTGAGTATTAAATCCAATATGGCCTCTTTACGGGTCGGCTCCTCAACTACTTGTGTTAGAGATAAACCCAGTAGGGAGTTTAGAATATTTGTACTCCTGGTGCACCCAGCTGTTTTGGTTTTCCAGTTCACATCAGGAAGATTAAAGTCCCCCATGATAATAACTTCCCCCTTCATTGCCATTTTGGCTATTTCCTCAAACAGCAGATTATCTAGCTCTTCTACTTGTCCAGGGGGTCTATAGATCACACCTACACGAGTTTCTGTATGATTGCCAAATGTTAGCGTAACCCAAACTGACTCTATGTTCACCTCGCTCACTTTTATTTGGTTCGTTTTTATGTTGTTTTTCACATACAGGGCCACTCCTCCTCTTTTCCTACCTTCTGTCTTTTCTATATAAAGAGTACCCCGGTATTGTTATATCCCAGTTATTTTTCTCACTGAACCATGTCTCAGTAACCGCCACTAAATCTACTTTTTCAGCTGCCATCATTGCCTCCAGTTCATTGATTTTATTGACTAAACTGCGAGCATTTATAGACACGACTCTGAGCTTGTCATTTTTTTCCCCGCATGTTGCTTGCACCCTCCGATTTAGTTTTGGGGGACAATCAGGCCGAATAGCCTAATGGCCAGGAAAGGTAAGCGTACGCTGAATTTCACTGTTCGGTTACCTTTCGGCCACAATTCGGATCTCTTTGAATAACCCTGTTAGTTAAACAGCAAAATCAAAACCTGTACATGGATTGTTGCAAATTAGAAGGAAAAATGGCATGTACAGCAACTGCGTGTTTGATATAGTATATGATGCTGACATCCTCTGGCATCTCTCAGTTTGTCACAACACTTTCATTCTTTATAATGACATTGTCTACATAGTTATACATAGTTATATAGGCTGAAAAAAGACATGCGTCCATCGGGTTCAGCCTCTCACATATAACCTACTGCTGTTGATCCAAAAGAAGGCAAAAAACCCAGTCTGAAATGCTTGCCAATATGCAACATACTGGGAAAAAAATTCCTTCTTGACCCCAGAATGGCAGTCAGATTTCTCCTTGGATCAAGAAGCTTTTACCCACATATTAAATATTATAACCCTTAATATTCTGTGTCTGCAGGAAGTCATCCAGTCGCTTTTTAATAAAAAAAACTACAATAAAAAAAACGAAGCCATAATTTGCAGGATTCATCTCCATCTTTTAAAATCAGCATGTTTCTACAGCTGAACGATTATAAAAGCTGCTCAGGATGTTTCCTTATGGAGGATGTAGAATAACAGTCAGTAATCTTGGCCCTTCAGATGATTTGGAACTGTATCTCCCATGATTGGCTGGACCTGATAGGAAATAGTTAAAAAAATCTGGAGGGCCAAGGTTGCTGTCCCCTGTTGTAGAGCACTGCCTAGCACTATATAGTCATGCTTTGCATTATTTTAAGATTATAAACAAACACAGGTCTATTACAAGAAAGGTGAAACTCCGGAGAATGACTGGAGAAGTGAAAATTCAAAATAGACAAACCAGAAAAATTCTCCCATTTATCTCACTTTCCAAATTGGCTATTTGGTCTAGATTGTTCTCTTCTCCTGCCAGTTCTCGTGGTTTTCACCGTTCTCTGAATAACCTTGCCAGAGGTATTGTTGTTTTTATTACTATTATAAAAAAAAAATTCTTTGAGGTTTGTTTGCATGCTTGGTGTGGTATTAGGACTTCTTTATCTCATATGATGTCTAGTCATTTGATTGGATGACTCCTTATCTTATTTGACCTGGTCCTTTTATTTGCTTCTTTACAGAATGGCATGCGGAATTTTTTTATGTTGCCCACAGTATTCGATGAGAATGAGAGTTGGTATCAGGACGAAAACATAAGGTTATTCCTAAGCGATCCAAGTTTAGTGGACAAAGACGATACAGACTTCCAAGAAGCGAGCCTAAGACCCTGTAAGCAATAATTACCTGCATTTTTTACATATCAAGCAAGGGCTGGAAAAATTAATATGGAGAGAAAATTATCGAGGAGGCCCTCTCATTCATGGCCTAGCGCCTGTTTCTACATAAGGAGCCATATAACCATCTGTTTCAGGACTTAACTCCTTCTATGTAACTTATACAATCCTTGGTGTGATACTATTTGATGTAATCAATGTATTTTATTGAATTTAAACATTATATTGTATAAGACATGTTGTTGTCACCCTATGATCATTTTAGTCATGTGTTACCTCATTCACAGTGGTTCCAAATTGAAGAGGTAATTTAATTCTTATCTTTTTTACGTTTTATGCAGCTATCAATGGATACATGTTTGGAAATCAGCCTGGCCTGGACATGTGCATAGAAGACACTGTCGTGTGGAACATGATGGGAATTGGAAATGAAGTAGATGTGCATGGAATTCAGTTTTCTGGAAACATCATTGAAGATCATTCCAAAACAACAGATACAACAAATGTTTTCCCACACACCTCACATTCTGTTGTCATGATACCTGATAACATAGGTAAAAGAGATAACACTTCTTTAATTTGTGCATTCTTCTTTTCGTCCATACCAGTATGCTCAATGGTTTCATTCTGTTATCTGGATTACTGCAAAACGGAAGTGGTGATGCTACAGGAGCCAATGTAACCATATGTAGCCTGAAATATGTTACAAGGGACTCAAGAACTGGTGAAATATTTGCTTCCTATGAGAGAGCTGTGTAGTCATACAAAGTGTTCTGAAAATGGCAATTGAAAGTGGGGTCAAATAAGGGCAATATTCCAAATTTGGTGCCAAATTAACCAGAGGTGATGTAAACTTACCAGAGCCATAATAGTCCATGGAGTTAGTTAACTTTTCAACAGCTCTGGTTAAGTTAGCACCAACTTTGGAATATTACCCTAGATGTCACTCAACCTGTAAGATACAGATGGTCATTGTAAAAATGATGATTAGCTGAAGTGGCTGCTTTAACTGCTGGGAAGGAGTCTCTATCTGATACCCATCTTGCCCCCGTGTATGCTTGAGGGACATTTGGCATCAACAACTGGAAGGATGGAAGCAGCCTTTTGTAATGTTAGTTAGTTACCTGTCTACTTAGAATGTAGTTAATCTCCATGAGAAACATGAGAAACTGGCCTAATGTGGAGTAGCCAGAGAAAAACTACAGATTCCAATGTCGCTCATTATTTTCATCTTGAGTTGATATTTACCAAAATGTACCAGCTCTCAAGTAAACAAATACAATGGCAAGTGTCTTTCTATGATGGTCCCTCCCTTGACTCTATGTAGTCCTATGGACTCCAGGAAACATACCAGCAGTGAGGTGCAGCTGCCAGTAAATCTTTGCGACTCCCAATTATTATGAGTCAGTCTGCTAATAAAGTGATGACCTCATAGTAGAGCGGGTAATAGGGATCCACAAATGGATAATGGGCCATGGCTCATTTTTTCCATTTGTGACTCTCTTTACTAACCTCAGCCGAGATAAGTCCCTATGCTTATAAACCTGTATTATAGAGAATTTGCTAGCGGTTAGCACTGTGGTCACCAGTAATTCCCATCCCTGTCCTCAAGTCTCCCTAACAGGCCAGGTTTGCCAGATATGTGAAGCACAGCACAGGTGATATGGTTTTCTGCTCAGTGATTGCAGGATTCAGTCTGCATTTCCCCAAGGGAATCCTTAAAATCTGGCCTGTTAGAGGTACTTGAAGACCAAGGGTGGGAACCACTACCCTATACTGTTGGTGTATTTTTTTTTAGAAGAACTCTTCACCCATCAACAGTAGATGATTTTCTTCTCACTTCCTCCATGAGTCTATTAGCAGTGACATATGTCCCTCCTATTACCAGCTTCTTAACGTCTCACACTATAGATTTCCCTTAAGCCTTCAGCCTTTTTAAATGAGTTACATTTTATCCGTTGTGCAGTTACATTCATTTCACATATTTCTATACAGTCATGTTCCATCCAGGTCACTCACACATGCAGGTAATAGAAAACAAAACCTGCATGTTCTGTAGTTATAAGAACATGTTGTACAAACTTTGGAAACCTCATCTGTTTCCTCAGGTACCTTCAGATTGGGATGTATGACTGTGGACCATTTGGTAACAGGCATGAAGCAGCGGTATAGGGTTCACTCTTGTGGAAAGCAGAGGCCTGCAGCTCCGAAAGTGATTACAAAAACCTACTACATTGCTGCTGAAGAACTGGAATGGGACTATGCTCCAAACAGAACATGGGAGCATGAGCTTTATAAGCACCGTGAACGAAGGTAGGATCTCTATCTCAAAAATATATCTTGCCTTTGACCATAATGTAAAAGACAGTATATTTTTCTTGTATTATAGCAGTATGATAAAAAGCTAAAGTGGTTAGGGTGTATAGCGCGTCCCTTTAAATCCATGATATTCATATTCCTGTGTCTGATTTCTGCTGAGAGGTGTAGCCATCACTTTGCTTAAGGCTGGGGTCAGACGAGCGCACGTTTTGCGTACGTCTGACAGCACTATTTGCTGTCCGCCGTAGCTTTTCAAAGGAGTCAATAGAGAACAACACACGAAGCACGTGCACACTTTTTCACGCGCAGGCAACGCGTGTTGCAACAGACGCCAAAATGGCATCGATGTGAAAAAGCTACACGGACATAGAGAAACTCCTGCATACAGCTTTTTTTTCCTTCTTTTTCTAAACATCATTCAAAACTAGCTGATACAGTGTAACCACAATCTCATCTGTTATAAAGTGCATCCGTTACTGTGCGCAATCAGTGCGCTCTTCTGACCCCAGCCTTACAATTCTTTCGTTGGAAAATCCAATCCTCAAGTTTACTATTTATGAACCTGCTCCTCTCTCTCTAGGTGGACATCATGTTAACCATTTTTCATAATGCATAGATTTGATATCATTTTTTGTGTTGATTATCCAAGGAATTATGGAAAAAGTTAATTGGAGAAAAAAATGTATAAAGCTGGGGCGCAACTACCAGGGTCGCCAACAGTGCAACTGCAACCAGGTCCCTGAGGTCGGGGGGCCCACACACAGTTGGCCATGGCCTCATCTGGGTGTCTTGGCAAGGGCCAGGGCCTAACCTATGGTTCACTCATACACAGCACATATTACTGTGAGTTTTATTGCTGTGGAGCGCCGAGATATAAGTGGTGCACATGGGATGGACTGCAGTGGTCCTAGTGGACCTGGAAAAAAATGGGACATTGGAGTCAACATTGTGGACCTGGAGGTGTCCAATGCATGGGGGTGTTGGGAATATGTTTTTGCCAAGGTTGGGGACGGCCTTCATCGAGTCCCACAACTGGGCCCTGAGGTTTCTAGGCATGCCTTTGGTATAAAGTTGTAAGTTAAACATTAAAACAAGGAAATTCTAAATATAAAGCCCCTTTCTAGACAATTTACAACCGTCTCCCTGAAGGATTGAGTGAGTGGGTGGATGGGTAAACCTGGCAATAATTAATACACCTAAGCTTTGATTCCAAACAGTACCTGTAGTCGTACAGCAGTAAGAATAGTGCAGAGCAACTCAGGGGCAAACACAAAATGTTCTATATTCAAAGAGAAAACTTTTTACACTACTTTTATCATCGCAAATACATTTTATATGCAAATTGTGTGAGTTAACATGTGACATTTTTTTTTTTCTTCCTTGATTTAGCCCTGGGGACATATATTTAAACCGCACAGGGGAATATATAGGTTCGAAGTATATAAAAGCATTGTATCGGGAATATACAGATGAGACTTTTACGACTGTCAAAAACAGGACTGAAGAGCATGAACATTTGGGAATTCTAGGTAAATACAAAACTGTGATGTGCACGTAAGAAATAAAAGAACGAAAGCATCAATGAGAATCCATATTTATTAATCAACATAAATGAAATCTACTTTTTTGATGCTAGGTACTTCCTAACCTTTAACCCGCACCTACAAAACGCACAAGTCCCTTGGAATAGACGAGCAATATGCAGAACATCTGAGCAACTCAGAATCCATTCCGATTACTGAAGTTCCCACAATGCAAACATTTACATTAAATTTGACTTCCAAGATGTCAAAAATATTTAAGTTGAGTAATTTATGGTGAAATCAGATGGCAACACCCTATTATGTTTTTTTCGTTGGTTTGTCACTCTCTCTCTGCTCGCAGACAAAATTGTGTACATTTCACACTAATGTCAAAGGCAGTGGAAGCTCGTTCATTAGGCAGCTCCTCATCAACAAAGTTTCAAACAGCAATAAAGAGGATAACGATCAAGGGAATAGGTTATTATAATTTTTTTATTATATTTTTTGCTAGGAGGAATTTTCAAAAAATAAACCTACAGACTTAGGCGCGGCTGTAATCACAAAGCAGGAATGCCTTCTTCTCTCTAATTAATGGCTGCCTGGAGAAGATTTTAGGGATGCTCAGTTTGCTCCGAAAAATTATTTGTGATGTCACACATTCACTTTTATTATTATTATACTTTATTTATATAGCGCCAACATATTCCGCAGCGCTGAACAATGAGCACTATATAGACAGGGTTACAATACACTGAGACTGAACAACATTTGACAAACCAGTACAGGAGGAAACGAGGGCCCTATTCCCATGGGAACTCACAATCTAGAACAGTTGAGTAGTGCGGCCCCAAAAAGGGGGGAGGCACTTGGCTTTCTCTTCTAGGTCAGCAACAAAGAAAGAAAAGTAAATAATTGATTTCTAGCTCTTTTACACTTTTACCTGAAAAGACTAAATATATTCTCAAGCCTGGAAGAGTTTAGGCTTAACTCAACAGAAGTGGAGTTTCCAGGGAACTACTGTGTGCTTGATGAGGGAAAACTGAAAGAATTACTCCGCCCTCTGGTTTATAAAGTGGATTATTTTAAATAATGTATTGTGTATTAGATATTTGATATTGTATTTGGTATTTCACATTCTTGTTTAAATCTTTAAGTTATTATAATTTGGTTTCTAAAACTCCTGCTTTGTAACTAATTATATGGTAGTCTAAGACACAAAAAAATGCTTGAATCAAAGTCTAGTGTCAGACCTCTCTGAGGGTCCCACAAACAAGGAGACCTTGTGGAAATGTGTTAGTATGGTGGTCCCATTCTGAGAAGACCCCATGAAAACATGTTAGTGTGGTGGTCCCACTTTAAGGAGACCTAATGGTTTTGTGGTTATCTAGCACAGTAGTGCAATTCAGTACTGGTATCCTTGCCCACCACTTTGTATGGGGTACATATCTATGGAGTGAAGTAAGGCACTCATACTATTGATCACTTTTTCATCTTTATTTTAATAGAATTTCACTAAAGTTATATTTTAATTGTTTCAATCTCATGAGTCACCTTCTGCTCCCTGAGGACCTGGTTTTGATTTTTCCCAAGTTGTGGAATTTTTTGAAAGCAGTTTCATATTTTGGGTTTATCGCCCTATTTTTTGATGACTACTGCCCTAACGTGGTTGACAGGTTCACCTGTGACCCTATCTTTCAATCAGTGGCGCGTTATTCTGTACAATAGGGTGCTGTCCTGAAAATATTGCTTTACTTTTGAGTCCATATGATCCTCGGTCCACGACCGTATGCTTAAATGTAACATGAGGAAAGGTCATATTTGAATTTCTGGGTAGATCCAGAGCTTTGATGCAACAGCCTTACATTATTAGCTGTTCCTTTTCAATGTTTCTAAGTTAAAGAGCACCTGTCATGCACACTACTGGGTACCGCCATTGCCTGTCTCTTACAGTCCAGCTCTTCTGATCTCACCTAACATATAACCATTTTCAGGTATCACAGATTGCTGTGCCAGGTGTGGCTCTCTAGGTAAGAATGACAGGTGCACTTTAAGTCCTGTATCTGGCAATAGGATCATAAAGCTTTGTTTCCCATACCGTTTGTCATGTTTTCCTTCTTATCAATGAGTTAAGGTTGCTTCTTTGAGATAGAATATGTTTTGTTACTATTTTTAATTGCATCTTCTATAAGTATTCTTCAAACTCACTGTATGTTTTACACCACCCTACTACATGTAATATACTAAAATAGATTTTATTTACAGGTCCACTTATAAAGGCAAATGTTGGGGATCAAATTAAAATCGTCTTCCATAACATGGCAACCAGAACCTATTCAATTTATGCACAAGGTGTTCAGATAGAGGGCGATATAGTGTACCCAGCTGAACCAGGTAACGTCCTTTGACAGCAATTTTACTTAGTATTTTAGAGGTATAGTACATTAGTAATATGACCTTTTCTTTTAATTGTGTAATTGTGTTTGATCTAGTATGTATAAGAACCAAGTCCTTGGAATGGCCAACTAGCCTTAATGGGAGCACAACTGAGGTTGTGTGTCAAAAATAAACATTTGCAGCATATGTTGAGAATTGTGTTGTAAAAATTACATTGAAAGTAGACACATTATAGTCACTTGCTTAAAATCTTTGCTTTCAGATCATTTTGATTATCATATAAGCCACATTCACAAAAAAGGATGGTAAAATGCATGACTTAGAAAAGCCAGTATATGTCCAACTTGTATTGAGATCCCATTATTACATAGCCTACTTCATTTTGCGTATATTGGGAATATCTATTGCCAAATTTTCCAGGACAACAATTTCTTTTAAGAAATAAACCCTGCATATATAACTCATATGATGCTATGGTGTAGTTATCAATATCAAATTATTTAAGAGAGAAATCCTGCGAAACACCAATTCAAAAGCAGCTGTCAACAAGTGTCAACATGTCCTGGAAAACATTTTGAATCTGGCA
Source organism: Leptobrachium leishanense (assembly GCA_009667805.1). NCBI lineage: Eukaryota > Metazoa > Chordata > Amphibia > Anura > Megophryidae > Leptobrachium > Leptobrachium leishanense. The sequence goes on from CM019066.1 coordinate 96,732,236, forward strand.
ATTATAGGTTGATGAGATAAATGTAAGATGACGCTGCCATATTAAATAAGTGCACATTATCGCTGTATTGGTGGCAACTGTAACCGTAAATAAGATTGTGTTCAAATCAATCTCTAAGTGTGAATCCCATTGTTTGTGCCACACATAAACTCAGTTTCAGATTGAAAAAGTGTATCAGATTTGTTTTAAGCATTTTTAAAAGTAAATCTGAAAAAAATGTATTTGTTTAACCAGAGCTGCAAGCTAACTATCAAATCAGAAATATTTAGGTGCTTATTCACACACCAACATAGTATACTGTTGTCACAGTGGAGTTTCACAACAGGGAAAAAGGCACATTGATTGAAGGCACATGATGCATTGTGCGGGAATCTCACTCCTTCTGTCTGTCCTGGCTCTCCAGGCACCCCGTTACCAAGATCAGCCCGGTTAGCTGAGTTGCTCGGAAATCAGTGCCTCGAGCGGCCTGATCTGCAGCTCCAGACCTGTAGCCTCGAAGGTAGGTCAGTCTTTTCAGATGGCCGCTCTGTGCCTTCTGATGTTGAGTGTAGTGTAGGTAGCATAGCTGAATGAGACACCAGACAAGATGTATTTTCAAACAGGATTCTCTCTCTGACTTTTAATGAACAAAAACGTCACTATTTATGCTGAGATCCAACAGCCATAATTTGCATAAATGACGCACATTTACCTACTAAAATGCTAATTACATTATGTCAGGTAGATATTTACAATAAACATTCCTTAACCTTCATATCACACATCATTTACATAATCTATTGTTCCAACAGATCAGATTAAGGCCAGACTCTTGAATCAAAGGAGCAGTCAGATAAGGGGAAAACCCATCTGGCATAATCACACAGTACTCAAATTTGTTTACGTTCTATACAAAAACACATCTATAAATTCACATTCAGTAATAAAAGTACATTTAAAACTAAAGCTAAGCAATTTACACTAAACTAATTTAAACTAAAACCAAGCAATGTACCATATATTTAAAATCACACCACACAATATAATTGAACATAAAGTCTCTTGGGGTTTGAAGCGTGGAGCGCTACGTCAGTTCCATGATATGCATCCTCTCCTGCTGCTCTCTGAAGTTTCCTCCATCGCTGAAGTTTATTGTTGTTTCAACAATGGTGCACAATATGAAGGAAAATTCCTAGGCATCTGCTTATAGTGAATGGTAGTGTGACCCAAGTACTTTACATTAAATAGTGCACACAAGACTCTTCAGTTTATCAGGCCAGGCTGTCATGTGTTAAAATCCCTATTTTCCAGTAAGGCCCATGTATCTTGCATTCAAGCGGACAGCAAACTTGGCTCAGCAGATGTTTTGGAACTTAATTTCCAATAATGGAACCTAATGAGTGACTGAGCTTCATGGGAGATGTAGTTCCAAAACATCTAGGGCCCTATTAGAGTTTGCGCCGGCGCAAAAATGCATTAACGCAAGGGGCAAAACCCTTTGCGCTGAACATCATATTACAATGTCAGCGCAACAAACGCACGTACACCTCTACCGCGGGTGCACCGTACGTCGCGCGTCCTATACTTAACATTGTGAGCGCAAATGCGTTTCTGCGCTGGTACACGGATGGTATTACAATCTATGCGCAGGAATTAATGCATAGGCATTGCGCGCATAATTTTAGCAACTCCTAAAAGCTGGTGTTAATGCAAATTCTATCAACCTGGCAGGAACCAAATACACCAGCCCCCCAAAAAAAAATGCAGCAAAGTATAGTTACACATTGTACACATACAAAACCAATAAATTTGAGAAGATCTGTGTGCATTTTTTATTGATGCAGCATATATGCGCAGATTGACTTTGACAGGCGCAAAAACTTAACGTGAGACAATTGTGGTTCTTAATTCTGATTGGCTGAATCCTGTGAAAAAAAACAGTCCACACTGATTGCTGCATGCGAATTGTGCGCGTCCGTTTTACGCACGTTATTGCTCAACGGATGAAAAAATGTGCGAGGATTGCAATTCCAGCGTTGATTTACGCGCGTTAACGTTTAAAGCTGGGCGCACAAATTCACGCGTTGCGCGAGCATTTTAACGTGAAGATTGTAATAGGGCCCCTAGAGGGCCAAGGTTGTTGGCTCATGTTGTATTCCATCTATTACATGTATCAAGCTGAGCAGGAATGCAGATCCTCCATTATGTTTTCAGTGGGAACTCAGTTCCCATTGGTCCCACACACTATAAAGCTTTTATTAATATGTTCAATCATATGTTACTTGTTATGTCGCAATAAATATACTGTATGAGTTACCATATATTTTCAATAAGACCCACCCCAGGTTATACACATATATATCTACTTAAGAAGCTTGGAAAACACTATCAGCTGTTGTCTTGAAACTTTGTTTGTTGTTCTTTCTATTTGATACTAGGAACTTATTAGTTACAGTAATTGTGAACAAATCTTCTATTATCTGTGCAAAAGATGAAGTGAGTTAAAGCAACTTTATCATTCCTCATATATAAGGAGGTCTCCCTTCTATTTATGTAATCTCATACATCAACTGTTCCATCACTGCCTTTAACTGAGGGATCATGAATAATAAATAATAATGCAAGCAATATATACGTAAGCAATAGCACCATATGTAATCAGTCATATATTCCACTGTATTGGCACATATCACACTTTAAAGGAATACGTTTTTATACTATATAGATAAGATATAATGTACACTTTTATGATTTATCTGTTTTGCAGCTCGAAACGCCTGTGAGCACATTAGGTCTAATAGTGGTAAACAGGGCTCAAAATTTCAACTCGCCCACTTGCCCAGGAAATGCATAAATTTAAGCAGGGCGAGCAGAAACTCATCCCACTAAACATGCAGTAGCTTGAATTTGGCACTTGCCCCTTTAACGGAGACCCCACATACAGGCTAAATAATATAGTATACAGATGGGGCAGAGATGTGGGTGCGTGGAAATGTGTGTGGTGTGGGGAAGGTGATGGTTGGGATTAGAAGAGGCGAGTAAATTTAGATTAGGACTTGTAATTTTGACCCGTGGTGGTAATGTGAACCTCATAACCTTATCTAGGTTACGTTTTTCGTAAATTGTTATATTTTGAGTTTTTTGTGGGGCGTGGGTTGTCATGTTGTTAATTATTATATGGTTAATGATGGAAACATCAATGTATTTTAATTAAACACAGGGAATACACAAACGTATATCTGGAATATAAAGGAGAGATCAGGCCCTACCAGACATGGGGACACAGACTGCTTGACCTGGGTTTACTATTCAAGCGTGAATCAAGAAATGGTGAGTTTTTCACTGCCGGGATAATTGTTTGGAACAGAAATAGAGTTCTTCCATGTACTGTAATATAACTGTTGTTTGCAGAGACAGTGCTATAACATGAGGTCAGAGTTACACAGGGGTTGTTTGTACAGTCCTGTTGCACATTTATACGCCACATTATACAGTCACACAATAATGAGGGAACTGAGCACCACAAGGCTAGGCTACCTCTAGAGGGAACCACGTGGTACTCAGCCCCTTCACTCTGGTTTGCATTTTTCTGTGTCTGTATTATCCTGAGCTTGTATTAATTACATTTTAATTAGAAAGTCAATGAAATATGTTTTGAGTAAGAGTGTCCACATGTTGGCATAGAACTGCATACATGTTGATGACATATGCAATACTCAACACTCGGTAAGAAAGCAGATTGTACAGCAAATGCTTATGCCAGCTTTTGAATACTAGGTGTCCTGTACAGAAACAAATCTTGCCTGAGCCCCGAGTAAGAAATCAGATTGTACAACAAATGCTTATACCAGTCAATGAATACAGAGATGTAGTGTATGCAGCTGCCCTGCAAACACACCTTCATATACTTACTACATTGCATAATTCATTTTGCTGCTTTGTGCTACAATGTAACTACATGACCCACCATTGTGACATGTTAAAAGAGCTAAACTGGTCGTCGCTGGAATCTAAACGCACCCTTCACCTTTCCAATCTGGTGTTTAAGAGCTTTTCTGGGGGGGCGTGGCCAGCTACCTAGAGGAGCAGACGTGTTCCGATGGAGCTCCGCTCGTCTGCTCTGTAAAGGGACCTTCAGATGAGTTTATATGCGGTATTTTGCAACATTTACGGGTCCTAGTGTGACTGGCCATCGGCACTCTACAGTCCGGAGCCCGTTTAGTCCCCCCTCCGGACCAGAGACTCGGATTGCGGCTGCCACCTCGTGACTGACGCGCGGCGCCGGCAGCCATCTTGTGGCCTACATACCCGGCCCTGCTGCACGAACCGTCCTGCCCCAGACCAACATTATGCGGAGGGCTATGGAGATGGAGGGCCCCCGTCTCCTGGCCAAACCGGCCGACTGTCCTGCGGGGGCAGCGACTGGACCTGAGGAGAAATGGAGGAGCAGCTCACCTGCCCCTGAACGAGGTGAATCAGCCATGGTCTCAGGTCTGGATGCCTGTCTGCGCATATTGGCAGAGGAAGACGATGCAGCCCCGGTCACGAGAGGTGTGTGGCGCCGGTTGATGGCCTAACTGAGGAGCTGCAGAGAGGCAAAGAATGCGAGAGAGACGGAGAAGCCGGAGGCCACCTCGGGATCCAGTGTCGCTGCGGCCTGCTTTCCCACTGCGGCTGCATCGGGGAGTTGTGCCGGGTGCGGCGGACAACCACAGATGCTGCACCTGCGGTCTTGGCGTTCGAGATGTGCAGCTGAGATGGCAGATGCCTGGCGAGTTGAAGTGGCTGATGGGATCTGCAGTGCAGAATTGAACGGCCTTGGTGAGAAGAAGGACGTCCCTTATCTGCCCGAAGAAGACAAGCCGGCCGGTTGTGGGGTGGTGGACGATCCGGAGATAGCTGGAGTGATTATTGTGGCTCCTACTAGGTCGGCCAAGAAGATGACGGCGCAGTCCGCTTCTTGGGGACTGTCCGCTGCTATGCGGCTAGAATCCTCCTGGAAAGGTGTTGTGGCTGGAGGGGTGGTGGTGGCTACGTGGGAGAGAGAAGCCCGCTGTCTCTACTGCAAGCATGGGGGCCCTAGTGTTCTGCAGTGCCTCCCTTACATTGCACCGGGGGCCTCGGTCCCCCTTAGGTTCTGAGACGCGGGCTGAGGCAATTTCCCCACCCTATATGAGTGCGTTTTTTATAATTTTGTTTTGATGTTGATTTTTTTACCCCAGATGAGACTTTTTGATTTTCTCTGAGGACTATTGTTTGAGTTTTTGGACTCTTTCTGCTGCTGCTTGCTGAAGACTTTATGTGTTGCTTTCGCTGTTGCCCCCCCTCACTTTTTTTTTTAAATCCCCCCATTTTTGCTTAGTTGGCATTTTCGGGATTGTAGCTTACCTCCCCAGGTGCCCGGGCCTAGTGCCATTCACCCCCTCTTGGCCTTCTCCAGTGGTCTTTGGCCACTCAGGATTCTGCCAGGGTCGGCACATTCTTGGCCTTTTGCCATATTCTCCCCACCACAATCCCCCTTTTTTTCCCCCTTGATTCCCCCCTGCTTTTGAGACACTTATTGCACATGTTTCTGTATTTGTTCACGTTAAGTTAGCTCTCATAGTGCTCGCTGAGATACTGTAATGCTACTTTTTATGTGACCCCCTCCCCCTTTATAAAAGTCCCTGATGACTTTGTCGCCAATGATCCCCGGCTGTGTATTATCTAGATTTTTGTGCTACCCCTCCCCCTTCCCTCTTGTTTGCTATTTTTCGTGAGACCCCCCTATCTGGGGATGTTTATTTTTTTTCTTACGTCGTACCTATGCTGAACGTTTTGGGTGGCCCTCACTTTATTATGTCTGATTGTAAGCTGACTTATTTACAAAATAAAATTCTAAATTCCAAAAAAAAAAAGTCTTTTCTGGGAAACTACCACCCTACCTGAATAGACTGCTTCCCCCAGCAGCTCCCTCATCCTATAACCTCCAATCCAGGACCAGCACCTTACTTACAATACCACAATACAAAAAGACAGTGGCTCGGTCCTCATTTTCCTACAAAGCACCACAATTCTGGAATAACCTCCCAGACGCCATCAAATCTTCCCCCAGTCTAAAGTCACTTAAGAGCTCCCTATTAACATACCTCAATACAGAATGCACCTGTAAACGTAACTGTCACGAGGCGTGTGCGGTTCTGGTATGAGCCCAGCAGGCGGCGACACAGAGGAGTGGCCAGACAGGAATCACGCAATGCAGATTCTTTAATAAAACATAAATGGTCCTTAACTTGATCAAAAGGTCAGACGGTGAGAACAACTGTAATCCACAGGTACACAGACGGATACTGGATATGTAGGATAAGCTGGTACAGGAAGAGCAGGTTTGCACACAACCAAGTGACCTCAGTCAGGGAGAACAATGCAGACCCACTGCTGGCTGGGTCTCTCTGCCGTTTAAGGAGGTTTAAACACAGATAGGCCTCAGCTGGAAGTCCAAGGCTAGGGAAGAAAGACCCAGGCTGGATCTCCAGGAGCCTGGTCCAGGTGCAGAGCCTGGGTAAAACCTGGAAAGGAATCCAAGAAAAGGAGGATACATGGCAAAGTTTTAAGGTCCAGGTGTGCAAGACAGGTACACGGGGTGGACCGTGACAGTAACATAGTGACTATATACAGAATGCACCTGTAAACATGTGTAGCGCTGCTTTAAAGACTGTGTTCTGCTGCATTTAATTATTATGGCCACCAGAGGGAGACAGAGACATAATGGACTATGCTGGACAAACACTGAACTACACCTACCATCATTCTTTGCGTGAGGACAGGAAGGGGGTGACGGAGGAAAAGGAAGGAGATCAGCAGCCTCGAGGAAAGGCATGTTCAGAGTGAGCAGAGCGGTGAAAGGTGGAGGACGCCCTGGAGAACTGTCAAGGATTGTGACCAGGCTGGAGTACAGGCGTTACCTCATTGGTGCCGGAGATCGGGACAGTGACCGTGCTGAGACCTACCTACGCAGCGCTGAGAGGTCTGGATGACAAGCTGGTTCCGGCTGGACCCCGAGTAAGGAGACCGCGCTGATCGATTGGAAGTGCAGGCGGTGGATCGTTGTTCCAGTTGCGGAGATTCGACAAGCAGGGAGTGGATCCAGTGGCACAGAGTCCCAGTATACAGCGGAGAAGATCCTTGATCGGGTGCTGGACAGTTCGTCTATCGGATGGGTGAGAGGCCTCCCAGGCTACAGTTCCCAAATAAGAAACGCACGCTGCAGTATTGTTTAAATCCACAGGGCCCCAAAGTGACTAGTCGAAGATTGTTTTGTTTCATTCACTGGCCAGTTGAATACAGTACCCGGGTACCCGAGACAATACACATACACATTTTTGAGCTATTATTCACGGGACTTACACTCCAGAACTGAGGGGGTTAACCGTTACTTTTGCCGCCGCGTGTTTTTCCCGCGTTACGAATCCTTGTCATTTAAATACCGTATATACGTAATATATGCTGCTTTATTGGGATCAGTAAAGAACATAATACATGAAAATCCACAACAGTGCTGGTGTATAGTTATTTCCTAGTGCGGTGAGACTAACCCAAGGTTTATTCAGCGGCTCCTCCGGGAGTGAGCGCTATACATGTAATATACAGGGTTATTCAAAGAGATTCGAAAAGTCACCGCACATTCGGTGACTTTTCGTTCTCTTCAATTCGGTGCAAATCGGCTTTCCCATTTCGGCTACCCTGCGGTGTATTCAGCAAGCACCACAGGGCTGTCGAAGTGCAGGGAAAAGCTGCCGAAAACCCGCCGAACACCTGGCGAATGCACGCCGAAAACGCGCAAAAACATCTGGATTAACCTGTCGAAGACGCTGGAAAAACCCAAGCAGGAGCCGATCACACGCACCGAAGCCTCTGGAAAAAGCCGACATCGTAGAAGAAGGCAGTGAATAAATTAGGAAAACCGTTTGCATGAATGATTGAAAAGTGAAACGCTGTTTGCAAAGAAACTACTGAGCAAAAATGTCTGAAATTTACATATGAGGTCCAGGGAATGATAATAAAAAGGGCTGTGACAGAAAAAATAAGTAAACTTAAAGTCTGATTTTTTTTTTCCTTTCTTTATTTAAAAAAAAAGAAATAAAAAGAAAAGAAAAATGCTTAAAATATCCTAAAAAAATCTATGAATAAAGAGACTCTTTACTGCAGAATTTTATAATTAACGGTTTATTAGATATTGAATTAAAACGGGAATATTTTTAACATTGAAACCTATGGGATTTGCCTGAATAAACCTGTCGAATGAAACCACCGAATGACAGGGCAATTCGGCAACCTTTCACTGCTGGTTTGTGTTCTCTGAATAGTCGAAGCAGTGCTTTTTTATGGGGATTTCACTGCCCTCGAACAGGCACCGAACAGGCACCGAATGTGCAGGCAATTCGCCAGGATTCATAGAAACATAGAAAAATGTCGGCAGATAAGAACCTTTCGGCCCATCTAGTCTGCCCAATTACATGGATACTTTACCTGCACTTATCTTTTGTTTAGGATAGCCTTATGCCTATCCCATGCCTGCTTAAATTCAATTACTGTTTTGGCCTCTACCACTTCAACTGGAAGACTGTTCCATGTATCCACCACCCTCTCAGTAAAATAATGCTTCCTGATGTTACTTTTAAACCTTTGCCCCTCTAATCTAAGACTATGTCCTCTTGTTTTGCTACTTTGTTTCCTTTTAAATATACTCCCTTCCTCTACCTTGTGGATTCCCTTTACGTATTTAAATGTTTCTATCATATCTCCTCTGTCTCGTCTTTTTTCCAAACTGTACATGTTAAGCTCATTAAGCCTTTCCTGGTAACTTTTCTCCTTCAAGCCGTACACCATTTTAGTAGCCCTTCTCTGAACTCTGTCTAAGATGTCTATATCCTTCTGGAGATACTTGGAGTACTGTGTGCAGTACTGGAGACCGTGAGGTCTCACCAGTGCTCGCTGATTTTCAGCGTTCGGTTACCTTTCTCCAGCCATTCGGATCTCTTTGAATAACCCTGATAGTGAATATATTTATTTTCTGTTAAACTGTATATATAACAACTGTAACAATTCAATGTTCTTGAACCCAGGACACACTTGAAAAGGAGAGAAATCTCAATGTATCCTTCCTGGTAAAATCCTTTATAAATAAATAAATCAATCTTTCAATATTAATATTAATGCAATGCAATAATAAATAAATAAGAAAATAGAATATATATGCTGAAAGTGCAAAAGTATATATCCTTAGTAAAGTCATGTTCCTTTTTTTCAGGATACCTACAGTGGATTGATTGGTCCCCTTCTAATTTGCAAGAAATCAACTCCGCGCGTTTCATCTCCGACACACAGGCATTTTTTTCTTCTTTTCATGATTTTCAATGAAAATTTTTCCTGGTATTTCGATAAAAACATTGAAACATATGCCCTGCAGCCAATTTTCAACCGAAAGGATAGGTCATATTTTGAAACAAACAAAATGCATGGTAAGTCCTGCCATATACAGTTGTGTTCAAAATTATTCAACCCCCAATGCTGTAAAGGGTTTTAGGGAATTTAGTGTACATTTGTAATTGTATTCAGAATGAAATCCTACAAGGACTTTTTAAAGAACCATATGCAACTAAAATGACATCAATTGGTTTTGTAATACAGTAGTAAATGTTTCTTTTGTGAATTCTTCATTGACACAATTATTCAACCCCTTAAAGACTACCACTCTGAAGAACAGAGGTTCATTCAAGTGTTTTCAATCAGGTATTGAAAACACCTGTGGATGTCACGGAGCAGCAATAAAGCATAATAAGCACCAATTAGGCAGCTTTAAAATGAATGTGATACTCAGCTCCTTCTAGACATTTACTGGTGTGGTTACAAACATGGTGAAGTCAAGAGAATGGTCCAGGAAGACAAGAGAAGAGGTGATTACTCTTCACAGGAAGGGCAATGGCTATAAGAAGATTGCAAATATGTTAACCCCTTCACTGCTTAGCCATTTCACGTCTTTTAAAAAAAAAAAAAAAAACACCACATTTTATTATTACTTTTATTATTTTTTTTCTTTACTTTAAACATGGTAATGTTTGGAATCATTAGAAAGGCCATGCTCTGGCCTTTCTAATGATAACAAACATGACCCTGCTAGCTGCCAACAGTCGGGAGATATCGGGGTTCAAAGGAACCCCTATCTCCACCCCATCTTTCCTTAGTCAATGAGGACGTTCCCCACACGTCCTCAGCAGTGAAAGGGTTAAACATACCAAGAGAGACCATAGGAAGCATCATTCACAAATTCAAGGCAAAGGGCACTGTTGAAATGCTACCTGGTCGTGGCAGAAAGAAGATGCTGACTTCGACTGCTGTGCGCTACCTGAAGCGTAGAGTGGAGAAAAGTCCCTGTGTGACTGCTGAGGAACTGAGAAAAGATTTGTCAGATGTGGGTACTGAAGTTTCAGCTCAGACAATACGGCGCACACTGCGTAATGAAGGCCTCCATGCCAGAACTCCCAGGCGCACCCCCTTGCTGTCTCCAAAGAATAAGAAGAGTCGACTGCAGTATGCCAAAAGTCATGTGGACAAACCACAGAAGTTTTGGGATAGTGTTCTGTGGACTGATGAAACAAAATTAGAACTGTTTGGGCCCATGGATCAACGCTATGTTTGGAGGAGGAAGAACAAGGCCTATGAAGAAAATAACACCTTGCCTACTGCGAAGCATGGCGGGGGGTCAATCATGCTTTGGGGCTGTTTTGCTTCTGCAGGTACAGGGAAGCTTCAGCGTGTGCAAGGTACCATGAATTCTCTTCAGTACCAGGAGATATTGGATGACAATGTGATGCAGTCCGTCACAAACCTGAGGCTTGGGAGACGTTGGACCTTTCAACAGGACAATGATCCCAAGCATACCTCCAAGTCCACTAGAGCATGGTTGCAGATTAAAGGCTGGAACATTTTGGAGTGGCCATCGCAGTCACCTGACTTAAATCCAATTGAGAACCTCTGGTGGGACTTAAAGAAAGCAGTTGCAGTGCGCAAGCCTAAGAATGTGACTGAACTGGAGGCTTTTGCCCATGACGAATGGGTGAAGATACCCGTAGATCGCTGCAAGACACTTGTGTCAAGCTATGCTTCACGTTTAAAAGCTGTTATAACTGTAAAAGGATGTTGTACTAAGTACTAAGATTGAATGTCACTTGGGGGTTGAATAAAACGGATAATGATGTGAGCACAGAAAAGACATTTGTGGTTATTTCATTATAAATGTTATGTTATATTTGTCTGACCTACACGTGCCTCTTTGATTTAATTGTAAGCAAGATGACTGAATGATCAAAATCAATGTCAAACTGGCCAAAACACTCAATTTCACTGGGGGTGGAATAATTTTGAACGCAACTGTATGTTCTATATTTATCTCCAGAATCTTGAAACTTGCTATTGCAGGTATTCGTGGCAGCGAACCCGTCCCATAAAGAAATAATGGTTACTCTATTCAGAGAACGCCGCTGTGCACCGTTGTGTCAGTGAAATGCCCTGATTTTCAGTGATTGAGTTTCGACAGGTTTAAACAAGTGAATCTCATAGGACTCAATGTAAAACAATATTATCTTTTATTTATTTTTTATTCCACCATTTATTCTTTTCATTTTTAGCAAACTGTCCTTTTATTTATTTTTTAGAATACCTTTTATAGTATTTTTTGTATTATTTTTAGATAAAATTTTTGATTCCTAAAATTTTTTAAAAGGCTCTTTTTATATTCTGTAACAGACCTTTTCATTATTTTTTAAAGGGCCATTATTATTATTTACACATATTTTAATGCATTTTTATTGGTTTAAACACCTATCAGAAGAATAGCAGAGTTTCATTGTTGTTTTTTTCTGCAGTTCGGCGATCTTCGACAACTCCATCTCCGGTGCACTTCGGTGAATTCCATTTGGCAAAATGGAATCACAGAAGTGCGCCGAACTAGAAAGCACTGAAATTTCTATCCTTTCTGAATAACCCCTGTAGACCTTCGAGGTATATATATAATGCAATGGTAACTGAAGTCCTACACATATAAGTCTTGGTTATTTATATGGAGAAATGCTGTTATATCAGAATGGAAATACTTTATTTGTCTCAAGGCCACTTTTTTCCATTGCACTTATTATTTTGAGACTTGACTCCTGTTTATCATATATACATTCACATGTCTTTAAGTTTGGCATCCTCATAAATGGTTACCTGACTGCAAATAAATTACTCTCATTCCAGCTATAAATGGAAAGCTGTATGCAAACCTGCACGGACTCACAATGTATGTGGGAGATGACGTAACGTGGCATCTGATTGGATTAGGTGGAGAGATTGACATACACACGGTACATTTCCATGCTCACAGCTTTAAATACAAGGTAAATCCTTTATTTATTATTCACATGATTTGTAAAACAAAATCAAAAATAATATAGAAATGCATTTAATCTGATAACATAAAAATTTCTCTGAACATGTTGAACCATTGTGTTGTCTGGTCTGGCTTATTTCACAGGTAAAGGGCTGCCCCTGCTGACCAAAAAGTGCTACTACTTGTATAATAATACAGCTGGAGCTTTGTGTATCTGTAAAAGTAAAACAGAACTCCAAGCTGTTCAGACCATTTTAATACCTTGACTGACATGGCCAAGGTGCTGAAAATTCGGGGGCACAAGATGAAGCCCATTTGCAAACCAAGTTTGTTTACATACTTAGAACACGTAATTGTGTGTGGATTTATGTATAGGTAGGACCAAAACCAGCTGTAGAACCTTATTCTCTACCAAAATATATGGGAGGGCAATGTGTGCCACCCTAACACTGGACTTCATATGAGAAGAACTGTCAAATATTGAATAAATGTAAAACATGTTGATTCTGTGCTTTAATAAAATCTAACTTTCGTTATTTTGATATACAGTCAGCTGTTAATATCTGTTTTTTTTTTCTTTATTAGAAAGGCTTCGTTTATCAGAATGATGTGTTTGATCTTTTCCCTGGAATATATCAGACTGTTGAAATGAAAGCAATTGTTCCTGGCACCTGGTTACTGCACTGTCACGTGACAAACCACATCCATGGGGGCATGGAGACCGTGTATACTGTACTGGAAAGTAAGAGACGCTGGCAGAAATAATGCATAATATTAAATATACTAGTGGTAGAAGAACAGTAGATAGATAGTGTATGAGACAGATCGGGCCATTACCATATTATAAATATGTGCAAGTGTCGTTCACCTGTCTTATTTGCAGTAGGAAGAGTGTGCATGTGTGTGAATGCTACTAGATACATGTTGAAGAGAATAATCGTCTCCAATTGTCCGTCCTTAACCCCTAAGACCCTGTCTTAGGCACACCTTGAGTTAACTCTCCTTCTGCGCAGGGAGAGAGAAAATCCTTTAAAAAAACACACGAGGCATGTAATTTTGTCTGGCAATTTCTCTCTGCCTTCCAACGGTTCTTGACACTTATTTATACCCTGTGTCAAGGCGTTGGCTCTTTATTTCATTAGTTAACATTTCAAAACATAACATAGTTCATTGGCCAGTTTCAATACAGGTCTGGTGACACATTTCTAGACAGTCCCGTGGCCTCGGCATGTGATTTCTTGAAATATCAGCATTTCTTCAGACATCAGTACTTTTTTAAAACATCAGCACTTTTCTTTATCACTTGAGAAAAACATTTGCAAACATCAGTATCCTTGCCATTCCTAAAGACATTTGCAAACATCTTGAGAAGTGAACCTTAGTCCTATAATACTGCTGACTATCAATTTATCTTAAAACTATTATAATTCCTGGGGTGTTATTTAACTACTTATAGGGTCCTTCTTATAGGTTAGCAGATGGTGGTCTGAGGATTCCTTTTCCTTCAATCCCCTCTTAGAATCATAGTATGATCATACTATTTGATTCTTTCTTTGTTTCATCTATCTACTGTAAGTTAGTATGGGTTGGGGAGCGAGACCCTCAATACCCATGTGGATCAATATAGAACCAGGGGGGCTGTACCTGCCATGGAACGAGTAACACATGGCAGTCTCCCAGTGCCTATTTATCTTCCTAACCTACCTTTTTCAGCCAATATCATGTCCAGAGCCATCCGGTTCTGGAACATCATAATGGATGTGGATTGTAGTTGGTCAGCGAGGCCCTGTAAAGCTTCGCGAGTATAATTAACAAATCTCTGCTGGTTATAATATAAATAGTTAATCCAATCTATATTCTTATTAATAGTAACAAGAGGTGCTAGGAATGACTCAAACCCTGCCTTTACCTGATCCCTTGCTTTAAATTCATCAGGGACCCCTCTTGGTACCCCTATAACATCAATATTGACACACATAACAATTTGTACGGTTATTGTTTAGGGCACTAAATTTTACCCATTCTAGCCAAACATTTACATCTGAAAATCCTGTTTCCATTACTATGCTGTCTTCATAGGTGGGATTGGCTATTGATTTGGTGTTAGGTAGGAGAGGAGGAGGTCTCACTACCTCTCCATATTTCCTGGGTAGGAATGGGTTCTCTTCCTTCTTATAAATGGCCATATCTTGGAGTTTGAACTTATATCGAGGGAATTTGGTTGTGGCAGTTGCGTATATTCCCATTACATAGACACCCGTGTCGGCCTGGGAAGGGTGTTGTATAGTCAGCGTCAATTGTACTGACTGAGCTCCGCTTCTTATTGAGCACCGCCACCCACCTCTCCCAATCAAAGTCATACGATTTAATAGGCTTTGTCCCTTGGAACTGCGTCGTCGTGCGGCGCTATCTGGTTTATATCCCCATCTGTTAACTACGGCATCAGAGGTACCATATCCCATATTGCCCGTGTCCCACCCCACTGCGCCCCAATAATCACAATTATGTCCCCAGTACTCATCGGTTACACATATATATACAGTTGCCTTGTACGGTATCATACTGCAGTAATGGTGGACAATAAAGAAACAACAGTGGCCAGACAGTGATGGTTTGGGTTGGGGTTCTTTCTGGTAGGGGGTGTGGACAATAGGGGTTGTGATATATGTTCCGAAGGGGGGGGGTAAACATATTATTTCAGTCTTTTTCTTCCCCCACATGCGTCTCCATACTCTTCGAAAAGGATCATTGGTTGTCATCTTCTCTTTGTTGGAAACCAGGGCTATCTGCCCTCACATTTCTTGGTCCGGGTCCTCTTCCTGATGGAGGCCAAGGCTATTAGCTGCCCCCGTTAGTACCCCTTGTTGAGTCCTTTGTTGAATCCGCTTGACTCGAGAGGGTTCCTTGTTGAATCCGCTTGACTCGAGAGGCGTGAATCCAGACTGGGCTGTCCTCTGTCAGTATAGCTGTGCGGGTTACGGCTACCACCGTGGTCCATAGGCGAAATCCTCTGGTCTTTTTCCTTTCTGTAGCCGCTTTACCAGCACCTTGTCTCCTGGATTAAATAGGTGGGTAGATTTGTCTGAAAGAAAGGGGAACTTAAATATAACTTCGTCTCTGGTTGTCTCGAGGGTTGAGATCAGCTGCCTAACATATTCATCCCTTATCTGCTCTAAGTCCCTTGTCTCCACTGTTAGCCTACCTGTAGACCATGGTAATGGAAAGGGTCTGCCCATAATATCTCAAAGGGGGAGTAGCCTGTGTTCCTATTAACCGCCATTCTGATTTCAGCCAGAATGATGGGGAGTACCAATTTCCAATTCTTTAGCTCTTCTGTGGTTGCATATTTTTGTAAGGTACAAAATAATTGGTCCCTATCCATTGTGGGAGGTCGCAAAACCCGGTATTACTAGTTTAGCTATGTCCTGTTGTGCTGCTCGTTTAGCTGCTTGGTCAGCCAGATGATTCCCTTTTGCAATAGGATCTGAGGCTCTGGTGTGTGCTCTAAAATGTAACACCGCTATCTGAGAGGGCATAAGAATGCTTGCTAGGAGGTCCGTGACCAGGGTCGAATGGGAAATCTTCTTGCCATCTGCGGCCACAAATCCCCTCTTTTCCCATATCGTCCCATGGTCATGGACCACACCATAAACATATTTGGAGTCAGTGTATATCGTGACAGGTCTACCCGCATAGAGCCTGCATGATAAGTGTTGTCATTGGGGCGGGTACAGGAGCCGTCAACAAAGACGACATCTGCGTCCGGAACAGGTGTTGACATGAGATCAAGGCGGGGTGCAGTTTCAGACGCAATGGAGAGAGCACAGTCATGTTCGAGTGGGATGGTATCTGAGGGATTCTTAAGACCCAGGAAAGCGTTTAGGATTGGTGCTGGACCAGAGACACTTGAACTGTATGCTATGTGCAGTGCAGGGTTGCTTAGCAGTGTGACTTCATATCCACTAAAGCGCTGTGACATGTGCCGTGTATGTATGCCCTTAAGTAAAAATAAAACATCATGGGTTGTGTGTAGGTGCGTTTCGTACTCTAATGTGTATTGGCTTGCCATACTAACGACCATTGCACATGCTGCCAGGGCACGCAAACAGGCCGGCATCCCTTGTACCGTTACTGGCAGAATCTTTGAAAGAAAAAAAAAAAAATACTACGGGGCACAACCGGCCCCCATGTTCTTGCGTCAGTACCCCGGCCATGGTTTTACACTTGTCCCTTGCAAACAGATGAAATGAAAGTACATAATCAGGGAGGCCAAGCGCGGGGCTTATTAACATCATTGCATTTCTGAGAACCTTAAAGGCATTTAACATTTCATTAGACCATGTTATCATATTGGATTGACCCAACAGGGTGGTTTGTCTCAGAATGTTATCATAATAGGAGCAGTCAGGGATCCACTGTCTGCAATAGTTTATCATGTCTAAGAATGACAACATGTCCTTCTTAGTTTTCGGGTTGACCAGGCCCGTGACAGACTGGACTCTCTTCTGACTGATGCTCCGTTCCCCCTGTCTGAGAACAAACCCTAAATATTCAACTTGCGTTTGACACCACTGCATTTTTTTTTTAAGGGAAACCTTGTACCCACATTCCTATAACCATCTAAGAAGTGATTTACCATCCTCCCGGTAGGCCTCCTCTGATGAACTGCATACGAGGAGATCATCCACGTATTGCAGCAGGACAGAACCATGGCTGGGGTGCCAGAATTTCAGAGTGGCCTGCAGTACAATACTGTAGACCACTGGGGCGTCAACGTACCCCTGAGATAACCTTTTCCATGTAAATTGGGTGCCTTCAAATGAAAATGCAAAAAGCAATGCCGTTTCCGGATGTACAGGGATGCTAAAAAAATGCATTCTTCAGGTCAATTACAGAAAAATGTGTATGTGTCGCTGATATTGATGACAGAAGTGACGTGACATCTGGGACAATTGGCGCAATTAGAATCACTTAGGGAATTAACTGCGCGCAAGTCTTGAACGAACCTGACAGTCCCGTCAGCTTTGTTCACGGGGTTAATTGGGGTACTGAAGGGGAAGACTACAGGTTCCAGGATACCATCCTGTAGAAACTGGTCAATCATAGGACATAGTCCGTCCTCTTTCTCTTTTTGACAATGTTTAAAAATTCTATTAATATCTTCTATTTCTATCGCCTTTTTAAGTAACTTATTCCCCACGGTCATAAATGGAAAATGGGTTTTGTTGGAGTTATTCTCATATCTTAAGGGCTTATTAATGGCGATCCTTTGTTATATGCGAGTGGCCATAATAACGAAAGGCAGTATATATTCTTCTGCTTTTTTTTTTTTTTCTTTTCTATTTTCTCTTTTACTTCCTCTTTTTCTTCTGCTCTTATCTCGTCCATCATTTTTATGTCCCTAGTATCTTCTATTTGTGGTTTACTAGGGGCTGACGATGTACATTCGATTGCTGCAACAGCACCGAGTATTTCGGTGTCTTGGAAACCAGCAAGTGAAGGATACATTGTGTATTTGTAAGAGGGAGGGGAGCGAGGGCCCCAGTCCGCTCGTGGGACTTCCTGTTTTCTCCATAATATGCTTAATTCTATTTGATGTAATCTTTCGCTATTTAGACCATCTGGACTTAGTTTCTTGCATTGTTTATTGACTCTATTAAACCAATATCCTGCAGATATTAACCACTGCTCTCCTCCCAAACGCATATATGTCATATCCCATTGAGGGTCTCCTGCATAGTGGGGCCATGCCTCGGTGTCACCAAGACATAATCCTTTTCACTATATCCATATAGAATGGGCTGTGGTCTCCCTGTCTGAGGAAAGGATCACAACTCCCACTGCTTCTGTCCATCCCGCCAGATTATCTATCCATGGGTTAATTAAATAGCAATCTGTGCCCCCTACTCGTGCTACATAATCTTTACAAAACTCTCCTATTTTCAGTAAGGGATATTCTTTAACCTTGCTACTTTAAATACCCATGGCTAGTTGTACAATTGAATAATCAGGCAGGTAAAATAGAGAAAGAAAGAAAAAAGAGAGGCTCTTCACAGTGCTCGAAAAGAAAAACAACTTAAATTCTTACTATATATATATATCTCTCTATGCCACATGGATCAACAAAAAATGAGCCAATTTAAGGATAAATAATAAAAACTTATTTAGTGAATCCTCCCCTAATCTCGAGAATCAAACTTCTAATCTTTTACTTTTATTTTGTAGTTATATAATTCCTTCATATCATAAACAAAAATTTATAAACCACAATCCAATAGTATATAAAAACTAGCTTCACAATATATATATCTCCAGTTAGTAACTGCATACATGACCAACATCATCCACCCCATCAGTCAGCAACTAACACACAAATGGCCAACAAACACCTCTGCTTAATACAACATACACCTCACAGCAAACAATGTCCAACCAGTCAGCTCTTATATATATACATATATATATATACAATACCATCAGTATACAAAGGGGCAAAAGTCTGCATACTTTACAGATTTTCCTGCCACCCAATTAACTTATCACTCTAATAATATATACTTTAACAATATATACATATATATATATATATACATATACATAACGACTTTTCCGCCTCACCTTGCGGATTGTTCGTTATTTTAACTTATAACTCTATTATCACAACTGATGGACGTCTGTTTTACCTTACAGATCGTTCAGCAGTGAATCTTAACACTCTAATATTCTTATACTGTAATATTCTTATACTGTAATATTCTTATACTGTAATATTCTTATACTCTATACATTTTATGAGGGTTAACGCAAGGTGTGATCAATTGGACATATAATGTCCCTTCTATTGAGTGTGGTCCCTGACCCACTCCATCTTTAAATAAACGGCCCCTGGCAACGTTTTCTTTTAATTTGTAATAAACGGCCCCTGGCAACGTTTTTCTTTTAACTTCTATAGGACATGGACAACTAACTTTAGTTCGAGATAAACGCTGTCATTGCCCTCGTCCAGACAAGACAATATACTCACCAGGACGAGGGGTGACCGTTCATCTCAGCAGTGCCTCCAGATTGAAGAGAATAATCGTCTCCAATTGTCCGTCCTTAACCCCTAAGACCCTGTCTTAGGCACACCTTGAGTTAACTCTCCTTCTGCGCAGGGAGAGAGAAAATCCTTTAAAAAAACACACGAGGCATGTAATTTTGTCTGGCAATTTCTCTCTGCCTTCCAACGGTTCTTGACACTTATTTATACCCTGTGTCAAGGCGTTGGCTCTTTATTTCATTAGTTAACATTTCAAAACATAACATAGTTCATTGGCCAGTTTCAATACAGGTCTGGTGACACATTTCTAGACAGTCCCGTGGCCTCGGCATGTGATTTCTTGAAATATCAGCATTTCTTCAGACATCAGTACTTTTTTAAAACATCAGCACTTTTCTTTATCACTTGAGAAAAACATTTGCAAACATCAGTATCCTTGCCATTCCTAAAGACATTTGCAAACATCTTGAGAAGTGAACCTTAGTCCTATAATACTGCTGACTATCAATTTATCTTAAAACTATTATAATTCCTGGGGTGTTATTTAACTACTTATAGGGTCCTTCTTATAGGTTAGCAGATGGTGGTCTGAGGATTCCTTTTCCTTCACATGTGTAAAATATAAAACAGATCAAAAGGGAAGTAAGGCATTCGGCATCAATCTCTACCAAATGGATCCCCAGTTGTCTATCAGTTCACCATTGAACGTGCAGATACTAAATACAGAACGCACCGCACATAATGCAGGCCCAGCACGCACCGCACATAAAGCAGGCCCAGTACGCACCGCACATAAAGCAGGCCCAGTACGCACCGCACATAAAGCAGGCCCAGTACGCACCGCACATAAAGCAGGCCCAGTACGCACCGCACATAAAGCAGGCCCAGTACGCACCGCACATAATGCAGACCCAGTACGCACCGCACATAAAGCAGGCCCAGTACGCACCGCACATAATGCAGGCCCAGTACGCACCGCACATAATGCAGGTCCAGTACTCACCGCACATAATGCAGGTCCAGTACTCACTGCACATAATGCAGGCCCAGTACGCACCGCACATAATGCAGGCCCAGTACTCACCGCACATAATGCAGGCCCAGTACTCACCGCACATAATGGAGGCCCAGTACGCACCGCACATAATGCAGGCCCAGTACTCACCGCACATAATGCAGGCCCAGTACTCACCGCACATAATGCAGGCCCAGTACTCACCGCACATAATGCAGGCCCAGTACGCACCGCACATAATGCAGGCCCAGTACGCACCGCACATAATGCAGGCCCAGTACTCACCGCACATAATGCAGGCCCAGTACGCACCGCACATAATGCAGGCCATTGGGATAGAGGTGGATAGCAATTGTAATTGTATTTTATGTAATGGTCACTGCTGCTTGTTAAATATTCAGTGAATCAAAAGTAAATAAGATTCTAGATTTTTTTCTTGTTTTCTTATAAAATTGTGTAAAAAAATGACATTAATTTTTAGACATCCATCTTTTATGTCTTGCCTTTATAGGAAAAGAATCTACCGTTCAAAGATTGATCAATTACTTACTGGCATCTTAAGATCTGAAGCAGAAGAAAATGTCCTTTAAAGCTTTAACGACGGGGAAACCAGATTTCAGCCTTTTTTATGTGTTGCGATACTATTTATATTATTATTCATACTACAACACCACAGAATATGATGAAGGAAACGACAATTTATATATTTTTTCTTTTTTTTGTTACAACTCTCAACAATTATGTGCATCTCTGGAAAACAAAATCCCCGATATCTACACAAGGACTAATAATTAACTCACTACTCCTAAACATCTGAAGTCACAATTGGTTTTTTTACACTTGTTTCTTTTCATCTGTATATTGTGAAGCATAGTATATATTAAGTAGTTGTTGATGTAAATTAATTCTTTGGTTTACAGTAATTAAAATCTATTATTAATTATCTAGGATTATACATCCGTATGTATTAACTGTCAGTAGTATGAACTCCAATGTATTACTCGCTGATAATTACAATTGTGTATATAATACATCCTAGTAGTTTTAACCCTTTCTCTACCAAAAACAGGTTTATAGACGAAATACAAGGAAAAGTGAAAATTATCGTATAAAACCCTATTTGCATGCCAATTTCATTAAGAATTACTGTCCCCTCATGGGAAAAATGTAATTACATGGAGATCCGGTCACCCTGTATTGCTTTAATGAAGCTACTAGAAACAGCCCCCACCCTCACTGTAACAAAATGTTCGATACAACTTACTGCTGCGTTACAGCAGCCAGAGAGAGAGAGCAGAATACTGGGAGAGCTCGGAAATCACTCAATACTGTACAGGAATAAGATACAGGGGGTTATAATTGCTGAAAAGCCACGTACAATACAGATACAAGGTGTTACTGTAATTTCCATACACAGACATTATACCACATACAGAATCCAGATATGATTTGTATATTCTTTCAGTATTTTTGGGAACCACATTGGTACTAATCTCATCAAGAATAATACAAATCCCAAGGAAGAGGATATTTGACCACATTTTCGTACCCACCTTTGCTTTGTCACTTTTATTGTAATTGACACAAGGGCCATTTCTGTCTAAATATTAATAATACTCACCTTGAGATTGTACAAGTTAAGAGTCACCATCTAGAGTTTAGAACTTTCATCCCAGCAATATTTCTGCAATGAACAAGTTCATATATTTTATAAAAAATGTTATCCTTACCAAGTGACTTGCCAATAAAACCATGGGCAGGACCCAATGGTTCTATGGAAAATCACTGTGACAGAATCCCTAGAATACATGTTTAGTCAGTAAAATTACTTGACAGGTATATATCTCCTTCTGCTTGCCAAAAAAGGGCTAATACAGCCATGTATAATTTCACTGGAACTCCAAGCTGCTCAAAACAGTTCCAGCACCTTGGTTGACATCTACAAGGTGATGAAACTTTAAGACATTAGCCAACGAAGTTTGTTAGCAATAAAGGAAATTTCTTTGCATTGCTCCAGAATATGACCAGCTAGCTCAAGCTACTCACCTGCAGGTGCTTTTTAAGATTGTATTAACTTAAGCATGGTAGTGAAGGGGTTAACCAGCTCAATGCCAATTTTCTATTTTACCCTCCAAGCAAGTGTTAAATATGCATCTCGTGTATAAATAAATGATTTGATACTTTTTTTGTAACAGAAGTTCTTTTTAATAAAATTGTTAAATGTCTTTCTACTTTATTAAGCAGTTTTACAGAACAGCAGCAAACACAAACTTAACTTGAACACACAAGACACTTCTATCAACAAACACAGACCCAGACAGCTTCATTGTGGGTTATTGTAAGAAAAATAAAGCAATCTTAGACCCAAATTTTGATTAGATGTGAAATTCTCTCACGGAGGACAATGCACCCCATGCTCATTATATTGTATAAATCTCAATCTTTTCCCAGTTTAGGAAACACAATCACCCTGTCATGTTTCAATGTGGATCGGACACTGATAAAATATCGGCTTTCCTTATTCAACTTTGTTTTATCCAAACGTATCCAGCCTGACAAGGTGGGTTTGGTTCCAGGTGACGCGACACCCCATTACAATTGGCACAAATGAAAAATCCTTTATTTTGATAGTGCTATGTTGTACTGTAAAGTGTAATATTAGTGCTGCTTTTATATGTGAGATATCATTATCGTCATCTGGAAAAAACAATGGCTGTTATCACCCACCTCATTTACCCAAAACTGGTAGTACTTTTCGGTTTCTTTGACTTCATTCTGTGTGTTGCTAAAATCTGAGAATCAAGTGCATCATGAAGCGGATTTGCCTCTATTTGACTGAGTGTCAGGTTTCCAGCCCTGAGCCCTATAGGAGAGCCGATCTGGACCAGCGCTTACCTGTCTAGTCCACCCTCTCCACGTTTCGCTCCAGGATTTTCCTGCGGCCTGCCAGGTTTTTGAACACCTGACCATAGCCCACTGGCCTTCTCCCATTATAAGGCAACCTCTCTCATTCAGCTGGGCTCCATCATACGGATCTATCTGCTGCCTGTTATTTTGCACCTACCCTACAGGGTTATTCAAAAAGAATTGAAAAGTCACCGTACTATTGGTGACTTTTCCTTCCTTGCACTTCAGGGTGATTCAGTGATCCTATTTCGCCGACCCTGTGGTGTATTCAGCAAGAATACAGGACACCCGTAGTGCAGGGAAAACCCTTCGCAAACCCACCAAACACTCAACGAACCCCGCAGAAAACAGCTTGATTAACCCCGCCGAACACGCCAGAGAAACTCCTCCACTTCACCCTGTGATTTCAACAGATCGGTGTGCCGAGGCCACTGCTCATATATGATTAAAAATGATCAGTATAAGCGGTCAGGATGAGTGTCCCTTTAAATATTAATTTTGTAGCATTTTATATTTGCAAAGTTACAGAAAGGAAAATTAATAACATCAGTTTAACCATGAAGAGGGTAATGAGGAAAAAAGAACATTGAACAAGAGTCCAATCATAGGTGGGATCCGGTGGCCTACTCACCCGTCGAGGTCACTTCCAGGAGAAAGGCAACTGAAATATAGCAAAAGTAGCAGGAGCCTCAAGCAGAGAATGGTGCTGGTAAAGCTTAATGGAACGCAACCCCACAGCTAGTGACGTTTCGGCCAAAGAGCTTTAATCCTAAGTATTTGTAGGATTAAAGCTCTTTGGCCGAAACATCACTAGCTGTGGGGTTGCCTTCCTCTCCATTAAACAGCATTCTCTGCTTGAGGCTCCTGCTACTTTTGCTATATTTCGGTTTTGACAATTCGACTTTCCAGTGTTTTGGAACTGGAAAACATTGTAAATAACTGAATGGTTTGATAAATTCGGAAAAGTTTCATAAATTCAAATGCAACATAGAATTTGTGCCAGTTGTGTTACATTGTAGTAAGAGGAGAGGTGGAGGAGACCATTTTATTTTGAGTATAGTAGCATAACAACAATGTTTCAACTTCAGACTGACGCCTGATTAGGCTGGGGTCAGACGAGCGTAGTGTTCACGTCCGTGATAGCATGACAGAAAGCCCATTGGAGCCTGACACATGAAGTACGTCCGCACTGAACTGCGGATGCACAACGGCCGCAGCCCACGGACACAAGGCAGGCAAGAACGTACATCCCCTAGAACGGCCGCACAAAGTGCGCTGCGTCCGCAACGTCTGCATAGCTTTGTGTGTGAGTGATGGAACGTGGTCAGACGGACTGCATTTATACGTCCAGCATTTTTCACGGACAAAATGGTTTTGCTTTTTAATTTATTTTCCCTCCTACATCCGTCAAAATATACGTCAGTGAATAAACGGACTGTGTGGCCACTACTGTGTCTTCCGTACTGACGTACGTCTGTGTGCACGAATGTACAGTCCGTAGAAATCACGCTCGTCTGACCCCAGCCTAAACTGTCACACTTGAATGTATCACAGCGGGTCTTTTGGTGGAGCGA
The DNA here is from genome assembly GCA_009667805.1 of Leptobrachium leishanense. Classification (NCBI taxonomy): domain Eukaryota; kingdom Metazoa; phylum Chordata; class Amphibia; order Anura; family Megophryidae; genus Leptobrachium; species Leptobrachium leishanense. The sequence continues at coordinate 96,757,159 of CM019066.1, forward strand.
GAAGAAGAGCTCATCTAATCTAAAATTTATGTCTAGAAACAATGAAGGCCATGGATTTATATTTTGCATTGAGAACAAAACCTGGTTTCTGATAACGCCGAGAATGGTCCAAGCAAAATTGGTCTGCGACATTAAGGTTCTGCTTATTAATTCCCTCTATCTGTTGGTGTACCTCAAGGCTCTGTCCTTGGTCCTCTGCTCTTTTCCATCTACACCTCCTCCCTGGGAAAAATCATCAACAGCTTTGGCTTTAATTACCACCTCTACGCGGATGACACTCAGATCTACCTCTCTACCCCTGATCTCTCTCCCCCTGTCCTTTCAAAAGTCAGTGACTGTTTATCTGGCATCTCCTCCTGGATGGCCTCCCACCACCTAAAGATCAACATGTCAAAGACTGAACTCCTACTTATTCCTCCCTCCAATGCCTCCCCACCTCCTGACTTCTCTATCACGGTGGAGGGTATCACCATCTCCCCATCAAACCAAGTTCGCTGTCTTGACTCTGCGCTTTCCTTCATCCCCCACATCAAGTCTCTTTCCTCCTCCTGCCGATACCAACTGCGTAATATTTCCAGAATTCGGCCATTTCTTACTGCTGTCACCACAAAACAACTCATACACGCCCTGGTAATCTCCCGACTTGACTATTGCAATAATCTCTTATCTGGCCTCCCTCTGTCCCGCCTCTCCCCCCTACAATCCATCCTGAACGCCTCCGCCAGGCTAATTCACCTCACCCGCCGCTCTGTCTCTGCGAGTCCCTTCACTGGCTCCCCATCCACTGCAGAATTAAGTTCAAAATCTTTATCCTTACCTATAAAACCCTCACTAACTCAGCTCCCCACTACCTGTCCTCACTAATCACCAAATACACCCCGGCCCGCTCCCTAAGGTCAAACAGTGACCTGCGACTAGCTTCTCCCCGCATCACCTCTTCCCATGATAGACTGCAGGATTTCTCACGCGCAGCCCCCACTCTCTGGAACGCTCTCCCTCGTACTGTCAGACTTTCCCCTAACTTGTCAAATGTTGTTCAATGTATTGTAACCCTGTCTATACTGTGCTTATTGTATAGCGCTGCGGAATATGCTGGCGCTTTATAAATAAAGAATAATAATAATAATAATTAATGTATCAAAAAACTTATTTTCAAAGAGTAAAGCCCATACTCTTAATAAATAGGCGTGTGGCAAACCATTCAATGGAAACTGGGAACCCAGCTGGGTGGAGTACTGGCTGGGTGGAGTAGACGTAACATCACTGCTCTGCATGGAGAGAGCCTGTGGAGACACAGGTTCGATCCCGGCAAGAGCACCTCTCCAGTAAGTGTCCTTGGGCAAGACACCTAACAGTACATACTCGCCACCCAGGACATACTTGAACACGAGAGAAATCTCAATGTATCCTTCCTGGTAAAATACTTTCTCAAAAAAAAAAAAAAAACCCGCGTTATGTTTAGTAGATTGTTACTTATATTAGAAATATAAAATAAGGTTTGACAGAAATGTTTTTATTCTGTGCATAACGGTTTATTTTCACAGCAACATGCATTAAATGTCAATCATTCTGTCGTTTTTGCTTAGAAGGTAAGGCAGGAAAAAGAGAGCTGTTCCATCATCAGGCAGCACGTTGAGGAAATCCTGAAGTTCCAGTTCATCTTTAATCACCTCCAGTGTGTCTAGAAGACAATACATCGTAAGGGCAGTGAAACTAGCCAAAAAATCTAAAACGTTTCTATGCATAGATTTACCCAACGTGTTACATTTATATCCAAAGACACTCCAAGAGATTGCCTTACCTCTTAAGCAGGAAATAAAGAATTTACTCTCGCTTTCACTCTGTCTGATTCGGTGACACAGTTCCGGCAGCAGCTTGCTCCACCAGAGGGCCTGACCCATTGGTAAAAGAAACAAAATTAGTAGCAGGAATAAAATTATTTTGTTTGTGCTGGATAACCGTAAATACAGATCTGTAGGTTTTAGTAAACAAATAAAAAGGGGGTTATCCACTAAAGCGGTTATTCAGAGAGTACCGGAAATTGCTCTTTCGTTCCCCGCACTTCGGGAAATTTGATTCCCTGACCCCGCGGTGAATTGAGCATTCTCCGCAGGGCCTCCAAAGTGGAGGGAAAAGCCGAACAATGTGCCAATATGACCAGGATTTTTTTTTTAATAAGCGGATCGATTTGAAACGCCGCACAAAACACACTGAACGTACCCGACGATCTGCCGCAAATCCGCCGAACACAGTGCCGACCAGCGTAAAACAAAAAAATAAAATAAACACTACTGCACGAAAATGTCTAGAATTAACACAAAAGGTCCGATGAATAAATAATAAAAAGATCTGTTACGGAAAAACAACAAAAAAAGAAAAAGAAAAAAGACTTTTTGCTGCAAATTAAAAGAATAAACAGTTTAATAGATACATAATAAAAACGGGAATATATTTCTTTACATTGAAACCTATGGGATTATTCTGATTAAACCTGTTGAATGAAACCACCAAACATCAGGGCATTTCACTGACATTTCTCTGCTGTTCAGTGTTCTCTGAATAGGTTAACCATTGCTTCTCTATGCGGATTTCACTGTTGAGCAGGCACTGTATTTTGCTGGCAATTCGCCAGCTTTTGAATAGCCGAACGGCCCCAAAATTGCACCATACATGGAAATTCACGGTTCAGTGCCAGTTCGGCTCTCTCTGAATAATAAAGTATATTTTTTTTGCCGACATTGTATATACCAGCTAAAAGGTGATAGTACTGCAGTGCAGGGAAAGGCAGACATTTGGCAAAACCAAAATACAAATGGCAAAAGGAGGATCTTTACAGTAAAGCTTTTCCTTTTTCAGGATTATAGTATTGAGAAGCCCTGGAATTTCTCAGCACTGCGATGCCAGAGATGTTAGTCGGCATTTGCAACCCTGGTAAGCATAGTTGCTTAGTGGATAATCCCCAAAATCTGCCCCATACCGGTTTTCTGTTTGACAGAATACAAAGTGAATTAGGAATGGAGAGGAGGCGTAAAAACCCAAGGGCTGAATATAGAATATTTGATACAGTCCTAACCTCAACATCTGAGGAAAGGGATTTAGGGGTCATTATTTCAGAGGATCTAAAGGTAAGTAGTCAATGTAATAGAGCAGCAGGAAATGCTAGCAGAATGCTTGGTTGTGTAGGGAGAGGTATTAGCAGTAGGAAAAGGGAAGTGCTCATGCCACTGTACAGAGCACTGGTGAGACCTCACTTGGAGTACTGTGTGCAGTACTGGAGACCGTATCTCCAGAAGGATATAGACATCTTAGAGAGAGTTCAGAGAAGGGCTACTAAAATGGTGTACGGCTTGAAGGAGAAAAGTTACCAGGAAAGGCTTAATCATCTTAACATGTACAGCTTGGAAAAAAGACAAGACAGAGGAGATATGATAGAAACATTTAAATACGTAAAGGGAATTCACAAGGTAGAGGAAGGGAGTATATTTAAAAGGAAACAAAGTAGCAAAACAAGAGGACATAGTCTTAGATTAGAGGGGCAAAGGTTTAAAAGTAACATCAGGAAGCATTATTTTACTGAGAGGGTGGTGGATACATGGAACAGTCTTCCAGTTGAAGTGGTAGAGGCCAAAACAGTAATTGAATTTAAGCAAGCATGGGATAGGCATAAGACTATCCTAAACAAAAGATAAATCCAGGTAAAGTATCCATGTAATTGGGTAGACTAGATGGGCCGAAAGGTTCTTATCTGCCGACATTTTTCTATGTTTCTATGTAGTTTAAGAGAGACTTAAGGGGTTATTCAGGAAGAGCCGAACTTGCCATCGCAAAAAGGCACCAAACAGTGAATTTCCCCATGCGGTGCAATTTCGTGGCAGTTTGTCTATTCAAAAAGATGTCAATTTGCCAAATACTAACGAACTGACAATTCGGCTATCTTCAGCGGCAGTGAAATGGTCTCATAGAAGTAAGGGGTTAATCTATTCAGAGAACACCAAACTGCATTGAAGTGTTAGCGAAATGCCCTGATTTTCGGTGATTCAGTTCAAAAGGTTTAAACCGGCGATAATTTTTTTTATTCATTTATCCTTTAAATTTTTCAGCAATCTTTATTTATATTTTGGAATTTTGTTGTTTTTTTGGTGAGATTTTTGACTCCCAATTTTTTTTAAACGCATTTTTATGTTCTTTAACAGTTATTTTTTTTTATAGGACCTTTTTTATTATTTTTTTCACGCGTTTTCATACATTTTTATTGGTTTAAACATCTTTTAAAAGAGCAGAGCACCGTTTCTTTTTTCAGCAGTTCGGCGTTCCTCGGCAGCTCCACGTTCGGCACACTTCAGGATGAAATGGAATCACTGAAGCGCCCCCGAATGAGAAAGCACTGAAATTTCAGTACTTTCTGAATAAACCCTTTAGTTATGAGAAGTAGAAATTATTTGACAGCTGTGATTAGGACGCATCGGCTTTAGACCAGGATCAGATTTTGCACACAGTCTTCATACAGCATACAAAACTGACAAGCGGAAGGGTGCGCTGCGATTCATGGAGCAGCCAATTCCACGCAGCAGCAGAGGAAAAGTAAGGAGACCAGGCACTCCTCAGACATAGAAACATAGAAACATAGAGGACATATAGAGCACATGAAAGCACTTTATTCACACAGACCACAGCGTTTCAGCTGATGCAATCTTTCTCAAGCCTCGGTCATGCTTAAGCCCATGCTAAATTAAGAACTGTGTGTCGGTATATTATTTATCAGTGTTTCCCAAACCTGTCCTCAGGACTCTCCAACAGGACAGGTTTTAAGGATCACTTTGGGGAAATGCAGACTGGATCCTGCAATCACTGAGCAGCAAATCATATCACCTGTGCTGTGCTTCACATATCTGGCAAACCTGACCTGGTAGTGCTCCCTGTGGACAGGTTTGGGAAGATAGATACACACAATCCAAGCATGCAATCCTGCAATCATTAGGCTTCTCCGGCCCGGTGCTCGGCCATGTTGCATAGAATAGATGCAGAAATTCACCAGCACTCCAGATCTTTAGAAATTAACTTTTATTCCTTCAATTACAAAGCGATGTTCTTGATGTTTAAACAGACACAGACACCACTTTATAATTGAAGAAATAAAAGTAAATTTTTAGAGACCTGGAATGTAGGTTTTCTTGTTCATTGTCAACTAGTGATGACACTTGACAATGTGTGGCTCTGGAGGATGATCGTGGCAGAGTAAGGCCTGGAAAGTCTCCCATTAGGTGCCAGGGTTGGAGACAAGAGACATCGTGAGAGCTGCCAGTGTCTGTCACTATATTGGGGCTGTAAAGGCTGACAGGACGCAGTGGTGGCCGAGGAAAGTGGAAAAGAAACCGCTAGAGGCAACAAAACGACACAAGACATGTTTGATGCCAGGGCGGATGTTGCGGCACACGTTGGGGCTGGGGAGGATGAAAGGATGCAGTGGAAGGCTGGCAAGAGTGGCAGTGGACAGTTTGGGCGGGGGTTACAGGGAACCCTGCAGAAGGGAAATACTTCACATTAGACCGAGGGAGGACTAGAAAGGAGACATTGAGAAGGTGGCAGTGAGGCTGAGGAGGATGACTGCAAACATGGTGATAATAAATACTTTAATTAAAAAAGCATTCTCTATTCCAGTAGGTCATGTCATGTCAATCTGAAATGCCCAAATAAGTGTACATTTTTTACTGGTATGACCCCATTGATTAGGTTTGTAGCATAGGCCCGATAGGTAAACTCTGTAATACATTACATAGCTGTATATTTTGTAATCAGGTCAAGGACATTGGCAGTCATTAGGAGTCTGAGTCTCAATTCATTGAGCAATTACCTGACTGCCATCCTTTATCTCATGCCTCGCATACTCCATCACTGCCTCAGGACAGCGATCCAGGAGCCTTTCCATCGTGTTCTCATAGTCCATCATGCGAGTTTTACACAGAAGGTGGATGCTTAAATTATGGTTGTTATCATCTGGAATAAACTTCAAAAAGGGGACAAACGATGCAATGTCCATGGATGGTCCACAAAGCAGAGACTACAAGGAAAACCAAGAACAAAAAAATTAAATGTAAAAGTCATTATGTTTAGTTTGTAATAAGGAACATACAGAACATTAGTGAGTGGAGGCTGGAATAACCACTTTGGAGTAAAGAACACTATCAGGGCTATTCAGAAAGAGGTGAAAACCTTGAGAATGGCTGGAGAATTGAAAATTCTAGGTCAAAATAGTCAAACCAGAAAAATTCTCCCATTTATCTCACTTTCCAAATTGGCTGTTTGGTCTAGATTGTTCATTCTCCTGGCAATTCTCAAGGTTTTCACCTCTCTCTGAACAGCCCTGTATGTGATATACCACAGTGTAAGTAATGTCCTAAGGTATAAAAAACACATTGTAATCCAAAGAAAACCTCCTGTGGTGACTTTACCTGCAAAACGTCCAGGTGTGTACAGTGCAGATCATGAGGGCACGCACACATGACACACTCATTACACAATTCAAACTGCGATTAATTACAGGCAGTTATATTTTTTAATCAGGAGACAATTAAGAAACATCCAAAAAAGTGTATGAGGACCTAAAAAGAGCCAGGACCAATTACACCAGGCTCTGCGAACAACTGTGATAGTATTACTCTTTCTGGAAACATGAGAATCTGAATTTTTAGTTGAAGTTCTAAACCAGCTCTTGTTGGAGATGTGATGTTTTTGGCAGGGAGCGGTGACTGCGCTCCATGAAAAGAGGGGATAACAATTTTATGCTGAAATTTGAATTCCGAAAATATAAGCAACTGGCATACCTGCAATTTGAAAAGGTCTCCACAGTCATGACAGGGAACAGGCTCGGCTGACACCATCTTTGTGATCCAAGGGCTTATCATTCCAAAATGGCTGCAGGAGTTCCTCTGGGATGAAGAGGTTTGTATATTATAGCATTGTAAGCTGGTCTGAGTGTGATCCTCCTAACCTGGTTTCTGTCCGTCATACGAAGCTTCTTAGCACATTGCTCCATCCTGTGAAATATGGGTTTCTGACAAAACTCAGAGGGCCATAATACATTCTTAACGCCAAAACGGGGATGCAAAGGAGAAAAACCTGCGCTTGCAGGTTTCTTCTTAGCATCCCCGTTTTAGCATGATATTACGATGCAAGTGCTAGAAAAGCAGCCTGCATCTTAAGCCTGCGCTAAACCCCGGGATGCGCGCAGAAGCGCTAGGTGCCACCGCGAGCATCCACTCGATGGAGTCCATAGGACTATATTGAGTTTCTGCTCTGCCGGTCACATGACCTGCCGGATCACGCCTCGCGAGATCCGGCAGGCTGGCGTAGAGATCCGCAGAGGGAGACTGGGGGACTTTCTCCCCCCAGTCTCTCCCTGCTCCCGGTGGAGAGAGGAGACGGTTGGACCCGCGGTCCTCGCCACGGGATGGGAGGAAAGTATCTGATCTTATTGAGGGGGGAGGGGGGGGTTCTGCTGGTGCTGACGGATTCTGCAGCAGCGGAATCCGTTAACCACAGCCTGGACCTGGTGCTAACTTTCAGGTTAACCGCAGCCAGACAGTAATTGGCGTTCGTATATTGTAATACTAACGTTAATTAAATCTTTGCACTTCCTATGCTTAACATGGGGAGCGCAAAGTACAGTAACCTTGCGCTGAAAAGCGCAAGATTCCAATCGCTAATGGGTTTTCTGACCCATTAGTGTTTGAATTGTAATATGTTGCGTCCACGATAGGGCAACCAGAGCTAACATTAACGCTTAGCGCTAAAGTTTGGTCCATATTACATTCTTGGCGCTGAGTGTTTTACTCAATACACTAGGGGCCTCATCGCAAGGTTGGTGTTAAATGTCAGATGATAAATGGAAAACCTGAGCGTCGGCTGTTTTCCTTTAGCATCGGTTATTTAACACCATATTCCGACTGAGCCGCTTTCCCAGTAGCTCAAGTCAAAATACTTGCGAGGGGTTAAATGAGAACCGTAGTGGCGCCAAGCACTGCACTCTTATCAGCTCCAGGAGTCAGACGCAAGGGAGGTCCAGCCGGGACAGCAGAGAGCTTTAAGCGTCACGGAGGAACACTAGGCACCATTTCTTCCCCAGTGTTCAGCTGCCCATGGATCGAGGAAGCTGTGGCTCATGTTGCTCTCTCCACCGAGAGATCTGAAGAGAGTGTGGGATTAGCACAATGTGTTAAGTGATTGCACTCAGCATAAATCGCTCAACACCAGGGTTTAGAGAATGATTCAAACCTAAATAACACAAGGCACAGATGAAGTACAAGCTATTCCAACCGGTTTGTCCTTTATCTGCTATTGACAGAATAATGGCTCCCATATAAAATATAGGAGTGGTTAATGTACAGTAAGCAGACAACATCTGTGACACAAGAAGGGTCTGATGGAATAAGCCGTGAATAAATTAAGCACTCCAACAAAATATGCACAGATACAGAAAACCACTGTTTTTTCTGTATCTGTGCATATTTTGTTAGATCTTCAACAGCCAGGACATGTTTTCTGCTGTCCCTTACCGTGTTTTTGTTTTTAATCCCAAAGTGGAAATGTTTTTGGTGATGGTATAAATAAAACCCACCATTTTGTCTCTTAGCTGAAAAGCAACATGAGAATATGAGGTTGCTTAGAAAGCAGCTCTTGGTTATAATGAAGTTAGGACCCACCTGACCAGAGTTGCCATGATGTGGCAGGTGAGCTTACACTTTAATGGCCATTCAAGTAAACAAAAATCCTGTGTTTTGTTTCACATGAAGCTATAGGGATAAGCGGAGAGGACACAGATTTTTCGTGTTCTGTTTTATACTCTGTTGCAGCCGCCCTGGTAGGGAATAGGCGCCACACTGTTTTTTTTCTGAATCTATGGGTTCTATATTGCTGGGATTCTAGGAGTATGGCATGATGAGGCTATATTCAGAAGAAAAAACAAAACAGGAAAATATAGCAAGAAAAAAAGTGTATTGTCAGACATGTTGATCCTTTTAGCCGTAATAACTGTGCTAACCAACTTTCAATACATTTTAAGGCCTTAAAGACATCCTCAAATAATGCATTTTATACTAACAGGAGCTTTAGTTCATACCAGATCTTCCGGGCTCTTTAGTGGACGGACACAGACATGTTGGGGCTTGCATAACTGGAACACGTAATGGGATGACAGCTTGTACAGAATATCCTGCAATATGGAATCAGGAGGATATGTGGAGAGTAGCGCTTCCCAGAAATCGATAAGCATTTGAGGAATGGCATCTTCTTCATCCTCCTTCCCACACAGCACCTGGAGAACGATACAGACCAATAGAACTGAATACTCTACTACAGTGCTACCCAAACCTGTCCTCAGGACCCACTATCAGGCCAGGTTTTATGAATGACAGACTGTATACGGAAATCACGGAGAGGTTAATCATATTAGCTGTACTTCAGGTATCTGACAAACCTGGCCTAGTAGTGGGTCCTGTGGGCAGATTTGGGGGAAACATTGCTCTATTGCACAAAACAATATGCAAAAGCGATATGCTATGGAGCGTCATCATGGCTGACCAAGAAGAACGATTTTATTCTAGATCTGCAGAACACAACATGCAATGACATAGGTTTTACTTAGTGTGTATGTAAAGCACAGTACAATGATCACATCAACCACAAAAATGTAACTGTAGGGCCTACAGAAAAATGTCCTCTTCCGTGTCATAAATCAGCATGGCCGCAGGGGGCCAGTGACTAGCATGGAGAAGCCAGGTGTCTGATAAAAAGTAAACATCCCAAAAGGTCTTCTTTATCCTCCTGTGGGAAGCTAGAGAGCACATGCAAAGCTTTTATGGGAACAAAGTTATTAATTAGCCTCTCTTTTTTTTCATGAAATGTTATGGTACAACATACAATATATAAACTCAACCTTAAAAAGCATCTCTGCCTCTTTCAGATTGATCTTGCGATTTTCATATAAAGCCACGGCCGAGGCCACCAGCAATCCAGGGTGAGCTTCTCGGAAATAATAAGCCATATGAGTCGGGAGGATTTCTTTCATCCCGTGCCCCACCAGCAGCCTTGGTTCTTCTACCAATCCACACAGTAACAACATCTGTAGGGAACACCAACCAAAAAAGTGTTAAACAGGTTACAACAAATACTAAACCTGAAAATTCCAACAGTGAATTCCAGAATGGAATCAGAGGTGATTTAGAAGTGCATTCTATATCCACAGATTAGAATTAAATTAGATTAAAATTTAACATTGTTCAATTAAATTGAACATTCATTCCAAGGTCAGCTTCTATTGCAAAACAGTGATTAAGGGCACAATTATGCACACATGGGCTACTTTGGAGCACAGAAATTAGGTGGCATATTGGAAATGCATGTCTTTGGTCGGTACCAAGGAATAATCCTTTTCTGACCCTTTTAATTGAGGGGTTATGCAAAGAGCACCAAAATTCCACCGCCGGAAAACCGCTGAAATTATTGGATCTGGTAAGCCAACCGGGAAACCGCCGGAAAACATAAGATCCGATATGCTGTCGAACAAGTCTGAAGAAAAAAAAAACCTGACAATCCGCCGAACACAGCGCCGACCAGGGATTTTTGCTGCAAATTAAAAAAAATAAGCTGAGGTTTTGGTTTACTTGAAATTGAAGTGTCGATGCAAATTAGGGTCCAGTTCGGCTCTCTTTGAATAACACCTAAAGTCTATAAAGTAAATCAGGATGGTCAAACTACGACTGTCAGACTCTGACCGCCCCCATTGCCGACTGCCTACATTTCCCAGAATTCTTTGAATGCAATACATGGCCAGAGAATCATGGGAACTGTAGTTCAGAAACATCTGAAGTTTAACAGCCCTGATGTAAATTGTGAAATAATTGATCTTTCATTAAAGTATGGTTTATATATAAATGAGAAGTACCCATTACCAGAGTTTGTTGACTTTTGCAAAAATTTCAAGATACATTGCAAGAAGCAAATACATCAATACCAGGGTTAAGAATGCACAGAACAGATGATATTTTCAGACAAAATTCTAGTTTTGCAAAACGTCCTTAAAAGACTTTTAAAATCAGAACATAATGTGTGTTGTAAAGGGTATGTGTTCCATTATTTTGACAGGGCTATTCAGAGAGAAATGAAAACCTTGAGAATACCTGGAGAAGTGAAAACTCTAGGTCAAAGTAGCCAAACCAGAAAAATTCTCCCATTTATCTCACTTTCCAAATTGGCTATTTGGTCTAGATTGTTCATTCTCCTGCCAATTCTCAAGGTTTTCACCTCTCTCTGAATAGCCCTGTAAGTTTGGCAATACAAAGCTCTCACCTCCGGGTGTTGTTGCATCTCCTTTTCACACAGCTCGGCGTCCTGCATTCTCAGGGCCATGAATGCTTTGGTGAGAGAAATCAGCACTGATGGCGATCCGCCTTCTAACTTTTGCAGGTATTCAATTGCTTTCTTGGGACACATGTTTGTCATGCAGGAACTACACAAAACGTGAGGCAGTTGACTTGGTTCACTTTTGTTAAAAATCTGCAGCACCTTTAAAGCCATATCCTGAAGACAAACCCAAAAAAAAGCAATTGTAACATAAAAATAAATGTATTATTATTAAGAATTCAACACAAATGCTCAGCCATGAAAAAATGGTCTCAATCCTCTGTAAAAGAATACAATAAGAGATATATATATATATCTTAAAAAGGGTCACTGTAGGTACCATGACACAGTAACGGCTTTGAAACTGCCATGGTGTGCTACATACCAACCCAAAAGGCACCTGCCTCACCACCGCACAGTGTCCCTGTGGGCAGTGAAATCATTGTAAAATGAACAGCTGCACTGCACCTGGAAGGCTGTCAATCAGGTCACGCTGACAGCCTTCCTGCGTGTAGTACAAAAAGATTTAATTCTTTCCTTTGTCAGCCAGCCAGCGACTCTCAATTCAACATCAGGCTGTCAGAATGGCTGAAAATAAGGTAAATTTACACGGAGACGTAAAAAGAGGTGGCTTATTTAACCCCGCTAATTCCCACCCACCTCTGATCCTTTACAGACCCTTAAACTTGAAAAGATGCAATCTGAAGAGCACACACATGATTTCCGTTAAATTATGTTTTAGCTTCTGAGCATTGAGAGCACAAAGAACAGTGATTACAGTGATTAATTGTCCATTAATTAGGAAATCCTAGCTCATCACTATGAACCCACCCAAAATGACAGGCCTGAATTAAAAATGCCAGGTGAGGGCTGGCTGCAAGTGAGAGACTCTTGAGTATTTCAGCCACTCCCAGCTATCACCAGGACAGAGACAAAGCGGGAAGAAAAAAAAATCAGATTTAAAAATAAATAAAATCAAATTATTTATTTTGATTTTTTTTTTTTCAATAAAATGGTTACATGGGGGGGGGGGAAATGAAATAGTATTATAGTCAAGACACATAATTTTTTCTCGTTTTAAAGAAGGTATAGAAAGGATCTACACTAGAAGGCAAGCGTGAGGACGGGGAGCATTGTCCTTCGCAGCTACGTAGTCTCACAGAAAGCGCTCTTTGAACTCCAGGAGACGCTACTAAAAAGTGTGCTGCATTGCTGCTGTTAACTGCAACGGGACCGCACAGGGTTCTGTCCAAAAGTCCAGGATCAGAACCAGCCTGCTATTTGACCGTCCCTTCTCTGTCCCAGAACCAGGCCAGGAGAACCAGTCACCTTCCAGACTACATGGAGATTCCCCAGTGAAGCCAATAGTCGACACACATGACCAGTGAGACTTAATCCTTGGTAAAAGCAGGAATGAATGCTCCATTTTACAGATGGTTTGTTAATACATCTTGCACAGTGTATGTTGGTTATCTGGGAGGGGTCCAGAACAATAGAACAATAGCACTGTGCTGACCGAGCAAACCCCCCCTCTCTTGATAAGTTTACCTGTCCAGAGCAATCAATGGGGAGGATGAACTCTAAACTGCCTTTAAAAACAAAAACACACACAGTGCACACTAATGCCCTATGACAAGTCTCTGCCCTAATCACCTGTAGTCTGTGGGTACGAGGCTGGCATCCGCTCCTCTCCACAGGGCACACAGTCTATATGTAGTTCGGGCAATGCTGTGAGTGCCCGCGCCAGCCAGTCTCAGACACTTTGAAAAGGTTGCAGAGGTTTCCGTCACAAGTACAAGTCAAGCTGGTATCAGGGCGTTGTTAATGTCTCGTGCTGTATTTTCCCCATTAGTGGCTCATTTGAAAGGATGTCCTGTATTGGAATAAAGCTCAAGCGAGCGTTCTGCCCAGTGACCGCACTGTTCAACAGGAGAAGCAGGCTGTCAGAGTGGAAGTGTGGTGAGGGGAGACCCATTATTAGCATTTTAAACTTTACCTTTAAAGTATAAAATTTTATTGAATGGACCAGGGTGGTCAAGACAAGAGGGGTTAATATTTAACCCATCTATTTTTCCATTGAAGCTCAGTTCTAGCTGACATGTGGTCACCAAGCCTTCACTGATAGCTCACAATTAGAGTGGCCTAATGTGCTGTCCTTCCCAGGGAAGTGAGCCCTTGATCAGAGGGGAGATGTGGGAACAGGTTGCAGGGCAAGTGGTCACAACGCTATACATTACGAGTATCCTCCCTGCCCACATCCCGCCGTGTGTGCTCTGCCTCACTACACAGAGAGGAAGTGTGTTTGCTCCAGAGAGCTTGCGTGCTGGGATGTGGTAGGCCTGGAAGCTGCACAGAGATCTCTCCTCACACCTCCCGAGCCTACACAATGTGCACAAAGAACCCGTTCAACAGCAACAGTAAGCCCTAAAGAAACAGGCTCACGAGAGGAGTTACTGTGCGTGTGTGCAGGGTTATTAACACACCCATCCAACAGGTCAGCGGAGTGATTCGAGGAGGGAGACTGGGGGATTTTCCCCCCCAATCTCACTCTGCTCCCAGTGGCCAGAAAAGGCGGATCCGGGCCGCCATTCTCGCCGCGAGATGAGAGTTGAGTATCTGATTTTCTTTTGGGGGGGGGGGGGGACGACGACGACTTGTAGCTGGTGATAAGATTCTGCAGTAGCGTTATCAGTTAGCACCAGCTCCTAGCTGTGGGTAACTTTGGAGTTAACCGCAGCAGGACGTAATTAACGTTAGGACTTTGTAATCCTAACGCTAATTAACACTTTGCGCTCCCCATTTTAAGCATAGCGAACGCAAAGCACAGTAAACTCGCGCTGAAAAGTGCAAGATCCGAATCGCTAACGGGTTTTTTAACCTGTTTAAGATGGTCAGCCCGCAATAGGGCCACCTAAGCGAACGCTCACACAGTTGAGCGCTAACATTAGCATGAACTATGTAATAGATCAAATGAGTGCCGACTCAGGGCCCTAAGAAAGTTTTTTAAATTTATGGAGTCAACGCCATCATATGGGATAGGGACAATATATATAATGATGTAATGGATAAGAAGCAGAGAGAGGGACATGAATAAGGTACAGGGCTACTGGGAGGATTATATAGGGAATGGGATGCAAGTGAGGGGAAAATACAGCTCTTCCTGCGGCAGCTCAAAAAAAAAAAAAAAAGGTGTAGGCTTTTAAATTTTAATGCAATGACTGCTGGCATTTAATAACCACTGATCCAAAAAATAAATGCATTCCTTGGGAAAATAAACACTTAGAATGAAATACACATACTTGATTAGGCGGCTCTTCCAGCTCCTCATAGAGGGTGTGCTTCAGATAAAACAGAAACCCTTTCCCGTAATCTGGATTAGGTTCACTGGACAGAACTCTTTGTAGAACTTCGGACACAGACAAGCAGGACATCTTGAAGTAAGGCAGAGCGAGGTGAGAGTGCTTGGTGTCCAGCCTTAAAATCATAAAGCAAATAAAAAAGTTAATTATACAAAGAAACTGTATTGCAAACAGGAACGTTAAAAGGGGATAGGCTTTCTTTATTGCTGCCAAATTACAACCTTGATAAAATACCTCTTGGATTTTACCAGACAATTTCTGGCATAGACCATCACTCGGGAGTAATCGTCCTCCCTGTTTATTCATGGCTGCATATTGCTGGGGTATTAGAAAATATTTAAATGTGTAATTCTAACATATATATATTATTTATCATCATTCGCAGGACATTGCAGTGCAAGATGTTTCCTTGGTGGTAACAGGAAGGTGGAGGAAAAATTGGAAACCAGGGTCTGCTTTGAACAGGCGGCATTAGACATTGTGGAATTTCCTGAGATTACTGCAATGTGAGGGAGACCCGAAAAGCATGAAAAGGTCCCCAAAGGCTCTTTGACCAAGACCTTGCTATTGATCATGACCTGAGAAAACAGTTTAGCTTTGGACAATTTAAGCAGACTGATCATGGGGTGTTCAAGAGAAAAAAAAAAAAAAACAACAAAACAATTGAGGATCAATCTACAAGATTGAACAAAAAAACCACATATAAAACATGACATGACATATAGAGTTCAAGCCCCTGCTTATGGAGAACACTCACATGATATAAGCATATATAAAAAGGCACATCAAAAGCAATACTCAACCACCCACTAGTGCTAAAGGTCCTTGGAGCCATCCGTGATGCAGAAGGAAGCACTGGATCAAAAGCAGCTTTCCAGACATCCAGATAGATTATATATCTACCCTTTTACTCCATAACAATATTTATTGTATAAAAGCATAATAGGACATGTATCCAATGTGTTTCGCCACTAGAAGGTGACTTTCTCTAGGAAAAAATGGTCCATGCCCATTTTTCCTTGAGAAACTCACCTTGTAGTGACAAAATGCATCAGACAGCTGTCCTATTATACAATAAATATTGTTATATTATATATATCCAGCCTTTTATTCCATAACAATATTGGTAGCTGCGAACAACAACATCATTCAGTCAGCAGACATCCATCAGTGGCTCTCGATCACCAGCTCTATTGCACTCGAGCCACTAGGTCAGCAGTTCCAAACATTTCTAAAGGGCCGACATGTTCTGTAGCGCTGTACAAAAGGGAGAGACAGAACAACAAATACACACAAAACACTAGCAGGGTTATTCAAAGAGATTCGAAAAGTCACCGCACGTTCGATGACTTTTCGTTCTCTTCAAGTCGGTTCCTTTTGCCGATCCCATTTCGGTGACCCTGCGGTATATTCAGCAAACACCACAGGGTCCCCGAATTGCAGGGAAAAGCTACCGCAAACCCGACGAAAACTAACCGCAAAACCCAGCGAATGCACACCATAAACATCTGGATTAACCTGCCGAAAACCACGGAAAACCCGAGCAGGAGCCGATCACACGCAGCGAAGCCGCTGGAAAAAGCCGAGAAAGCCGAGACCGCAGACAGAGTGAAGTGAATAAATTAGGAAAACAGTTTGTATGAATGATTGAAAATGAAACGCTGTTTGCAAAGAAACTACTGAGCGAAAATGTCTGAAATTTGCATATGAGGTCCAGGGACTGATAATAAAAAAGGGCTGTTACAGAAAAAATAAGTAAACTTAAAAAAAAAAAAAAAATTTAAGTATCCGAAAAAAAAATCTATGAATAGACTCTTTACTGCAGAATTTTATAATGAATGGTTTATTAGATATTGAATTAAAAAACGGAAATATTTTTAACATTGAAGTCTATGGGATTTTCCTGAATAAATTTGCAGAATTAAACCACCGAATGACAGGGCAATTCGGGAACCTTTCACTGCTGGTTTGTGTTCTCTGAATAGCCGAAGCAGTGCTTTTTCATGGGGATTTCACTGCCCTCGAACAGGCACCGTATGTTCAGGCAATTCGCCAGGATTTGGCAAATTGCCTGCTCTCTGGATAGCCGAATGGCCAAGAAAGGTAACCGAACGCTGATTTTCAGCGTTTGGTTACCTTTCTCAAGCAATTCGGATCTCTTTGAATAACCCTGTAGGAGAGAAGAACCTGCTCGAGAGCTTACACTCTAAGGCTGGGGTCAGACCAGCGCACTTTTAACGCGCGTTCTGGCGCACATAATTACGGCCGCACTAGCAGCAAATGACGGGCAATGACGGGCAATATACGAAGTACGGTCGCACGAAAGTCCGGCCGCGCAACGCAAGTGGAAAACGAACACATTTTTTCGAGAACGCAGAACCGCTAGTACGGACGTACAGAGTGCGCTGCGCCCGCTAGCGACGTGTGTGCGTGATTTGGAGACGTCAGACCCTGCTCATGTCCGGCCAACATAACGTCCAGACGCAAAAAGTTTCCTGGTTTGGATTCGTAAAACATCACGCACGAAAATGCGCATCGTATGACCGTTTTCGCATATTCCGTGAAAAAAATACGTCAATTCGTTCGGACGCACTTTTTTACGTTCGCGTGTAAAAATGATTTCGTTTGACCCTAGCCTAAGAGAGCCTGACTCATGAATCAGCAACTCTTTACTATTACTAGTGGCGTCACCACATTCCCCCATTGATATGGTTTCGTGGAGTCCATATAGATTGAGGTGTGAGCTCGCCTAAACGGCCAGGGGCGGCAATAAAATCGTATTCTGCTTGTGGCCATAAGTAGTAATTATACAGTCTTCCCCTGTATGGGATTTATTATTGTCTTGATTCGTGTGTTCTGTGAACGTTTAGATTCTTGCAACTGGTAGTCTTTTCATTACCTGCTGCATGTGAAACTAATGAGCAACTATAGAATTTCTAATTATTCTCCAGGCGCCTCACACTGGCAATTACTGCACTCAGTATAGGAGACCAAGTATAGAGACTATTCCGCCATCTTTGATACACACGTGTACGGCAGAGATACTGTGAGCACTATGACAGTTCCCTATGATATCCAGACACGAGCGTGGATACCGGGAGCAGTACGGGCGTCAATGACAGGGGTGAGGTCTATTTTTCACATGCTTTTGTACTTTTTTCTGTATATAAAGGGGTTGTAGGTCTGAGTCACTTGGGAGTATTTGCACCGAGGAAGGGGCTGAGGCCCGAAATGTTTGTATTCGTCTCTCCACTTGTCTGAGTGAGTAAATTGGTCCTCTCTGTTTTGCAGCTCCAGTTGTTGTCTTTTTTTTCACTATTTACTGCCTGTATTTTCCCTCTGAGATTGAGGGTTCGCTTCACCGTAGTAGCTGCAGTCTGTTGCCGGTTATATCTTTTGGGTGCCACATACACCCAACCCCCTCTTTTTGTATTTTGTACTTCCATTTGTGTTCAGACACAATAATTAGAAAGGAAAAAGGGAAAAAAAAAAACACATGAAACACCTTAGAATTATGCATAAATAAAAAGTGCACAGACATGGTAGAATTTAGTCTTCGATTGTAAGCTCTTGAGCAGGGTCCTCTCTCCTACTATTCTGGGTGTCTAACTTGTATGTATATTTGTTATGTCTCCCACATTGTACAGCGCTATGGAATTGTTGGTGCTTTATAAATACATTTGTTTCCGTGACTACAAATTTAGAATATGGAGTTACCTACATGCTGAAACAGAGTCCTAAGCTAGCACAGCTTCCTTTGAAGGCTGCCAAGAGTTCGTCCTTATCGGTCAATTCATCCGAGTCTGGAGCCATTAGAGTTGCCCTGACCAGTAGATGGGCTTCACTCAGAAGATGAATGCTCCCCTGGGTCTTCATGGTATCATATCTCTTGCTATACTCCACCTGGGAAAGGTCCACAAAGATAAAAGTGAAACGAGCATCGCATAAAACAGATATGTACAGTTGTGTTCAAAATTATTCAACCCCCAATGCTGTAAAGGGTTTTAGGGAATTTAGTGTACATTTGTAATTGTATTCAGAATGAAATCCTACAAGGACTTTTTAAAGAACCATATGCAACTAAAATGACATCAATTGGTTTTGTAATACAGTAGTAAATGTTTCTTTTGTGAATTCTTCATTGACACAATTATTCAACCCCTTAAAGACTACCACTCTGAAGAACAGAGGTTCATTCAAGTGTTTTCAATCAGGTATTGAAAACACCTGTGGATGTCACGGAGCAGCACTAAAGCATAATAAGCACCAATTAGGCAGCTTTAAAATGACTGTGATACTCAGCTCCTTCTAGACATTTACTGGTGTGGTTACAAACATGGTGAAGTCAAGAGAATGGTCCAGGAAGACAAGAGAAGAGGTGATTACTCTTCACAGGAAGGACAATGGCTATAAGAAGATTGCAAAGATGTTAAACATACCAAGAGAGACCATAGGAAGCATCATTCGCAAATTCAAGGCAAAGGGCACTGTTGAAACGCTACCTGGTCGTGGCAGAAAGAAGATGCTGACTTCGACTGCTGTGCGCTACCTGAAGCGTAGAGTGGAGAAAAGTCCCCGTGTGACTGCTAAGGAACTGAGAAAAGATTTGTCAGATGTGGGTACTGAAGTTTCAGCTCAGACAATACGGCGCACACTGCGTAATGAAGGCCTCCATGCCAGAACTCCCAGGCGCACACCCTTGCTGTCTCCAAAGAATAAGAAGAGTCGACTGCAGTATGCCAAAAGTCATGTGGACAAACCACAGAAGTTTTGGGATAGTGTTCTGTGTACTGATGAAACAAAATTAGAACTGTTTGGGCCCATGGATCAACGCTATGTTTGGAGGAGGAAGAACAAGGCCTATGAAGAAAAGAACACCTTGCCTACTGTGAAGCATGGCGGGGGGGGGTCAATAATGCTTTGCAGGTACAGGGAAGCTTCAGCGTGTGCAAGGTACCATGAAGTCTCTTCAGTACCAGGAGATATTGGATGACAATGTGATGCAGTCCGTCACAAACCTGAGGCTTGGGAGACGTTGGACCTTTCAACAGGACAATGATCCCAAGCATACCTCCAAGTCTACTAGAGCATGGTTGCAGATTAAAGGCTGGAACATTTTGGAGTGGCCATCGCAGTCACCTGACTTAAATCCGATTGAGAACCTCTGGTGG
The DNA here is from genome assembly GCA_009667805.1 of Leptobrachium leishanense. Taxonomy (NCBI): domain Eukaryota; kingdom Metazoa; phylum Chordata; class Amphibia; order Anura; family Megophryidae; genus Leptobrachium; species Leptobrachium leishanense. The sequence continues at coordinate 96,777,086 of CM019066.1, forward strand.
GACTTAAAGAAAGCAGTTGCAGTGCGCAAGCCTAAGAATGTGACTGAACGGGAGGCTTTTGCCCATGACGAATGGGCGAAGATACCCGTAGATCGCTGCAAGACACTTGTGTCAAGCTATGCTTCACGTTTAAAAGCTGTTATAACTGTAAAAGGATGTTGTACTAAGATTGAATGTCACTTGGGGGTTGAATAAAACGGATAATGATGTGAGCACAGAAAAGACATTTGTGGTTATCTCATTATAAATGTTATGTTATATTTGTCTGACCTACACGTGCCTCTTTGATCAAAATCAATGTCAAACTGGCCAAAACACTCAATTTCAGTGGGGGTTGAATAATTTTAAACACAACTGTATATACACGCACATTTTTGTCATTGTTTCTCTTTTTCCTATCAACTTTGTTTCAATGCACACATTGATAAATCCCCATATGAAAAGCAAAGAACACAGAATACCAGTTCACTGTAGATTTGGATGGTGGACATCGTGCTGACAACATACAGATTCCAGCCAGATTCCGTCTCTGCCGGGGTTTTGCTTCGAACGCTAACAGTTCTTCTTGATCTTTGCAAGAAGAAGAAATTTAAATTAACATGGGTTTTATTTATTAAGATGAGAAACCGAAGAGACAGACACGTATATATAGCTCCCCACAACATTCAGTATAGGATTATTTTGTAACGTAAAAGGGAATCCACAAGGTAGAGGAAGGGAGTATATTTAAAAGGAAACAAAGTAGGAAAACAAGAGGACATAGTCTTAGAATAGAGGGACAAAGGTTTAAAAGTAACATCAGGAAGTATTATTTTACTGAGAGGGTGGTGGATACATGGAACAGCCTTCCAGTTGAAGTGGTAGAGGACAAAACGGTGATTGAATTTAAGAAGGCATGGGATAGGCATAAGGCTATCCTAAACAAAAGATAAATCCAGGTAAAGTATCCACGTAATTGGGCAGACTAGATGGGCCGAAAAGGTTCTTATCTGCCAACATTTTCTATATGAACCAGACAATGTTTTCTTTGTCATTCAAATATTCCAATGTTCAATGAGGCAAATGGGATGTTTGATTAGGGGGTTGATAAGAACAGAAGATCTGTTAACGAATGAGAATTTAGTAGCTTTATCCCACAAGCTGATGTCCTGTTTTGCTCAGGGGTCATCATGACATATTACACCGCCACACATGGGCAACTTTTGCCTCCATCTCCATTGTACAGAATTCGCCATTTTTAAAGTGAACATAAGTTTTTCTACTCATCCATCAATTTGGGAGGCTCAAAGCAACTCCAGTAGCAATCCATAGATACTGATAAAAAGACTCCACTATTGGTTAATGATATTGCGCTATGAGGTTTTCTAGGTTTCCTTTCCACATGTGTAATGTGAAACATCCAGGAAAATTCTGAAATAAAATGGTGATACTCCATGTGTTTCTCTTTGTAGACGATGCTCACGATTGCAAGTGTTGTATTTATTAATGAACACCATTATCAATGGCAATATTGTACATTTTTATGCGCTTCCTCAAAAGATCTTTGATTCATTTGTTATGTACATGGTGTGTGGTGGAACAGGCCATGGTAAGAGCTGCAACATGTTGGCGGTTCTTTGACAAGTGGTCAAAATCAGGGAGCTAAATCTCGCACAAACGCTGTTTTGACTAAATATTTTTTTTTTGGAGAAAGGATTTTACCAGGAAGGATACATTGAGTTTTCTCTCGTTTTCAAGTATGTCCTGGGTGGCGAGTATGTACCGTTAGGTGTCTTGCCAAGGACACTTACTGGAGAGGTGCTCTTGCCATGAATCAAACCTGTGTCTCCACGAATTGATTCTAGTGTGTAGAAATACTATCGAATCCATTCACCAACCACCATTGTTTTAGTCAAATAATGATGGATTAACCTCTACAAAAAAAATACAGTGGATCAACCATGGTGGATTCACCATCTGGGGAAGCTCCGACATTATTTTGCACGTTTTCCACCATAGTTTCTGCAGAATGTATTGTTCGCCCTCGTTTCAATTGGAGAGGAGAACACTGAAGACAATATATTCAGCTTTGTTGTAGTAATAAATGGAGAATGGCCTCAGATTACTTCTACAGAAAAACATTGGTGGTGCCGTTGTCTGAATAGGTCTCCTGCTGCTGTTGAATTTTGGTTCTATAGATTACACCATAATTGCAACAAATGCGGTTTTTAACATTGTTTGCAATTACAGTGAAACATTACTGGTTAATGAATAACCCCTTCATTGCCAGGCCTCTTTTAAAGATGTCATGTAGCTGCACTTTAGAAGAAGTCTGCCATATATAACTTACAGAATAAAAGCAGTATATGTGCAAATTTCTTCTTAGGTGCTAGAATATTTATGCAGTAACTTTGTCACAAAATAATAATATTTTAACAGAGATAACCCCCTCCAGTTTTCTACATACATGTTTTAACATTTACGGTTTACTCATATTTATAAAATGCAGAAAATCACAGAAAGAGGTTCTTTCCAAATCTGACATGTTAATTTGCTTCTACACATACTATTGCAGCCTCCAACATGTGCTGAAAAAAAAAAAAAATCTAAAACTTACTGTGGAGTCCTGGGACTTCTCCCTTTCCCTGCCACATCCTCCATATCGGCTTTTGTCAAGATGATAATATAGTTTTTGAAGTGGTCAATGGCTTTCAGTCCAATGAAGAGCTGCATTCTCAGAGCACAAATATTAAGTGACACAGGGGGGCAGGTCTGGGAAGAAAAACAAAAAGGGAGTTAAGAAATCACAAGAAATTATATATCTCCACACACACACACAATTTTCATACCTTTTGGCTCTATGTCACCAGAATAAAATTAAAAAGGAAACAATCCAAATGAATTTGAAGTGCAGACGTTCAGCTTTAATTCAAGGGGTTTAACATAAACATCAAGTAAAAATTTTAGGAACTGCAACTATTTCTATACACAGCCCCCCCCCCATTTAAAGGGGCTCAAATCTAATAGGAGAAATGAATATAAATCATAAATAAAATGTTAATTTTAATATTGTGTTGAGAATCTTTTACCAGCAATGACTGCCTGAAGTCTGGAACCCATGGACTTTACCAAAGACTTGGTTTCCTCCTGAGATTTTGCTAGGCTCTAACTGCAGCTGTCTTCAGTTGTTCTTTTGTCGGTCATTTTGCCTTCAGCAAGTGAAATGCTGCTCAATTGGGTTGAGATCAGGTGATGGACTCGGTCATTGCAGAATATTCCACTTCTTTTCCTTTATAAACTACTGGGTTGCTTTTGCAGTGTGTTTTGGATCACTGTCCATCTGTACGGTGAAGCGCCGTTCAATCAACTGTGCTGCATTTGGCTGAATCTGGGCTGACAGTATATCTCTAAACGCTGCTGAATTCATCCGGCTGCTTCGGTCACATCGTCAATAAACAGCAATGACCCAGTGCCACTGGAAGCTATTCATACCCATGCCATCACACTGCCTCCACCATGTTTTACAGAGGACGTTGAGTGCTTTGGATCATGAGCCGTTCCAAGCCTTCTCCACACGCTCTTCTTCCCATCATTCTAGTACAGACTATCAGGGTTATTCAGAGAGATGTGAAAACCAGGAGAATGACTGGAGAAGTGAAAATTCTAGGTCAAAACAGCCAAACCAGAAAAATTCTCCCATTTAGCTCACTTTACAAATCGGCTACTTGGTCTAGATTGTTGCAGTATCTACAATCCACATGCCACAGGTAAGAAAGCAAAGATGAATCCCAGGCGGCATGCTTTGACTAGAGGGGCTATTCAGTTAACACTGAAATTTTGGTGCTTTCTAGGTCGGCAATTCAGTTTAACCAACTCTGCCCCCCCCCCCCCCGAACTGGTCTGAATTTTTTTATTTTAAATGTTTTTTGGCAAAGTCTAATCTGTCTTTTCTATTCTTCAGGTTTATGAATGGTTTGCACCATGTGGTGAACCCTCTATATTTGCTCTTGTGATGTCTTCTCTTGATTGTAGACTTTGACTATGATGCGCCCATTTCCTGGAGAGTGTCCTGCACTTGTCTGGATGTTGTGAATGTTTTTTTTTTTGAACCACAGAGAGGATCCTGCGATCATCCACCACTGTTGTCTTCCGTGGACGCCCAGGCCTTTTTATGTTGCTGAGCTCACCAGTGCATTCTGCTGTCCTCTGAATGTACCACGCTGTTGATTTGGCCACTCCTAAGGTTGTTGCTAGCCCTCTGATGGATTTGCTTTGTTTCTGAAGCCTTACAATGGTCTGTTTCACTTGCATGGACAGCTCCTTAGAACGCATGATGTAGGTTCACAGCAATAGATAACAGGACATACTTGAAAACGAGAGAAATCTCAATGTATCCTTCCTGGTAAAATCCTTTAAAAATAATAAAATAAAATACAAATACCAAAATACCACGCTTAGAATCAACTCCAGACCTTTTACCTGCTTAATTAATGACGAAATAACGAAGGAGTAGCCCACACCTGGCCATGAAACAGCTTTTGATTCAATAGTCTATTTTTGGTCCCTTGAAAAAAAGGGGGGAGGTTGGCTACTCTTAAGAGCTGTAATTCTTAAACCCTTCCTCCAATTTGGACGCACATACCCTCAAATTAAACCTGAGCATGTGCACTTTCAGCACATATCCATTGTGTAACTATAGCTTGAATAGGTTTTGGTAAATGCCTGAAAACACTAAAATTGTGCCTTTAACCAAATATATATGGACCTAATAGTGCATGTATAAAATTGGCAATACCTTTGTCAGTAGCTAGCTTAATGAAAAGACCTCATTATCTGGGTTACAAAGCATGTTTGAGCAATTTTCCAAAATATTGCTAAGTACATGATATAGATATACACACACACACACCAAACGACCTGGTACAGCACTCACCAAAACTTGCCTGGTGCAAATGCAGGATGCACTCCAGGACTCGTGTATAGAAAAATAAAAAAAATCTTTCTTGAAGAGTTTACATATTCATCCGACGTTTTGGCTCCATCTGAGCCTTTATCAATACCTTGATAAAGGCTCAGATGGAGCCAAAACGTCGGATGAATATGTAAACTCTTCAAGAAAGATTTTTTTATTTTTCTATACATGAGTCCTGGAGTGCATCCTGCATTGCGAGCGAATATATATGTTTAATATTGCAGACGCCACCTGCACATCATAGCAATTCAAAGAATTGCATCCCAGAGCTCCTGTGCCACATTCCCCATATGCAGCAAGGAATTCTGGGTAGGATATGCAAATGACCTCTGTCTCACTTTTATACATCCTGGATCTGTTATTACACAGAACCCTAAAATCAATGCTATGCCACACTGATAAGGTTATGCAACTGGTCAAAGCCACTCCCAGGACAGCGCTCTTTCAGGTTTGTTGAACCTTCATCAGCTAGGAGGCAGGCATGACCAGTTGCAGTGGATGCTTGGACCATAGGTAAGTAAGTGTCTATAAGGGTTGTGGTGAAGGACTAAAAGGGAGATAAAAAGCCTCCACACTATAATAAGTGTGTTTAATATTGCAGAAGCCACCTTCATATTTGGATTTATTAACATATATCCAGTATTCAGCTTTCTCCTTCAGTCTGTGCAATGTAATGAATATATATCAAGTCAGATGAAAGAGAAGAGGATGTAGTCTCCTTAAAAAAGAGGCCAAGTGAGTACCATGAACTAACAGAAGTCAGGTTACAATGCAGACCCAAACACCATCCTAGGGTCCCAGTAAACAAAGAAGACGCAACATCCCACATTCAGATCACGATCACTGAGGCCATAAGTGTGGGGAGGGATGAGACATGTGCCATGGAGGATGAGGGCACAAAAATGGAGGGAGCGGTGGTTAATCATTAACATTTCTGTTACTCAAAACCTACAGAAATATGAATACTGGCTGCGTAAATAATCCAGAGAAACTGGGTAACCCACCTTCATGACAGTATCAATGTATGGGTCTTCATCTCTGGCTGCAGCTGCGCTACATCTTACGGTGAAACACTGTAAGTTGTTGCTACAAAAGACAGGACACATTGTAAGATTAAATAGGATTTATACTATCAGCATCAGGGCAATAACACTTTCCTTTCTTCATTTCCGCAGTAACCAGGCAATGGGAAGATTATTGTGCGACACTATGGAGCAGACTTTCGGAAAGTGATTTGGAACAACTGACACCGACCAACTGCAACAACTTAACCCTTATATTGTTCCATGTATGAAAGTCCTTCAAGGTACAAGCTACACACTCTGGCCACATTTTTAAAGTGGTCAGGCTGCCCCATTTTAAATATAGATTATCGTAGAGACTCGAGTAGAACGCGACCCGAATATAACACGATGGAGATTTATTATGGAAATGAGAGAATACTCAAGACTCCAATATAACACGAGGAGCAAAATTATACTGTACCGGTAAACAATTAAAATCCTTCCTGGTTCTCTCAACAGGTGAATGGTTGGTGAGGTGATTGATTGGCTTAAACCGAGCGTGCCCTCTAGCTGTGCTGGATCCCACCTCTCCCAAATATGTGAGTTCCTGAAGTGTTTGCAAGCATCAGGGAGCCCGCATTCACTTCAGCAAGACTACCAGAACTATGGGAGACTTGGGATCCAGAGCAAGGCAATTTCCCCCCCCCCCCCACACACGATGCAGATGTCTCGAATATAACCCAACCCCTCCCTTTTTAAGGTAAATTTGTCAAAAAAAAAAAAAAATCTAGTGGTATACTCGAGTACCTACAGTAACTGGATATGGTAGCTATAGCGACCCGTCAAAAAACGGGTGTTTCCAAGCACCCTGATTCGGTACTATAACTCATTGCAGAGGGCGTTGTGTTTGCAGTATGTGTGACCTCATCCCCTCTGACCAGGAGGCAGAAAGGGGGGGGGGCGGAAATGGTATCAGTGCATCTCTAGCTGTAGGGTTAAACCACAGGCTTCCTTTTGGATCAGAATCACATGCTCTAGTGACAGTGAACATGTCAATTTTCTCTAGAACATCCCTTTAAGAGGCTCCTTAAACTGAACAAATTCGTTCTTTCTAACTATGACATTTAATTAAACAATTGCAATCCCATGAGAGGCATTAGAGCCCAGATACATGATGGGAATACATAGAAACAGACAGCCCACATTACCTCGTGATGACATGGAGTAACTGAGGGGTCAGGATCGCCTGCTGGGACCTCTCCGGGTAACGATAGACAGAGACCAGCTGGATTGTATTTCCCACGGAGTACAAGTACCCAGTATGAGGCATCGAGAAGAAACAAAACAAGCTTAACACTTCTTTTTTGGGAGATGCAGTCTTGCCATCAGCAACGATAAGGGATCCTGTTTACGTTACAAATAAATAAAAATATTAACTGTTTGCATCCGCAATGGAAAGAGTCCTCCCAGACAGGAAACGCTGACCAAATCGATAAATAACCCCCATAGAGTTTTATGTAATAAGCCCTGGTCATGATTACAATAAAGTCAACTTTCGACGGTGTTCGTGATTAACCCCCTATATAAAAACTAAAATCGCAGAAACAATTCAGGTTGGTAAACACTTTAGTGCATCAGAGATAACACGTTAAAAAGAAAAGTAAATACTAGTATTTGCCTTTGAAATTCCAGCAGCTGCTGCTACTTTCCAAAGAAAACAGGTCCTCTCCTAGATTAGAAGAACATTCCCCAATAGAGAAATGCTTATTTTGGCCTATATAGGTTCAGCTTTAATACCATGAACTCCGTGTTGAAAAAAAAAAATGTCTTTATTAACATTGTGTCACAATAAAAAGATATTTTGCCTTTTCAAACCATGAAACATAGAAAAATGTTGGCAAATAAGAACCTTTCGGCCCATCTAGTCTGCCCAATTACATGGATACTTTACCTGGATTTATCTTTTGTTTAGGATAGCCTTAGGCTAGGGTCAGACGAGCGTGATTTCTACGGACTGTACGTCCGTGCAGTACGGACATCGCCAGTACGGATGACGCAGTAGTGGTCACACAGTCCGTTTTTTCACTGACGTATTTTTTGACGGATGTAGGAGGGAAAAATAAATTACAATGAAAAAACATTCTGTCCGTCAAAAATGCTGGACGTATAAATGCAGTCCGTCTGACCACGCTCCATCACTCACACACAAAGCTATGCAGACGTTGTGGACGTGGCGCACTCCGCACGTCCGTTCTAGCAGTATTATGTTCTTGCCTAACCTGCGTCCATTTGCAGCGTCCGTCATGCGTCCGCAGTTCAGTGCGGACGTACTTCATGTGTCAGGCTCCAATGGACTTTCTTTCATGCTATCACGGATGTACTTTTAGGCGCAATCACGGACGTGAACACTACGCTCGTCTGACAGTAGCCTTATGCCTATCCCATGCTTGCTTAAATTCAATTACTGTTTTGGCCTCTACCACTTCTACTGGTACATTTATTGTGTTAATCAAATGGAAGTAAATGCTCCAATTAAAAAGTAAATTTGAAATTCAGGTTATTTATTGTGCATACATCGAAGAAGGAATAACTACTAATGCAAGGCACGGTCTAGATCTGCAACCTAGGCCCTCCAGATGTTTGGGAACTACATCTCCTTAAATGTTCTGGCACTCATTAGCTTGATCGAGCCTTGTGAGAAATGAAAAATAAATATAGAAAAAATAATAATAAAAAAATGGAGGGCAAGGGTTGCCGACCAACCTTCCCTTCCATAGTGGGTCAAACAATACATTTACAATTAACATGTAAAATTCATTAAAAAAAAAAAAAAATAGGAAAACATGTTGATTGAACCAGTAGGTATGCCAGTTTAATCTGCATTCGATGTGGAGGCACATCTCTTCATGGATAGTAATGATAGACGGTTTTCTTACTAATAGGAAGCAGAGCCCTACTATACTGTGCACCTCTCCTACTCTGTTCTGACAGCCTCTGCTTACATTGATGCACTGCTGTCAGAACTGTCAGCAGTGAGCATCCAGCTCCCTCCTACAATGAGTGGTATCGGCTGGTCAGGAATGCATAGAGCTGTACATACCTGACCTAAAGTCTGAAAAGCTGTTCAGCATAGCCTGAATGTCAGAACCCCTCTGTTCGAAAAGGCTGAATAAGTCCAAATGGGGCAGCGGGTTCATTCAGAAACATATGGGGCCCCTATTACATTCTTTGCGCAAAAGACACAAGCGCAACGCCTGATTTTTTTTGCGCTAAACGTTAACGCTGGTATTACAATCCTCACGCATTTTTTCATCCGTCAAAAAATAACGTGCGCAAAAAAAGACACGCAAAAACGTACACACATTAACATTGCGTGCAGTAATCGGTGTCCGGACTGTTTTGTCACGCGTTTCAGCCAATCAGAATTAATAACCACAATTGTCTCCCGTTAAGATTTTGCCCCTGCCAAAATCAATCTGAGTATATATGCTGCAGCAATAATAAAAACACGCACAACCTCTCAATTTTATTCTTTGGGTATGTGTAGAATGTGTAACTATACTTTGCTGGATTTTTTTTTTGGGGCTGGTGTATTTGGTTTCGGCCAGGTCAGAATTGCCATTAACACCAGCTTTTAAAAGACGTTAAAATTACGCGCGCAAACGCTGTGCGTTAAATTTTGGGCATAGATTGTGTGCTGGTACGTGGATGGTATCACAAACGCATTTGCGCTCACAATGTTAAGTATAGGACGCGCGTAGTACATTACGCTCGCACAGGTTCACCCGCGGTAGACGTTAACCATGCATTTTTTGCACAGACATTGTAATACGACGTTAAGCGCAAAGGGTTTTGTCCCTCTTGTTAATGCGTTTTTTGCGCACGTGTTAACGTTTGCGCGAAGAATGTAATAGAGCCCATGGCCATTTAAAATATATATTAACTGGTTATGGTAGCTATAGCGTCCCGTCAAAAACAGGAGTTTCCAAGCACCCTAATTCGTTACTATAACTCCTTGCAGAGGTCATGGTGTTTGCAGCCTGTGTGACCACTTCCCGATTCCTCTTCCCCTCTGACCAGGAGGAAGACAGAGGGGGGGGGGGGAACAAATCACACTTCCCATCAGCCCAGAAAAGTCAGCACATATTAGCTGAATATGGCCATGTTTAACAGCCTTCAATCGTTTTCACCTGCCATATTGACACAGGCTCCATATATACTACTTATATGACTAGTGACAGTATACACTGACCTGTTTTATAAAAGGGCATCAGCTGCAAGGAATGCAATCTCAGGTTTTCAACAGAAAGTCCTTCTGTGTAATCTGGGGCAAATCGCCTGCAGAAAATACAAGGGACACAAATATAGATAATTATTACTCTTTATAACCACGAGCCATGTTAACATTTTATTATTACTATCAATATTCCATTAGGCGTCTACTTTGCTGGGTTCATTCTGTTCTTCCTCAACCCCCAATCCCTCTAGACTGTAAGCTCCTATGAGCAGGGCCCTCTACACCTAGTGTTTCCATCCTATGTCCGTTTACTTGTATCTTGTTCCCTTTGGTTATTGTAAAGCGCTGCGGAAACTGTTGGCGCTATATAAATAAAATTCAAGTCACTGTAATCTGAGCCGAAGCTGGTTAGTGCAAAGTCTGGTGAAGATGCACGGCATCTTCATTCCATGCGCTCGATTTATTGTTCGATTTTCAGTTTGGGTTCAATGTTGGTTCTCGCAGCTATACTTCTTACTGGAAATATTTTCTTTCTTTTTTTTTAAAATTTTGAATCAATATAGCCAAAACAAACAGATGATAGAATTAAATCGAGCCCTGGGTTTGTGGAAGAAGCAGAGGTTCTCCATTCGGAAGAAGATCTGTAACAAAGCACCCCCACTATGACGACAGCAGAGTTTGGACAAACTTGGCTTCAGCTCAGACAAATATACGTCTTCAATGAGATCCAATTTAAAGCGTTATATAAAACAATAATTATTTGTCTGAAAATGAAGTTACTGATCAATGCGCTGAGCCTGCGCACATCCAGCATACGTCCACAGAGTAAGTAAATGAAAGGCAGCTGCTGTTAGTAGGGGTAAATGTTAACTGGCCATAACAATAATCACTGGGATGAGGTAAACAGCCCGTATAAAACTACAGATCAAACTGGGTTATAATAGAAACGAAAATATGTCAGCAGATAAGAACCTTTCGGCCCATCTAGTCTGCCCAATTACATGGATACTTAACCTGGATTTATCTTTTGTTTAGGATAGCCTTATGCCTATCCCATGCTTGCTTAAATTCAATTACTGTTTTGGCCTCTACCACTTCTACTGGAAGGCTGTTCCATGTATCCAACACCCTCTCAGTAAAATAATGCTTTCTGATGTTACTTTTAAACCTTTGCCCCTCTAATCTAAGACTATGTCCTCTTGTTTTGCTATTTTGTTTCCTTTTAAATATACTCCCTTCCTCTACCTTGTGGATTCCCTTTACGTATTTAAATGTTTCTATCATATCTCCTCTGTCTCGTCTTTTTTCCAATATAATAAATTAATCTGTTGTTTGAAGAGCATCTGTGATAAACCAGACAATATGACAGGGGTCAACAACTTTGGTTCCCCACATGTTGTGGACCTACATCTCCCATGATGCTCAGCTACTCATTATATTGGTAACACCTCACAGGTAATGTAGTTCCAAAAAATCTGGAGGGCCAAGGTTGCCGACTCCTGCATTATGTCCTATTTTGCAGACTCTAAAACAAAATCAAGGAACAACACACTCTGCAGTAACATCTACCACCACGTAGAACAAGCAAGAGGGTGTTACACTGTATACCTCAAACTCTACTCCAATTTCTGACTTCCCCATAATTGTTGACGGTATCACTATCCTTCCTTCTGCACAAGTCCGCTGCCTTGAAGTGACTCGACTCCAGTCTTTCCTTCAGCCCCTACATCCAATCACGCTCATCATCTTGCCGCAATCACCTCCGCAATATTGCCAAAATTCGTCCATTTCTGACTGTCAACACCACCAAGCAACTTATCCACTCGCTTGTTATCTCCCGCCTGGACTACTGCAACAAACTCCTGACTGTCCTTCCTATCTCCCGTCTCTCCCCCCCCTGCAGTCCATCCTAAACGCATCAGCCTGGCTTATCCATCTCACCCGTCGCTCTGTCTCTGCTGCTCCTCTCTGTGAGTCCCTACACTGGCTCCCCATCCACAGCAGAATCAAATTTAAGTTACTCACCCTGACCTACAAAACCCTCACTAACGCCACCCCTTACTACCTGTCCTCACTAATCACCAGATACATCCCAGCCCGTTCCCTAAGATCCAACAATGACCTGCGCCTGGCATCCTCCACCATTACCTCTTCACATGCCAGACTGCAGGACTTTTCTCGTGCAGCACCGACCCTATGGAACGCGCTTCCTCGCAATATCAGACGGCCCCCAAATCTGGCTTCATTTAAACGCTCCCTAAAGACCCTTCTGTTTAGGGAAGTCTACCACCCGACTCTGTAACAAGACATCCAACCGACCCAAAAACAGTCCTCACCTCTCCCTGCATTAACTCGTCACTGCAGCCCCCCTCCTGTTAACTTTCTGCCCCTCACCCATCTAGATTGTAAATTCCCACAGGAATAGGGTCCTCATATCCTCCTGCATCTGCAGGCAGCAATAATGACCTTCTCCTGTATGTATTGCAGAATTGTCCTGTCTTTACCCATTGCACCTTGTACAGCGCTGCGTAATGTGTTGGCGCTTAATAATAATAATACCTGTACAGTATGTGATGCACTTGGAAAGGACTTGCGATGTCAGCAGATAGACCTATGGATTCCGGGGTCACTACAATGTTGCAGGATTTGCATTCCTCACCCACCAGTTCTACAGGCCGCAGACACATAACAAAATCATCGAGCTCAGAAGTGTTCGACTGTAGAAGATCTAAAGACACAAACGAAGTGGCAATTGAAATGTAAATAAAATTTAAAACCACAACAAACAGATGTGTCAAACTTTTACACATGTTCATCGCAGTAATTTTCCAGAATTACTTTTTTCACCCCCAGACTGGACCACTAGAAATCGCTGGTAGATCCAGAGACGTGGCATAGGGGCATTTGCACCCCCCGAGCTGCAGTCCCGTTGTAGATGATAGAGGACCTTTGGATGTTTGAAACCCTGTGTCTCCGGTTGGCTAAACTCTACCTAGACAATTGAGGCGTCATTGGAAAGGCCAGAGTCTGACCTTCCCAATGATGCCAAACCTGACCATGTACAATGTAAAAGTAAAATGCAAGAGAATCCGTGTGGTTCTCAATTTTGTTTAAAATTGTGTATTGGAAAGCAAAATGGCTCAGAAGCAAAGGGGTTAACTTCTATGTATCAAACCTCTGGAGTTTACTTGACAAGGCTGTTTCCTGGATACAAATCAATTATAATATATTATATTATATACAAATACAATACATATATGCTCTGTATTTGTCTTTTCAGTGTGTGTCTATATACAGCTGTGTAGGAGTGTGTACCAGGGTGCATATCTCACAAATGTCCCCGTTTTTGAGGGACAGTCCATATTTTGGGCCCAAATCCCCCTTCCCCTCTTTTTTTTCTAATGTTCCTCCTTTTAGGAACTCCAAAATATCCAGGGAGTGCAGGTGTAGAACAGAGCTGCACAGCAATAAAACTCCCAGCAATGAGTCTATAAACTATAATAAATGTAAATAAAGATACTTTGATTTTAGTTAAACATTTTGACATAAATGGTTTAATATTTTGTGATGCCGCCTGTAAAATTTACGAATAGCCGAGTTTCGGAGGCTTTAGCGGCTTCCCTCAAGGGTGTGTTTATAGCTATGTATGCGTTTGTGTCGCTGAGTTATATGGCTTTGTATGGGTGTCAGTGTGTGTATGGCCCTGCATCGTGTTATTGCTCTTGGTGCTTGATTCTCAGCGACAGAGCATGTGCCAGAGTGTAGAGCATTGCTGTGTGGTGTCAGGTGTCACCTGAGCCGCATGATGACAGAACCTGTCAGCAATGCTCTGGAGGGAGTGAGTGTGACGGGCGCAGCCTGTGATTAGGTGCTACACTGCAAACCCAACACCAGCTCTTAGCCAAAACTGGTAGAGTGCCCCCCCCTCCGTGTCTGGATCTGCCCCTGCAAGAGACACCCATTTACCTTTCTCAGGCAGCACTTCCAGTCCTTTCGGCTTTGGAGATGCAGCCACTGGCAGCTCATATGCTTCCGACATCAACTTAAAGATCATAACTTCTAACTCTGCAGAGATGCCTATGTAACCAGCGCAAAACGTGATGTGAGACGGGACGATGCCCACAACGTGTAAAACAAGGGAGCGATCAAAGTCCAACACTGGCTCATCCTGGAGGAGAACCAGGTACCTTAAACTGAACACTATCAGCTTAGTCCTGCACCCGACAAGAAGGTCGCCCCGCATAGGGCAGCAAGCAAGACACAGCGGCGGCTCGGACAGCGGCATTTCTATGATCTCCATCTGATCTCTTGCAGACGCAGAATGAAGAGATTCTTTTGAAATTCCAACCATCCGTACGCTGACTCTGGAGGACCCGGTGGCCTGGCATCTCCAGTTCACGTAAGTCCGCAGGGAGGAAACGTTATTTTTTTCTTCAATGGTAACCAAGTAGTCCCCTAAAATAAATAATAATAGAATGAATGCAGATTTAAAGGTTTTAACAATACTCCCACTTAGTTACTAAAGTCACATCACAGCTGCCCTGACAGCAGACATTTTGGGCTTCAAAACAAAGGTTAAAATAAAAAAAATAGTAACCAAAAAACATGGCATTAAAAAAAGAATTCATTAATCAGATTGTTTTTTGAGGGATTAGATGGGATTAGAAGGTTCACACCACCAACCAGTTAACAAGCAATACGTAGAAATATCGATAATCAGGATACATGATGCTTAGCGTTTAATCAGACTGCATTAAAAAGAAAACATAAAATGACAAACAATAGAAACGGTTGAAAGAGGCGCTCTAAGGAGCTAACTATGTAATAACTGGGACAATAAATTGCATTTGCTAGTGATTCGGCTGGGTATCTACTAATAGAGTATCTGTCTAAAAAGACACAAGCAGCACAAGTAAGGCTAGGGTCAGATGAGCGCATTTTGTACGGACTGTGCGTCCGTGCAGTACAGACGTACTTTCTGACTCATGACAAGGTAGTGGCCACACAGTCGGTTTTTTTCACTGACGTATTTTTTTGACTGATGTACCAGGGAAAATAAATTACAATGAAAAAACATTCTGTCCGTCAAAAATGCTGGATGTATAAATGCAGTCCGTCTGACCACGCTCCATCACTCACACACAAAGCTATGCGGACGTTGTGGACGTGGCGCACTCCGCACGTCCGTTCTAGCAGTATTACGTTCTTGCCTAACCTGCGTCCGTTTGCAGCGTCCGTCAGCCCCCGCACTTCTGTGCGGACGTACTTCGTGTGTGGGGCTCCATTTAACACAATTGTATGCTATCACGGACGTACTTATGTGCGGCAACACGGACGTTAACACTGCGCTCGTCTGACCCCAGCCTAAGCAGAGCAGGGAACGCTAGACATTTTTTACGTTTTATTTGCTATATACCTTCCGAAGTCGCATCGGAGGTTATTAACGTTTAGCTAAACAGTACGTAACACATTGCTTTAGAGAAGCCAATCATCTCACTCCATAATCCCCCTCTGTTCATTTTCTGCTGCATCTTCCCGCATAGCCCACATGCACCCGCTACTTCACATTCTCTATTAACACTCACCTACTGTGCCGCCCTTATCCATTAGATTGTAAGCTCTTGAGAAGGGTCCTCTCACCTACTGTACTGTGTGTTTATTTGTGGTTCTGCCTCCCACTGTACAGCGCTACGGAACTTGTTAGCACTTACTTGTAACTGCTCTGCACAAGCCGAATGATCGATCAGAATAGTTGTTATTTATTCTCATTAAATCGACTAGTTGCTTCAGCCCTGTATTCATTTACTTTGAGAGAAAGTATTTTACCAGGAAGGATACATTGAGATTTCTCTCGTTTTCAAGAATGTCCTTTCAACTCCTCATCTGCTGAATTTTGAATATATTGGAACAAGGTAATTACTGAGCAGGACAATGGGTGGGGGTCCTCTGCCCCCCCCCCCCCCATATGAAAACATAATCCCATCCAGGGTTGCCAGATAGGTGAAATGCAGGAGAATGGACTGGAGAAGTGAAAATTCTAGGTCAAAATAGCCAAACCAGAAAAATTCTCCCATTTATCTCACTTTCCAAATCGGCTATTTGGTCTAGATTGTTCTCTTCTCCTGCCAGTTCTCGTGGTTTTCACCTTTCTCTGAATAAGTCTGTCAGGGTTATTCAGAGAGCGGTGAAAAGAAGGAGAATGACTGGAGAATGGAAAATTCTAAGTCAAAATAGCCGATTTGGAAAGTGAGATAAATGGGAGAATGTCTGGTTTTGCTATTTTGACCTAGAATTTTCCATTCTCCAGTCATTCTCCTGGTTTTCACCTTTCTCTGAATAAGTCTGTAGGTCTTCCTAGACACATATCTTTAGACAACCTTGCAGTATCTACAATCCACAGGTAAGAAAGCAAAGATGAATCCCAGGCGGCATGCTTTGACTAGAGCGGTTGTTCATTTAGCCCCAAAATTTTGGTGCTTTCTAGGTCAGCGCTTCAATTTCGCCAACTCTGCAGTGAGTTCACTATTCACTGCAGGGTGACCGAAGATGGGAGTCTCCAATGACTGCCGAACACACGAAAAAAAAAAAAAAAAGACTTTTTGCTGAAAATGAAAAAACGGTTGAATAATAAAAAAAATTAAAAACATTTTTAAATATTTTCTAACATTGAATCCTATGGGATTCGCCTGTTTAGGCTCGTGTCAGACAAGCGCACTGATCACGTCCGTGATGCAGCACCGACTGCGGATGTACGTCCGCACCGACTGCAGACGCATAACGGACGAAGCAAACAGATGCAGGTTAGGCAAGAACGTAAATCCGCTAGAACGGACGCATAAAGTGCGCTGCGTCCGCAACGTCCACATAGCTTTGTGTGTGAGTGATGAACGAGGTCAGACGGACTGCATTTATACGTCCAGCATTTTTGACGGACAAAATGGTTTTCATAGTAAAAAAAAAAAAAAAAAAAAAAAAAAAACACTGTGGCCACTGCTGCGTTTTCCGTCAGACTAACGCATTTTGAACATGCGTTTAGGCGCACTTAAATCACGGCCGCGGTAGCAGCAAATAATGCGCAATGACAGCCAATATACAAAGTACGGCCGCACGAAAGTCTGGCCGCGCAACGCAAGTGGAAAATGAACGCATTTTTTCGAGAACGCAGAACCGCTAGTACTGACGTACAGAGTGCGCTGCGTACGCTAGCGACGTGTGTGCGTGATTAGGAGACGTCAGACGCTGCTCATGTCCGGCTAACATAACGTCAAGACACCCAAAGTTTCCTGGTTTGGATCTGTAAAAATCACGCACGAAAATGCGCGTCGTCTGACCATTTTTGCGCATTCCGTGAAAAAAATACGTCAATGCGTTCGGACGCACTTTTTGACGGTCGCTGCGAATAATGTGTTTGTTTGACTCTAGCCTAAAAATCAGGGCATTTCTGTCAGGTACTGTACCAGGGTGGTACAGAAATTGCAGGATTCTGAGCCCGGGATGCGGTGATGCCAAAACAGGGGTCTGCGGTGAGATTGCTGCTGGAGGCAGCAAAACAAATAAACTTGAAGCAGGGGGAAAATCAGGAAACAGACTGGGACAGCAGAGTCTTGAACATACAAGGAGGGTTTGGTAACGGCAAGGTTTGGTTCAAGAGAGCCACAACACACTGCTCTTTCTGAAAGCAGAAAACAACTAATGTTGAAGCAGGGAACAGAAGGGTGTGGCACTTTTATTACCAGATAGGTCAGATGACCTGGAGTGTGTTTTAACTGTTTAGCTTCTGGAACACAGCGCTGGTAACAAACAGGACATGAAGTGCAGGATTGGAAGGGTTCTGCCCGGCATGGATCAGGAGCCTGACAATTTCACTGACATGTCGGCGTTATCTGGATAAACAATTACTACGAGACAATTTCACTGCCGCCGAAGATCGCCGAATTGTGGCAAAAACTACTTTGTTTCGCTGTCAATTCGCCAGTATTTGGCGTGACCAGGCAGCAAATTCAAAACTAAAAAAAATACTGTAGAGTAAACTTTGTGCTGGGCAGTGGGTGCTGGGATTCCTGTGCAGATGTACACTCCTTTGCCAAAATAATACATGACACGGGGTACAAAAAAAAAAAAAAAAAAAAAAAGTGTATTTAGTCTCAAAGCAGCTTTACAGAAATAAAAAAGGCAAATAAAAATTATTTGTAAAATGTAATAAGGCTTTGCAATACAAGTTTCACTGATGCTTGCCCAGATCCACCAGCGAAACTTGTATTGCAAAGCCTTATTACATTTTACAAAATAATTTTTATTTGCCTTTTTATTTCTGTAACGCTGCTTTGAGAATAAATACTCTTTTTTTGGTACCCCCGTGTCCTGTATATTTCATTGGCAAAGGAGTGTACATCTGCACAGGAATCCCAGCACCCAGAGGAAAGAGGCAGGTTTTTGGTTTGATTATATTATTGAATAAAATTTATTTCCATTATTTTGGATAATTATTTTTGGGATAACAAATTATTTTGTGTTTCAAACCTTCGCTGACTGCATGTGTTTACTAGACTCTTGCTTGCACGGATTTCAGGGAGTTATTCCTACAGAATACAGGCTTATATAGACTATATAAATACAACACATTTCCTTTCCAAAAAAATTTAAATGCTTTTAGACACAAAATTTTGAAAAAATTAGACAGCCAGGGAGGTTAAAGCACGGACCCCTTCCGGGTGCATATTGTAAGGGGGGGGGTCACAACATTTCTTACCGATGTCGCAGTATTTCATGTGTATCACTTTGCCCAGCGTGTTAAAGCTGCACAGCGGCTGGCACAGGTCCTTACACACCGTGAACACCTCCACTTTACAGCCACCGGCACAGGTCACAAACACGCAGTCTCGGCCGCTGCAGAACACCTCTGGCACCTGCTTGGTGGGCACAATCCGCTGGGAGCCATAGGGGTGGCAGTTGTACAGCTGGACCATTTTCTCCAATTTGCTTGCAACAGCCTTGTTACTTTATTTTCCCAAAAAATCCCCACACCTTCAACTCCACATCCTTGATCTGATGTATTTAGATTATCGTTTAAGCTCCTCGAGGTCTCTGCTCCATCAGCTATTGCTGCACATCCCTGTCATCAGCATGCAACGCCTCCTGCATAGAGAACACAAAGGTAAAGACAAACTAATTACATCAGCCATTTATTGCGAAGGCATTAAAAAACTATGAAACCTTTATTTTGTCACAAATATTAGCAATTATCATCAATTTCTAAAATATCATGTAGACCAACAGGGGAAAAAAATAAGATGCATACAGACCTTGACATCAGGTGCAGCAGGATTCCATGGTATGTGTTTATACTGGCCTGGTTTCATGTACATTTCCACCCAGGGCAGCACTGGCTGTTTATGCAGGGCAGTGCCTGGGTGCCATGGCTGTGTGTTCATGTGACTGCAGCCAGCCTTACACTGGAGATCACTTCCTGCTGCATCATGTGACCCCTATTAGCAGATCACGTGCTGTCAGAGGGAGCATCACTAGAGGGCGCTGGGGATTCACACAGCTCTCACTGAATACAATAGGGGTTTATTCATTAACCTTCGAAGTTGCCACCGAATTGTAATTTCGGGCCAATTTGTTTATCCACTAAACCAGGGGTCAGCAACCTTGGCACCCTGATGTTTTGGGAACTACAACTCCCACAATGCTCAGGCACCCATTAGGCTGACTGAGCCACACGGGAAATGTAGTTCCCAAAACATCAGGGAGCCAAGGTTGCTGACCCCTGCACTAAGCTGTCAATTCACCAAATACTGGCGAATTGACAGCAAACTATGGTGCAATTCCCCCATAAAAGACTATCATGTCTTCTATTCGCAGAACGCCGAACTGCACTGAAATTCCTGCAAAATGCCCTGATTTTCAGTATTTTATTTCGATGGGTTTAAAACAGGCAAATCCCATAAGAGTCAATGTAAAAATGGAACATCGTGACATTCAGTGTCTCCATGCGGTATTCCCACTTCCAGTCGCTGTCAATCATCAGTATCTGGGTTTGGTTTGGAGCAGGTGACAGCCACCAGGTGCAGATAATATATAATGCAAATTTTACTTACAGTCTCTTTTTTCCTGTCTGTATTCTGGAGTGGGTGTTTTATTAGCGCCTGGCCCCGGAAAGAAGTGCAAAGCTGCCCGATACCAGATACTATTTGTCAGGGCTGGCCCTAGACATTGTGCTGCCTGGAGCGAAGGATGAAATGCTGCACCCCCCCCTCAAAAAAAAAAAAACACGCAGCGTGTATGAGCGTATCACAGTGCACCACAGCAATAAAATTCAAACACTCATACACACCGTACATTAGAATTTTCTTGCTGTGGAGCTCTGTGATACAGTAATGTGAGGTGTGTATAACTGAGCCCAGCGTCGCATACCCAGCAGTGCCCAGCGTCACATACCCAGCAGAGCCCAGCGTCACATACCCAGCAGAGCCCAGCGTCGCATACCCAGCAGTGCCCAGCGTCACATACCCAGCAGTGCCCAGCGTCACATACCCAGCAGAGCCCAGCGTCACATACCCAGCAGTGCCCAGCGTCACATACCCAGCATTGCCCAGCGTCACATACCCAGCAGAGCCCAGCGTCACATACCCAGCAGTGCCCAGTGTCACATACCCAGCAGTGCCCAGCATCACATACCCAGCAGTGCCCAGTGTCACATACCCAGCAGTGCCCAGCGCCACATACCCAGCAGAGCCCAGCATCACATACCCAGCAGTGCCCAGCATCACATACCCAGCGGTGCCCACACATGGATATATTTGCCCCCAGGCTCACTCATGGATATATTTGCCCCCAGACTCACTCATGGATATATTTGCCCCCAGGCTCATGGATATATTTGCCCCCAGACTCATGGATATATTTGCCCCCAAGCTCGCGGATATATTTGCCCCCAGGCTCATGGATATATTTGTCCCCAGGCTCACTCATGGATATATTTGCCCCCAGGCTCATGGATATATTTGCCCCCAGGCTCATGGATATATTTGCCCCCAGACTCATGGATATATTTGCCCCCAGACTCACGGATATATTTGCCCCCAGGCTCACTCTTGGATATATTTGCCCCCAGGCTCACGGATATATTTGCCCCCAGGCTCACGGATATATTTGCCCCCAGGCTCACACATGGATAGATTGCCCCCAAGCTCACCTATGCAGGCCCCTCCGACGGGCAGATCCTGCGGTCGCCGCATTCCTTCCTTCAACGAGCGGCAGCCTCGTGAGTATCTGCCGCTCGCCTGGGATCCACCCTCCAGCCTGCCGCGTTCTCGCGAGATCACGTGATCTCGATCGCGGCAGGCTGGCGGATGGATCTCAGGCGAGCGGCAGATACTCATGCGGCTGCCGCTCGTTGAAGGAACGAACGCGGTGGCCGCACGATCTGCCGCCGCCTTATAAAATAAAGTGCAGAGCGCAGCAGCGGTGCCGGGGGCTGAAATTTGCTGCCCCCGAATTTCTGCCGCCTGGCGCCGCTGCTCCGCTCTGCACCATTGTCGGGCCGGCCCTGCTATTTGTTCCCAGTCTCACTCTGCTCCTGGCGAGGGGAAGCGGTGGATCGTGCCACCCTTTCCACCACAGGATCAGAGGTGAGTATGGGATTTGGGGGGTTAGAGTGTGTGTGTGGTGTATGATTTTGCAAATGCTAAATCACATAACACCAGCTTTAAGAAATACCGTCTCCGGGTGGAAGCGCAAGCTACATTGGCATAGCCTGTGCATCCATGCGAAGCTGCATATTATAGTCACCTATAATAAGTATAGGAGACGTTTTTTGTACAGTAACTTCATGCAGGGAATTGCACCACTCGAGCCGCAAGCCCAGTTTGCGGCAGGAGTGTAATGGCAATCCCCATCGATAAGATAACTACAGCAGACGATAATGTCTTATCGACAACAGTTGAATAGGGCCCCAGATGTTTCTGAACTACATGTCCTAAGATGGGCAGTTACAAGAATGGCTCAGCATCATGGGACATGCAGTTCAGAAACACCTGCTGTGCCAAGGTAAGCCATCACTGCGGACTAGTATATCCTGGACCATAGTTAGCTGGTTCCATACCTCCCATGTGTATCTGATTAGACGTGAAAGGGGACCTACAAAAATAAATGGCCCTATGGAATGCCCATAGACCAGGGGTCAGCAACTTTGGCTCCCTGCTGTTTTGGGAACTACATTCCCATGTGGCTCAGTCAGCCTAATGGGTTACTGAGCATCTTGGGAAATGTAGTTCCAAAACAACAGGGAGCCAAGGTTGCTGACCCCTGCCATAGACTTATACAGGGGTAGAATGACACCACGGAATCCCCATAGACTTATACAGGGTAGAATGACACCATGGAAAGCCCATAGACTTACATAGGATAGAATGATGCCATGGAATGCCCATAGACTTACACAGAGTAGAATGACACCATGGAAAGCCCATAGACTTACATAGGATAGAATGATGCCATGGAATGCCCTTAGACTTACACAGAGTAGAATGACACCATGGAATGCCCATAGACTTACACAGGACAGAATAACACCATGGAATGTCCGTAGACTTACACAGGACAGAATGACACCATGGAATGTCCGTAGACTTACACAGGACAGAATGACACCATGGAATGTCCATAGAGTTACACAAGACAGAATTACACCATGGAATGCCTATAGACTTACACAGGATAGAATGACACCATGGAATGTCCGTAGACTTACACAGGACAGAATGACACCATGGAATGTCCGTAGACTTACACAGGACAGAATGACACCATGGAATGTCCATAGAGTTACACAAGACAGAATTACACCATGGAATGCCTATAGACTTACACAGGATAGAATGACACCATGGAATGCCCGTAGACCTTAATGTCTAAGAGAGTCTAATTGTGCAGGGGAAAGAGTTCCATAAAAAGGGGGCAGCTCAGGAGAAGTCCTGAAGGAGAGAGTTGGGCGTGCAGGTATAAGGAGATGGTAACATCAGATCATTGGCAGAGCTAAGTGGTCGGGATGGGATATACCTGCTAATAAGAGAGGAGATGTAGGCAGGAGCGCGGTTATGGAGATCTTTGTACACGAGCACCTATATTTTGAAACACGGAATCGCGATTCTAACCCGGAGGTGGCTGACATCTTGGGTGTCAGCCAAGCCTCCAGGTCACCCCCCAACCACTGACATCCTCACCATATGTGTGAGGACGTCAGTGGGCCAGTGGCAAGTGGAGATAGGGGTATCCCCGTATCTCCCGATCCGTGGCAGCTAGAGGGTCGTGTTTGATATCATTGGAAAGGCCTGATCATGGCCTTTCCAACGATTCAAATAAATAACAAAAATAACATAATAAAAAACTAATTGGGGTTTTTTAATAAAAAAATTGGAGGGTTTAATTAAGTAGGACTTACGCTGGCATCTCAAAATGATGAGCATAATGGAATGAGCTCAGTGCACAGAGGTGAACTGGCTCAGTGAAGGGGTTAAAAAGCAAAAACATGTAAAAATTGTGTATTTCTAATCTCAGGACAAAATTCCAAAACTATTTAGCCTGGGTCTTTTTTGGGCGGATTTTGGGGATTAAATTTCGAAAAAGTGTGTTTTTACCATTTTTTCATCATATTTCATATTTTTTTTATAGTAAATTATAGGATATGATGGAAATAATGTTATCTTTAGAAAGTTAATTTAATGGCGGGAAAAAGGGTGTATAATATGTGTGGGTTCCATAAATGAGTAAGAGGAAAATTTGACCTAAACACGAACAGCGCAGAAACGTAAAAGCAGCAGCGGGATGTTCGTAAAAAGGTCGGAGTGGCTAAACCCGCTCGTTTGACCTAATATTGTTATACACAATGGTTCACAGCTGCTCTGACCCTGCGTTTTAAACAACTGTGTGTGAGCACCCGTTACCTTAATGTTTAATTTCACCTGTGATCCCTTTCACTCAATGATCTTGAAACCATATTTGAAGAGTATAGTGATGTAATGTGTGTGCTAAAGCTTCTCTGTAAATTACCTTGCCCTCACTAAAAATGGCCGCTGACTATTGCAACTGGACACTTCACGGATGACGTCACGCTCGGCAGGTGTTCTGAACCGGAAACTTTGCTCCTGATTGGTTCCGGCGTCCGTACTGTATTTGGAAACGCCTACAGTGGGCGTGTATACAGAGCGGGCGCGAATCTTCCAGCTGTATCTGCTGCAGGAGCAGAGCCTGGCAGATATAACCCGGGCCGGCGGACTGGACGACTGAGAGCTGGGCGCGCCTCCCTGTCTGAGCCTGCACTGACCCCCTGTAACAACACCAGCAGCATGTCCTGGAGGTACAGCGGTGCCAGGTAAAGGCCAGACCGCCCCCTGACCCGCGCAGGAGCTGGTCCTTATTGAGCCCCCCATGACCCACGCAGGAGCTGGTCTTTATTGCGCCCCCCCTGACCCGCGCAGGAGCTGGTCCTTATTGCGCCCCCCCTGACCCGCGCAGGAGCTGGTCCTTATTGCGCCCCCCCTGACCCGCGCAGGAGCTGGTCCTTATTGCACCCACCCCCCCTGACCCGCGCAGGAGCTGGTCCTTATTGCGCCCCCCCTGACCCACGCAGGAGCTGGTCCTTATTGCGCCCCCCCTGACCCGCGCAGGAGCTGGTCCTTATTGCGCCCCCCCTGACCCGGCAGGAGCTGGTCCTTATTGCGCCCCCCCTGACCCGCGCAGGAGCTGGTCCTTATTGCGCCCCCCTGGAGATTTCTCATTATTGTAAAGGCGTATGATTAGTTTTATTTCTGTGTATAAATAATTGTTACATTACTTTTTATTCAATAAAATGTTGCTGGGACTGAGTGAGTTTTCTTTGTGTGCAGATGCAGCCGCATCCCTCGGGTGTGAGTATTGCAGCTTGTCATTCCTCTGCTCGGGCTGTGAGGCCTGGACAATCCGACACATCTTTGCGTCACAGGGAGGTTCTCTGCGTCACAGGGAGGTTCTCTGCGTCACACCTGAGTTCATTGAGTGGGGGTTGTGAGTGTATGGAGAAGGTGCTTGATGCTGGTACACGTGCTGTCCTGTTCTATTCCTGCCCCAACACTCACCCATTAAATGATATTTCTGCCAGTTCTAGTATAAAGGCTGCATGTCCTCTCAGTCACACCATGCACTTTATATTTGTGTTTTTTGTAAAATGTAATTTCTGACTCTCTCCTCCCCCCGGGGTATCCCTGAAGCTGTCACACTGGGTATGTGAATACTCATAGGAATGTGTGCTCATGCTCACAGGGTTCCTATTAGTGTACACAGTGGTGGTTGCTTTCACTTTCGTTTCCTCTCCTGGCTTTGTCCCTGTGTGGTTTCTGCTCTTTGGTATATTTTTTTTTTATCAGGGCAGAAACCAGGGTATTAATAATGTGTCACTCTCTTAGTATGTGTGCTGGCAATATAGTAATATAATTTGTCAATATTTCATATTTAATGTCAGAGACTCTCCATATGAAACCTGATGACTGACTGCAGTGGAAAATTCCACGCATGAACTTGTGTGACAGAGGACTACATAATGCTTTTTTTGTCCATTCATTGAAGGACACTACATGTCATTGTGAATGCAGTACGCTGTAATACTTTTTCGTATCTCCTTTTAGAATTGGCGCCAAAGTAACATATCAGTGTTTCGGCAAAATAAATTCTGTCTACTCTCGTGGCTCTTTAAGAGAGTGGAAATAAAAACTATTGGGGGTTCCAAGATCCACGTCTTTCCCTGTAGCAGATGATGTGGTACAAGGATGAGTTATTCTGTGCAGGTCCCATTGTGTGGTTTAGTAGGGGGACTATTTTATGCATGGGTGGTCCCAAAATTAATGGCTGCGATCCTGTAGAATGATCCCATTCTTCCCACGTCTGGCTGGGTGTGCGTAAAGAAGCAGAGGAACATACGGATTCCCTGGCTAACACGGGATGGCTGCGACTTCTTACCCATACATCTATATACTAAACCAATGCATTGGCCAGCTCTAATGACAATAATACCATCACTATATAACGTACAATACTGTCATTTTGGCGACTGTTTATCCATGAACCCAGGGCCTGATGGCACCCTGTGGTTATCAGACAAAATGACAAACCCTTCTGGAGAAAATTCTGTCATTTCAGTAATCAGAATTCCGAAGAAGAGTGCTGTCCTTACAGTATATGTATTATTATTCTTTATATAGCCCCAGCGTATTCCGCAGCGCTGTACAATGGGCACAATATAGACAACGTGCTGCGATATTCTTTTTGGACAGCAATGGCTTCCACCGTGGTGTCCTCCCATGTACTCCATTCTTGTTTAATGTTTTCCTTATTGTAGATGTGTCAACAAAAATGTTAGTATGTGCCAGAGATTTCTGTAAGTCTTTAGCTGACACTCTAGGATTCTTCTTTACCTCATTAAGCATTCTGCGCTGTGCTCTTGCAGTCATCTTTACAGGACGACCACGCCTAGGGAGAGTAGCAACAGTGCTGAACTTTCTCCATTTGTAAACAGTCTGTTTTACCGTGGACACATGAACATCAAGGCTTTTGGAGATACTTTTGTAACCCTTTCCAGCTTCATGCAAGTCAACAATTCTTGATCGTAGGTCTTCTGAGAGCTCTTTTCTGCGAGGCATGGTTCACATCAGGCAGTGCTTCTTGAAACCAGTAAACCCAAAACTGGTGTGTGTTTTTTAAAGGGCAGGACAGCTTTCAGCAACACATCCAATAATATCACACTGATTGGACTTAAGGTTGGCTCACTCCTGGCTCCAATTAGCTCTTGGAGAAGTCATACGGCTAGGGGTTCACATACTTTTGCCACCCTGCACTGTAAATGTTTACAAGTTATGTTCAGAAAACATATAATGTTTGTTGTGTTATTTTTAAGCAGACTGTGTTTTTCAAATTGTTGTGACTTCGATGAAGATCAGAGCACATTTTATGACCAATTCATGCAAAACTCCACGTAATCCCAAAGGGTTCACATACTTTTTCTTGCCACTGTAATTCTGCAGTGACTGGGGAGCCAGTGAAGGGATTCGCAGAGCGGAGCAGCAGAGGCTGAGCGGCAGGTGAGGTGGATGAGCCTGGCAGAGGCATTCAGAATGGATTGTAGGGGGCAAGAGAGGGATGCCAGCAAGAAGATTATTACAATAGTCAAGTCGGGAGATTACAAGGGCGTGGATGAGTTGCTTTGTGGTGTCAGGGGTAAGGAATGGTCGAATTCTGGAAATATTACGTGGTTGGTAGTGGCAGGAGTAGGAAAGAGACTGGATGTGGGGGATGAAGGAAAGAGGAGAGTCAAGTGTAACTCAGACAGCGAACCTGGCTTGATTGGGAGATAGTAATACCTCAACCATGATGGCAAAGTCAGGAGGTGGGGAGGCCTTAGAGGGAGGAATTAGTAGGAGCTCAGTCTTGGACATGTTAATCTTTAGGTGGTGAGAGACCATCCAGGAGGAGATGCCAGATAAACAGTCACTGACTTTAGAGAGATCAGGGTTAGAGCGGTAGATCTGAGTATCCTCAGCATAGAGGTGGTAATTAAAGCCAAAGCTGTTTATCTACACCACCTCCCTGGGAAAAATCCTAGAGAAGAGCAGAGGACCTAGGACATGGTGTACACCCACTGATAAAGTCATTGAAGAGGAGTTACCAGCAGATGACACCGAGAAGGACCTGTTAGAGAAGAGTGAATCCAAGAGCGTGCAGTGTCACAGAGAGAGAGGAGAGTCTGTAGAAGGAGGGGAATGGTCAAAAGCAGCCGAGAGATTAAGCAGGATGAGAATAGAATAGTGGCCGTGTTTTTTTTCGTTATAGCAGTTAGGAGGTCATTGGTAACTTTGAGGGCAGTTTCAGTTGAGGGTAGGGGGTCGAGTAATTATATCGATAATACGGCCTTACAATTTTATTTAATAACCGTAATGATCCATCATCCGAAATGCTTTGGACCAGAAGTCTTCTTTTGGGTTTTGGCATATAATATAGTATTATTTGTAGTGGGGTGTTTTTTCTTTGCACCAGCATATTCTGTAGCGTGGTGCATGGGTTACAGTAAGTTAGGGTAGTGCATACTTACACAGAAATGAGGTAGTGAGGACCTGTGCTCACTAAAGAGCTTACCATCTAGAGCACAGTGGTTCCCATGCCTGGTCCCCAGTGCCCCTAATGGCCAGATTTTGCAGATCACCTTGGCAGGGGGTCAGCAACCTTGGCTTCCTGATGTTTTGGGAACTACATTTCCCATGTGGCTCAGTCAGCCTGATGGGTGACTGAGCATCTTGGGAAATGTAGTTCCCAAAGCATGAGGTAGGCAAGGTTGCTGACCCCCAACCCTGGGGGAAATGCAGACTGAATCCTGCTATCACTGAGCATCAAATCATATCACCTGTGCTGTGCTTCACATATCTGGCAAACACAGCCTGTTAGGGGTGCAGTTGAGCACCGCATCTCAAAAGGATGAGATGTTGGAGATGGGCCTCATGTCTAGACACCTTATACACACCCTGAAGGTCACTTTATACAGTATTTTTTTAAAAATAATTTTGTCCACTTGTCAGCTGTGAAATTCCTCTCTTTTTTTCTTCCCCCCTCCTGTCCCTGCTCAAAACATTTAGATTTTTGGATAATTTCAGACAAGGGATACTCATCCTGTATGTGACAAAGCCGCGCTTTACACATTTATATCAAAGGAAGCAATAAGAAAACCATTTTTACATTTCACATTTATGGGAGTCAGAGATGGCTTTACATATCTAGATTAGATTGCAAAATCCAGACATTTTGGAGCCAGAGGTGGCAACCTGGCCCCTTCATTTGTGAAGCCATGAATCGAGGGAAACGAAAAGTTGTCTTGCGTTGCTTTACCAGATTTATGGCACTGTCATATCATTAAATTACAATTTCTTTTTTTCTTGTTACAGTGGTTCTTCCTGGAATTTCCTGCAGTCCGTGCAGTATGGAAGGACCGGAAACCCCTCCATATTTTCTTCTCCAGACATACTATTCAAGTTTGAGGCTGATCACATTCTGTCAAACGATGATTCCATGTCCGCGGAGGAAGATCTTGAGTCTTCAGTTCTGTTCGGATCATTGAAGGGGTCTGTGGTCGGCTTGCGATATTACACTGGAGTGGTATGTGTATATGTTTACCCAGTGACGGCATGTAGATGTGAGTTCAGATGGAAAATTGGAGATCAGTTAGTGCATTGTATGTTGCAGAAAACAAATTGCTTCCCAGGATCACCACATTATTCTGCTGCTACAATACCGAACACTGGACAGAACGATGGCCAGACGGTAAATGTGTAAAATTAAAAGCCCTCCTAGGTCAGTTTTGTCACGTATAGTCCCTATGTCCTGGGATCGCTTTGTGAAATGAGTACGGTAAACTGTGCCGGCGCTATGGAATCTGTTGGCATTATTTTCCAAGTAACTGGAAAAGTGTGTACATGAAATGTAGCCGGAGCCAGACAGGTTCACTTCATTAACGGCGCCGGACCAGACACAAGCAAGGATTGTCCAAACACGAGTCTCTTCAGGAAAGGCAAGAGCTTATTGTGTCGTCACACAAGTGCTCACACAGGATTGAATCGCTTAGAGTGAGCCCCGATTACACAGAGACATGAGGTTTTATGCCCCAAATACATAATTAGGTACATCCCCATTAGCCCACCTCCCTATGACACTCTATCCCACCCCACGTGGGTTAATACCTCCCATCATTAATTTGAACACAAAGAACATTCCACATATAACTATAAATTGATACACTTCTCGTTAGTTTGACAGTCTGTGATTTGTTTGTGCTGTCTTTCTCCGGGCAGTGCCTCCCTCCCTATCGGCTATGTTTATTCAGATGGCCTGGGGCCCGGTCTTCTATACTCCTTCGTCTTTCCGCGGGCCCCAACGACCTTGGAGTCGCTTTTCTCCTCCGTGCCAGGAACAGACAGAGATCTTTCATAAAGCTTTAATTGCTTTTCTGCTAATCTAAACGCATTCCTAAGTTTCTACGTATACCTCATTCTAGTCTCAGCTACAAACCTGTCTAGTTATATACAAGTGAACCAATATTCTGAACAAGATGGCCGCCTGTGTACAATGGCGGCCGTCTTCCAGCCTATTTCCACTTCAGCATGACTTAATTTATCCACATTCCAAGCAGGGGTGATGAGCATTTGAAAAAACCTTTTTGTTTGGTGCCTGACTTTTCAAAGGGTTTTTGGGAAGTCAGAGGTGTGAATGGCTTGCCCTTTGATCACAAGGAGATGGCTGATAGGCGTGGGTGCCTCCCTTCACACCCAGGCACAAAAGGAAAAATGGACACCTTCCATGGCCTACTGGAGCCAGGGTTGCCATGATTAAAACTAAAGGGGTTATTCAAAGAACATCGAATTGGCCACAAAATTGCACCGTATGGTGAATTTTCCTGTACGGTGCAATTTCGTGGCTATTCAAAAAGCTGGCAATTTGTTAAATATTGACGAACTACAGTGACCTTTGGCAGCTGTGAAATCCCCATAGAGCAGTAATAGTTAATCTATTCAGAGAAACCGAACAGCAGTGACATGCCTCCTAGGTATTATATATATGAAAATAGTGAATTTAATTACTTCGAGGTCTAAGCCCGCAGTCAGACAATCGTTTTTCAGAGCAGAAGGAACGTCCATGAGAGTGGATGTTCCTTCCAATCTGGCGCCAGTGTGGCTTGATCCTCCTATGGACAATTGCGCTTTGCAGCCCTGTTGAACGCACGTCATAGCGTTTCAATGGAGGCTTTCAGTGTGTGGCCGGCCCTGTCACAATACCGCTACGGGCGTTGGAAGGCATGTCAGTACAGGCGCACATAGTGCGCTCATCTGACATTGGCCTTAACCTCCCTGGTGGTGTTCTCAAGTGTGTCTCGGGGTTAAATTTCACCGCTGAGAGAGGTAACCCCGAGACCCACTCGAGCTGTATACATTACCTCTCCCTCGCTGATCTCTGCAGTCTCCTTCGTCGATCGCGTTTCCATCCTATGTCCGTTTATATGTATTTCGTTCCCTTTGGTTATTGTAAAGTGTTGCGGAAACTGTTGGCGCTATATAAATAATATTATTTATAATATTATTATTCTATTCCTTCTCGCGAGGAGGGAACCAGAAAGTAATGAGGTCGCGATCGCCAGAGGAGACTGCGGGGACATGCAGGGACAGGTGATGTATCCAGCGGCATCCCGAGTGTTGCTCGGGGTTACCGCTTCCAACATAGGAATTTAACCCTGAGCCACACTCGGGATACCGCTGGGGGGGGGGAGACTGCTTTCAGACAAGATATTTCAAAATAAATAGACCGCCAGGGAGGTTAAAAGTTTAGCTTTTGAGAAATGTTATGAGATCGTCCAGTAGCCGTTAATTCCATTCGCAATAGTTTTGTCTCCTGATGACTTCTTGAGTGATGTTCTTGGTCCTGTTGGATGGTAAAACTTCATAAACATGTACTTGTTTTGTAAACTGATGTCTTCTACTTCTAGTGTGGAAATAGAGAGGTTTGTGAGGGTCCTGAGAACGAGCAAACACCACTGGCCTGATCTACGGTGGGGCCTGCTCAGGTCTCACAGGGTTTTTGCTCAATTGTGCCATTACAAGGACGAATGCTCCATATGCAAATCAGTCTGCTCTCACCCAGAAAGGGTGGCCATTACTGATTGCCAAGGACGTCATCCCTGCACGACGAACGTTTCAGCCTTGTCAGCAGGGTATAGCTGCCACCCCTCTAGGCACCTTGAGCAAGGGGTCCATGTCTGGATGACACTGTAAACCTATAGTGAGGGGAAAAAAGATGTTTTGTCTTCTACGTCACCAAGCCACCACTGTCTATCATAGGCGTGTGTCTAGAACAATGTCATTTTATTTTTTTTGTCAGGGGAACGACTTTAGATGCTTGAAAGTCCTCAAACTCTTCAGATTTTGATGTCAAAAAGCATCTCGTGACACTTTCAGAAACTGGGATATATATCGATGAAATACCCAAGTTCCTAGTTAAAGAAAACAATGTTCTTGAACCCAGGACATACTTGAAAATGAGATCTCAATGTATCCATCCTGGTAAAATACTTTCTAAATAAAGGATGTGATTTATTTATTTCATTGGCCACAACACCATAGACACATTTATGTTCTTTAGTATAGGCACCTATAAAATCCTTAGTCGATAACGATGTGTTTAACTATGTCACCTGAGAACCACAAAACCACCTTCCTGTGCAGCAGCAGCCACTTAGCTGAGACACGTGCCCTTCTGGAGTGGGGGTGCTACGTGCCGAGCTTTATTTTGGTTTTGTGAATAACATTCTATATTTGATTGATCTACTGATAATGTGCTGCTCGCCGCTTTACTCGGAGCGCATTAGTGGTGCAATCTCTGTACTAGGATAGTTTACACCTGTAATTGTTATGAATGCGCTCCCTAGCGGTCAGAGAGGAAGAGAACCAATCAAAATGACACATGGACGCAACGCTATGTTATTGCTTCAAAAAGGTGATTATTATTGCTAGTTTACAAGTCTGAGCCAGCCATTGCTTCGAATGCAAGATCTACCGTATTTTTCGCTCCATAAGACGCACCTGACCATAAGACGCACCTAGTTTTTAGAGGAGGAAAACAGGAAAATTAAATATTCTGAAATCAAATAGTGTAATAATGGATATTGGCCCAGCTCCTCTCATGGATATACTGCCCCCAGCTCATGGATATACTGCCCCCAGCTCATGGATGTGCCCCAGCTCGCTCATGGATGTGCCCCAGCTCACCTGTCGCCGCCGCGTTAGGCTCCCTCTGAGCGTGCGTCCGGCGGCAGGAAGCTTGGGCACTCGCCTGGGGGAGCCACGTGACCGTGAGATCGCGGTCACGTGGCTCCCCCAGGCGAGTGCCCAAGCTTCCTGCCGCCGGACGCACGCTCAGAGGGAGCCTAACGCGGCGGCGACAGGTGAGCTAAGGCATATCATGGGACATTAGCTGGTGGAGAAAAGTGCGTCTTATGGAGCGAAAAATACGGTAAATGGTGCCATGCCTTGCAGCTCTGTTATACACCTGCACACTCCATCTGTATTGGACCTTTAAGAGAAAGGACATTGGGAAAAGAAAGCTCCCCCCTCCAACCTGCTGCCCTAGGCCCAGGCCTAGTGTTTGTATGCAAAATAGGGCCCTGGGGTACAGGTGGGCCAAAAAAGTATTTAGTCAGCCACCAATTGTGCAGGTTCTCCCACTTTAAAAAGATGAGAGAGGCCTGTAATTGTCATCATAGGTACACTTCAACTAAGAGACAAAATGAGGGGAAAAAAAATCCAGAAAATCACATTGTCTGATTTTTTTTAAAGAATTTATTTGCAAATTATGGTGGAAAATAAGTATTTGGTCAATATCAAAAGTCCATCTCAATACTTTGTTATATATCCTTTGTTGGCAATGACAGAAACATAGAAACATAGAAAAATGTCGGCAGATAAGAACCTTTCGGCCCATCTAGTCTGCCCAATTACATGGATACTTTACTTGGATTTATCTTTTTGTTTACAGAGGTCAAACGTTTTCTGTAAGTCTTCACAAGGTTTTCACACACTGTTGCTGGTATTTTTGCCCATTCCTCCATGCAGATCTCCTCTAGAGCAGTGATGTTTTGGGGCTGTCGCTGGGCAACACGGACCTTCAACTACCTCCTAAAGGTTTTCTATGGGGTTGAGATATGGAGACTGGCTAGGCCACTCCAGGACCTTGATATGCTGCTTACAAAGCCACACCTTCGTTGCCCGGGCGGTGTGTTTGGGATCATTGTCCTGCTGAAAGACTCAGCCACGTTTCATCTTCAATGCCCTTGCTGATGGAAGGAGGTTTTCACTCAAAATCTCACGATACATGGCCCCATTCATTCTTCCCTTTAGGCTAGAGTCAAACGAACGCATTATTCGCAGCGACCGTCAAAAAGTGCATCCGAACGCATTGACGTATTTTTTTTTTCACGGAATGCGCGAAAACAGTCAGACGACGCGTATTTCCGTGCGTGATTTTTTTTTTTTTTTTTTTTTTTTTTTACGGATCGTCAATAAAACACTTTTTGCATCTGGACGTTATGTAGGCTGGACATTAGCAGTGTCTGACGTCTCCTAATCACGCACACACGCCGCTATGTCGCCACAGCGCACTCTGTACATCAGTACTAGCGGTTCTGCGTTCTCGAAAAAATGCGTTCATTTACCACTTGCGTTGCGCGGCCGGACTTTCGTGCGGCTGTACTTCGTATATTGGCCGTTACTGCCCGTCATTTGCTGCTAATGCGGCCGAGATTAAGTGCGCCTAAACGCACGTTAAAAATGCGTTAGGCTGACCCCAACCTTACACGGATCAGTCGTCCTGGTCCCTTTGCAGAAAAACAGCCCCAAAGCATGATGTTTCCGCCACCATGCTTCACAGTAGGTATGGTGTTCTTTGGATGCAACTCAGCATTCTCTCTCCTCCAAACACCACGAGTTGAGTTTTTACCAAAAAGTTCTACTTTGGTTTCATCTAACCATATGACATTCTCCCAATCCTCTTCTGGATCATCCAAATGCTCTCTAGCAAACTTCAGACGGGCCCGGACATGTACTGGCTTAAGCAGGGGGACACGTCAGGCACTGCAGGATTTGAGTCCCTGGCGGCATAGTGTGTTACTGATGGTGGCCTTTGTTACTTTGGTCCCAGCTCTCTGCAGGTCATTCACTAGGTCCCCCCATGTGGTTCTGGGATTTTTGCTCACCATTCTTGTGATCATTTTTACCCCATGGGGTGAGATCTTGTGTGGAGCCCCAGATCGATGGAGATTATCAGTGGTCTTGTATGTCTTCCATTTTCTAATGATTGCTCCTGTAGGAGGGCAAAAACAGGTTCACTTTCAGAACGGCGCCGGACCAGACACAAGCAAGGATTGTCCAAACACGAGTCTCTTCAGGAAAGGCAAGAGTTTATTGTGTCGTCACACAAGTGCTCACACAGGATTGAATCGCTTAGAGTGAGCCCCGATTACACAGAGACATGAGGTTTTATGCCCCAAATACATAATTAGGTACATCCCCATTAGCCCACCTCCTTATGACACTCTATTCCACCCCACGTGGGTTAATACCTCCCATCATTAATTCGAACACAAAGAACATTCCACATATAACTATAAATTGATACACTTCTCGTTAGTTTGACAGTCTGTGATTTGTTTGTGCTGTCTTTCTCCGGGCAGTGCCTCCCTCCCTATCGGCTATGTTTATTCAGGTGGCCTGGGGCCTGGTCTGTATACTCCTTCTATTTTCTGCGGGCCCCAACGGCCTTGAGTCGCTTTTCTCCTCCGTGCCAGAAACAGCAGAGATCTCTCATAAAACTTTAATTGCTTTTCTGCTAATCTAAACGCATTCCTAAATTTCTACATATACCTCATTCTAGTTTCAGTTACAAACCTGTCTAGTTATATACAAGTGAACCAATATTCTGAACAAGATGGCCGCCTGTGTACAATGGCGGCCGTCTTCCAGCCTATTTCCACTTCATTCCCCCCTTGGCTCAAGTGTCAGGTTCTTTTCCTGGCACTTGTAGCCATTACACTCCACTATTCTGAAACTCCTTGAAAAGGGGGGGTTTCTTTCACTGGGAACATACCCTGTGGAATTATCAGTGGTATCTTCTGTGTTTGTGTAGATATCAGTGCTGTTTTGCACAGTGGCCATAAACATAGCCCTATGCGGTATATCAGTATCCCTATGATCAAAATCACCACTATCATGAGTATCATGGATCCAATCCTTGAGATAAATCGTAAGATAGAACCAAACATTCTCCCATTGCTCCAAACCCACGGAGCGGATTCCAGCCTTCGGCAGCAATCCTTCTGGCTGTGCCCTGCAACTGTGCTACCTTCTCTTGGTGATCTTGAATTACCTGGTAATAGTCTGGGACTTCGTGTGTAGTGTTTCTGATGAAGGTGCAACATTCATAGTGCATTGTCATTTCACACAATCCATTCAAGGCCGCACTGATCTGCTCAAGCGCCATTTCATGTATCATTTGCACCTTTCGTAACTCACGCATTTCCAGATTCAGCAGCTGGATATCCATACTGGTTCTATTCAGAATCTCATCCATCAGATTGACATAGCTATTCAATCTCCTCATCATCTCTCCTCCCCATCCAGTCCATGCTGGCAACCATGTCCATATTCGATCCATCTTCGCAAACAATTCTCTCTTCGGTCTTTCAAACACCAGTGGGTACCTAGGGTGTAGTTCTGTGTCTGTGTTTGTGTCTTCTCCCCTTAGTTTCTGGATTGGGACCAGCTTAGCCAAATAACACATTCCCGTTATTGTTGGTGGTACCCATGTGTAACACACCCTTTCACAGCACACCTGGTACCCTCCTGTCACTATAAATGGTGATGAATGTAGTGTTCCCTTTGATATCTCTATCGCAAGGTGTCTCAGCCGTCTCATCATATCCACTGCACCCTGCCTCCCATTGGTCACATTCCCAATCACCGCCTCTTGGTCTCTAGTGAGTTGCCTGCATCGTATGTATAAATAAGTCGCCTTTTGTCCTGTTTTGAATATGTAAATATATGATGTCCAGTTGAACTGACTTGAGTTACATAACCCACCCTCGTTATTTGTTTCTTTATCTGGTCCTAGTTGAAAACACCATTCTGGTGGATACACTGGTCCTATTATGGGGTACCCGGGACTGACTGATTCTGTCTTTTCCTTTGTGCATCGACAGCATGTATTGTGATATTCCCTGATACAAACATACTCAAATTCATTGGAACAGAGGCAAATGGTATATGAATTGTCTCTGGGTGCAGTCTACTACACACCCAGCATGCAGTTTGCCCAGACTTTTTAGCATAGTCATATTTGAATTGCACAAGTAAGTGTCCTCTTGGGTTGGTTCCAGATAGCACCTCTCGTTTTTGTCTCCACATGGTACGGTTCTCCATCACCGGGTGCGTACCATTCCAGATATGGGAAATATCCACTTTCCCAGCGGTGCTTGTACAATTGGGGCATGCTCCACGCGAGAGTCCATAAATCAAATTAGCAAGATATAAAATCAGCACCACAAATGCCCCGAGTGTCAGAATTCCTTGGGCAATTCTTTTTACAGTCACATAAACCCAATCCCTCCCCACCGGAATTTCAAAAGTAAAGAACATTTCTGGATAATCAAGGGTGGGGGCCGGGCCCCTAAAAAGCACCCTGTGGGTATCCCCCGTTGGCGGGTGGTCAGGACCTGTGCCCATCAAAACACCCACTTGTTGATCCTCTGTATTATCTGGGTTAGGATCATTTAGGTGCTCATGGCTGTGGTCTTTGTCAGCTTCAGCCTCAGTGGGTTGGTCTCGTTGGTAACGACCTTCCATGTTGGTTCAGGACTGGCTGCGGCTGCTTTTACCCTGGAGTGATGTATCCACGGGACCACCTCGGCAACCTTTACTGCTGTAGGGGTTGATAACAGGACAAGATAAGGACCTCTCCATTTTGGACCCAGTGGATCATTTTTCCACTCTTTTACCCATACTGAGTCACCCGGACAATACTTATACAGTGAAGGATACAGAAAATGCGGTATATTATCCCCCCACCCAAGTATTTAATTTCTGCATTGATTTACCCAGCATTACTACCTGATCATTTAGTTTAGTTTCTCCCAATGCCCGAAGGTCCCCCCTTAGTCCATTAATCAGAGGGGTTGGCCGTCCAAACCTAAGTTCGTACGGACTTAGCTTCAATTGGGGGGTTGGTCTGCACCTAATGTGCAAAAGGACTATCGGCAGCAAGTCCAACCAGCCTATTGACATCTCTTGGCACAGTTTGGACATCAAAGTCTTTAGGGTACGGTTCATTCTTTCAACTTTTCCTGAACTTTGGGGCCTGTAGGCAGTATGTAGCTTCCAGGTGATGCCCAGTAGCCGGGCAAGTTGTTGCAAACAGTTCTGGATAAATGCAGGGCCATTGTCCGACCCTATCTCGAGTGGAAGTCCGTAACGTGGTATTATTTCTTTCATTAGACTCTTTACCACTTCTGTCGTCTTTTCAGTTCTCGTTGGGAAGGCTTCTACACCCATCCTGTCAAAGTGCACACCATCACTAGTAAATATTTGTATCCTTTGCAGGGTGGCAGCACTGTAAAGTCTATTTGTAATGATGCCATTGGAGATAGCCCGATTGTCTGTTTCCCTGGGGGTTGAGATGGGCCTGTTCTCGGGTTGTTTCTGGCACATGTTACACACTGCTGAGCTGTGGCCTTGCAGATTGCTGACAATCCTGGTACGTAGAAATGTGGCTCCAACTGTTGCTCCATCATTTCTCTCCCTCCATGGGTACTTGCGTGAAGTGCTCTTTATGATTTCAGGAGCCAGTGTTGCTGGTAGGACCACTCGTCCATTTTCCATCTGGAACCATCCATCTTCTCCATACCCTCCGGGTTCTTCTGTCAGCCGCTTCTTTTCTTTCTCTGAGTACACAGGTGTCCATTCGCTCAGTGGCACCGGTAGAAGTGCAGCCACCACTGGTTTTGGTTTGTATCGTGCCAATTCTCCATGATTTCCCCAGATAAATTCTCCTTTTGGGAAATAGTATCGCCATGCGAAAAATAACAAATCTTGTCTGTCTTGTGGATCTCTTACTGCTGGTATGAAAAAGTTCATTACACTTTTCTTCATTCTTGGCAGTCTGTTCTTGATAAGGATCTCCTTGAGGAAGAACCTCACCAGTGGGACTTGATATTCTTCTGCTCCCAATTCTCCCAGACTGTGCAGTATTCGTGTGATTCGTAGATTATTGTGAGAATTGATTGTCAAATTTTCAAAACGTGACGCGAAATTTTCTGCTCGTTCAACTTCAATTGTTTCTTTGTCTTCCTCCTCCCCCACTATTTTTACGCCGAAGAATTTCAGCATCATCTTGCAAGCTCTGCGCAGTCTTTGCTGAACTTCTGAGGTGTTAACCATTAGGCGTGTCTCTTGCGGATTAAGGGGAATAGAGTAAAAATTTCGGCCTTGTGTTCGAGTTGGGAAAAGCCATTGGATATAATCATGATTGAGTTCTAACAGTTCATAATCATCTTGCCACTTGTGCAGTATTATTTCAATGAACTCGCCGTGGGGTTCAAACTTTTTCAAATTCATATAGAACTCGTAATTTGGCATAGAAGGTTGAGGTTCTTGCTTGCAGATCAGTACTTTAGCTTGATCTTCTGTTGGCGGTGGCGGTTTAGCAGCTGCTTTTGCGGCCTGGTCCGCGCGTCTGTTACCTTTTTGGAATTTCATCATGGCCTTTTTGGTGGCCACGGCAGTGCATGATGCTGACAGCACTTGGTTTCCATACTGCTTCCAGGAGGGCCGCGATTTCAGCTGCATATTTGATTTGTTGTCCTGAAGACGTAAGTAGGCCTCTCTCTTTGTAGAGTGCACCATGTGCATGAACTGTCATGAAGGCATATTTGGAATCTGTGTAGATATTTACTCTTTTGCCTTCAGAGATTTCCAGGGCTCTGGTTAAAGCTGTTATTTCGGCCAATTGTGCAGATGTATGGCCTGGCAGTGGCTTTGCTTCGATGACTTCTTCTGTTGAGACTATGGCATAGCAGGAGACTTTCTTCCCAATTCCATCATCCATGTAGCTGCTACCATCAGTGAATAGCTGTAGATCGTATTTGTCTAGGGGTACGTCTTTCAAATCCGGCCTGCTACTGAACACTTCTTCCATAACTTGGAGGCATTCATGATCTGGGTCCTCTTCACAGTCAGGCAGTAGAGTAGCAGGGTTTAAGGTAGCGATGAGGTCCAAATGAACCCGTGGATTTTCACACATCATGGCTTGGTACTTCGTCATCCGGCTGTTGCTGAACCAGTAACCTCCTTGCACATCCAGCAGAGCCTTGACAGCGTGAAGAACTTGTCCAAGGGTCAGTTTGTCTGCTTCTGCTATCAGCATTGCGGTGGCAGCCACTGCTTTCAGGCATGGGGGTAGACCGCAGGCCACAGGGTCGAGTTGCTTGGAGAGGTAGGCCACAGGCCTCAGCCATGAGCCAAAGGTCTGGACCAATACTCCTGTTGCTGTTTGATTATGTTCATGTACGAACAGCTGGAAAGGCTTGCTATGATCTGGCAGGCCCAGTGCAGGAGCTTCCATTAGCAGAGTCTTTAATTTCAGAAACGCTGCGGTTTGCTCTTCTTCCCAATGAAAGGGGTCTAATTCTCCCCCTTGGTTGCTTGATGAAGCGGCTTGGCAATTTCTGCGAAGTTGGGGATCCACAGGCGGCAGAAGCCTGCAGCTCCCAGGAACTCACGGACTTGTCTCCTGGTCTTTGGTTGGGGTATGCGGCACATTGCTTCTTTCCTTTCTGCCCCTAGTGCACGTTTGGTACCTGTTAACTGGAATCCCAGGTATTTTACACTCTGTTTACATATTTGTGCTTTCTTTTTAGACACTCTGTAACCTGCTTGGCTTTCTGTGGGATATAATATTGTCTTAGAGCCACCGGTGTTGCGCCGGGCTTTAATTCAACTAATCTGGGCGGGTTGTCCTCCGCCCCCACCTCAGGAATTCCAAGGAGTAGTGCGTGCGGGGACAGCAGGCAGAGTAGATGCCGTGCGCCATTCTTCTTCCCTCGGCATAACTACTGCGATTTTCACAGATTGGGGGTTGTGCGGGCTGGCTGGATTATGCTACCGAGCAAAGCTGCTATCCTCCGGCAGGTCTAATTGAGCGTGACCCCCGGGAAAAACATAATTTGGGCTTGCAATTTGCAAAAAATATCCCGCCCCAGGAGCTGGATGGGACATTCGGGCATATACATATACACATTGTGTAAATAATATTCTCAGAGATATTTTCCCGTAGCCCAAAACAGACTCTTAATACCACATCGAGAAAAAAAAAAAAAAAACAATAAATCATTCCATTGTCATAAGACCACTCCAAACATCTCATAACAATAAAATAACCATTCCATCAAAAATCAAACAAAAACATACCTTTTAAAAACAGTAACCATATTTCAATTTGTTAATAAATTTCATATTTTGGTAGACAATATTGTATACTATTACATACTTATTATTGTTTATATGCAATAATATAAAAACCAGGAGTCCCTTTTCTTTTCTATTTAATTCTAGCTCTGAACAAAACTAAAACTTTCGGAATAATATCAACACAAAATATAAACATATATCTTGCACTCAACAGACTTAAGACAAATATTCTATTGTAACACACGTTAAAATTAGCTAAATATAGTACGCTGCACAGATACACAAAGAGTTATTCTTTCCAGCTATCAGAGAGCAAAGAAAAACAAACTGCTCCCTCCTCCTCCCCCTCTCAAACAGTCTGTCAGAAAGGAGGGGGCCTATACACCAGGGACGACGCTCAATCTCAACTTTTAATTGAACAGTTTAATGATCAATTAAAAACACAATCGGACAAAATCAGTCCGAATCACACACACACACAAACCATACAGCACCGCAACCATCTCACTCCGTAAAATATTAATTTATTTTATGCTCCCATAATATCAACCTCATTTCCCATTGGAGGTGCAATTTACTTTGTTACAACAGAATATTCGGCACCTGTATCTACCATAAAAACTTCATCTTTATTTCCCACTCTCATCGTGACCGTGGGCTCGTGGCTACCGAGCGGGATGGGCCGGTCCCCGTCAATATACATCCTGCCCTTCAAATGACGTCCCCGCCAGTCCCACAAACCCCACTCCATTCCCTTCACTT
Organism: Leptobrachium leishanense; assembly: GCA_009667805.1. NCBI lineage: Eukaryota > Metazoa > Chordata > Amphibia > Anura > Megophryidae > Leptobrachium > Leptobrachium leishanense. The sequence continues at coordinate 96,819,113 of CM019066.1, forward strand.
CTTTCATACCTTCCGCCTGTTACCTGGCCATTAGGGGCTTGACCTCCCGTCCCCCAACTTCACCCTGTCCCCCAAATTTAGCCAAAAATGCAGAACAGTCGTTTTTCCAGTGACCTTCACCCCGGCACCACGCGCACTGATTGGGTCCTAGGGGTTCCCTAGGGGCTCCCCTTCCTCTTCCTCTAGCCCCCCTACCCCTTGCCCTCCCTCTGTCTGGGCCACCTCGTCCTCCGCCATTCCCCATGTATCCAACCACCCCGGTGTGTCCCTTCTGTTTCTTTATCTCCTCTAGATCCCGGTTATGATACACCTTATTAGCGATCTCAACTAACTCGCTAATACCTTTCCCCAAAAACCCATCTATTCTCTGTATTTTGTTCCGTATATCCCTCTGTGACTGACCCACAAACGAAGAGTTAATTAACCTCTGATTCTCCGTTGTTTCAGGTTCAATAGGACTATACATCCTGTACGCATCCAGCAATCTTTCTAAAAACGCACTTGGGGATTCCTTAACCTCTTGCACCACATCTGCTATTTTTCCCATATTTGTGGGCTTCTTCCCTCCCGCTTTAACACCCATTATTACTGCTGTTCTGTATGTCTGCAGATGGGCAACTCCTTCAACTGTATTGTACGGCCATTTAGGATCCGTTTTGGGGTAATGCTCCTCTGCCCATGCTTCTGGATGAGGCTTAGCATCTGCTACAGCTTGGGCGAGTAAAATCTTTCGCGCGCTACTATTTATTCGGGCTCTTTCCTCTGTGGTGAACATTGTCAACATTAATTGCTGACAATCTGCCCATGTGGGGTTTATGTGAGCATAACTGACTCTATCATACTGGCCACTGCTGCGGGATTTGTGGAATACAGTGGTGTGTGTGTTTTCCAATTAAAAAGATCCGTTGTCGTGAACGGGACATATGTGTATTGCATTGGCCCTGGATTCCCATCCGCCAAGGGGGGGCCTGGCACCTCCCGCAAAGGCAACTGCATAGCATTCTTGTAGGGATTGTGTTGGTACGGATCCCGGGGTTTATGTATACTATTCGCTGCGCGTGTGGTAACTCCCTGGTTCTCATCCTCCTCTTTATCATCACCATTCCCGTGGGGCACTAATTTATATACGCTCCCATCGGGCATCTCAATCTTCTCTGGTGGAGCCTCTATGTCCCCTCCACCCACTGCGCCCTGCCCTTCCTCCGCAGCCGCACGGGACGGAGCAGAGGGAGCTGACCGAGACCCAGCCGCTGCCTGCTCCCCCCTCTCCGCCCGCGCAATCGCGGCATTCAGAGCTTCCCTAGCTGCCCCATAACATAATGGATAGGACGGGGGCAGACCGTCACTCTCTTCCGGTTGTTCTACCAACACCTCTCTCTCTCTATTATTTTGGGGGTCCTGCTTCTTATTTCTCCCCGCTATCATTATAAAATGACTCTTATTTTTAATACAATATCTCCATACATCTATATATGGGTATTGTTCAGGATGTCCATACTGCTCTGTAACTTGGGAATTGTCAGGAATCGACCTGAAAAGAGTTTCTTATATGAGAATAAGTGTAAGAGGAACCACTGTGTAGTAATCTTGCCTGTACGTAGCGAGTATCAGAGTCAGGAGGAACGATATATAACGCTGCCTGTCTGCTGGTACCAGTGGCGTCAGGTTCGTAGTAGATCAGGTGGTACTTGTGGATGTTATACCAGGTGATTTGATAGTAGGTATGTCTTTTGATAGTTACCCCGTTAGAAATGGTCGATGTAGTGGCCTAGGTCACGGGCCCAAAGGATTACTACGCATAAGTCGTTTCCAGGCAATAAGGTCGTGAGGCAGGCAGAGTTCGGTACGTAAGTGGTATCCAGGCAATAAGGTCGTGAGGCAGGTAGAGTTCGGTACGTAAGTCGTATTCAGGCAATAAGGTCGTAAGGCAGGCAGAGTTCGGTGCGTAAGTCGTATCCAGGCAATAAGGTCGTCAACAAGGGGAATCAATCAGCATATGAGTAATCACAGGTAATAAGGAGGGAAATTAGCTCAGTAATCATACAAAATATTAGAGCGTCGACTTACCCCACTGAGGATTCTTTTATAGGGTGTCTCATTTAGGCAGCCGGGGATAGCGCCGACGTCATCCGTCTGCGCCGGCATCTCTCCGTGCCCATAAGGCCGCTCGGGACCATGCGCATGCGCGGAAGGTCTTCTCCGGCGACTGAGGATACTCCGGCCTGCGCGTCGACACGTGGCAGCGCCAACGCCTCGCTATGCCGTACGATCACCTCTCGGGTACCCGCAGGAGGCATCGCTACAGGGGTTATACCGCCGGTAAGGGAGGAATCCTGACATAACCCCCTCACAAGGCGACCACTCCGTGGGCGATCAGGGTGAGCCGCATGAAAACGGCGCACTAGGGACGGAGCATCGACATCCAATGCTGATATCCAAGAATCATCGACGGGATCATAACCCTTCCAACGGATTAGATATTGAAGTTTTCCACGATACATACGAGAGTCCATAATTTTTGATACTTCGTAAACTTCGTTATCACGGGCGCTAATCGGCCCCGGAGGGGGGGGGAGTACGATGAACAAAGGGATCCGCAGTCTGAGGTTTAATCAAGGAGACATGGAATACGGGATGAATCTTCATAGAGGCCGGTAATCGTAGACGAACCGTCGTAGGAGAGAGGACGGTTTCTATCTCATAAGGCCCAAGAAACCGGGGGCCCAATTTCTTCGAAGGACAGTTCAATTTAATGTATCGGGTAGATAGCCATACTCGGTGACCTTCTTCGTATAACGGAGCAGTCGATCTTTTGCGATCAGCATATATTTTGTACCTCCATTGGGCTCTCTGTAGCATTCCCTTAACCTTCTCCGTGATTCTGGAAATAGATTGCAATCTTTCATTAACTGCAGGACAGGGGGTATAGAGCGACGAACCTGGTAACATTGAGGGGTGTCTTCCGGTATTGATAAAGAAAGGGGTCATAGATGTTGATTTATGGATCTGGTTATTGTAGACGAATTCGGCTATGGGTAGTAGATTACTCCAGTCGGATTGTAGGTAGATCACGAAACAACGGAGGTATTGTTCCAAGGTAGCGTTAGTACGTTCGGTCTGTCCATTAGCCTGTGGGTGGTAGGCGGTAGACAAGGAGCGTTTTATGTGTAGACCTTTGCAGAATTCTAGCCAAAATTTGGCAGTAAATTGGGTACCTCTATCTGTTACTATGGTTTCAGGTAAGCCGTGTAAACGAAATATTTCTTTAATAAAGATCGTAGCAGTATCTTTAGCAGAAGGGATGGTTTTGGTAGCTATGAAATGGCTCATTTTGGAGAAGCGATCTACTACTACTAGTATGGTCGTATATCCGTTAGATGGTGGGAGGTCTACTATGAAATCCATAGATATATCTTGCCAAGGGGCTTCTGGTATTTTAAGTGGTTGTAGTAGACCCTGTGGTTTCTTTTTATCGTCTTTGGATCTTATACATACTGTACAATGAGTTACGTATTCTTCTATATCTCTTGATATCCTAGGCCACCAGAATAAGCGTGTTATACTTTCCTTCGTTTTGTATATTCCGGCGTGACCTCCTAGGGGTGAATCATGGAAATGGTTTAATATACTATTCTTTGCTTCAGGGGGAACGTAGATCTTCTTCTCTTTGTAGAACAATCCATCTTTTGGTTGTAGTAGAGTCGTCTGGTCGTTTAATTTGGAATATTTTCTAATAATGTCCCATAACGATAATGTTGCATTGAGAAAACAGTTTCTCGGTAATACGTAGGATGTTTCGGACTTTTGTCTGGATTCTATACTTCTGGATAGAGCGTCGGCTTTACCGTTCTTCTTTCCTGGTCTATATGTTATATTAAAGATGAATCTGGAAAAGAAGAGAGCCCATCTGGCTTGCCTAGGCTTCAGCCTCTTTGCTTGTCTCAGATACTCTAAGTTTTTGTGATCAGTATATATTGTTATGGGGTGGATTGTACCTTCTAGAAGATGACGCCATTCTTCGAGGGCAGCTTTTATCGCGAGGAGTTCTTTATCCCCAATGTCGTAGTTAATTTCCGCTGGAGTTAAGGTTCTCGAATAAAAGGCGATAGGGTGTAGATTCCGGTTTTCTCCTTGTACTTGCGATAGTATGGCGCCAAGGGCGGTATCCGATGCATCAGTTTCGAGGATGAAGGGTTTTGTGGTATCAGGCATGCTTAGTATGGGAGCTGTAGAGAATAAATGCTTCAGATAACAGAAGGCGTCATTAGCGGCTACCGACCATTTGAATGGTATAGATTGTTTGGTTAGATATGTCAATGGTTTAATTATCTTGGAGAAATCTCTGATAAATTTCCTGTAAAAATTACAAAAACCAATAAAGCATTGTATTCCTTTCTTATTTGCGGGAGTGGGCCAAGATCGTATCGCTTCGATTTTGGAGGGATCCATCCTTATATTATTAGGCTCTATCACGAATCCAAGGAACTCTAAGGTGGTTACATTAAATTGACATTTTTCAAGCTTGGCATATAATCTGTGTTGTCTTAATATTAATAAAACATTTCTCACATGTCGTGTATGATCTTCTTGATTATCGGAGTATATCAATATATCATCTAAGTATACTATTACGTATTGGTCTAATATGTTTTTTAGGATATCGTTCAAAAAGTATTGGAAGGTGGCAGGTGCGTTACAGAGCCCGTAGGGCATGACTAAGTACTCGTAATGCCCGTACCTTGACCTGAAGGCAGTCTTCCATTCGTCCCCTTTTTTGATTCTTACTAGATTATATGCTCCGCGTAGATCCAGTTTTGTAAATATTTTAGCTGTCTTCAGTCTGTCCATCAGTTCAGTTATGAGCGGTAGTGGATATTTGTTCTTGATAGTGATCGCGTTCATCGCTCTGTAATCGATGCAGGGGCGTAGTCCTCCATCCTTTTTTCCTACAAAAAATATTGCTGCCCCAGCGGGAGAAGTTGAGGGTCTTATAAAACCTTTAGTTAAATTCTCCTCTATGTACTCTCTTAAGACTCTTAATTCAGGTTCGGATAGAGGATACACTCTGCCAAAGGAATCGTAGCACCGGGAATGACGTCTATTGGACAATCATAGGGGCGGTGAGGAGGGAGTGTATCAGCTCCTTTCTTCTCGAATATATCATAGAAGTCGGTATAGGCCTGTGGTAATATAGGTATCACACTATTGTTAAGTATAAGTTTTTGTGGGTGTATACATTCGGTTTTACAATGTGCTGAAGAGTAGGTCAATGTAGCTTTTATCCAGTCTATACTAGGATTATGAAGTCGTAACCATTCGATGCCGAGAATCACAGGAAAGATCGGGGTTTTAACTATATCAAATATTATCTCTTCATGGTGTCTTACTCCTGTGTTCATGGTAATGATCTCTGTCTCTTGTGTCACGAGTCCGGAACTAATGAGAGTACCGTCCAATAATGAGACAGAAAAGGGATAGCTTTTCTTTCTAAACGGAATTTTTAGTTTTTGTATTAATGATATATCAATAAAATTCTGACTCGCTCCTGAATCAATCAACGCAGTCAGGTCCGCTGTGTGATCCTGCCACTGTAATGATATATTAACAGTAAGATGTTCACCCGATGTACCAAGTATACAGTAATTCGTAAAGCATTTTACAGGAGTCATAGGCTTACCGGTTAGGTTCCGCGGTTTCAGTCTGCATTCACGGAGTTGATGGCCAGCTCTCCCGCAGTACATGCAGAGACCCAAAGACCTTCTCCTGTTGCGTTCTCTTTCGTCTAGTCGGCCCCTAGCTGCTCCTACCTGCATTGGCTCTGATTCTGGAGAAGGTAAAGCAGGAAACGGTAAGGGAGCTGGAGGAGTGCTCCTCCGTTGAGGTGTGGATACGACGGTTCTTTCAGCTCGTCTCTCTCTCAATCGCCGATCTATGCGTATGCATAGTCTCATGGTGTCCTCGAGACTATTAGGGGTGCCTGTACGGGCAAGTTCGTCCTTTAAAGCTTCTGATAATCCTAGTCTGAAATGGGTCAGTAAGGCGGGTTCGTTCCAGTCGGATTCTAGGGCGAGATGACGGAACTCTGTTATATAGTCCTCTACTTCAGAACGACCTTGACGTAAGGACATCAGAGCATGTGCTGCATTACTAGTACGGTGATGATCATCATATAACTCCTCCATAGCACCGAAAAACGTATTCCATTCGTTGAGTATTGGGTTATTGGTATGTAACAAGTGATGGGCCCAGGTTTGAGGTTTACCTCTTAGTAAAGAAATCACCATGCGTACTCGTGTAAAGTCATTATTATATACATGCGGTTGTAAGGAGAAGAGCACTTGGCAGGAGGTGATGAAACTCCGGAACTGGTGTCTATTCCCGTCGTAAGTTTCTGGTGGAGAGGTATGGATGTCCGGGGCATAGATGGGTTCTGCACGGTATGGAGGAGGTTCAGGCATCACACCGAGCTGTACCGGGTTTATATGGACAGCTTGTTCTAAACGGTTCTGATTATTCTGTAACACCCCCTGGGCGTCTCTTACGTCTTGCACAGTTTGGGCTAAAGCCGCTAATTGTTGGGTAAGTGCATTCAGAGTATCGGCAAGATTCGTTGGTTCCATTATATGGCTCTAATATTATGTCAGGAATCGACCTGAAAAGAGTTTCTTATATGAGAATAAGTGTAAGAGGAACCACTGTGTAGTAATCTTGCCTGTACGTAGCGAGTATCAGAGTCAGGAGGAACGATATATAACGCTGCCTGTCTGCTGGTACCAGTGGCGTCAGGTTCGTAGTAGATCAGGTGGTACTTGTGGATGTTATACCAGGTGATTTGATAGTAGGTATGTCTTTTGATAGTTACCCCGTTAGAAATGGTCGATGTAGTGGCCTAGGTCACGGGCCCAAAGGATTACTACGCATAAGTCGTTTCCAGGCAATAAGGTCGTGAGGCAGGCAGAGTTCGGTACGTAAGTGGTATCCAGGCAATAAGGTCGTGAGGCAGGTAGAGTTCGGTACGTAAGTCGTATTCAGGCAATAAGGTCGTGAGGCAGGTAGAGTTCGGTACGTAAGTCGTATTCAGGCAATAAGGTCGTAAGGCAGGCAGAGTTCGGTGCGTAAGTCGTATCCAGGCAATAAGGTCGTCAACAAGGGGAATCAATCAGCATATGAGTAATCACAGGTAATAAGGAGGGAAATTAGCTCAGTAATCATACAAAATATTAGAGCGTCGACTTACCCCACTGAGGATTCTTTTATAGGGTGTCTCATTTAGGCAGCCGGGGATAGCGCCGACGTCATCCGTCTGCGCCGGCATCTCTCCGTGCCCATAAGGCCGCTCGGGACCATGCGCATGCGCGGAAGGTCTTCTCCGGCGACTGAGGATACTCCGGCCTGCGCGTCGACACGTGGCAGCGCCAACGCCTCGCTATGCCGTACGATCACCTCTCGGGTACCCGCAGGAGGCATCGCTACAGGGGTTATACCGCCGGTAAGGGAGGAATCCTGACAGGAATGTACCTTCTGTACTAACTCCGGGTCCATTGACCCCTGCTCTGGCCATCCTGGGACTAATAACGGCCACACAACTGTACACATTACATTTAATTTCTCTTTTGTCAATTCTACACCATAATCATGCGTTTTATATAATGCTTCAAAATTCCGCACCATATATTCTAGGGGCGTCTCCCCCTCCTTCACCTTCTTGGGCTTAGATGACCCGTTACCCATTATTACTCTTGAAATCAGTACTGTTTGCAATACAGATATATTATTTCAACAACAGTTAAAATCTACAGTCTGATACTTCAGTCAACAATTCCTCCGCAACACATACCATATCAGATTCTTTCATCACAGAACAAAACATAGGCACTTCTACTCTTTCTACTAGCCAAGGGTACTACCTCTGTGGCTCCTTATACCCCGTAATTTGAACTCTAACTCTTGACTGCGTGTGGCTATGTGCACCCCGTTCCTTGTCTATACTTCCATCTGCAATTCCAATCTGCCTTATGGATAATCTACCCACTCAGCACCACTATCTCTGCAGCTACCGCTGGCTCCACTATGAGCCCTTCTCACTACACGGCGTACACACTAGGCACTGACTCAGGCTCTCAGCCCAGTCACAGAAAATCCCTCCTCCTTTCCCTTTTACCCACGTGGCGAAGCTCTATTTACAAACACTGACTAAATGACTCATGCAACTCCACGTAGCTACCTTCTCCCTCTCTTACAGAACTACCCTTTGATTGGCATTCAATTCCCCCGAATCCAGACACCCGCTAGCCACTCTGGCTCCTTCAATGTCAGCGCTATCAGCGGCGGGCTAGATATGCCAATAGGATGGTGGCCATCGCATCCTCTTATCCGTCTATCTCAGTCGGACGTTTCCCTTAGATACCGGTATTTCCTTTAGACATACAAAACATAGAAGACACGTTACCTATCGCCGCGCTGCTCGCTGTTTCCTCGGACTCGGGTGTCTGTCCCAGCTTCCCGGGTCGGGGGGTCCGTTTGGGACGAGATGAGGTCCACTGTACAGGAAATCCTGCTTGGCGCCTGCAGATGTCAGCTCACCTTCAACGGACGCCCAACCATCGGGATTCTGGCACTGCTGCAGTCAAGCGCCGCACTGTGTTCAGCAGCCGTTGCCTGTGTCTTGGCAAAAGGCCCGTTATCCCGGCTATCGAGTCCCCCAGAAATGTAGGAGGGCAAAAACAGGTTCACTTTCAGAACGGCGCCGGACCAGACACAAGCAAGGATTGTCCAAACACGAGTCTCTTCAGGAAAGGCAAGAGTTTATTGTGTCGTCACACAAGTGCTCACACAGGATTGAATCGCTTAGAGTGAGCCCCGATTACACAGAGACATGAGGTTTTATGCCCCAAATACATAATTAGGTACATCCCCATTAGCCCACCTCCTTATGACACTCTATTCCACCCCACGTGGGTTAATACCTCCCATCATTAATTCGAACACAAAGAACATTCCACATATAACTATAAATTGATACACTTCTCGTTAGTTTGACAGTCTGTGATTTGTTTGTGCTGTCTTTCTCCGGGCAGTGCCTCCCTCCCTATCGGCTATTTTATTCAGGTGGCCTGGGGCCTGGTCTGTATACTCCTTCTATTTTCTGCGGGCCCCAACGGCCTTGAGTCGCTTTTCTCCTCCGTGCCAGAAACAGCAGAGATCTCTCATAAAACTTTAATTGCTTTTCTGCTAATCTAAACGCATTCCTAAATTTCTACATATACCTCATTCTAGTTTCCGTTACAAACCTGTCTAGTTATATACAAGTGAACCAATATTCTGAACAAGATGGCCGCCTGTGTACAATGGCGGCCGTCTTCCAGCCTATTTCCACTTCACTCCCACAGTTGATTTCTTCACACCAAGCTGCTTGCCTATTGCAGATTCAGTCTTCCCAACCTGGTGCAGGTCTACAATTTTGTTTCTGGTGTCCTTCGACAGCTCTTTGGTCTTGACCATAGTGGAGTTTGGAGTGTGTCTGTTTGAGGTTGTGGACAGGTGTCTTTTATACTGATAACAAGTTCAAACAGGTGCCATTCATACAGGTAACGAGTGGAGGACAGAGGAGCCTCTTAAAGAAGACGTTACAGGTCTGTGAGAGCCAGAAATCTTGCTTGTTTGTACTGTACTGTATTTTCCACCATAATTTGCAAAGAAGTTCTTTTAAAAATCAGACAATGTGATTTTTCTGGATTTTTGTCTCTTAGTTGACGTGTACCTATGATGACAATTACAGGCCTTTCTCATCTTTTTAAGTGGGAGAACCGGCACAATTGGTGGCTGACTAAATACTTTTTTGCCCCACTGTATGTAGATGCATTTCTTTAGTTCCGATGACCACAGGTTATATTATCTAGAATTGTATCCGTTCTATACCTTTCTGACAAAGAACCAACAACCAATTCTGCTTCTTTCATAGGTGACTTGTCAAGCATTTTAGTCCTAATCTGCCTTTAGAGTGGGATCAGCTGTAAAATGAGCAACATAGAGGTTCCCTCTGCTGCCACTAGTGGGGATGAACCAAATGCTAAGGCTACGGAGTTCTTCCATGCTGTGCTGTCAAATATTTAATAACTGTGTGTCCTTTGCCATATCTCAATTACGCAAACAGGTGGCACTAAAATACAGTTTTCCAGAGTCACATAGGGATTCTTTCTAGGTCCTATATCAGGGAGGGGCACCAAAGTAAACACAATGAACCAAACCTTCACTGGTTACAATTATTATTGATTTGGTTACACACTTTTTGTGTTTTAATGTGCTGTGTATATTTTTCTTTTACATCAGGTAAACAACAATGAAATGGTGGCTCTTCAGAGGGAACCGGACAACCAGTATGACCACAATGCAGTCAAAGTTAATAATGTCAATGGAGATCAGGTTGGCCACATCAAGAAGGAACTGGCTGCAGCTTTGGCCTTCATCATGGACAGAAAGCTGGCAAGGATTGAAGGGTCTGTCATAGGATAATGGTAGATTTACCTTGTTAGAAGTCACATACAAGCAATATCCCTATGTGCAGTCGCCAAGTATAAGACTAAACACATCCCCTACCTGAAAGTTTACAAGTGAAGATCCTTCTAAAACTGGGGCCCTATTCCAACACTGTCCGTAAAAGGAACCTCCTAAGGCTGTGTTTCCCAACTATGTCCTCGGGACCCACTAACGGGCCAGATTTTAAGGATCACCTTGGGGAAAAGACAGACTGAAACCTGACATCACTGAGCAGCAAATCATAGCACCTGTGCTGCGCTTCACATATCTGGCAAACCTGACCTGTTATCAGATCCTGAGAATTTTTCTGGTTTGGCTATTTTGACCTACAATTTTTCATTCTTCAGTCATTCTCCTGCTTTTCACCGCTCTCTGAATAACCCTGTATTTGTTCTTGGGCTTCCAAGACCGGAGGACAGAGGTCGGTGTATCACGCTGCATTCACCCAGGGAGAATAGGAAAGGTGTTTTTTTTTTTTGTTTTTGTTTTTTTGGTGTGTTTAAAAAGAAGTGTTAATTTTTGTGTTTTTTTTGTTTGCTTCTTCCCAAATATTTATGGCCGTGTCAGAATAGTGTCCAGTATGTATATAACATGCGGGTCTTGAGGGTTTTATTTTTATATTCTTTAACTGTTTTGTGTAGTGTTTGCTTGTGATCACCCAGTCTGCAGGCGCAGATTTTCCGTTTTAGGCTAGGGTCAGACTAACAAATTTTTTGCGTTGTCCGTGAAAATGTGCGTTTTGAACGAATGGACGCATTTTTTCACGGAATACGCGATAGCGGTCATACGATGCGCATTTACGGCTGTGATTTTGTACGGATCATCAATAAAACACTTTTTGTGTCTGGACGTTATGTTGGCCGGACATTAGCAGCGTCTGACGTCTCCTAATCATGCACACACACCACTAGTGGACGCAGCGCACTCTGTACGTCCGTACTAGCGGTTCTACGTTCTTGCAAAAATGCGTTCGTTTGCCACTTGTGTTGCGCTGCCGCACTTTTGTGCGGCCGTTCTTCATATGCAGCCCGGCATTTGACGTAATGTGCTGCTAGCACGGCCGTGATTTAGTGATGCTAAACGCACGTTAATACTGCGTTAGTCTGACCCTAGCCTTACTGTCTCCATGTTACCGTCAGCTATGGAATAGGGCCCTATAATGGCTTTGGGACGTTTGCAACAGCTCTGGTTCAGTTTACAGCATGGTTGGAATAGAGCTCTACGTGTACGATGGGCATTGACTGTGATTGCAGGGATATCATAGGGTAATTTTTTAAATAAAATCTAGATGACGAACGCCAATACTCGTTTTCTTTTTAAGGTAAAAATAATATACTATCGGGGTTATTCAGAGAGCGTGAAAAGCAGGAGAATGACTGGAGAATGAAAAATTCTAGGCCAAAATAGCCGATTTGGAAAGTGAGATGAAAGGGAGAATTTTTCTGGTTTGGCTATTTTGACCTAGAATTTTTCATTCTACAGTTATTCTCCTGCTTTTCACCTCTCTGAATATCCCTGTATGTCACACAAACTAAATCCCCTTTAAAACCATGCATGCGCATGATTAACTAGACCAGTGTTTCTAAAACCTGTCCTCAGGACCCTCCGCCTCGCCAGGTTTGCAGGATTTCTGAAGTACAGCACAGGTGATATTTGCTGCTCAGTGATTGCAGGATTCAGTCTGCATTTCTCCAAGGTGATCTGCAAAACCTGGCCTGCTTGGGGGGTCCCGAGGACAGGTTTGAGAAACGCTGAACTAGACCATAGTACTAAGTGGTAAGGTTTGTAAAGTCTCATGTTCAGTGCGTTTTTTGTTTCCAGGATTGTGCCATATGGTGCACGCAACGCATTCATTATGCCAGTGAATCTGAGTTTTTGGGGAAGTCAAGAAAACAAGCAGGCAGTTTTACAGCAGATGCAACTTCACGGGTTTAAGCTTGCACCTGGATTTCTTTTAGCAAGTAAGTATTGTATTGTTGTATGCTAATATACAGTCTGATGCTATAGATAACAACATCTTTCCCAGCATTCATGTTGGCGACTAAGAACTATTGATTTTGTTTTACAGTGACCTTATACTGTTTCTTACACTACAGTTATGAAAGCTTGTGCTGACTCAACAATCCAATGGGTTTCATATCATCTCTGACGTAACGGCTCTAAAATGCTTTCAGTTTTTTAGCACAAGTTAAAGCTACGGGTCATCAACAATACTTCAGCATTACCATTACAACCATTTATAAAGAGCCAACAGGTTCTGTAAGACTGTTCAATTGGTGGGACCAAATAAAATCAAACTTAAAACAGATTAGAACAATAGGAGAGTAGGCTTAAGGCCTGTGTGCCAAATAGATCAGGAAAAGGACAAGGAGGGGTTATGGTGTGAGCTTAAAGGCCTCTCCAAAGTAATGTGTTTTGATTGACTGTTTGACTGGGGGTATGGGAGAGTCGCATGTTACGAGGGAGGGAGCTGCGTAGATGTGGCAGCTCGGGAAAGTCCTGAAGGTGAAATTTGGGGGTGTGGGTGTGAGGAGAGGATAACAGAAGAGTGCACTGATACCAGGCATTTGCACGAGTACTTGTACTCGTTAAAATGCCACCGATACTTTAAACCGATACAGGAAGCCAGCACTAGGCTAGCTTGCCGGGCGGTATGTGAGGACTGGGGCAGCTGGCAGAATGCTCTGACAGTACTCTGCCAGACCCCTGCAGCTGGCCGGGTTTCAGCGAGTGGCCGCTGGCGGATAAATGTCGTAGCTCCACTGGGCTCCAGCCACTCTCTCGCGAGATCTTGTAGAGTTCGAAATCTGCAAGAGCACAGCCCCAGCAGAGCCGAGTTACAACCATCACATGCCAGTGGCCTGGCAGAATGCTGATAGTGCATTCTGCCAGCCACCCCAGGGTGTGTGTATGTATGTATCTGGGATCTGTGTATGGTCAGGGTGTGTGCAGTGTGTAAATGGGGTGTCTGGCCATACATTTCAACATTTCCATAAATTGGACGCGTTTTCAGGAAAATCCTAAATTATTTATTGGAAAGCGTCACATGACATTGAATAAACGTATCGGTACTCAGTATTGATGAGTACCTGGACAAAAAATATTGGTACTCTGTCGTAAAAAATTGGTACTCTGTCGTAAGTGCATCTCTAACACGTAGCATAGCAACCGCTGGTATAAACGTGCAAAAACTCCTGGAAGCTTCATCTTTCTTGTTGCTTCCAGCAGTAATAGAAGGCCCCTTTCACACTGCGATAATGTCGCGGTTTTGCTTGATTTTTGCAAAGCCCCACCAATGCAAATCGCAAAAAAAGGGTCATGTACCAGCGACATGCTACCGCGACATTGCATGGCAAGATGTGAGCAGCTCCACTGGAATGCATTAGAGAAGCTACATAGCGTGACGTCGCGGAAAAAGTTGTGCGATTAAATCGCACAGTGTGAACGGGGCCTTAGTGCTTTCTAATGAATAAATTTCTGTTATATTTTACTTTATTTTTCTGCTATCCTGTGTGTGTTTTGGTTATTGTACTTTACTGGGAATCCGTTCCCGACTTCTCACGGGGGTGGTTCACGGCCCCGTCTCACTGCGGGCTTTCACTCCACCACATGAGGGTATTTTCCCCAGCGGGTCAGGTGCCTGAACTTCCACCGAGTTCCCCAACTCTCTTCTTTGCCTCCACTGTGCCCTTTTCTGCTGCTGCGAGGTGAGCCGCGAGCGGCGGCTCTCCTGCGGCTAGTGGCCATTTTAGGATCGCAGGTATTTGCATAAGCGCTCTTCTCCTGACTCATGGACATTTTCTTTTCCTGCGACTGTCACCATGGTGAGACCCCTGCGTGCTGCGTCCCTGGACACGGAGGTTAGGATGGCGGTGGACGTCTCTGACATCCTCTCTAAAGGCTCTCCGGTCTGGTCCCTACCAGCATTATCAAAGATTTACGTGGTAGCTGCTGCCCCAGCTCAAACTACCCATAATTCGGAGGTCCTTTCTAAATCCCTCATGGATTTTGCCTCTGCCATGGGTACCATGTCAAATATCCGAAGGCCAGTGTCAGACCAGCGTTTTTCAGAGCGGAAGGAATGTCCATGAGAGTGGATGTTCTTCCCACTCTGACGCCCGTGTTGCCACCTCACTCAGCGCAGTTAGTGCGCTCAGTGCTGCAAGACTCGATCCTCCTATGGAGGATCGCACTTTGCAGCACTGTTGAACGCGCATCTAGCGTTTTGACTGGGAGGCTTTCAGCACGTCCACTGTAGTGCGCTCAATTCGTGTGTGGCCGGCCCCATTACAACTCTGCGACAGGCGTCGGAAGGCATGTCAATACAGGAGCATATTGTGCACTCGCCTGACACTGGCCTTATGCAACTTTTAGACCTGGTGGTCCGTTGCTCACGGCTCCAATCGCCACTTCTCAGGTGGCGCTACCTATACCTGGTACATCAGACCCCACTGCGAGCACCTCTCACCTCAAAATGCACACCCTCCTGTGGTGCCTCGTAAAGCTTCAGCCAAGTCCAAGCACCTGAATCCTCTTCCCCAGAAGAGGGGCACAGATGGTAGGGATACCCCTACAATGGAACACGTGGGACGTCCCGCAAATGCACCTGCCGTTTATCGGAATAAACCATCTATATCCTGGGAGATGGCCAGAGTACTCGCTTCTGCTTCTTCCAGGGATTCATCTCTCCAATGAGTATGCCGCATAGACCACTGGTTCTGCAGCCCGCAAGGAGCTGCGGAGGCAGCAGATTCAGAGGACGAGTTTTTTTGATCCTGACAAACCTAAACATCCGCACTCTGTGGATTGGATGGCTTCGCCTAAAGTTGAGAGAATGTTGACTAAGCGGGTTGCAAGCCACTTGACTGCACTGCTCGGTCCCATCTCTGTACAGAGTGCTCTCGGCCTATTGCCTCTAAACATTTTTAAAGACCCTTGAGTTAGGGGCTCAGATATCCAATATTTGGCTAACTCAGGTTGGAACCAATGTTACGGTATTGACTTCTCATTTAGGTCATGTCAGGATAAACTGCTTGACATTTTTGGGCCCTTTTTTTCAACTCTTAGAGGTCATTGAACTCTCCCATGCCTCTGGTGTTGCCCTTGGTGTTCCTACCCTGCGGAGTTAGGCACATAGAACACTTTGCCTCCTGGACAGCGCGACTACTACTCCTGCTGCTGAGTCACGTAAATCGATCCCCATTGCGTATCGACCCGGGCCTAATTGCCTTGACCTCTAATGAGCCTGGCCCTGGTGCTGAGGGGGAGCTATTTGGAAAGGCCATCATCCAGAACATGAATAATGGTGGTAAAGGAGTTGGAATACAAGTTAAATCTAAGTGTTTTTGGATTGCCCGGTAGACGCATGGGTCAGCTGCCAGGCTGTTCTCCTCCTGGTCCTACAAGAGCCCCCTCAGGTCCCTAGCAGTCACCATGCCAGCTGTTTCAGCAACAGCAAGTCCACTTTTTCTCAACACCAGCAGTACACCAGAGGCCACGGACGTGGATCTGCACGTGCCTGTCCTTGCGGTAAGTACCTTCTATTCAGGATATTGTGGGTGGCAGGATTGGGCGCGGCTTACCTCAGACAAATTGGGTACTACAGTGAGAGATACTACCTTGGCAATGGGTACTTGCCAAGGGAGAGATTCAGCAGGCACCCTTGGATCACAATGGATTCATCAGCAACATGTCCCTGGTATAGAATAAGGGCGTCCAATTTCGCAATGTTATCAGTTTGAGAGAGCTCAACTGTTTTGTAGTGTATTGTCACTTCAAAGTGGAGGGGATCAATTGCCTCCGGGATCTGTTACAGGCGGAAGATTGGATGGCGAAGGTGGACCTCACGGATGCTTATCTCAGGATTTCAATCAAACTGGACCACCGGCATGATCTCCAATTTCTTTGGCAAGGGCATGTATTCCCTTCCCCTTCCGGTTGTCTACTGCCCCATGGTGTTTCATGAAACTCATTCATCCCGTCATGGCCTTCCTCAGAGCTCAGAGTTCGGATTATAATATATCTGGATGATATCTCTTATGGCATCGTCCCGCGACGACTGATTATCTCTTCACCTCCAGTGGACGACTTCACTTTTGTCTAGTCTGGGATTCCTCATCAACATGGGCAAGTCCGTTTTGGTTTCAGCTCAACACCTCAAATTTCTCAGCCTTACGATAGATTCACTGTTGGCTTTGTTGAAACTCCCAAGACAAAAACTTTGCGATTATACAACTGTACTTTTTACAGTTCGCTACCTCGCACGGCTGATTGGACTTCTATCCAGGCCATCTTCCCGGGACCTCTTCACTATCACGCGCCTCGAGATGAAGTCCCTCATGCGTGTGCAGTCCTACTCAGATTTAGTGAGTCTCGGCGATGAATCATGAGAAGAACTTCAATGGTGGCTCGACAACACTGAAGCCTGCAATGGATGAGCCATCTTCAGTTCCACCCCAGACCTCATCATGAATCAGACGCTTGCTCCCAGGACTGGGGAGCCAGATGTAGAAATGTCTCCACAGGAGGGAAGTGGTCCCCTGAGGAATGTTCACTCCACATCAATTGCCTGGAACTCCTAGCAGATTCCCTAGCCATATACAGCCTGTCCGTTTTCTAGTTCCAACTGTTGCATTCTCCTGCGGATGGACAACTTGTCAGCAGTCTGCTACAGCAACAAAGGGGGGGGGGTTTGCTTGTTTCCGTCCCTTAGCACTCCTTTCCAAGACTTTTGCGAGTCCTGCCTCGACCTCTTCGGGTTCAAGCTGAATGTTTACCGGAGCTTTACAACCCCATAGCACTGGCACTCCAGATTCTTATGGATTTGCGGCAAGTGGCGATAACATCCCTCAGTTTTTGCTTAGCTTTGCGGTTTGTGGGGTTCATGGAACTCTTTGCTTCCTGCCTCCACACTCCCTCACTTTTACAGTTGGAGCCCCAATCTGGACGCAGTATCGACAGATGTCCTACTTCAACACTATCCCCACGGTTGTCACTAATAGTGATGCACTGAAACGAAAACCAAAAATTCACAATGGACTTGGCCGAGAGACAAAACCAAAAATGACTTTTACCCCCCCATTTATTTTAACCCCTTAATGCCATGCGGATGGCGTCCGGCGGGAGGGGAATTAACGGCTCTTCTTTGGCCCGCTGACGCGCGTAATTCCCTGCGCGCATGCGCGGGGGGGCGGCCATCTTGCAGCACCCAATGGCGCATGTTGGCTGCAGGGAGGGTAGGCCCATTTAAGTCCACGGGGTGTTCTAGTACGCCCCACATCTTCTAAGCCACCCGCCGGAGGGTCTGCATGGTACAACCTGCGGCGGGAAAGCATTGCTTTTTTTATGTTTTAATTATATTAAAACTAGCCCAACAACATGTGTAGAACATGACGAAGAAAAAAATGTCATCTGCGCTTACTCCAATTATACCGTGTGAAACTAAACACTTGGTTATGTTCTACACATGTTGTTGGGCTGGATGCATTTGGTGGTTGCAGCCAACCCTTCGGGGAATAGGCGCGACCCCACCCCTCCTGCACTATGTATGTTTCAATGTACTTCCAGCCAGGTCATCCCTGCAGCAAGACTTTGCTCCGTGTCTTTGTTTTGATCCCAAAGTGGATTTTGTTTCTGGGGGAGCATAAATAAAGGCCCACCAGTCTACCTCATGTTTGACAAGCAGCATGAGCAGGTATGGTTTGCTATGTAGCAGCCTGTGGTTTCATTTTGATTAGGACTCGCCCTTATAGAGGTGCCTTGACGCTGGCGGGCGAGCTAGTCTTATAATGGCCATTGATAAGAAACCAAACCTCTGATTGTAGATCGCCTTACATTTTCATTTAAACACAAAGGGCAATAAACAAAATGAAGAATCATAGCGGTATACTGTTAAGACAGTGGTGTAACATGACACGCCTCTGTTAAAATGGCACTCACAGGATGACCGATGAATATGCGCATGTAACATTACCCCTCCTATGGGTGTTGTGAGGCCCAGGATATCACCATGAAAGGAATTCTTCCACCTGAATCGCTTGCTGCTGCTGCTGCACCAGAATTCGAGGGTCCAGTCACGGAAAGAATTTTAATGCAACGACTCGGAGGCTCCTATTTGCATTTCTTTCTTGCTTTATTAACAACAGCAGCAAAAAAACAGATAAAAAACTGTTCAATAAAGAAAAACGTCACACCCCTTCCTTCACATATCCTCCAATCCAGTTAACCTTTCCACCCAGTAACACCGAGCAGAACCGGAAATCGTCCTCTTTCTTGCTGCTGGCGCAGGAGAGTTAAGTATGATTTTTCTCCCCTTCTGCGCTCAGCGTAATTAATCATCTTGACCTGGTCTCCGGCATTCCGATCATGTAACTCGGAAGCCGGCTGGGTTTTTTTTCGCGCTCTGCATAAACTGTGCTCTGCACTGCTCCCTCTACACGCTTTTTTGAACTTGCCTTCCGCTCCAGCGTTCCCCCGCGGCCGGATCTATTTCTGGCCGCGGAGGCTCCTACACGCGACCTCACGTACGGCGCGCCATTCTCCCCGCGCTTTCTGCCGCTCGCTGAAGCCCGCTCCCCCCATCCATCACGATGCCTGCCAAGCAGAAAAAGCAGAGATCCCCCTCACCCTCTGAGGACTCAGACTCCGGGGACACATCGCACAATCCTGACTCCCCCCGTGAACAGGCAGAGGCACCCGTTCCACAGCCCGACCCTAACCTTAAGATCATGGGCCCCTCTCCAGACCCTCTGGATCCGCAGGTACAGGCCTCTATATCGGCTGCAGTAAAAGCGGAGGTGGCCTCTATGTCACGCTCCTTTGATAACTCCATCCAGAATGTATTGGCAGCCGTTCAGGCTTTGCAGCCCCCACTGATACCTGCCACCCCGGCTTCTAAGTCGGTTGTGGGGCCTTCCACAGGCCAGGCAGATGTTTTGCCCCCCTGTCGGGTGGGTAAAAAGGCGACATCCAAGACGGATCGCTCGTCTCGAGGGGCTGGCATCCCTGCATTACTGCCTCAGCCAAAATCCCATATTGTGCCTTCCAAACGGGCCCCAACCCCACGGGCACCGGCACCTGTCGCTCACAAACGACAAAAAAGGGCTGTGACGTCCACTCCTCAGGAGTCGGACAGGGAAGGTGGCTATACCTCTCCCAATGATGACCCCAAAGGTCTGTCGACCGGGAATGAAGGTGATGATGAGGTGGAAATTCACGCTCCTTAAGATGAGCTGTTTGACATGGAGGATCCCACGGCACCCCCCCCCCCTACTGGGACGGAGGCAGCCGTTATTTATGACCCGCAAGGGGACCCCCTCTTTTACCCCGAGGAGTTACAACACCCAAATTCCTCTGCCTGGTCCCCCAGGCCTCATATGTGGCTGGATGACCGCATGCGGCGTCCCATGGACAAAGCCACCCGTAACCGCCTCAAGGCTGAATGCCCGCGCCCCACCACCTCTGGCAAGGCATGCCTCACGCCACTAGTGGACCCAAAATTCCAAAAGTTCATCACCAGACACGGGTGGTCCGCGAAGGCGGGTATAGACCACGCATTTAGAAAATGTCAGGACAAACTCCTGGATTCTCTGGGTCCCTTGACGCGCCTCTTTAACATCACAGAGGACGCTAAGGCACAGGGTGTTACCCTTGATCCCCTGATAGAGGCTGGCTGCAGCGCTCTCTAACTATCAGCGGAGCGCCGCCGCTCCATTCTGCTGAAAGTTGATGGCCACCTCACTGAGATCGCAGATTCAGACCTGGGCAGTAAGGCTCAGGGCCTCCTTTTCGGAGACACCTACGTCAAAGACATGGGTACATATGCGAGTGCTTTCACCTCCCTCGATAAGGTGTCCACCTCACTTAAACGGGTCTTCAAGGGCCGCGTTTTTGACAGGGCCGGTGGCAACAGGGGGCGCCCCCCCGGCCGAGCTGGATCTTCCTTTACCTACAGATCCTCAGATGCCCCGAATCAACGACCCTCTGCTAACTTCCAAGGAGCCAATCCGTATTCCTACTCCTCCAGTGGTTTCTTCCCCACTCGCTCCCGCTTCTGGCGTGGCAGAGGAGGTCGTGGCCGCGGTCCTTTTGCAGGACGTCGTCCACAAGGGAAGAGTACCTCCCAACTCCCAATCCCCGCACCTCACGGCCGTGGGTCACATTGCCGCATTCCACGAACACTGGATGGACATTACATCCGATCCTTGGGTACTCCAAACCGTACAGGGATTTCACATAGAATTCACCCAAACCCCGGTTCAGCTGACCCCCCCGGTCCCTTACCGCCTCCCTACCGAGAACTCTCACGTCGTAGAACAAGAGCTACACGACCTAGCGAAAAAAGGCGCAATAGAACGGGTCCCTTTCCAAAACCCGGGTTATGTCAGCAATATTTTTTTGGTGACAAAAAAAGGGGGAGGCATGAGACCGGTGATCAACTTAAAAGAACTCAATACCTCAGTCCTATGCCGACACTTCAAAATGGAAGGTCTACAGGACCTTCCGTCAACTCTACTCCAAGGAGACTGGCTGGCGAAAATCGACCTGAAGGACGCTTATCTGTCAGTTCCGGTGGCTCTGGAGTTCAGAGATTTCCTTCAGTTCCGCTGGGGTCCGGACCTCTGGAGATTCTCCAGTCTTCCCTTCGGACTCTCGTCCGCACCGTGGTGTTTCACCAAACTGTTGAAACCCGTGGTGACGGCGTTACGGGAAAAGGGTGTTCGTCTCATATACCTAGATGACATCCTCCTCATGGCTCCCTCAGCGCCACAACTCCAGGTCCACATACTATGGACCACTCAATTACTACAGAACCTAGGGTTCCTTATCAATTGGGAAAAGTCGGTGGTGACTCCGACGCAGTGTTTGGAATTCCTGGGGCTGACCCTCGAGTCACAAACAATGCGCCTCAGTCTTCCCCCCAACAAATTAACTGTCATTGAGAAGGAAGCGAGGTCTCTGCTACGGAAATGCACTTTCCCGCTCAGATCCTTAGCTCGCATGATTGGCCTTCTGACCGCAGCTCGCCTGGCGGTACCCCCAGCCCCCCTTCATTATCGGGCCCTCCAACGCCGGAAGGCCCATTTCCTCCGAGGGGGGGCTCTATATGTGACTCCGGTGACCCTCTCATTGGAGGCTCGCTCGGATTTATAGTGGTGGATCGAGAACCTCCAATATTGGAACGGCAAGGACATCCTTCCTCCTCCGCTATCTCTGGTGATCGACTCAGACGCGAGACGCTCTGGGTGGGGGGCGCGTTGCGGTCCCCTAGAAACAGGAGGAGGTTGGTCACGGGACGAACGTCTCCTACACATAAATTGCCTGGAACTCCTGGCAGGCCTTTTCGCGATTCAGTGTTTCGCGAGAGGAGAATCAAATTGCACCATCCTTCTACGGATGGACAATTTTCCTGCGGTACGCAACATCAATGGCCTGGGGGGCCCCAGATCCCCGATGCTGACTCAGTTGGCAATGAGGTTCTGGGACCACTGCTTCCAAGCCGGGTATATGGTCCGTGCCCAATTTCTACCGGGCAAGGACAATCTTATAGCGGACTGGAATTCCAGACACTCGACGGATTCGGGAGATTGGCATCTGCTACCCGACACCTTCTCGAGTGTGCTGCGTCTCTGGGGTCCGTTGGAGACGGATCTATTCGCCTCCCGCCTCAACAGTCAGCTCCCAAATTTCTACAGTTGGCGCCCGGATCCAGACGCGCGGGCAACGGATGCGTTTTTGCAGGACTGGTCTCTGCACAGACACTATGCGTTTTCCCCCATTCGCCATGATTGGTCGAACGATGTCTCAGATTCGGACTCAACATGCGACCGTGGTCCTGGTGACCCCGTTATGGAGGGGTCAACACTGGTTCCCGCCCGTGCTGGAACTATCAATAGACTTCCCGAGGATCTTGCCGTGGCGTCCGGATCTAGTGACAAACCCGGACGGCACGCCTCATCCTCTCATCTCGTCACGGTGTCCTCTTGTTGCGTGGTTGGTGTCGGGGGTCCCGGCACTGTCCCTGGCGTTTCGGACCGCACTGGCGAACTGCTGCAACAAGCCTGGGCCCCGGGCACGAGATCCCTGTACCGGTCCGCCTGGGGATGATGGGTTCGCTGGTGCCTGGGAAGGGACGTGGATCCCTTTTCGGCCCCTGTGAACGTAGTGTTAGATTTCCTCACGGAACTTTTTGACGAAGGTAAAGCGTATCGCTCCCTTAACGCTGTTCGTTCGGCGATCTCCGCCGGTCATGTGGGATTTCAGGGTGTCCCTCTGGGCCGTCACCCGTTAGTGTGCCGTTTACTCCGCGCTGCACGTTTTTCACGTCCACCTACGCCAAAATACTCCACCACATGGGACGTGTCAGTGGTACTCCGATTCATAGCCGCCTGGCCCGACAACCCGGCATTATCATTACGACAACTCTCCGCGAAGTTGCTCATGCTGCTTTGCCTCTTCTCATGTAAGAGGGTGAGTGACGTGAGAGCCCTAGATTTCTATGGTCGCTCTTTTGGTCCCGACTGTGTCCATTTCGACGTCTCCCGTCGTGCAAAAACGGCCATTACCTCCGTTTTCTATCCGACGTTGCCTCCGGGAGTATGAAGTTCGTACTGCGTCTGTACGCAGTGCTACTGCTTCACCCCTGTTTGTCTCGTACGTTTCCCCCCACCGTCCAGTGGCGTCCTCGACGCTTGCCCGCTGGCTACGGTGGCTGATGGGTCTTGCTGGGGTGGATATCGCTCGTTTTGGTGCCCATTCGACTCGCAGTGCCATGGCATCCTCTGCCATGGCGTCTGGGTGTCGTCTCGAGGACCTTATGAAAGCGGCTGACTGGTCTAGGGAATCGACCCTCCGGACCTTTTTATTTGAAACCTGTCTCGCATTGGTCTTCTGCCGTGCTAGATGGGCTTTAAATATGCAAATAGGAGCCTCCGAGTCGTTGCATTAAAATTGTTGAATTTTCCTAGTTACTATGACGGAAAGTTCGAATTTTAATAAATAAGACTCGGAGGCGAGTATTTCCCGCCGCTCCCGCCCTATTGTTACTGTGGGTGGGTATTTTTTCCGTCACCTGCCGTGTTTTTTTCTGGCATTGATTGCATTTTTCCATGGCTCATCCTGGTGTTTGTGTCTTCCTCTCTTCACAGCCTACTAGTTGCCTCCTGCCCGACTTCCTGGAGGTCGTTCCTTTGTTGGTTTTCCTGTTGCTCCGTTGAGTTTTTCTGTGCATCAAGAAAGAGGACGATTTCCGGTTCTGCTCGGTGTTACTGGGTGGAAAGGTTAACTGGATTGGAGGATATGTGAAGGAAGGGGTGTGACGTTTTTCTTTATTGAACAGTTTTTTATCTGTTTTTTTGCTGCTGTTGTTAATAAAGCAAGAAAGAAATGCAAATACTCGCCTCCGAGTCTTATTTATTAAAATTCGAACTTTCCGTCATAGTAACTAGGAAAATTCAACAATTAAAAAGGTTTCTTTTTATTTTAAAAAACATAAAAGAACATATCTGACGCGTTTCGTTGGCATCAAACCAACTTCATCAGGGATATTTCTGATAAATTTTTCTTACCACCTTTGCCTTCTATTTTGGGAAAGAGCACCTATTCTGTTTTTTTCTCTAATTGTGTTTAGTTTCACACGGTATAATTGGAGTAAGCGCAGATGACATTTTTTTCTATATTAAAACTAGACCGTTTTAATTCATGTTATGAATTTAAACGAATTCCCATTTTGGTGTGATTTATTTATCATCTAGTGTGATATTTGTATTTTCCTCATTATATCTATATATCCCTGGCTGACCCTGTGCTGACTCATGTTTGGTCCATCTGTCCCTGAGCCCTTATTCTGTCCCTCTGCATTATGCCTGTACCTTTTTAATTGCCTCATGCCTGTTCTTTTGTCTGTTTATTCTGCATTATATCTGTAAATCAATGCCCCTTGGGCCACTCTTTAATTTGTATAGAGCTTCTCTTTCTCTTCTATAATCCTTAACGTCTGCTGTCCTTTGTGTTTGGCATTATTATTTTACATGATGTGGTCCTCTCTTCAGCGACACACCCCGCTCCTTCAGTTCGTTCTGTGTGTATTTCTATCTACTCAACATTTCCCTGCCTCCTGTTTTCTCTGCTGGGTGAGATTCTTTTCTCATGGCAGCACATTGCTCCATACAGAGACCAGGAGGTGATTTATCACCTTCCCCTGATCTCAAACACTGAGGTGCAGCTGTTTCTCTGCACACAAACGGCAGAGCTGCTTGGGACGAGAGGGAGGGGGCTCTCCATGTCTTGTAATAATATTACTGATTTCCCTAGTTATTATGATGGGAAGTCACAATTTTATTAAAGACGAAAGGAGGCGAGTATTCTTCCCACACTGTGGTTTCCCTCCCTATTAGTACAAGTTTGGTTTCTATTTGCTTTTCTCAGCTTTTTCCCCTTCCAGGATGGCATGTTAACTTGATTCTTATTTTCTCAGCTTGGTTCTGAGTCCTACAGTCCTTTTGACTTCTGAAGTTTTCTTCACTTTGTTCTTTTTCTTGTTTCAGCTACCTGATTGCCTGGATCCCCAGTGTTATGTATTGTGTATATATAAAGTTGTGTTAAACTGCCACTGAAACGGGGCTTATTTGTCAGTTGATTCAATAAAATGGTTGTATCCTTACTGTCTGTGATTACTGCAGCACAATCTTTAATAGTGGCGACGACGGATGGGATCCTGCAGAGGAGAGAGCTGCTGCTAACCTAGAGACTGAAATCATTGGATGTCATATCGAGTAGAGAGCTCTGGTCAGACCACACTCCCCACCCTGCCTGCAAGTAAGACACACTGGAGGCACAGACGGACCTGAGGAATCCGTCCACTGGACTAAGTGCAGCCCAGCTCCAACCGCAGTAGTACAGGCATAAACCAGCACCACAGGGGCCTTCTCAAAATGGCCAATCTGGGAAGACTCAACGAGTTTGATATTACTCACCCGGAACAGTGGATCTCGTATGTCTCCCGAGTAGACAACTACCTCAGGGCTAACCAGGTCACGGACGATGGCCTGAAGGCAGCAACCCTACTATGTGTCTGTGGACAAGCCACATTTGATATTGCTGAAAACTTGATAGCACCGGCAAGCATAGAGTCTATGGCCTACGCAGACCTCAAGAAAATATTAAGCAAACATTTTCAGCCTAATCTCTCGGTCATCGCCCGGCGCCATGCATTCGAGCAACGTGCACAGAGATCCGGGGAATCTGCAGCAGAGTTTGTGGCTGCTCTTTGCCAAGCTTCACGCCAATGTGAGTTCACTGATCTGGAAGACCGTCTCAGAGACAGGCTCGTTTGCGGCCTGCATAATAGAGAATTACAGCGGCGCCTATTCGCCATGGAGAAACTGACTTTTAAAGACGCATTGAAGGAAGTCATGGCGGATGAGGCTGTCGAGGGGGGCCATGAAGACTCCCCGGCCACAATCACCGCACACCAGCCCCCCAGCGATCCACCAAGGGGCTGCAGAAGGCTCAGAAATGGGCAGGGAGATTGAAGAAATCGATCGCTTGCGGAGAGAGCCACTCAGACGGCCACGCTCCGTAGAGAAAGCAACTCCCCCACAGAGCTGCGCAAGTTGCGGGGGACGGCATGAAAAAGCAGAGTGCAGATTCCGCACAGCAGTATGCCGTGCCTGTGGAAAGCAAGGGCACATTGCTAGAGTTTGCAGAAGTCGTCAGGGAAAAAGGCCCCCAGGACAGAACAAAGTTGAATACTGCTCGGGAAGGCGTAGCATCCAACGTCCCATCAAAGAGAAGATAAGACTCCACCTAAAACTTCAAGGGGTCCCATGCTCCATGGAGTTAGATACTGGATCGGCTCTGTCCATTATTTCCTCTACCACTTTTGACCATATTCGCAACCGTAGCCGACGGCAAATTCCGCTCAAATCATCGGACTTAGTGCTAACAGACTTCCAGAATCGCCATGTTCCCGTAAGAGGCGAAGCCACCATTAGGGTACAATTCAGAGTTCGAGGGTGCCCTCAGTGTGGTGGTCGTAGAGGGGCCGCGTACCAGCCTCCTAGGACTGGACTGGTTTGAGGCCCTGGGCATCAGGGTAATGGGCATCCATCGAACCCAAATAACCGATCTTGAAGCGGTATGCCAAGAATACGCTGACATATTCAGCACTGAACTGGGAGAATACAAAGGGGCACCCATTGTACTCAACTTTGATCCAGCAGTACCTCCAATCCGATTAAAACCGCGTAGGGTTCCTTTTGCATTGAAGCATAAAATTGATGCAGAACTAGACAAGCTGGTACAGCAGGGAGTGCTCCAACCCGTGGACAGTAACCAGTGGGAGACTACCATAGTGACCCCAGTTAAGCCTAACGGGGAGGTTTGTGTTTGCGCAGACTACAAGTGCACCATAAATAAGGCACTACAGCAGCATGCTTATCCTGTGCCAGTGGTAAGCCGCATCCTCGCCTCGCTCCAGAGAGGCCGAATATTCGCTAAGCTAGACCTCGCTCAGGCCTACCAGCAGCTACCGGTAGACGACGCTACTGCAGAAGCACAAACAATAGTTACACACAGAGGTGCATTCCGAGTGCGCCGATTGCAGTTTGGGGTAAGCGTAGCACCAGGGTTGTTCCAAAGTATTATGGAACGGATACTGAAGAATATTCCCGGCGTCTCCCCATCCTTTGACGACGTCCTGAACGCGGGAGAATCGGCATCAGTCCTGGCCGACCGTCTCCGTGCAGTACTCCAACGTTTCCGTGAAGCCGGCCTTAAACTCTAGGGAAAAGTGCCGGATCGGCGTAGAATCCACTGACTTCCTGGGGTTCCGCATCGACGCTGCCGGCATCCACCCATCCGAGGTAAAGCTACAAGCAATTCAGCAAGCCCCTACTCCAAAATCCAAGGGGGAGCTCCAAGCATTCCTGGGTTTGCTCAATTTTTACCATTCCTTCTTACCGCATAAGGCTCTGTCCTAGTTCATTTCAACGAAACCCTACCAGTAACACTAGCCTGTGATGCTAGTGTTGGGCATTGGGGCAGTACTAAGCCACAAGATGCCAGATGGTAGAGAGGCTCCCATCGCATACTATTCTAGGACGTTATCTACGGCTGAAAGGAACTGCGCCCAGATAGACAAGGAAGCATTCGCCATAGTGGCTGGCATTAAGAAGTTCCATGACTTCTTATATGGACGTACCTTCACCATCTTTACAGACCACAAACCACTGCTTGGTCTCTTCACAGCTGACAGACACCGCAGATCCTGTCTCCGCGAATGCTACGATGGTCCATTTTCATGGCCGCCTACTCGTATCAGCTAATACACAGGCCAGGCAAGGAAATGGGCCATGCCGATGCTCTCAGCCGTCTGCCTCTACAACAGACTGAGCCAGATCCGGCCCTAGCTTGTCATATTCTGGCGATCCAGGACCTGCCTGACATACCCCCTACATGCAGGGGATGTTGCAGCTGAAACCACCACGGATAGAACGCTTAGCCGAGTTCTCAACTGGGTGTTAAGGGGATGGCCAGTGCCCCGGCCAGGGTCTGAGTTCCAACACTTCTTTTCTCGAAAAAATGAACTGTCGGCCCACAAGGGATGTGTACTGTGGGGCAGCAGGGTCATCATTCCACCCAGTCTTCGCTCCAAGGTGCTGGATTCCCTGCACGAGGGGCACCCAGGAATTGTTCGGATGAAGGCTCCAGCCAGGAGCTACTTGTGGTGGCCGGGCTTGGACAAAGACATAGAGAAGCAAGTAAGGAGTTGCCAGGGAAGTCGACCGGAGATGCCTCAGGCACCAGTGCACCGTTGGGAGACCACGCATGCCCCATGGTCTCGCGTGCACATTGACTTTGCGGGCCCCTTCCAGGGGCAGGTATTCCTGATAGTAGTGGACAGTTATTCCAAGTGGTTGGAAGTGGTACCGGTCTCATTGATGACAACGTCCAGGGTCATCCGTGAGTTGCGCCGGCTGTTCGCGACACATGGTCTGCTAGATGTAATAGTTTCTGACAATGGGGCACAATTCACGGCAGCAGAGTTTCAATCATTCCTCGACGCCAACATGATTCGGCACATAAAATCCGCTCCTTTCCACCCCGCGACCAACGGTCAGGCGGAACGAACGGTCAGGACCACATAGGAGGCGCTCAAGCGGATGCCGAATGGGGACTGGAATCACCGCCTGGCGAATTTCCTCCTGTGTTAACACACCACTCCTACTACAGCAACCAGTCGCAGCCCAGCGGAGCTGAGGTGGGGCCGCCAGCTCACAACGAAACTTGACCGACTTCACCCAGAGTAGCGGCAGAGACGGCTCAGCCCAAACCCCCCCCAGGAACTTACAGCCAGGTGAATTGGTATGGGCCAGGAACTATGGGAGTGGGGCACTTTGGGTGGCAGCCTGGGTAACTAAGGTAACGGGCCCGTTGTCATACGAGGTTACTCTGGGAAATGATTGTACAATCAGACGCCACATTGATCAGCTGTGGCGCCGGCTGCCCGGACCAGTGCCGGATGGGAATCCCAGGGTGTTCTCAGGCCCACTGGAGAACTGTGTTCCTACAGGTTTGCCTACACCACCCGTGTCCACTTCCGAAGAGGCGGAGGTACTAGGGGCCGTAGAGCCGTCGCCACTCACGGGCGATCTTCGGGACACTGTCCAGTTGGAGATGGATGGTGCTCCGTTTCGGCAAGACTCTCCAGTACCATTGCGGAGGTCCACCAATCTTGAAGACTGAGTGTTGAACAGACTGAGGATAAGATCTATCATAGGGGGGAGGGGTGTTATGTATTGTATATATAAAGTTGTGTAAAGCCCTGTTTCAGTGGCAGTTATTTGTCAGTTGATTCAATAAAATGGTTGTATCCTTGCTGTCTGTGATTACTGCAGCACAATACTTAATACCCAGTCTGGCGACTAATGGCTAATTCTCCGGTTGCCTCTTGTGCTCGTGTTCATTTCTTCCGTTCGTTATTTTCCTTGTGTTCATCGCTTTTAAGTGATCTTCCCTTTGGTTTTCTGTTCACATCAAGAAAGAGGAATCTTCCAGGAGTTTAGACGTTTATGCTAGGTGTTGCTATGCTACAGGTCATACCATGTTCATCATCGGGGGGTTATTATCTTCGTGTTTTGTTTTTTCTCTTGCTGCTTGAGGTAACAATAAAAGAGATTTGGCATAATAATACTCTCCTCCTTTTTTTAATAAAATTACTACTTCCCAATATAATAACTAGGGAAGTCAGACTTATTTATTGGAAAGCGGTCACATGACCTTAAATAAACATATCGTTGTCACGACCACTACGTGCGCTGCTGCGAAAGACGCCGGGTTAAGCCGCTCACTGTCTATCTTAGACCCAGATAATGACTGCGTATACAACAATCCCTGCGCGCTCACTTACCTATCCGTCCCCGCACACTTTCTCTCGCAACAGGTACATAGAGAGTGATAAAATGGTCCCAGGATTGCAATGCAGTACCAGTCTTCTCTTGAATCGGGTAGTGACTACGTTTCCCACAATCCCTGGGCCCACTTTCTTATTCTATTAGTTACGCTGCCACCAGTTCCCCTGAACACTACGCGTGTTGCGGCGAAGGACGCAGGGCTAAGCAACCTTCTATCTGCCTATCCTAGACCCAGATAATGACTACACGGACAACAATCCACCGCTCGCTTACCCAACTGTCCCCAGCGACCGCAGCTCACAATTTCGTAGCTACCCGAGTTTAAAACCAGCAATACTCCAGTCTCTTCAGTTAGCATGGATCGAATAAGTTATATTTATTATGATATAAACAAACGTTCTATATCACAGTGCAGTTGTTACAGGAAAAATGTATATAATAAATCAATTACACATTACACACCAACAGCAAATAAAAGAAACCGGATTAAAACCACAGACCCTTACGTCAGTAAACTAACCGGAGCATCCATGTACTCCTGGGGCTGGAGATTTACAGCATGGACAGACCATCACACACGCAGCGTGAACCCCCTCTGATCAGTGAGCGCCACATGGCGTGCTCCCGAATATATAGGTTTGTCTTGTCCCTCCCAGGTCAGCCTCCTATCTAGAAGAGCCTGGCACTACATTTCACAGACTCCCTTTTGCTGGGCACGCTCAGTGCCCTTCGTTGTTAACTTGATTCCCAAAGTTTGTCTCTAGTGGTCAAAGGAGATGATTGCTTCTTTGAAATGCATGACCAAGTATACCTTGGTGCCGCTTGGTCTGGGTTGAGCTTTTTCCACTTGCCTAAGGAAATTTCACTAGACGAACTGGGATAATTTCCCCTCCTTATCATGCAGATCAACGAAGACTCATTCCCCTAGCATTCGGCAACCCCTGGAATATCCTTTTACCTGGAGTTCAGTGATAAACCTTAGTAATTGCTCGAGTTTCCAAGAAAGTAATTATCAGCTGCACAAAATGGACACTTCGGAGATTATATATATATATATATATATATATCTATCTATCCCGATAGACCTACGGAACCAATCAGTACTCGGTCTTTTAAAAAAAATTGGTATTGGTGCATCCCTAATAACAGATCATTAACAGAGCAACATGAACGGGATGGAACATGCCTGCTAATGAGAGAGGAGATGTAGGCCATAGCACGGTTGTGGAGAGCTATGTATATGAGGATCATTCATTTGAATTGAATTCTAAAAGAAACTGGGAGCCAGTGTAGAGACTGAAAGAGGGGGGAGATGGATGAGTCTGGCAGAGGCGTCCATTAGAGATTGTAGACCACTACTAACAAAACACATTGCTTACTAAACAAAGATGCTGGCTTAACAGCATAAAAAAAATATATGTGTTCTTTGTTTCCTTACGGTCCTGGCACTCGTCGATAGTCCTCTTCTGTTATCCAGATCTTTGCAACAATAGGAAGAGAAAAACACAGATTAAGGGTCCCTATTCCACGGTTACCAGTAACAGAGAGCTGGTAATGGAAAAAATGGCTGTTATGGCTCCTGAAATTCATAGGCATGGCCAGCTCTAGTGTTTGCAAGGGCAAGTTAAAATGCGGGGCCACTTTTTTCATAGGCATAAACGTGACTGTGATGGAAATGGGGGGCTGAGTAGCATGTGTGTCAGAGATTGTGGGTGGAGTAAACTAAACAGATTTGTGGTTGGGTGAGTGAAAAGAGTGCGTTAACAGGAGGGGGTTATTCAATAACTTGCAACTGAATTGCACCAAACGGTGAATTTCCCCATTACGGTGCAATTTTGTGGCAGTTCGTCTATTCACTGTACTGTCAAGTCACCAACTTCTGGTGAATTGACGGAGAAATACGGTGCCGATCGACCTTCTACGAATTAGGAGTCTGGAGATACAGGGGTTCTAAATAGCCCTGCATCTCCTGTTATGGGATTCCCTTGCTGGGCAGAAGGGATCCCTGTCTGTGATCCGTACGTTGACTCCTGCAGCTGGAGGGGGGGGCTGTCTCGGCGAGGGCTGACATCCAGGATGAATGTGGCTGAAGGCCTGCTCGGCGTTGATGGGTTGTGAGAATAGCGTCAATTGACTGCAGCCCCGCAGGGCCGACTTGAGCGAGGGGCTGGTTGCGACACTCGCGAAGAGTCAATCATGTCCATAGGACTCCGTGGCGCTAAGCGTGAACTCGCAAGAACGCTGTCACTCAGGGCTGGCAGAAGAACACTGGGAACTATTCGTTCCCAGTCTTCCGCTGCTTACAGTCTGAGGTAGCTGCCCTCTTCATAGTGGGATCACTGGAAAGTCTGGGTTTTTTAAAGGGACACTGCCACCAAAAAGATGAAAGGATTTATTTTGCTTATGTTGCTGTTATCTTACATGTAATTTTTTTTCTTCTCTCTTCTGTATATTAAAAATATTTTACTGTGTCACTGGGTGCATCCTTTTTGTGAATTTTAGTGTTGTAAACTGCCTCCCCTGCAGTATCTTTCCATCACGTGCTCATCACTGCGTGGCTTTGGCCATAAAATGGAATCTACGGGTCAGTCAATGACTCCCATCATTGTGTTGTGTGAGATGTATTCAAAAGATTAGAAGTCTTTTAAGCTCCTTGTTTTATCTCATACAGCTGCCATCTCTTATATCATGTAGCCGGATCACAATAGACCTCCTGCAGCCTTATCTAAACATTCACTCCTCCATTGACTGTTAGATGCTGTAGAAGATAAACCACAGCAGTAATGTAAACCTTTTGCACAGATTTTGGTAAATGTTGCATCATAGGAAAAATCCAGAAAATGTAGAGAGGACATAAAAAATCAAAATTAGTTTTTCCTTTTTACATGCAATTTCTTAAGACAAAAAAGAAAAAAAAGCAGCATGTGTTTTTAGAAGTTTTGTTTTGTAATGCACAAGTAATCCAGTTACACCCATGTTAATGGTAGTGTCCCTTTTTAATGATTTTTGCAAGCGCTAAGTGATTTTGCTACAGCAATATCCCATAACAGCAGGCTCTGAGCGGCTCTTTGAAGACTACCAACTCGATCTTAGAACAGTGAGCTGCATTGGAATAGCTTGCTGTTCTCCTATTAAGCCATTATTAATAGCTCCTATGCAAAGTATAGTACCCATGAATGTATAGTAGGCAGTCACAAATTTTGAGTTGCAAGGTCATAATGGCAGACCCAGCCGGTAACAGTAAGATCAGAAGAGGGCCCAAGGTTTCTTGCGATTTTTCTAGTCCCACTCAATCCATACTCTCTACCTAATGAGGAAAAAGCCACAAAAACAGACACCACATGCTACACCGGTACCAAATACCTTGGAAATTTATTGGAGCACAAACCGCAGAATGAAAAAATGACACGTTTTGTCCCAAATAGGCCTTAATCCTGCATATACATGATTTCCTGAATTCCTTTAACCTGTTGCTATGGAGTAGAGCAAGTGATATTTGAGCACCTTGTTATTTATGTGTTTTTTGTCTCTTTAAGGTTCGCAGTTTAATTTTGCATCAGGACCAAACATGAAAGCTTCAGTTATTCCAGCTGTACAAATGACTACAGAACAGGTCAGTTGCATAATTAATTTTATTGCACACCTCGGAGGCTCCTATTTGCTTAATCCTTTGCTGCTGTTGGAGCAATAAAGAAGTGTAACTTTAAGGAAACCCCCCCCCCCCACAAACAAATCCATCCCAAACATGGGGATGCCCTCCCAAGCAACCTTGTCCCGCCCTGATCCCCTCTACAAAAGTCCACTCCGGTAGCAGCACTTCATCTACACAGGTAAAGTATTTCACGCTTGCACAGGTTTTTTCTGTCTATTTCACCCCTTCCAATTTTCTTCTTTCTTTACAAAATGCTGTCGCCCGGTCCAGTTTTTTAGCCGCGGGCTGTAACCTGGCGCTGGGAGAGTCTCTCCCTCTCCCCTTGTGACTGTACCCAATCAGCTTTGTCGGGAAGCTGACCACCTGTGACACTAAGAGGAGGGTGAGGATCCCAAGACGGAAGCAGGCGAGGTCCTCGAGCTCCTGCAGACCTCGACCTCCTGGTCTATGTTACCCCGGGACCGCCAATTCTAGCACAGTGGTGTGGTGATTATTGACCCTCAGGGAAACACTTTATTTGATCCTGAGGAGCTCATCCACGCTTTCTTCCGCATGGTACCCTGCTCTCCATTGAGCAATGGGTTGATGAACACATGCGCTGGCCTCTTGAACGTGCGGACCGTGCCAAATTATAGGCCGAATGTCTGAGACCCACCATTGCTGGGAAGACATGTTTAACCACTATCGTCAACCCTAGCTTTCAAAAATATAGTAGATGTGGCTGGTCCCCTAAAAAGGAATCTACCATTGTCTGAGAAACTGCCAGGATAAGATCCTAGGCTTGGCCCCTTGGTTAGACTTTTTGCAGTGGTGGAAGAGGCAAGAATGGAAAAGACCATAGTTGGCGATTGGCTGCAAAATGCCTTCTGCCTATTGGGCAATGCGAATGTCTCCACTGCCGCTGATCGGCGGAAAAATATACTCATTAATATGGATCCACATTTGGGTCTCCCTTGCTTCAATGACCTTAGCTCCACTGCCCAAGGGATGCTATTTGGGAAACCATTTATAAAGGACATGGAGCTCGCTCAGACGTTTACTTCCAATTGATAAGACGGAGACCGCTATGAAGCGGATTTTCTCCAGTTGTGTTTTTGGACAGGCCAGCAGCTCTAGGGGCTGGCCAAGCGGGTCCCACAGACCCTTTGCATCTCGTGTAGTTCCACCTCCCATTGTGCAGCCGACCTCTGCCTGAGGTACATCTGGTTCTGCATTCCCATCCTGCACCAGGATATGGCGCAGAAGAGGCGCGAGAGGAGCTAGAGGTTACTCTTTCCATCGAAGTGGTACAGGTACGTCTTCCCTTTTTTAATTCTTTTTCCCCAAGTAAAAGTGTGAGGTCTCAGTCTTTTTTCCCCCACGCTTGGTCCACAATCACGGTGAATCCATGTGTTTTTACAGACAGCCACAGGTTTCGGGTTGGAGTTAATGTCCCCTCCTATCCAATAGTTGGTCTCAGGATGCGGGAACACCTCAAGTTGGTCAGAGAGGTGATCATTCCTGAGCAATATCTTTCTTGTGAAAAGAGGGTATGGCAGATGGCCCGCTATCAACCATTGTTTCAACGAGTGGATGGTGTACCACCTTATTCAAAGTGAAGGGTATCCATACCCTCAGGGAGTCCCTGTCCCAAGACGATTGGATGGTAAAGTTGGATTTAAAGGACGCCTATCTTTCACTGCCATTGCCCCGGAGCATCGTGATTTCCATGTATCCACCACCCTCTCAGTAAAATAATGCTTCCTGATGTTACTTTTAAACCTTTGCCCCTCTAATCTAAGACTATGTCCTCTTGTTTTGCTACTTTGTTTACGTTTAAATATACTCCCTTCCTCTACCTTGTGGATTCCCTTTACGTATTTAAATGTTTCTATCATATCTCCTCTGTTTCGTCTTTTTTCCAAGCTGTACATGTTAAGATCATTAAGCCTTTCCTGGTAACTTTTCTCCTTCAAGCCGTACACCATTTTAGTAGCCCTTCTCTGAACTCTCTCTAAGATGTCTATATCCTTCTGGAGATACGGTCTCCAGTACTGCACACAGTACTCCAAGTGAGGTCTCACCAGTGCTCTGTACAGTGGCATGAGCACTTCCCTTTTCCTACTGCTAGTCCTTCTTTTGCCCAGGTACTTGTTTACATGGTATGTCAACCTGGTTCTGTACTTTTTGGACGAGCTTTCCTTGCAGGCTCTTTCAGCTAAACTACTCCTGCTGTTTTCCTTGATTGCTTGCAAGCGGGTGAGTGTTCTATGGACTTTAGTGCTCATTCATACTTGCCTGACTGGGTACGGTTTGATATCTCGCATCATACAAAAATGTCAATATCATCAGTCCCCCCCACTTAGTTTTTGTCATTTCCTCGTTTATGTCTGGTTCCTTGCCTTATATGAATCTCGCACTGGACGATTCCATAGTTTGCCAACGTCGCTGTTGTTTTTGTCGGTGTCTGCTACATTGGCCAGATGGCTTCGCTGGCTTATGGTCTTGCGGTGTGGACGTCTCCTGCTTTGTGCTCATTCAGTACACAGCACCGTAGCTTCCAAAGCTGTGACGTTAGGATGTCGATTGGAAGATATGAAGGCAGTGGATTGGTCTCGGAAATCTACGTTCCGGACCTTGTACTGTAAACAGATTGCACGGCACAGTTGTTGCGCAATTTGGACTTGCAAATAGGAGCCTCAAAGTTGTGCATTAAAATGTGTGAATTTTCCTAATTTATGATGGAAAGTTACAATTTTAATAATGACTCTGAGGTGAGTATTTGCCCTCCCATGTTTGTTTTGTATTTTGTGCCTTTTTTTGTTCGGGTTTTTGTCACAAAAACCCCCAATACAACTCCATGTATTTTCTTGGCATTAAAGTCGTTACATCACTACATGTGCACTTGTGGTTTTCTGTCTTCAGATTTTTGCATACTTCCTATTGTTGTTGGGCTGTGTGTTGGGTATGCTGGTGCATGTGTTGTGTTGATGAGTTTTTCAGTTTCGGTTCTGTCTCTAACCCCAAAACACTAAGTTTCTCTTCCTTTTGGTTTTCAAGTTGGCCTGCTCTTCGGTTATGTTACATTCTGGGAAGTGTTTGCAGGGTCAAAAGAAGAACTGCTGCTCCCGGAGTGGACTTTTGTAGAGGCGATTTGGTGCAGGACCAGGTTGCTTGGGAGGGCCTCCCCATATTGGCGATGGGTCTGTTTGTGGTTTTTTTCTCTTAACCTCCCTAGCGGTTATCCCAAGTGTGGCTCGGGGTTAAATTTCACCGCTGAAAGCGGTAACCCCGATCCACACTCGAGCTGGATAGAGATGCATTACCTGTCCCTGTGCTCCCTCGCTGTCCCCGCAGTCTCCTCCTGCGATCACGGCATTTTGCTTCCTGGTTCCCTTCTTGCGAGAATCGAACCAGGAAGTATGAGGTCGCGATTGTCGGAGGAGACTGCGGAGACGGAGAGGAAGTGCAGGGACGTATGTATCCAGCGGCATCCCAAGTGTGGCTCTGGGTTACCTCTTCCAGCATAGGAATTTAACCCCGAGCCACACTCGCTATACCGCTAGGGGGATGCAAAAAAAAATCTTAATGATTCTGACATCTAAAAGATGTCAGAATCGTAACACCAGGGAGGTTAAAGTTACAATTATTTCTTTGCTGCTGTTGGAGAAAGAAAGAAGCAAATACTCGCCTCCGATTCATTATTAAAATTGTAATTTTTCTTCATAAATTAGGGAAATTCAGCAATTTTTGTCATTTCTTTTAATCTAAAAGAACTTTCACTGACTAGTTAAAAATAAAGGATAGCTGTATGATTTTGTGAGTTATCCCCCCCTTTCCCACAGAAAGTGCATGCGTGTAGATACCGAGCACGCAGCCAAGCAAATGTATACGTTTGTTCAAAGAGTAGAGTAAAATACTGAGGCTTGTGACTTGATAAGATCTAGCAGATTTGTTTTGTGACACTAGATCAGGCCTCAAAATTTCAAAAGTGGAAATGCAGATGCAGGCAGGATAAGGGTTAGGTGGGGCAACTAGTGGCAAGTAACTCTTAAGGCCTGGCTAGTAGCTTGGGACTTGAAATTTTGAGCCCTGTACTAGATGATTTATCAGCCTTGAATTTTCTTCAAGCTTCAGCATTTAGTTGGCTTTTCTTGATAGGAACAGTGTGAAACCAGTCTCTCCTTAGCGAGCCTCCAACTAAAGCTGGGTTGTGTTTTTTTTCCCCCCCCATCAGATATTTTCCATTTTACTGGCCCTCTGAAACTGTATTGTATAAGAATGTTTATATTTATTGACATAATGTAAATGTTATTGCAAGTTGTTGCTACAACGT
The DNA here is from genome assembly GCA_009667805.1 of Leptobrachium leishanense. Taxonomy (NCBI): domain Eukaryota; kingdom Metazoa; phylum Chordata; class Amphibia; order Anura; family Megophryidae; genus Leptobrachium; species Leptobrachium leishanense. The sequence goes on from CM019066.1 coordinate 96,857,028, forward strand.
TAGTTTCTAATTTTCTTTGTTTGGGAGGTTTTTTCTTTAATGTCTCTATGAAGTGGTGCTGCATGTAGACAATGTGAAGGATTAATTTTTTTTCTATTTTTTTTTAGTTAAAGACAGAGTTTGATAAACTATTTGAAGATCTAAAAGAAGATGACAAGACACAAATGATGGAACCATCGCAGGTATTGTTGCTGCTAGGATGCATGAATTCATCCCATAAATAATACTTTGATTTATGAACATTGTGTTCTTTCAGGGTTATTTTCAAAGCAATGCAAATCTCACAACTGGGTGAAAAAATGCAATATATTTTACATATCTACTTTTCAATTTATCAGTTTATGTAGTTTATTAATGACAGATTAAATTTGGTTTCTGTAAATTTGGTCCAAATGATCAAAATTGCAACTATTCTAAATCAAGTGTTTGGGTGAAAAAGAGCACTCTTTTTGGGTAAGCTGATAAAAAAAATAGGTTTTCAACGAGCAAAGCATTGTAAGAAGCAACTAATTAAATACTAAGAAAAGCCATTTATGGCTGCAGAAAAAGTGAGGGAATAATAAATTGTATGTCTGAGTCTTGGAACCTTGTATCAAAAGGAGAAGCTGAAACACAGAACCTTCTACTTCTTCACTCTATCAGGGTTATAAAGAGGGAGAGGTGAAAACCAGGAGACTGAACAATCTAGACCAAATAGCCGATTTGGAAAGTGAGATAAATGTGAGCATTTTTCTGGTTTGGCTATTTTGACCTAGAATTTTCACTTCTCCAGTCATTCTCCTGGTTTTCACCTCTCCCTGAGTAACCCTGATTGTATACTGAGAAAAAACACCATTGAGGTAACCCATTGTGTATCAAGCTCTTCACCCTCACATTATGGTGGCATGAGAGCATTAATATATTCACAGCTAGCAATAATTTATAAGCAAAATTATGCATTTAAAAAAAAATGCATTTTAGGTTCCAGCTTAAACATCTAGCAAAATTTAAAAGTTTGCAATTTTCCAGAATTCTTTTTTTTTTTTTTTTTTTAATTCCTACTTTGGAGGAGCATTTGAGAAGTAACTTTAGTATGTTGAATTGTAATAATGAGTAATGTCATGTCTACAAATCTAAAAACAGTTATTCTAGAATGCACAGTGCCCTAGGTTTCTAATATGCAAGTAAAATCAAATAATCCGCCATATGGTGTTTGCAACAGCAAGGATATTTGCTTGCACTGCTCACATTACCACTGGCAGCCCTTCAAGCTAGCAGACAGCGACATAGTACAGAATACTAGCTTTACAAACACAATATGGCAGCGCTGATAAGTTATTAAGGAAGGATCGCTACAGGCACTCGCACATAGTTCCTGTACCGAACCACCAAAATATATACCAATAGTCCAAGGGGATGGAGTGCAGCGAAAACAATGTTCCTTTAAGTCTCAGGAGTAGATTTCCCAGATCCTGAAGAGCGCTTTCTTCCTAGGGTAACCTCAAAAAAGGAAAAACCTGATCGTGCGATCTGATGTATACCACATGGATAACCCAAAGAAGCGTCAGCACATTCACGTGAAATAGAGCCTTCCTGGCTCTGGATGACGCGCCTCTGGGTTATTAACGGCTACCCACTTCCCTTTTCGGTACAGGTAGTCTTGATACTTCAAGTCTTTACACCCTTAAATATGGATACAGACAGGCATAGCATAGACTGTAATACTATGGAAAACAGAAAAGTGGAATAGAAATATACTCACACTTTCTTGGACCTAACCTAGGTCCTCAGGAATCAGGCTCAGAAGTTGTTGTAGGGTACAACTTCAAATAAAACCCCATGCGGTGGAGTAAAAATCAAAAATTTAATAAAACACAGCATAAAATACAACAAAAATATAAAATAAGGGAATAATTAGTGACCAGAATGCATTTCGCCCGTTGAGATATCCTCAGTGGCTTCCTCAGCTAAGCTGCCCTGTCTTTATCCATATTCTACTGTTTACCGAAAACGGAATGAGGCCTACAAAGAAAAGAACACCGTACTTACAGTGAAATATGGTGGAGGTTCAATGATGTTTTGGGGTTGTTTTGCTGCTTCTGGCACTGGGTGCCTTGAATGTGTGCAAGGCATCATGAAATCTGAGGATTACCAAAGGATTTTGGGTCGCACTGTAGAGCCCAGTGTCAGAAAGCTGGGTTTGCATCCGAGATCTTGGGTCTTCCACAAGGACAATGACCACAAACATACGTCAAAAAGCACCCAGAAATGGATGGCAACAAAGCGCTGGAGAGTTCTGAAGTGGCCAGCATTGAGTCTAGATCTAAATCCCTTTGAACACCTGTGGAGATCTTAAAATTGCTGTTGGGAAAAGGTGCCCTTCCAATAAGAGAGACCTGGAGCAGTTTGCAAAGGAAGAGTGGTCCAAAATTCCGGTGAGAGGTGTAAGAAGCTTATTATTTTTTACAAAGGGTGTGAAACCAAATATTAAGTTAGGGGTGCCAAGAATTTTGTCCAGCCCATTTTTGGAGTTTTGTGTGACATTATGTCCAATTTGCTTTGTTTCCTCCCTTTTTGTTTTGTTCCAATCCACACAAAGGGAATAAACCTGTGTATAGCAAAACATGTGTTACTGCAATACTTTTCTGTGAGAAATACTTGATTTTCTGGAAAAAGTTCTGGGGTGCCAACAATTTCGGCCATGACTGTATTTATATATCTCTCTATGCAACGTGTGTGTCTTCCGCAACCTGTTCCCTTGCTGTAAGTCACCTCTTGGTGTACAATCCATTTTTTTCTTCTCTTTGCAGGCTTTGGGAACAGTTCTACTTCCTCACCAAAAGCACGCTCTAGCATGGATGGTTTCACGTGAGAACAGTAACGAATTGCCTCCGTTTTGGGAGCAAAGAAACAAACTCTATTACAACACACTTACTAACTTCGCAGAGAAAGAAAAGCCTGACACGATCAGAGGAGGGATTCTTGCAGATGACATGGGCTTGGTATAAATTCTCATTCTAACGATTTTGACTGATGCTTTGTTAAAATACTAAGGGCCCTATTTCAACATTGCCGTTAACGAGTGGAGCATTAAATACTATTTTCTACCACTGGCCATACGCGAACCCACGTGCGTGAGCTCACACATGCTAAAGTAATTATGACCACGTATGTCTTGATGGAGTCCTGTGGACCAGCAGCTGGTATCATTTATAGACACCCTCCTACTACAAGTCGAGCTTGTAATAGGCTATAGGGCGACTAATGGTTAAGGGGTCATGCCAAATTTACCCATTAGAGGCTCCCTATTACTGATTAGATGGGAATAGGGCCCTAATATTGTGTGTATTGCCTTTTTTTCTTTTACTATATATTAATAATAATATTTGATCTTTTTTCCATTCTAGGGTAAAACTCTGTCAGTTATTGCCCTTTTACTTACTAACTTTCATGGTGGTCAACCATTTCCAATTGCGAAAGCCAGCACAAAGCTTAAAAAGGTTAGTGTGTGTTCTATAAAACGTTATGCTCTGACCTCCATTTGTCTGCCTCCGTGGAGTGAATGTCATTGCTCATATCCCACTATTGTGTCATTATCCTTTCTCCCTCTACATGTCATTTGCTGTTTGAAGGCCAGCAAGGTGTGGAGGAACCGGTCGGCAAATTAGTAATGTGCCTATATAATGTTGTGTGCACAACCGCCAGATACACACAGTTCTGCATTCACACAGACACAGACTTTTCATACTTAAACACCATATACCTTACATGAGGCTAGCTTCAAAGTCAGGTGTAAACTTAAGCAGCATAGGTTATGTTTACACCTCTTGGTGAGCAAAAAAGGGGTTTGTGAGGGTCCTGAGAACGAACAACTGCACTAGTGGCCTACGCTACAGTGGGTGCCCGCTCAGATCTCACAAGGCTTTAGCTCGATTGTGCCATTACAGGGATGAATGCTCCATATGCAAATCAGACTGCTACACCCAGAAAGGGTGGCCAGTGCTGATTGCCAAGGACGTCATCCCTGCACGAGAGGTGCAGCAACACCCAACGATCGTTTCAGCCTTGTTAGGCCTCGTCAGGTGGGTATAGCTGACACCCCTCTAGGCACCTCGAGCAAGGGGCACCTCTCATGGCCCTATTCTAATGTAGTCAATAGTTAGCATCTCAAGCTTCTATTCCTACCGAGCTGCAAGCGCTGCTTGCAGCTCAACATTAGAGGTTCATTATTGGTGTCCGCTGCTCCCGAATATTTTGACTTGAGCCGCTAATGTAGCGGCTTGGTTGAAGAAGATATGGTAACCTGCAGCCACTAAGGGTTATCCGCTCTCACTGATATTTTCCATTAGCAGCACCCAGATACCAACAGGTACCTCAGTCTATCCCATAATAATGTATTTTTCTCTTAATACTTTCCTTTTTTGTCTTTTTTTTTTGCTCAGGAGAGTGTTGACGTTGAGATGTATGGCGAAACCTCAAAACACTCTAAAGGTAACATTACTAGAAACACTTACAAAATTTTCCTCTGTACAGGGTCTCTATAAACTGGATATCCTCCTTATGATTTTAATAAATTAATATATAAAATAGGGGTTATTCAGGTACCGCCACTGTTGGAGGCTGCAACTCAGAAAAATGCTTGCGTTTCACAAAATTGTAATCTAAAGAGTGGCAGAACACGCCATTAATAATAATAATAATATTTATATAGCGCCAACATATTCCGCAGCGCTGAACAATGGGCATGATATAGACAGGGTTACAATACATTGAGACTGAACAATATTTGATAAACTGATATATGAGGAAACGAGGGCCCTATTCTCATGGGAACTCACAATCTAGAAGGGTTGGGGGTAGAAACAGGAGGAAAGGACTGCAATGCAAGAGTGATGGACTGGTTGGGGCAGTGATGTGTATTAGTGAGTTGGGTGGCAGACTTCCCTGTATAGGAATGTCTTTCTTACACGAGAGGGAGAGATGTAGATCGTGGATGGGTTGGTGGTACAGAGGCAGGAGTTCCATTTTAGGATGAATGCAGATTAGGAGTAGAAGAGACAGGGAGCGCATTGTGCAACAGTATGTGGACCTTGCGCTTCCCTAATTCCAGCAGAGGGGAGGGGGAGCTGGTGGTCAGAAAAACGCTACAAGAGCTGTTGCTCTTTAGATTTGACTTTTGTAAAATGGCATTTTTCTGTGTTACTGATTTATTTTTTTTATATTTATTTTTTTTGCGGAGTTTACAACATTGAAGAATACCGTCCATATTATACCTGAATGACCCCCTATATGGAAATTTACATTTTTCTAGCCATTTGTCTTGCGTAAGGAATAGTTAGAATGTGAATAACAATTATGTTATACATTTTGTATTCTTAATCCGTTGAGCAAAGCTCTTTGTGTTTTTCTTAATGAAACAGGAAAAAAAGAAAATCCAACTAACAGCCAAGGTCCAAGTTCCTCTCAAACCTCCAGCAAACGTCCTAAAAGGTAGCGGCTCCTGTATCTTTATTTTCTTCTTCCTTCAAGCTATCTTTGAAAATATAGATACATTATAGCACACCAGGTTTCTTTCCGAGCTCCAGGATCAGACCCAACCTGTTGTTCCATCCCAGAACCAAGCAGGTGACTCGGTTACCTTCCAGAAGACCCAACAGATAAGCCCCCCCCCCCCCCACAGCCGGACACTTGTTGGAGGGGAAAACAAAAAAAACACAAATCACACTTACCAAACTGGCATATACATACAAAGAAGATGTTAATTAAGCTGGGGGGGGGGGGTAGGTGGGTGGGTGGAGAGAAGGTCTTGTAACAATGATCAATGACATTTTAGGAGAAAATTAAGCATGGATCTGTCTGCCTCAGACAATGAGATGTAAACAATCTCCACATGGTGCGAAGTTTTAAAGGTGCGTTTGCCATTTGGTCAGCCATGCTGGATAGGAAATGCAGGCATGTAATTAAGCATACAGATAGAACACTTTGTTATCTACAGATAGACAGGAAACCTCTTAACTTGAATCTTACCATACATAAATGCAGTGTTACATTAATTACAAAATGTATACAATTACCTGTGGTTTCACATCACTGCCATTTGCCATAATCATGGGGTAGGAGGCTTACACCCGCACTTCTCCAAGGGGTACAGAGTCTGTATATAGCATCGGCAAGGCTATGAGTGACTGTGCCAGCCAGTGTGGGGCATTTGAAAGGTGGCAGTGGTTTCCGTTACACACTTCCATTTTTTTGTCTTTTTCTTTCTTTGTTGCTGGTCGAAACAATTTTTAAGCACTCCACTGCATCCTGAAAACGAGGATTTACTGTATATATAATAAAGGGACAAACATCAGGTTAGAAGGAGTGGATTTAAGTGACGGAGGACTACCTATATTATTTTTATATTAGTATTATTCCTGGTTCTTATTGCTAGCCGTTGTTTTTAAAGGATAAAATACACCTAATCACAATCTTTTTTAAATTTTGTTTTCTAGAAGGAGAAAGCTGGCGTCTATATAGACAATCTTGGCAAATGGCCTATTTATTTGCATTTTGATATCAAATCATACCACTGTTCTGAATAAAGAAACAACTTTTCGGCACAATACAGCATAATTTGATAGTGGGCCTAGTGCCCAGCAATCCCACGCTGATCACATAAAATTCATACTTGCCCATGTATGGCAGAGGTCGAATAAATTTTTCTTGATCCTGAACACGTCAATCATGCATTCAGTTATTTGCAAACAATTGAGTGTTGCATTGCCAATTTTATTGGATTTAGAAATCTAATTGCATGCTGTAAAGAAGGGGTCAGCAATCTGGCCCTCCGGATGATGGAACTATATCTCCCATAATGCTTAGCCACTCATCAGATTGACTCAGCCTCATGGAAAATGTTGTTTCAAAACATATGAAAGGCCAAGGCTGCTGACCCCTGCTGTAAATATTATAGATTTATACTCTATGGCTAATTACTTTTGTTCTAAAGGTTTTAATATAGTATTTGATTCTCCTCCCTACAAGGAAACCAGGCAAAAAGGCCAAATATACTTATAGCAGCGATTCTGAAAATGACTGCCAGATAATTCCACAGAAGATCAAAGGTAAATTGTCGTGAAATATACTGTGTCTGATCCTCGCGTGTTACCATATGAATAAATCATTATAATGATGTAATTTGGAGGTTTGTGCAGATTTCCAATGTAGAACTCTTTTATATTTTTTTCGCCTCTGCAGCATCAGCTTTTCCAGAGGAAGATGTGTTTGCTGTGGCTCTGTCTTGGGAAACGCCGACTGAAAAGAAAAAAAGCAAGACGCAAAAAGGTACACCCCTCATACTGCAACAAGTTTTTGTTTTTATTAGTAGTTCTTTTAAAGCAATTTAAATTTTTGATAAGGAGAAATGTAACATTGTACATGTTTGTATTGTTAATGGTAAAGAAATGCCTTAAAGTAAGGCTATTAATTTTTAGAGCCTTGTTATAAATTATCTGTCAAGGTGTGAATGTGATTGGCTGATGAGGATTTAATTTTGATGTTGTGGTTGTTGAACATTCCATCATGTAAATGGGAATGTGGCCGTGTCTCTTTAACCTGTCTCCACCCACCCCCCTGCTTTTTGCATTTGTAATCAATTCTAATCATATATTGATTCACTTTTTTCCTTTACGCCAGTGGTTCCCAACCACGGTCTTCAAGTGTCCCTAACAGGTCAGGTTTTCCAGATATGTGAAGCACAGCACAGGTGATATGATTTGCTGCTCAGTGATTGCAGGATTCAGTCTGCATTTCCCCAAGGTGATCCTTAAAACCTGGCCTGTTAGGGGAACTTGTGTACCGCGGTTGGGAACCACTGCTTTACGTCATTTGAAAGTGATATGTTTAAGATTAATACTTTTCACTGACACAGACCTATTATGCACTTTCTCCAAACCAAAGGACCTTCTACAACTGGATCTAGTATCCCAAAGACCCTTTCAAGCAGCACATCTGGAGAGCAACGAAGAACAACGCTGATAATATGTCCCTTGTCTGTGCTCAGCAACTGGATCGTAAGTCTTGGTTTATGCTGATTTTCAAATGTATCTTAAATACAAAAGCAGAAGCCTAAAGTGAGGCTCCTAGAAGCATAACCATTTTTTATTTTTTTATTTTATATATTGGTTACGGTGCAGGGACCCAATCTCCTGTAGTTGGTCCAGTAGCATTAGCCCTTTAGGGACTTGGTTCCATTTTGCTTGTTTGATATTGATACATAAGGACCCTCCCCCCATCAAAATTGGAATTTTTTTGCTATGCATTTATTCACCTGTATTTTCCATTTTTATAATTTTCTCGGCCAACCAATATTCTAAACTGCTGTTTAGAGGACAGAGAAGGCTTTACTTTGATGTGACATACGTTAAATTAAAAAAAAAAAAACACAAAAAGCTTTTGATTAGTTCTGGTAATTGTAGTGAGTACATGAATACAGCAATTAAATAAATGTGTTTTTGTTTTTTGTGTGTTTTTTTTGTTGTTTGTGTTTTAATCCCTAACTAACATGAACACAGTGTATCAGTCTAATCTTTGTGACTGCACAAGATCTCTCTACCCCAACTGGGCCACTTCTGTTAATGCCACTCCCTTGCCGGGCCTCTGTTATCCCACTAGCAGTCTTTCGTGCCTTTCTCCAGCCCTTAGCCAAAGCTTCGGGGCGAATACACTGAAAGTGCAGTGATAGCATTCTCCAGAAATGAGGCATCACGCAAATCTTGAGGTTAGAAAAGTCAGCTTGAACTGAGCCTTTAATGAGTTATATATACAGTGCCAGCAGGGCCTAGCAGCCAATGACACCAAAGACACCCTGGTGGTTTACTGTACCTCATCATTAATCCCTCCCCTGGAATATGGTTGTGACTGATCAAAAATGACTGCCTGTCTTGCAGTATGTGACCCAATTAGACCAGGGACAGATAAGGGGAACAACTCTGGTCACCAAGACCCATTGCACAGCATTCCATTAAACAATAGTAGATTTACAGTATCAGATAATCGGACTGAACTAGAAAAGACAAATCTTTAACAGATGCAAACACATTCCAGATAGGGGGAGTTGGGAGAGGCTACAGTGACCCACACAGTAATCATATAAACTATAGTAACAGACAATGATATCAATAATAACCGTATTCATAAATAGCACAGACAACACAAACACTCTGCACCTACAATTCCAGGTACAGGGAGACTTCAACATAGGAGATGGCAGGGAAACAATATAGAACATTAGGCCTACACCTCCCAAATGTATTTCTAGTTCAAAGTGACTACCATCTCAGTGCCGTGCAGCATGACTCGATAATTGAAAGGCTAACTATGTTGTGAGCATGCTCAGCTCCTTCACTTGCATGAGAGAGCCTTTATAGAAACCTGCAATGGAGTCTGTGCTGGAGTGGGACCTGTGAAGTACTGTGTTTGACTGGCTATGTGCAGAGCTGTAAAAGAAAGAAAGAAAAAAAAAAAACCTGGTGCACTCCCAATATATACAAAGTATTTTTTTTCCCTAAAACTTTACTTTCGCTGTAATTTGGTTGCTCATGGATACAAGAGTGACCGAGGCTCTTCAGTGAATAGTCAAATCAAAAAGGAGAGAATCAATGCACTCTCAAATACCTGGATTCTTCTTATTTTTTTTCTTTGAAAATGTACACAGCTGTTCGTTGCAGTAGTTGTTGAACTAGAAATCTCATTTATCCTTTTCACACAAACCTTAGTGGGGTGCTGTCAGATTGTGCAGTGCAGGATGAATGACCCCTGATTGGAGGAAGCTAATCCCTGGTCAGTGTGACGTCCAGCAGTTGGGTTCAAGGCTCACATGTTAGTGTATACAGACTCCCTAAAACTTAAAGACCTTCTACACCTTAGGAGATGTGAATCTTTAGGTTTGCTATGTGTACATGACATATACACTTGCCCATAAAAATCTGTTAAAGCTAATTGGGAGTTCTAGGATATTTCATACAAGTCAGCAGGATTGTATGATTTTGGTGCTTGGAGTGTCTCCAGACATCCGTAAATGCTGGTTTACATTTCTAAAACAGTGCATTTATCCTGATGAGTATTAAACTGGTCTTTTTAGGTTTTATGCTTATTCTGGCTGTTTAAAGGTATGACTTTGGCAAGTTAAAGTTATCCCCCGTTCTGAATTCTCTTGCAAATGTAGGTTTGTACATTATTTCCTTTTTTAGGACCAGTTTGAGCAGCATGTAAAACCAGAGGTCCAGCTGAACATCTGTGTTTATTACGGCCCTGAACGCAGCCAAGATCCGAATGTTCTTTCGCAGCAAGATGTGGTGTTGACCACCTACACAGTTGTAACACACGACTACACCGTAAGTAAAGCGAAATGTGCTCATAGAGCTGTATGAAAAGTTATCTATTGCTTAAAGTCATGGCCTATAGCCATAGTGACTTGGCTGGAATGGGACAGGAGCCATTAGCATCAAGGCCATTATACTTAATAGCTAACTCATTAATAATGGCTCGAGTGGAATAGGGTCCCTTGTATCTGTTTTCCAGACGTGTTTTAATATGTACTTTCTATATAAAAGTATTGCAGAGAACGTTGGTGCTACGAAAATTATAATAATCATAATAGTAGTAGTGTCTTAAGTGTATTGTACAGAATTTGCAAGGTCAAGTTACTGGTGATCTTATTCGGTGCTTCCCAATAAACTTCTTACTTTTCACAAGGCCTTTTCTTAACTCAATCTTGTCAGTGAAGGGGTTAAATTAACTCAATCCTCAACAGCTCATGTAGGAGCCCAAGGTCTATGTAACTGATCTGGTCTTTTTATGCAGTAATGCAAAGGAATTGAGTTTATTGCAAGCAATATTTGTTTGAAAAGGGGCACCAGACTGTACCTAGTCAACCAATACGCTGGAACATTTTGAACAAATGGGATTTTTGTGTCTTGAACGTGGATCTCCAGCTGATTTTACACCTTCATCTGTAGTGCTGTTTGGCCAGCAGTTGTCCTGAGTGTCAAGTAAGGCTCACTGACAGTAACAATGCATTGTCTAGCTTTAGAATGAATTGAATATGTAATTATTGTAAAGTGGGTTTGCAGAACACCACTAGGTCCTGCCAGTGCTTTAATAGACAAGCACGTGAAAAGTGAAGGGGTTAAACTGCAAGGAAATACTTGATTGACGGGAATCCCTATGTAAAGTTCTATGCTTTTTCTTCAATTGTAGAGAAAGACGGACAGCCCGCTGCATAAAGTCAAGTGGCTGCGGGTAGTATTGGATGAAGGACACACAATCAGGAATCCAAATGCACAACAAACTAAGGCCACCCATAGCCTAGTCGCAGAGCGAAGATGGATTCTAACAGGTAGGTATTGCAAGAGTGGTCGTATATCGGTGTTTACTTGCTATAATTATTCATTTTAATTCTTGTAAAATTGGCTTATTTCTCAGAACTTGCCGTATTGCTTAGCTACGTTTGAATGCATTGGAGTGTTCTAATAGTTCTTATGGGGAGCTCATAGTTGCAAATTCAAAAATAATACTTTATATTAGGGATGCCCTGATTCTAGTATTGGTGCCGATACCGGCATTTGCATGTGTACTTGTGGAGATGCCCCGATGCCACCCCCAATACGGAAGCCAGCGCTGGGCTGGCTTACCGGCATCTGAGGGGCTGGGGCGGCTGGCGGAATGCTCTAGCGGCATTCTCCCAGGCCCCTGCGGCTGACTGCGTTTAAACAAGCTCTGCCGACAAAGGTTTAGATCGCCGCTCATTCAGAACCCCCAGCCGCGATCTCGCCTGATTTTGAACTGCACAAGATCGCAGCTGGGAGTTTCGAACGAGGGACCGATCTGGTGTATGTGGGGGTATATATTGGGGATGTGCACACTTTTTTTTTTTTCGTTTCGTTTTGGGACGTTCAGGCTTGTTACTATCCATGGTACTAATACTGACAAAACGTATTGTATCAAAATTCATTGCTGAACAGAACACATACGGACGGACTGTGAGAAGATAATCTAGCTGTATGTGTTCTGCAAAGAAAAAACAGACCTCGATATACATTTAAAATAAGTTAGGAAGAACTGTAAAATATTAACCCAAAAATTCCCAAAAAATGCAAAAATAATCCTAACAAATAAATAAATGCAGACACTTCTTGCTGTAAGTGAAAAAAATAAATGATTTAAGATAGATTTAATAAAAATGGGAATTTTGCACTGGAACAAGTGAAAAAAGTGATGGACGATACGAAATTACAAAATCCGCAACGGAACCGAAACGATACAAAAATACATATCCGAAACGGAACCGAAATCGCAAATAGAACGAAAATGACTTGCGATTTTTACAAATTTCATGTCCATACGAAATAATGAAATTTTTTGTTTCGTGTCCGGTTCGGAACATCAGACGAATCCAAAGCACCGAATCAGCCGGTTTCGTGAGAAAAACTAATCGGTACAAAACGCACATCCATAGTATATATACAGTCAGGTCCAGAAATATTGGGACATCGACACAATTCTAACATCTTTGGCTCTATATACCACCACAATGGAGTTGGAATGGAACAAACATAATGTGCTTTAGCTGCAGACTGTCAGCTTTAATTTGAGGGTATGTACATCCAACTCATGTGAACGGTGTAGGACTTGCAGCAGTTTGCAGATGTGCCTCCCACTTGTTAAGGGACCAAAGGTAATGGGACAATTGGCTTCTCAGCTGTTCCATGGCCAGATGTGTGATATTCCCTCATTACCTCAATTACAATGTGCAGATAAAAGGCCCAGAGTTAATTTCAAGTGTGCTATTTACATTTGGAATCTGTTGCTGTCAACTCTCAAGATGAGATCCAAAGAGCTGTCACTATCACTGAAGCAAGCCAAAATTAGGCTGAAGAAACCAAACAAACCCATCAGAGAGATAGCAAGAACATTAGGCGTGGCCAAAACCACTGTTTGGAACGTTCTCAAAAAGAAGGAACACACCGGTGAGCTCAGCAACACCAAAAGACCCGGGAGATCACGGAAAACAACTGTGGTGGATGACCGAAGAATTCTTTCCCTGGTGAAGAAAACACCCTTCACAACAGTTGGCCAGATCAAGAACACTCTCCAGGAGGTAGGTGTATGTGTGTCAAAGTCAACAATCAAGAGAAGACTTCGCCAGAGTGAATACAGAGTGTTCACCACAAGATGTAAACCATTGGTGAGCCTCAAAAACAGGAAGGCCAGATTAGAGTTTGCCAAAGAACACCTAACAAAGCCTTCACAGTTCTGGAACAAGATCCTATGGACAGATGAGACCAAGATAAACTTGTACCAGAGTGATGGGAAGAGAGGAGTATTGAGAAGGAAAGGAACTGCTCATGATCCTAAGCATACCACCTCATCCGTTTAGCATGGTGGTGGTAGTGTCATGGCGTGGGCATGTATGGCTGCCAATCGAACGGATTCTCTTGTATTTATTGATGATGTGACTGCTGACAAAAGCAGCAGGATGAATTCTGAAGTGTTTCGGGCAATAGTATCTGCTCACATTCAGCCAAATGCTGCAGAACTCATTGGACAGCGCTTCACAGTGCAGATGGACAATGACCCAAAGCATACTGCAAAAGCAACCAAAGCGTTTTTGAAGGGACAGAAGTGGAATGTTATGCAATGGCCAAGTCAATCACCTGACCTGAATCCCATTGAGCATGCATTTCACTTGCTGAAGACAAAACTGAAGGGAAAATGCCCCAAGAACAAGCAGGAACTGAAGACCGTTGCAGTAGAGTCCTGGCAGAGCATCACCAGGGATGAAACCCAGAAGTCTGGTGATGTCTATGCGTTCCAGACTTCAGGCTGTGATTGACTGCAAAGGATTTGCAACTAAGTATTAAGAAGGGAAAGTTTGATTTATGATTATTATTCTGTCCCATTACCTTTGGTCCCTTAGCAAGTGGGAGGCACATCTGCAAACTGCTGTAAGTCCTACACCGTTCACCTGAGTTGGATGTACATACCCTCAAATTAAAGCTGACCGTCTGCAGTTAAAGCACATTGTGTTTGTTTCATTCCATCTCCATTGTGGTGGTGTATTTATTTATTTATTTTATTTATAAAGGATTTTACCAGGAAGGATACATTGAGATTTCTCTCGTTTTCAAGTATGTCCTGGGTTCAAGAACATTGAAGTGTTACAGAAATACAAACTAATACAATGCAAGATATTAAAAAAACAACACAAATATACAGATTAACAGAAAATAAATATGTAGGAAATATAGTCACTAGGTTACATGTTTACAGGTGCATTCTGTATTGAGGTATGTTAGTAAGGAGCTCTTGAGTGACTTAAGACTGGGGGAAGATTTGATGGTGTATGGGAGGTTATTCCATAATTGTGGTGCTCTATAGGAAAATGAGGACCGAGCCACTGTCTTTTTGTATTGTGGTATTGCAAGTAAGGTGCTGCTCCTGGATCGGAGGTTATAGGATGAGGGAGCTGCTGGGGGAAGCAGTCTATTCAGATAGGATGGCAGCTTCCCAGAAAAGCTCTTAAAACACCAGGCTGGAAAGGTGAAGGGTGCGTTTAGACTCCAGCGCAGGCCAGTTTAGCTCTTTTAACATGTCACAATGGTGGGTCATGTAGTTACATTGTAATGCAAAGCAGCAGAATGAGTTATACAATGTAGTAAGTTTCTGAAGATGTGTTTGCGGGGCCGCTGCATACCCTACATCTCCGTATTCAATAGCCGGCATAAGCATTTGTTGTACAATCTGCTTTCTTACCGCGGGGCTTGGGCAGGATTTGTTTCTGTACAGGGCACCTAGTTTGGGGTAAAGTTTAGAGGAGAGTTTTTCGATGTGGGGGCCAAAGGATAGATTAGGGTCCAACCACATACCTAGATATTTGAGAAAAGTGACTGTGGTCAGCGTGCCATTTGATTTTGTCCCAACACATAAGTGGGGATTTTGCAATTTGTGTAGTTTAGGTTTTGTTCCAAAGAGCATCGTTACAGTTTTGTCATTATTTAAAAAAAGTTTGTTGTGTTTGATCCACTTTTCTACCTCTGTGAATTGTTCTTACAGCACGACCTCCAGCTGCCGGAGATTTGGTTTGCTGGTTATAGATTACGGTGTCGTCTGCATACATATGTACAGTTGAGGCTTTGCAGACGTTGGGCAGATCATTTATGAATATTGTGAATAGCAGGGGGCCTAGTATTGAGCCTTGGGGTACACCGCAAGTGACAGGGAGGGGGAGGGAGGAGCTGCCAGAAATTGACACCTTTTGTGATCGGTCGGATACATATGATTGAAACCAGGTTAGCGTGCAATCACCAATGCCAGAGTTTTTAAGTTTTTCTAACAAGATGCCATGGTCTACGGTGTCAAAGGCCTTGGCAAAATCAAGGAAGATGGCTCCAGTTAGGTTTCCTTGTTCCATCCCAGCTTGGATATCATTGCAGACTTTTAAAAGGGCGGTTGTAGTTGAGTGATTTGGACGAAAGCCGGATTGATCTGGGGTTAAGTAGTTCCAATATTGATAATAATCACGTAATTGTGTGTAGACGCATTTTTCCAAAATTTTTGACATTGCAGGGAGCAACGATATCGGACGGTAGTTGGATACCAAAGTACTGTCACCACTTTTATGGACAGGTACCACTCTCGCAGTCTTCCAGAGTTTGGGTATGTATCCAGTCGCCAGTGATTTATTGATTAGGGTTGCGACAGGATTTGCAATTGCCGGTGCACTGATTTTCAGCAGCATTGCTGGTATTTGATCAGGTCCAGACTGGTATTTCATTTTTTGCTTACGGAGAAGTTTATTAACGATACTGACAGGCTCTGGTCTAAAACTGAATTCCTGTCTGATTCAGGGACTTTGCACAGTTGGAGGGGCCTGACCTGCATGAGGCCTTTCTGATTGTATGTCATTTCCTAGCTTGGCAATCAAAGTGGTGGTGCATCCAACAAAATAACCATTAAAGGCATTTGCTACATCTAGGGGGTGTTGCAGGGTTTGGTTGTTTACTTTGACAGCAGCCGGCTGGGAGTGGACTGGGGGTGCTTGTATGTTACTTATGGTTCTCCAAAAGTTTCTAGGGTTTGATATGTTATTGTTTAGATTTTCATTGAAGTAATGGGCTTTTGCCATTTTTGTTTGTTTTGTGCATTCATTCCGGCATTTTCGGTATTTGTAGTGATCGTGTAGTTTTAAACAGTGAGCAGGGTTTATTGTTTTTAGGATTTAGCCAATCTGTAGTAAAATCGCCGAGGACCAGCATTTCACTTATTTGGTTTTGGGCAAGTAGGTTATTAAGGATTTGAGATATGTCACAGAGGGAGTGCACTGGAGAGCTCAGTGGGCGATAGAATCCAGCAACAATGATTGATTTACTGAATGGAATCTCAATTAAACCAGAGAGGAAATCAAAGGTGACAGAGCAAGAAGTCTGTAAGGGGGTGAACTTTATGGACTCCTCAACATATATAACAATTCCCCCTCCTCTCTTTGCTCTTTCCTTTCTATAACATGAATACCCTTGTATTGATATGGCAGAGTCTGGTACTTTTGGGGTTAACCATGACTCTGTGAGCACAATGACTTTGGGTTTGTAATAGCAAAACCACGCCTGAAGCTCATCCAATTTAGGGAGTAAACTGCGGATGTTACAGTGCACAAATGAGAGGCCTTTTTTAGTGGGGAGACTAAAGGTTGTGTCAGCTATAGGACCAGGGTTAGTTTCCACATCGTTTGCCAGGGAAAGTAGCAGAATAAATAGGAATTTGGACAGAGTTTTCTTTTGGTAATAATGTGGTTGCAGAGTTTTAAATCTTTGTGTGGGGGTGGGAGGGCTGGATTTTAACACGCTCTGTATAGAGCCAAAGATGTTATAATTGTGTCGATGTCACAATATTTCTGGACCTGACTGTATCTGGTGTCTGTTTTGTGTGGTCAGGTGTGCAGGCAGTGGTTAAATGGGGTGTCTGGCCATACATTTCAATATTAACATAAACTGGAAAGGCTTTCAGCAAAATCCAAAATTATTTATTGGAAAGCGGTCACATGACTTTAAGACCGAGTACAAGTACCGTTACTTTTAAAGTGGTATCGGTACATCCCTACTTTTATATGCAAGTAAAAATTATACTCTTGTGTCTGGAAAGACTGCGCCAAAGCCAAGTTCCTGAAGCTAGGCTGTTCCAGCTATTAAAGAGTAGTAAAGGAAGTGTAATATTTCTACAATATCTTTCTTTTCCTTAGTGTTAGAAATAGGCCTTTTTGTTCATAAATTTATGTGATATGATTTATTAGACCTCATTTAAATATTGTAGATATCACAATTGAGTACTGTATTTGAATATATATATTTTTTTCCTTTTTAGGACACTGTAGATCGTAGTCAGGATATTGGCATAATGCAATGCTGCAGTTTATTCTTTGAGTACTGATTTTTCTTTCATTACTTCTGTATAATTTAGGTACCCCTATCCAGAATTCTTTGAAGGATTTGTGGTCACTCTTGTCGTTTCTAAAGCTAAAGCCATTTACTGACAGAGAGTGGTGGCATCGCACGATCCAAAGACCTGTGACTATGGGGGACCAAGGAGGTCTTAGGTATGAAAATGGCAAATGAAACCACGTGTACATGGAATAAAGTTATTTTCAAATATTTCTTTATTTCAAAAGTAGAGATATATCTGCTAATAATTATTAATCCTTTGGAAAATCATTTGAGCTAAGAACCTGCAGAGCTAACTTTATAAAAAGAAATGTTTAAATGATGCAAAATAACTAGTAGCTAGTTACTGTGGAACCCTCTTCTATAGCAATAACATAGTTACGTTTCCCAAAACTAAACTTCAAGCAGAGGAGAAGCTTTACAGTGCAGCTTCTCCTTTTCCTGTTTGGGCTTTAGTTTTGAGATGCACCCGCATTTGTCGGCACTGCAGTACAGGCTATTTTTGCTGGTATTTGCAACACCAGCGCTTAGTGGATAAACCCCTATGTCACATGTGGAATGTGACATCGGAGTATTCCCACCTCTCTGTCTTCAGTAGTGCATTACTGTAGATCTGTAGCTAATATAGTTGTGATGTAGCTCACTGGCCAAAAAAGCTGACATACGCTAATATTAATTTTGGTGGATTACCTTTTGATATGATGATGGCACACATTTGCCGTGGCGTTGTTTTGATAAGCCTATGCAATGTCACAACATTTATTTTCGTTCAGAGCTGCATTATTTTCTGCCAAGATCTTGTATTGATTTGGAAAGTCAGAGCTGTGTAAAGTCTTCTCCAGCACATCCCAAAGATTCTCAATGGGTTGAGGTCTGGACTGTGTGGTGGCCAATCCATGTGTGAAATGTCTCATGCTCCCTGAACCACTCTTGCACAATTTGTGCCTGATGAATCCTGGCATTGCCATCTCGGAATATGCCCACTGTGCCATCAGGGAGAAAAAAAATCCATTGGCGAAAAAAAACCTGCTCATTCAGTATATTCAGGGGGTCAGCTGACGTAATTTTTCTGGCAACTGAAACCTATTATTCACTGCAGTAATTATCCAGTGGAAGGCTCATACCTATTTGCTTAGTTAAATCAAGGTGGTGACTTTTTGGCAGTGTATATCAATGTGTCACAGTTACCTGTAAAATAAGCTGGAACAACCCATCCGTTGCTGTACTGAGATTTTAAGAATGTTTGAAATCAGCTTTTTAAGCTTTTTGCACCAGATGCCCTAAAAGGTGTTTTGAATGATTTACTTCAGTTTCTTTCTAAATAACAGATTCTGTGAACTAAATTCCTTGTTAATTAAACGGTGTTTTCCTTCTAGTCGATTACAAGCCCTCATTAAAAATACCACTCTGCGAAGAACAAAGACAACTAAAATCAAAGGGAAGCCTGTACTGCAACTGCCAGGGCGGAAAGTTTTCATCCAGCACATAGAGCTCTCTGATGAAGAACAACGAATCTATAACTCTGTGAGAGATGAAGGGAAAGCGGTTATTAACAAGTAAGGCCTGAATTCTAAACCCATGCAGTCACGCGCAGAGAAAATGGGTTTTTACTTAATGGACTTTATTCACAAAAAGATGGTTTGTAATGCACTGAAAACTGAATTGGTATTGGCAAAAATATTTAAAAAAATGACCATTGCCGGGATGGGCAAATCCTATCGCCTGACTCCCGGGACTGGCAGTTTTGGGGGCCGGGCTGGAGGTCCCCCCCATTTAGCCCTGATTCGGGGAAGCAGAGCAGGGTCTGTGTGGATACCGGAGTTTTGGCTGCTCAGCACGCATGTGCACTGAGCACCAAGTGCTTCCGGTATCCTGTAGTGCCCTGCACGGTGTGGACGTGCGTGGAGCGTCCTAGGGGTTCCCTCCCCACCGCAGAGGGCGCTCCACGCCCGTCCTGCTGTGTCCCTGCTCGGTGCAGAACTGGCTCAGAGCAGGGACATCATCCTAGCCCACTCTGTAGGACTGCCCCCCGGCCGCGGGCATCATCTCGCATGTGAGCTATGACGTCACAAACGGGGATTCCCCTCCTGACTGGCATGGGAATCCCACAGGAGATGCTGGGGTCATTTAGACCTCTGGTTCTGTATGACCTACAAGGGCAGTTGAGATATCGTTGGAAAGGCCAGAGTCTGGCCTTTCCAATGATATACAACATGACCAAATAGTTTGGAAATATAAAAAATTTTTATATATTAATTTTTTGTTCTAAATGCAGCATCCCCCCTTTAACGATGCCACTGCATTAATTGATATATTTAAGATATTTTATTATATATGTTTATTATACATATTTTATTTATATTATAATTTTAATTAAATTTGAATAATACACTGCATTTAATAAATAAATTAAAATAACTCAAATAACTGGCATAATTGTTTTGTGTGTGATGTGCGGTGTGTATGAGCGTATCACAGGGCTCCACAGCACTAAAACTCACAGTAATATGCGCTGTGTATGAGCGTGAGTTTTATTGTCGTGGAGCTGTGTGATACGCTCATACACACCGCACAGTGCTGGGAAATTTATTGCTGTGTGATACGCTCATTCACACTGCATGTTACTGTGATCTGTAATGTGTGAGTTGTATGAGTGTGAGAAAACTGCAATGCAATAAGTGTTGTACTTAAACTAAATACCTGTGTTTGTTGATCGCATTAATGTGTTTGTTCTCTTTGCAGTTAAAAATAAAGACCTAGTGCTATTTTGTTGAAATTCTATTTGTTATCCAGACATGAAGAATGTCATGAGGGACAAGTAGATCGGGCTACCACTTTAGTCCATTGGACAAGTAGATTTTTTTTTTACATTTCCACACCCCTGCATTGACTTACCTCCATTGTGCCCTAAATATACCACATTTTATATCTGTATGTTATAACTTTGCATTGTCTGGTAAATAGACTGTAACTCCCATTCCTGAAGAAGATGATGGATTTTGTGGTTTTACAGTAAATGCATATATTAAAGTTAAACATTGACCCCTCACATTTTAAACAATTAGATCCTTCTGAATCCAGAGCTGGTCTCCCTCTGATCTCTGTGGGATATGACATGCTTCCAGCATGTCACATGATCGGGGGAGGCACTCCCACCAGTCTAGTGACTCTCAGTGGATGGAGGAAGGGTTTGATGCCATTGGATGGGGCTGGTTCCCAAAGGTGTAGAAGCCCTGAAGGCTCCCTGAGTTGAGATACTGGACAGTAATAAGCCCCACATTTGGATGGCTGACTCTGTCCTCTGAGTCCCCCCTCAGAGGGAGCAGGGAGCTCACAGAAGTGTGACCACTAGATAAGATTAAGTGGTCACACTGTGTAGGGGGTCCCTTAAGCGGAGCTGTGTATATACATTGGCAATTATCGGCTCACCTTTTATTTTGTGCTGGAACCTTCACTGGAGTTTTTTCCACATGTCAGTACAATCCCTAAAATATCTGTAGTATGTACCGTTTAAATTACAGATTTGTTATTGGTTTGTATGTTCTATGCTAATATTGTATATATTGTCTTCTAGATACTTCAATGAAGGAACCATCCTCACCAACTACGCTGATGTCCTTGTTGTGTTGGTCAGATTGAGACAACTTTGCTGTCATCCTCATCTTGTATCAAGCTCCTTGACTTCCACTGCTTCTACAAGTTAGTGTTTATAAACATGGGGATACTGGAAATAAAAATGACACTTAGCCACACTTAAAGGCACACACTATTAAAATTAGTTCAATTTTTTGCTCTTAAATAATCTGGCATCTGCCCAATTATGTTTTTAGGTGAATTTGCCCTCCTTGTTTCCTCCTCATTTCCTCCTCTTCAGCTCAGGACTTTCTGAACCATTTCTATGCAACTTGTGCTCCTATGTAACTCTCATAGCATAGGAACCACGACTTTCTGTGG
The DNA here is from genome assembly GCA_009667805.1 of Leptobrachium leishanense. NCBI lineage: Eukaryota > Metazoa > Chordata > Amphibia > Anura > Megophryidae > Leptobrachium > Leptobrachium leishanense. Next base: position 96,878,438 of record CM019066.1, read on the forward strand.
ACTTGCGCACCACTGTGGACTTGCATACTTCACATACACAAGTTCCATAGCACCTGCACAAAATGATGGATGGGAACTATGAGTGCATAAGTAGATCTGATCCATTGGCTGCCTCGCTGGGCCCGCTTGCTACCATGATTGATCTCAGTGATGCGTCGGCCGTGTGTTTTCTATGTGCTGAGATCACTAGTGACCGAACTGGTGACCTGGGAAATTCAAAATCGCGGCTGCTGGTGATGCCGGGTGGGGGGAAGTAAACTCTTCCACTTCCCCCAGCCTTTCTGCCAAATTGGGGGTGAAGGCTATTCGTGGTGCAAGCTTTGCTGCAGATGAGCTCAATTGCATCGTTTGGCAGTTTTTAAGGATGTTCTTTCCGCACATGGGCTCCAGGTTTCTGAAATATAGATGGATATCAAGGGACTAATTAAAATACAGCTAGTGTTTCTTGTGTTCAGCTTTCAGAAGGTTCCATCATTCGTTTACATTGATTCATTTTTACTTTCTCATTTCCCTCTCTAGAAAGCGGAGCCCCGGGAGAGTTGTATGAGAAATTGGTGAATAAGATGAAAATCGTTCTAAGTTCCGGTTCAGATGAAGAATGTGCTATTTGTTTGGAATCCCTGAACATGCCAGTTATAACACACTGTGCGCATGTGTTTTGCAAACCATGCATTTGCCAGGTCATACACAATGAGCAGGTTAGTATGTTGCTCTATAACACTTGTCCTGAAAAAACATGCAGAAAGAGTAGTGACAGCGCGGTTTCTCCAAAAAGGTGCACTTGTTTCACCGGAGTTTAATACATAGGATGAGCATCAAATACAAACGTTTCAGGTATGGAACCCTTCTTCAATGTAATTGTTTGGGAATATCATTATCCTTTAGTGGGACTTTATTTGATTCCCCACTCCATAATTATTCTGTACACTATTGTCCTGAGAAAGTATCACATTGAGGTTTCAGCAGTGTCGTCATACATTGGATGTCCTGCTATTCCTTCCTGAATTATGGTTTGCTGGTTAGTGTCCCAATTGCAGTTGACGTTCAGCCCACAGAAGCACAAACCTTATCTGTTCATTCCTCACTTTCAACGGTTTGATTCTTGGCAGAATTGACTCAGCATTTAATTCTTTCAAGTTAAGAAAATCCATACTACTTGCATCTAAATGTCACAACTCTGTGGATCTTTAGTTTATCTTGCAGTTAAGTATTAGTAAATAATTATTTTGTTGTGTTATAGTGTATGGCTAATTTCTGGCTCTTGTTTTTGGATTTGTAACATTGACATAGCTTCTATTGAACATATTGGGACTCTATCATATTATATCTTGGCATCTATGGCTGTTCTTTTCTCTGCATTCCTCCTTGAATTGTATTCGTCCCTTAGTTTATTTTATTTATAATATTACAACGTGAAACCTGACTTTATAGCACCTTTTATAACCTTATATTACATACGAAGCATTTGGAAGAAGGAAAATATTTGAGGATTTGTGATGATGATACACAACAGACCTTCATGTTGTATATTGTAATATAGGCATGTGTGGTTTCCATCCAATCACATAGCAGTGTTAGTGTTGTATCCTTTGCCCTCTCTGTTATCATTTGGGAAAGTTGACAGCTGTGCAGTCTTTCTGTGAGCAACAGTTACTATTCACCTCTGCTCACTTTAATAAATCGCCACCTGTTTTCTCTGCAATTGGCCTCTGAGCTTATTGGTACCTTCACCTCAGCCGCAACATAACAAATTACACATAATACTTGTGTACAGCGTATAGCATTGGTGTGCACCACTGGAGCAACCAAAAAGATGACGCCTTTATACACAGATACAGGCTTTCAGATTTCCGTTCCTTCTCTAAAAACTGTTATGCTTCACAACTGAATTAAAAAATTTAAGTTTTTTTTTTTGTTTCACAAACATTCAGCCAAATGCCAAGTGCCCACTTTGCCGGAGAGAAATAAGTGGGGGAGACCTCGTGGAGTGTCCTGAAGAGGAGTCTGACTCCACCATGAAGCAGGACCAAAAATGGATGTCAAGCTCAAAAGTACGTATTGCTACTAGACAAAGACCCACAACAATGTCATTTCCATGAGTAAGTCAGGTACAGCCTCAAAGAACTTGTTTTAAATAATTTCGGGAATGAAGTTGCATACACTGGTTGTTTCCCATTAATGTGTCATACCAGTTTTAACAACACTATTTGTATTTATGACCACAGCCTGCAACAAGAAAGAAATGGCTTCTCCCCACTCACATCTAAAATACAATTTACTTCACATGCCCCATCAAAAGTATAGCATCTCCATATTGATCAATCGTTCCCACATCAGAAATTGAAAATCAATATCTCGATTGTTACGGGAGCCACAGACTTTAGTTATGTCTTTTCTAGTCCTATCTGGTCCTAGTAATTATGGTGCAGTATTTTTACAAATATGCAAGGATGGAGACTAGAATACATGTTCACCCTCAACACACAATGCATTTATTTTCATGGAGAAATTATTTGCTTGCCCTTTATTTCTAGATATCCTTAGTGCAGTGATGGCAAACTTTTTTGAGCCCAAGTGCCCAAACTGGATCACTAAACAAACTTACGTGTCTCAAAGTGCCAACCCTGCAATTAGTCCAATTAGACTCAAATCGCTTTAAATATGCCTACACAGCCCTATTATATTCCTATACGGGCACCTACACAGCCCTATTATATTCCTATATGGGCGCCTACACAGCCCTATTATACAGTATTCCTATACGGGTGCCTACACAGCCCTATTATATTCCTATACGGGTGCCTACACAGCCCTTTTATATTCCTATACGGGCACCTACACAGCCCTATTATATTCCTATACGGGCTCCTACACAGCCCTTTTTATATTCCTATACGGGTGCCTACACAGCCCTATTATATTCCTATACGGGTGCCTACACAGCCCTATTATATTCCTATACGGGTGCCTACACAGCCCTATTATATTCCTATACGGGCGCCTACACAGCCCTTTTATATTCCTATACGGGCACCTACACAGCCCTATTTTATTTCTATACAGGTGCCTACACAGCCCTTCTTTGCCTTCAAACCCATTTTTTTTACTCCTTTTATTATTTCCTAATCCCCCAATTTTATTTCTCCTTTCAATTTTATTCTTTCCTCACACTCCTACAAATTGGGTGGGGGGGGGGGGGCATCACACAGCTCCACAGCAATAAAACTCACGCTCATGCACACTACTGTATCACAGCGCTCCACAGTGCAGCATCATTGTTAATTTTATAATTGAAAAGTGAACAATAGCGCTGCGTTAGAAAAGAAAATAAACACAAGACATTTTATTTTTATGGTTTGGTGTCATTGGAATGGCCATGCTCTAGCCTTTCCCATGATACCTCATAATCCTCTATTTTCTAATGAGTCCAGAGATACAGAAGTCCACAGGACCTAAGTATCTCCTTACATAGTGAATTCCTGCTGGCGCCGATCAGCAGAACCTCTGCCATGGGCTGCAGAAGTCCACGGCATCCTAGCGGAGGACCGTCTGGCTTGCCGGTACTGTGTATCAGCAGGAAAAAAAGCCCTGGCTCACCATTGCTGCCTTAGTGGGTTGAACCAAGCAGATCTGCAAAAGTCATACGGATGTTTCCTGTGTACTTGCACAAGTGAGCTAAAACCTGAGACTTTAATGCAAACTAGCCGTAGGTCACGTTATCCGTTTCGTCCCTTTCAGCATTCTTTTACGTTCTCTTTCATCTTGTTTACGCTATAATGGTGTGGTAGATCTTATTAACTTCAATGTTTGAAATCTGTTTAATTTTTTCAGATAAATGCTCTGCTACAAGCATTGATTAAACAAAGGAATAAGGATCCCCAAGTAAAAAGCATTGTTGTATCTCAATTCACCGGATTCTTAACCTTAATAGAAACAGCTATTCGGTAAGACAAGACACAAGTGAAAAGCTTACCATTTTCAGTTAGAAGGAAGCTCTTGCCATGTCATGTTTATTGAAACATTTGTAAAACTACCAACATCAGAAAATACCATAAGTGTTATGGTAGTAAATTCGTAGATGTGATCAATGAGTTCCCTGCCAGATTAGTGAATAGGATAGTCCTTTACATAGAATTAAAGGTTGTTAATGCTGTACAGGATTTTGGTTAAGCTGCTGTCGCGACTTAAAAAGGAATTCTCTATTTAAATGTAATTTAGGATTAATGTGGAAGATGGTGGGTGAGGATTGACAGAAATGTTATGACTGGCATTTTTTTTCAAGTGCAGGTCCTGAATCTGATGCATTCATTATGCGTCAACACGACAGCTTTGCCACAATTTAAAACCTTTTTCATGCTGGCATTTAAATATCAACATTTTGAAAGAGAAGCGTTTCCTCGCTGGTTCAATTCTCTTTCGGTATCTCTTGCACAGCCGATATAAAGCAGGGCTGTCAAACTCTGGCGCTCCCAGATGTTGCTTAACGATAACTCCCATGATTCTCTGTCCATCTATTGCATTCAACGATTTCTAGGAATTGTAGGCCATCAACATGACATCTTTGGTGTACAGCATTTGAGTGCACTGTGACCTTTTTGGGCTGATAACTGCAGGCGATAGAGGCCTTGTAACAGGTATTTATTAATGTCCTAACTGCGGAGGCTTATCAAATCAGAATTACAGCCCATATACCCCCTGGTAGCGACTACTGGGAGCCAAAGGAGAACAGATGAGTGATCACTTCACCCACTATGGCGGTTATCCAGAGCGCTCCGAAATGTCACAAATATAACCGGACACTGAATTTCAGCGAATGGGGACATTTCGGGGCCATTCGGCTATTCAGAGAGCAGGCAATTTGCCAAATTCTGGCGATTTGCCTGCAGGTACGGTGCCTGTTCGAAGACAGTGAATTCCCCCATAGAGAAGCAATAGTTTGTCTATTCAGAGAACACTGAACAGCTGAGGAATGTCAGTGAAGTGCCCTGCCGTTCGGTGGTTTCATTCGACAGGTTTATTCAGGAGAATCCCATAGGCTTCTATGTTAAAAATATTTCAGTTTTAATCCAATATCTAATAAACCGTTTATCATTTTATTCTGCTGTAGAAAGTCTCTTTCTTTAGATTATTTTTTTAGGCATTTTTTGGGGATTTTCTTTTTTTTTGTTAAAAATAAAAAAACGGAAAATTTTATTTGTATATAAATCGTTTTTTCATTTTTCTGTAACAGACCTTTTTATTATCATTCATTGGATCTTATATGTAAATTCCAGACATTTTCATTCAGTAGTTTTTTTGCAAACAACGTTTCACTTTTCAAATTTTCAAGCAAACAGATTTTTTTGTTTCACCCTGTTGGTCAGCGTGTCGGCTTTTTCCGGCGTCTGCTCTGCACTGTGATCGGCGGCTGCTCAGATTTTGCCAGCTTGGTTTTTGCGGCGGTTTCTGCGGGTTTTCGGAGAGTATTCCCTGCACTACGGGGGCCCTGCGGTGCTTGCTGAATACACCGCAGGGTCGGCGAACTAGGAATCGCCAAATCGCCACGAAGTGCAGAGAACGAAAGGCCACTGAACATGCGGTGACTTTTCGGATCTCTCTGAATAACCCTGATGTGTTATGTGCCGATAAATCTTTTAAAGCTTGTGAGTGCAGTGCTAAGGGGCCAATACTCGGCCAGACGTTTAAATTATGTTGCACTATGATTTTTTTTCTATTTTGTTGTACTTTCATGTTTGGTTTCGTGTCGGAAAGAGGAGACAACGAAGATACGTATTGTATCAAGATTGGTGCTGGTTGACACACTTGTGTTTACAGCACATAATGTCTGACAAACACACAAAACAAAGACGTAGCATTATGTCATCTTTTCCCCTGGCTATGTTGCAAAACCTAATTTTTTTAACATCGTTTCTAAAGCCATGCGCGAACTGACTAGTTGGTAAATAAAATCCTTGTAAAGTTCTTTGAGTTGACGTAGGAAATTCTGTTATTTTTCAGATGTTTTAGCCTTCTGTCTGCCCTCTCTCATAGCAGTTATGTAACCTAGTTTTTTTTTTCTATGCAGAGCAATACAGGGTTGCTGCCAAGTCATGGGTTTTCATATATTTCATTGTCTGTAGTCATAGAAACCTCACTGTCCTCATTTTTTTTTCCCTCCTGTGTAGAGAGTCTGGTTTCATCTTCACACGCTTGGACGGCTCACTGACACAGAAAAAGCGAACAGAAGCAATACAGTCCTTCCAGAGTAGCGATGCCCATTCTCCAACCATTATGTTGCTGTCACTGAAGGCCGGAGGCGTTGGTTTAAATCTGACAGCAGCATCTCGCTTATATTTAATGGATCCTGTAAGTATCTGGGTTAACAGGACGCCACCTCCCTCAGAATTCACACGGAAAGCACAAGCCTGGCCAGTTTAAAAGGGCCGCTGCCATTGGGATTTGTCTATGCATGGTTACTGTTGATAGATTTACAAAGTGATCAGGCTGAGCTAACCGTTCACAACATAAAGAAATTTTGTCACAAGAGTACAGGTTGGGTACCCCTAATGTGAAATCTAACACTTAAAAATCCAGACGTTTTGGGCCCTACAGGTGAAACTTGAAAAATTAGAATATCGTGCAAAAGTTCATTTATTTCAGTAATGCAACTTGAACTATCTCATATATTAGTTTCATCTTTTAAGTCGTGATTTGTCATAATTGTGATGATTATGACTCCTAGCTCATGAAAACCCCAAATCCACAATCTCAGAAAATTAGAATATTACATGCAATCAATAAAACAAGGATTGTATGTAGAACAATATGGGACCTCTGAAAAGTATAAGCATGCATATGTACTCAGTACTTACTTGGTTTGGGCCCCTTTTGCAGCAATTACTGCCTCAATGTGGCATGGAAGCTATCAGCCTGTGGCACTGCTGAGGTGTTCTGGAAGACCAGGATGCTTCAATAGCGGCCTTCAGCTCTTCTGCATTGTTCGGTCTCATGTCTCTCATCTTTCTCTTGGCAATGCTCCATAGATTCTCTATGAGGTTCAGGTCAGGTGAGTTTGCTGGCCAATCAAGCACAGTAATCCCACGGTCATTGAACCAGGTTTTGGTGCTTTTTGGCAGTGTGGGCAGGTGCCAAGTCCTGCTGGAAAATGAAGTCCGCATCCCCATAAAGCTAGTCTACGGAAGGAAGCATGAAGTGCTCCAAAATCTCCTGGTAGACTGCTGCGTTGACCCTGGACTTAATGAAGCACAGTGGACCAACCCCAGCAGATGACATGGCTCCCCAAATCAACACAGACTGTGGAAACTTCACACTGGACTTTAAGCATCTTGTAGTGTGTGCCTCTCCGTTCTTTCTTGGTTTCCAAATGCGATGCAAAAGTTGCTCTCATCAGAAAAGAGGACTTTGGACCACTGAGCAACAGACCAGGTCTGTTTCTCTTTAGCCCAGGTAAGACGCTTCTGACGTTTGTTGTTCAGGAGCAGCTTGACAAGAGGAATACGACATTTGAAGCCCATGTCCAGGATCCATCTGTGTGTGGTGGCTCTTGATGCACTGAGTCCAGCCTCAGTCCACTCCTTGTGAAAATCCAACACTTTTGAATGGCCTTTTCCTGACCATCCTCTCCAGGCTGCGGACATCCCTGCTGCTTGTGCACCTTTTTCTTCCACATAACTTTCTTTTAATGTGCTTTGATACAGCACTTTGGGAACATCCAACTTCTTTTGCAATTACCTTTCGAGGCTTTCCCTCCCTATGGAGAGTGTCAATGATGGTTTTCTGCACAACTGTCAGGTCAGCAGTCTTTCCCATGATTGTGATTCCTACTGAACCAGACAGAGACCATTTAAAGGCTCCAGAACCCTTTGCATGTGTTATGGCTTAATTAGCTGATTAGAGTGGGACACTTTGAGCCTAGAATATTGCACCTTTTCACAATATTCTAATTTTCTGAGATTGTGAATTTGGGGTTTTCATGAGCTGTAAGCCATAATCAAAATTATGACAAGTCACGGCTTGAACTATCTCCTATATTAGTTTCACCTCTTAAGTTGCATTACTGAAATAAATGAACTTTTGCACGATATTCTAATTTTTCGAGTTTCACCTGTATACTCCTCTCCCTGATGCACCAAATGGGCCCTGCTTCTCAGATATGATTCTATGTCTGCAGCACATGCTGGGAGAGTCTGTGCAGACCCAGCAGGTGACATGCTGCACAGAGACACTCTGGCTCTCCCGGCCCTATGGATTGGAGCTCCCCTGTCTGTTTCCTTCCTTTCAGATTTTGAAACCTGAAAGAATCCAAAACGTTTGGGTTCATGAGCATTCAGAGCCAGGTTCCATCTGGGTGTATATGCAAGAACACTATATAATCTGATAATTGTTACGAGCAGGATTTGCGAGAAATTCCATATTTGTATCACTGTACAGGGCATAGTTTGTGTCCAACCAGGTACTTGACAAATACATAAATGTAAAATACATATTTTTTGTAATTCTAGGCCTGGAATCCAGCAGCTGAGGAACAATGCTTTGATCGGTGTCACAGGCTTGGACAGACCAAAGACGTTATTATAACAAAGGTAATAATCGTCACCAGCATCAAGTGTATCAAACCATATTAAAAACGATAGCTCATAAAATATTATTTTTTTTCCTTTTCAGTATGTTGTAAAGGATTCTGTCGAAGAAAATATGCTGAAAATTCAGGATAAAAAGAGAGAAGTTGCTGCTGGAGCATTTGGAACAAAAAAGCCCACGCCAAGTGAAATCAAGCAAGCCAGAATTGCCGAAATAAAAACTCTTGTGGATTTGTAGAGCAGAACCAAAAATTACCTTGTGTGCTTTTTGCTGAAAATGCTGTTTTTTGGGTTGTTGTATAGAGGTTTTTTTCTTTTAAGAACATGTTAATTTTAAACCGTTTCGTATAAAAACAAAAGAAACAAACCACTAAGCTTGGTGTTGTCCATTGTGTAACCGATGAATATCAACTGCAAATTCAGTAAGATGTGATTGCTGAGGTTTATTTTGTAAATATGCATTTTCTGCACAATTATTTTGCGCCCCCTTTCCATTGTTGGCTCCTCTCCACCTTGAAGACTTCAAACCGGAAGTCTCCAAGCTTTTCTTTGCAATTTGCACCCATTAGGCATATTACATGGCCTAACTGACATAAAATTGCATAGTTAATGGGAGTACACAAGTCCTGTATCGTTTGCGCACAACAATGAATCGGCGCACGTGCTGATCCAATGCGTCGGCAGTCAGACACAGCATCCTGACATCTCGACTCCACTACCGACAGCCAGGAAGTTCAAACCTCCTGCAGGGGTGGGTGAGAAGGGAGGATACTCCACACACCCTGGCCACGTAAAGCTAAAGAGGTCAGGGTGTGTAGAATGGCCCTTTTAATTTTGGCTATACAGAAAAATTAACAGGCAGGTTGCTACACACATTGCTGACGGTAACATTCTCTGCTCAAAAGCTTTCTTACACCTTTTACAGGTTTCAAATGCCTGATGTTACGATTGAGTGGAGTGCCTGGAGGTCCTTTAGATGAGACTGCTGCGTTCATACTGTTTTGCTTTCTGATCCACCTAGGACAGCCCAGAACTGAGTGAACCTGGCAAGTCTCACATGTTCATACATGCACCTGCCAACTGAAGTTGAGTAATGTGCTGCTTAGCTAATGACACATTTGCAGATTCAGCAGAGTAGCCCATTACACTGCTAGGTGGAGGCAGGGTCAAGTACAGTGGTGCACCGTCTGCCCAGATCACAGCCAGAGCAGTCTACAAGAAGTAAAGAGGACACTGCCAGGGCCTCTACACTTCAGACAGGACAGCCCTGTAAACCAGGTCTTCCTTACCATTTTCCTCCTTTTAGTGCACCTATTATGATCCATTCACAATGGGAGCTGCTGGAGTCAATAGAACTCAATGGAGCCCAGTCCATGCTGGCCATAAGCTTGCACTCATAGGAGCCACGTAGGAACTATTTGTTCCAGGTTTCCTGTTGCTCACAGCAAGAGGAAGAAGAGGACACCACCTTCACCATGGGATGAAAAAAATAAAAGTATAATTTGAGGGATTTTACTCTGTTAACCACTTACCAGTTTAAAAGGAGTCAGTATTTCCATAAACTACTGGCTCCGGAATAGAATGAGCTACCATGGAGTAGCTTGTTCTTCTACACAGGGGCAAATGAACACCTACAAGTTATAGATGTTCCTTTAAAGAAGCTTGTAGAAAGAGTGGAATAACTGCTGGGCAAGCTAAGAGATCAGCTGGAGCTGATCTGTATATCCACTTCAACCAATATCTTAGTGGCAAGCAGTTAATAGCACCTACTTTGCTGGATGTTTACAACATCTAGGGCAATATTGCAGACACACCACATGAATTTCCCGTGAGACAGGACACATTGCAGGGCTCCTGGGGTGGAGAAATCACCAAGGGATTTGTGTGGCATACCTGCTGTCTGGAAATATGTTTGTATGCAAGCTTTCAAATGCGTATGAATGTGACTGGGTGGGAAGGTGTATACATCTGGATAGTAAAATGTTTCTACAAGAGTCATAGTTATGCATACATATGATCCAATTACTTGCTTTTGCAAATGTTTCATGCATTAGCTATACCAGTGGGTCTCAATCTGTGGACCCTCAGGACCCACAATTTTCCTTGGTCATTAAAGTCGCGACCCAAAAATAATTGAATTTCTGAAATGTTTAACTTATTCCACAAAACAACGTGCGCAACATTCTACAGTGTATTCACTTTAGAAACAATTTTGTAACCAGGGATTCTTTCCATAAAATGGATAGTGCCGTAATCACAGAACTAGTGAAAACGACAGTGTTGAGGAAAAAAACCCTATAAAATAATTTTATGTTTCAACTACAGTTTAATTAGAATTATGGGAAAACTGGGGAAGCTTATTTGCTCTTAATAAGGGTCTCAAAGTCTGGGGTGATGGTAGACAAAGCAAATCTAATTTAAATCACTACTGAATGAATAATAAATTAATGTGTGTAGCAGCAGAGACTATTTCTTCACAGCAGCGACAGCCTGCCCTCCGAGCCTACGCAATTTGGGTAACTGAAAGCTACACTAATCGCGCAAGCTAAAAGCTGGCCAAGAGATTGAAGTCTGCAGAGAGTGTCTGGCGTTGCCTACTTCCTGAACCTACACCTTTCAGTGCCTCAGAGGCACTGAGCAATGGAATAGCTTGGACCAATGGGAAAGCACCTTTCAAAAAATGCCTCCATGGGAGGCCGACGTCCCATGCATTCATTGACGCAAGATGGTCATGTGACTCCTCATCTCGCACAGTCAGTGGGTACCGGGCTCTGGCCTCCGTGTGACTTCACTGTGGCAGCACCTCCTCCATGCACATGGAGGGGGCAGTGAGCGGCTGACACTCAGCTGTATGGAGTGGCGACGCAGATCCTGGGGAGCACTGAGAGCAGCCAGTTCCTGGGGAGCACTGAACCTACATAACCCGTGTATATCTGGCTGATACTAGCCAATGCCTCACCAGCCACTGACCTCACCACACGTCCCTGGTATGCAGGGAGAGCAGGATGAGGAAGCAGTGTATGAGTCTGCTGATAATGCTCAGTGTACATTCTACTTTTCTGCAGGGATGATCACATCAGGAGGAAGTCGAGTGAGCAATTTATAGGACAGATGGAAAAATACACAGGATACACAGATATAGATGGACAGACAGATTCAGAAAGAAGGATGCATAAATAGGTAAAAGGACAGATTAACAAAATGACAACCAGAAAGGGAAAAAAAAATCAAATATATGTAGGGAGACACCCCCCCCCCCTTTAACCAACAGCCTTTTGCTTCTCTGAGATGTGCACAGTGTTGGCAGTCAGTAGTAGAATGCGCTGGACACAGGGCAGTCCCTGTTGGGAGTTCAGAGCTGCAGCCAGTCACTGAGTGCCACCCCACACCTTCCCATTACAGAGTATCTTACCTGATGCAGCTGGTCCCAGGTGGCATGGGGATCTGTAGCTGAGTGGGCGGGCTATCCCTGCTTCCCTCACTAAACAATTGAGTGCTGGAACTTCAGTCGGGGAAGTTCCGGCACACGGTTGCTGTGAGGGAGGCAGAGGTAGCCGTGCCGCCTGGGACCCATTGCTGCAAGTAAGCTGCATCAAGAGGTTCCAGGCATTAGAGAGGCCTTGGGGCACTTGCCTCGCGACCCAGGTCACGATCCACTACTTGAGAAACATTGTATAGATCAATGTCCTAAAAAAGTGTCGTCTCCTTTTTGAGCCCATCCGTCATCCTCCCCAGCAATAGGCCCTGCTCTTGGGAATAGAAGTACCAGTTTGAGCTTCAATAACAGCTGCTGAGGTTTACCTGTCAGGTGAGATCAGAAGATCCAGCTGCGAAATTCAGTGTCCAGCAGCAGAACATGACCGGTACACTCAGGACCTAAGTGATCTCAAACAGCTCCCCTGCTACAGACTAAACCTAATCCCAGACCTAGACTGTGCAATTGAATACTTTCAGTCTGAGCTGCAAGTCTGGAATTTCCATGCCCCGCTGTGTAAAGTGCGAGTAAAAGGGACCCATCTCCCCTGGGTTACAGCTGATCTTACACTAATGTACCAGCTTAGAGATTCACGGTGGTCAAATTTCAAGAGTACTGGTTCCATGAACGATCACTACAAATACCGAAAATGCCGGAATGAATGCACAAAACAAACAAATGGCTAAAGCCCATTACTTCAATGAAAATCTAAATAATAACATATCAAACCCTAGAAACTTTTGGAGAACCATAAGTAACATACAAGCACTCCCAGCCGGCGGCTGTCAAAGTAAACAATCAAACCCTGCAACACCCCCTAGATGTAGCAAATGCCTTTAATGATTATTTTGTTGGATGCGCCACCACTTTGCCAAGCTAGGAAATAACATGCAATCAGAAAGGCCTCATGCAGGTCAGGCCCCTCCAACTGTGCAAAGTCCCTGTATCAGACAGGAATTCAGTTTTAGACCAGTGCCTGTCCGTGTCGGTACTAAACTTCTCCGTAAGCAAAAAATGAAATACCAGTCTGAACCTGCTCAAATACCAGCAATGCTGCTGAAAATCAGTGCACCGGCAATTGCAAATCCTGTCGCAACCTGAATCACTGGCGACTGGATACATACCCAAACTCTGGAAGACAGAGTGGTACCTGTCCATAAAAGTGGTGACAGTACTTTGGTATCCAACTACCGTCCGATATCGTTGCTCCCTGTAATGTCAAAAAATTTGGAAAAATGCGTCTACACACAATTACGGATTATTATCAATATTGGAACTACTTAACCCCGGATCAATCCAGCTTTCGTCCAAATCACTCAACTACAACCGCCCCTTTTAAAAGTCTGCAATGATATCCAAGCTGGGATGAAACAAAGAAACCTAACTGGAGCCATCTTCCTTGATTTTGCCAAGGCCTTTGACACAGTAGACCATGGCATCTTGTTAAAAAAAAAAACTTAAAAACTCTGGCATTGGTGATCGCACGCTAACCTGGTTTCAATCATATGTATCCGACCGATCACAATATGTGTCAATTTCTGGCAGCTCCTCCCTCCCCCTCCCAGTCACTTGCGGTGTACCCCAAGGCTCAATGTTAGGCCCCCTGCTATTCACAATATTCGTAGATGATCTGCCCAACGTCTGCAAAGCCTCAACTGTACATATGTATGCAGACGACACCGTAATATATACCAGCAAACCAAATCTCCCGCAGCTGGGAGGCCATGCTGCAAGAACAATTCAGAGGTAGAAAAGTGGATCAAAACAACCTTTTTTTGAATACTGACAAAACTGTAACGATGCGCTTTGGAACAGCACCTAAACTACATAAATTCCAAAATCCCCATCTATGTGTTGGGACAAAATCAAATGGCATGCTGACCAGTCACTTCTCTCAAATATCTAGGTATGTGGTTGGACCCTAATCTATCATCCTTTGGCCCCCACATCGAAAAACTTTCCTAAACTTTACCCCAAACTAGGTGCCCTGTACAGAAACAAATCCTGACTGAGCCCCGCAGTAAGAAAGCAGATTGTACAACAAATGCTTATGCTGTCTATTGAGTACAGAGATGTAGTGTATGCAGCTGCCCCTCAAACACACCTCCAGAAACTTACTACATTGTATAACTCATTCTGCCGCTTTGCATTACCATGTAACTACATGACCCACCATTGTGACAGGTTAAAAGAGCTAAAACTGGCCATCGCTGGAGTCTAAACGCACCCTTCACCTTTCCAGCCTGGTGTTTAAGAGCTTTTCTGGGAAGCTGCCACCCTATCTGAATAGACTGCTTCCCTCATCCTATAACCTCCGATCCAGGACCAGCACCTTACTTGCAATCCTCATTTTCCTACAGAGCATCACAATTATGGAATAACCTCCCAGACGCCATCAAATCTTCCCCCAGTCTTAAGTCACTCAAGAGCTCCTTACTAACATACCTCAATACGGAATGCACCTGTAAACATGTAACATAATGACTATTTCCTACATATTTATTTTCTGTTAATCTGTATATTTGTGTTGTTTTTTTAATATCTTGCATTGTATTACTTTGTATTTCTGTAACTGTAACACTTCAATGTTCTTGAACCCAGGACATACTTGAAAACGAGAGAAATCTCAATGTATCCTTCCTGGTAAAATCCTTAATAAATACAGTAACTAAGACTCTGTAAACCAAATCTCACAGATGCTGAATATGTACATCTGTTGGACTCCATAGAACAAAAAAGGGGAAAAATAATATTCCAGTGGGGGATACTGAACATAAGATTTATTTTTCTTCTGAAGCGGCAGATACTTCAGACATTGCATTACAATAGGCCCCCCGAGCTACAGAAAGGAACAAGCAGCATTCCAAGGTGTGTTACAGTGCACTTTTACTAGCTGGTAGGGCCCCAGCCTAAGGAACTGGAGTGTAGGATCAAAAACCCGGTATCCACGCTACAGAGTTTGTGTATATGTGGTTGAAAAGGTAGCGTTATGGGGGTGTACCACTGTTGGAAAGTTAAACTGACCTTGTGCACACAACCTGGAGAATCCACAAAGAGGGACATGGAAAATATAACTTCTACACGCATAATGGGCCTTACATTTGAGGTCTAGGTTGTAATGACCAGTTAAGTGCTGGTCAACATTTAAAACCTGAAAAAATAAATGGATTTTATTTTTAAAAAAGTCAAATGATTTTGGCTAGTATCTAGAATGGCACAAACTGGGCCTTTCAAAGAATGCATAGTGTGTTTCTGGTGATGCAGAACCCACCAATTTAAGTTTTAGTAAAGCTCCTAGCAGTTTAGTAAACAATATGGTAGAACAACCCTAGATCCAAACATCTGTTTAACAAGTCCTTGTGCCTTCGGTTCTTGTGCATGAAGAGAGGGCTACTGGAGGTAGGAGTCCAGTTTCTTCCTGATATTCTCGTAGGAATCCTCTCCCATATAATCGACCTGACCTTGTTCCCATCTTTCCCTGCGTTCTTCTGAGGATATGGAGGGTGGGGGGGATGCGATGGACATCTGCTCCACAGCTTCTGTGACTTCCTCCTGAAAGATAACCAGACACCGGCCACATCGTCATTCCCAGCGAGCAGAGTCAAGCCGGAGTTTAAATCGAATGGCAGCCCCCATGCAAAGTAGCAGGCAAAGCAGAACTTAACGAAAAATGAAGCAGAAAATACGAACCAGCAAGGCAAATGAATAAAAAATAAAAATCAACGAATTCTGCAAGTTGTACAAAGCGGTAACAAGGATTAAGTTCTTCATACCTCTCTACAGAAGCGACAAGAGAAAGCCAGTGAATAGACCAAGCCCGATAGCTGTGAACAGTTTAAGACAGTTAAGAGAAAGCCAACACTTAAAAAGTTGTCCAGGAGACCTGCATGCCTAGGAAATACATGGAGTTTAGCTCATGCATATACTCTGCCACACAGAGCCTTCGTTAGACAGGCAAATAATTTCCTGCAGTTTGTAAGCAAAGCCGAATAAATTCCAAACTAGTCCTTCATACGGACAGCTGGCAAAGAGTCACCCACGGAAAAGAATATTACACACTTCTATACTGGAAATCTATAAATGGAAAAAGGGAGGTTGGAGGAATATTAAAAAGATCACGATTATGTTGATGTAACACACACGCATCACACAGCAGTGTTCAAATTGGTGGTTTCCAATGAATTTTCTGGCCAACAATATAACTTAAAATATTCATATATGTCTCACTCGCCATTTACCCTTCCTTTGCGCTATGCCCCATTTACCCTTAACCCACTATTCTCCATGAAGCCCAATTACTAACCTAATCTCTGTAAAAGGCATAAAAAAAAAAAAAGTCCTGCTTGGCTCATTGCTAGAGTTTATTGGGTCGCTGGATGCAAGTAGAATGAGTTTTTGATCTTTGACACTCGAACACCTGGCACCATCATTGTCCTCCTTTGATGGTGGCACAGGGAGTGTCACTCAGTGCTGTACGATTACCCTTCAGCAGTAATACTGGCATCTCATTTGGGTGCAAGGAGTGATCGAAGGATGGATCTGCTCCCGGCTGTCACTGGCTCAGGGCAACATACCACCAGACATGAGGGAGTGTTTCTTTGGCAATGTTTGACTAATTATCAGAATAATAGCCAACATATACGTAGGGATGTCTTTGGTAAGACAGTGTTATACAAAAGGAATGAGCTGGCACTCGTTTAGTCCAAGAGCGTCTTAAGTTATGGAGTCACTGCCAACAGCAGCAACGTGTCAGCCCCACTGTTGGCACTTACACCATAAAATAAGACATGTTCTCCTATCGAACAAGTCACAGTTCATTTCTCCATGTGGTTTGAGGATCGGCCACCTCAGCAGTTAGTTTATGGCATCGCCTCTATTTCCATGAGTGCCTTTTCCAGTTATTTTTGCATACAGACCACAATGACCCTGTCACACTATGTGCCCACAATCACACTAATTCAACAAAATTGGACACAAGCCAAAAGTTAAACACATTTGTACATGTCAGTATGTGTATCTGAACGCTTCTAGAAGCACGCAAATACTCACAGGTGCAGACAGATCCAAAACATACAGACAGATCATATCATTTGAGATAATTCCTCTGAACATGGCTTTGAGTGACATTGAAAGTCACTATGGTGCCGTTCAGAGAATATGTAAAATGATTTCCCTTAAAATATTTGTGAATAACCCACGAGACTTCTGGTGGCATTTATAGCTCGTTTAATTAGTTTATGCTTTTTTTTTTTAACAGTATTCAAAGTCCGTTACAGTTAACACCTGCTGGGGAAAAGGTGCAGAGTTATATAGCATTTTATTGTGTTAGAGCGTGAAGAATCCAACTGTCCACAGACCCAACATCATGTACCATCATGTGAAAGTACTCCAGTGGTCTGGGCTTTGGGAATCTTGTACTAGGGCTCACCCTTGCTCTCCCACTGCAGATACCTTTCATTTTGCGTATTCCTCTGTACCAGTGGCTCCCAACTGCATTCCTCAAGTCACCTAACAGGCCAGATAGGATTTGCTGCTCAGTGATTGTAGGATTCAGTCTGCTTATGGGCTGCAGCTAACAATTATTTATATAATCCGTTGGCAGATTATTTTTGATGCATTGATTTAATCAGACAACCCATATTCAAATTGTATACTTTTCACACTCCAGGTACACGAGCACTTGGCACAGTGATGATTGATGCCATGTACACAGCTTAAGTCCATGTCTTCTCTCTCCACAAACAAAACGCTGCTACAAGTGCTCAGACATGATGACGTCAGTATGAAATCAGGGTGTTAAGGGGGGGGGTGGAATCCACTCCACACAGCCTGACCACTTTAGCTTATTAGCGTGTCCCTTTACAAGAATTTTAATGAACAAACTGAGTGGGAGGAGGGTTCGGAGGTGGAAGGGAGGAAGTTTGGGCAAGGGACTTGACCCAGGTGTGAGAGGGAGTGGGTTTGGGCAAAAGAATGGACCCGAGTGTGGGAGGGAGTTTGTGAGAAGGAACTGAAAGGGCGAGAATGGCAGCTCCAGACCAAAGAGCTAGTGACAGGCAGGTTGGGGTGGTGGCACAGGACAAAGCATAGTCTGAGGTTATAACGTTTAACTCAGTCTGACTAAATAGTGTGTGTTGTATCCAAATCGATTAAGCGATACAAATAGTTGACAACTATTTTGATTAGTTGTTTCAGCCCTGGTCGGTTATCTCCAATTTAATCCTTAAAATCTGGCCCGTCAGGGGTACTTTATGACTGGTTGGGAACCACTGCTCTATACCCCCAGCACCGTGAGATTAAGGATTTATTTTCTGTATATGCATTGTGTAGGTAACCCACTGAACAGCTAATTTCTATGTGATGCAACGCATGTCTTACATGAAGAACCAGTTTATGTTAATAGCAGGGAGGTACGTTCCTCTTGTAGTATAGAAGAAACATACCTAGGGGATAATATGACTGTACAAGGTCCTGATGTGAAGACCTCATTCTAATGTACCTACCGCTTTCAGGCCTGATGTAGTATCCTTGACTACTCCGTGCTCTGTAAGTAATGGCAGGATCCTTGTAGAGTAGATTTCCCACCAGAGGGAAAGGAATTCTGGTTCAATCTGTGTTTGGTCATACAAGCCACTTTTCACACTCTTTGTCTTTGTGTCGTAAGAATAATTCCATGGTTTTACTTTTCCCAAGAAGTGGACCACCTTAGCATTACCTCCAAACCTGAAAAGGAGATCAACACAGTCAAAACACATTGGGTAGATTTCAAGCCTAGTGTAAACTTAACCAGGGGTCTAGTAAACTTGGAGCCATTAAAGTCTGGGGTCAGATCGCAACGGGCCCATTAATGGAGTCGCAGAAGGGAAAAGGTATTTGAGGCTCACCATTATCGTCTAGAATCCAGCTGAGCGGCTGTATCAGCAGCTTGACACTGAATATTTCCCAGCTTTATCCTAATACCTGCAGACTCCATGGAGTGCAACCCTGCACAAACTGCGAGCCTTGAAAGGAGCCGCGCAAGAACACCGGGAACTATTTGTTTTCAGTCTTCTGCTGCATACTCCAGGTCACAGAACCAGTAGATCGTGCCACCCTCGGCACGGTTATCTGGGGTAAGGGATTTTAAATACCTTTGGCTTAAAGTTGGCTGTTATTTATACTTTAAGAACAAAACTGATATACATCGGTTTGAATCTGTATCATGTTCCTGTGCTCACATGATGCTTTACACCAGGGGGTTTCTAAAAACTACAACTCCCATGATTCTCTGGCTCCCCAGATTTGTGGGTAACCATTCCCTCAATTATTTGAATGAAATACATGGCCAGAGTTCTAGATCCCCGCTTTACTCAAAAACATTGATATTGTTCCTGTGACAACCCTGACTCGCTACTCTGTTCTCTTCAAATAGGAGCTTAAAAGTATTAGTACTTGTCATTAGATTAACTAGTGATACCAGAGCTAACCTGCTTAGGTAATGATTTGCTGCTCAAGAGATGTTAGCAATGTATCGCTAGCGGTTTATCACCAGAAATGGAACAGGGCCTGATGTTTTGCTGCTTTATTGTATAAAGATTATTTCATGAAGTTTGGCATGCTTTCCTCCCAAGAGAACTGAGAAGTAAACTATGAATTGGAACGACTTGCTAAATAATTTAGTATTTAGGCTTCGATAACAGAACTGGAAAACGTCAGCACAGTCTGCTTTTTGAAAAGATACCTTTTAAACATTCCTATAGTGCAGGACAGCACTCCTGTCAAATACGCCCTGCATCATCACCGGGCTAGCAAAGTAAAACATGTGTTTGGATGCCAGCATTATTGGTACATGACAGAGTCCTCATTCATCAGGGGTTATACAGCACATTCCAGCTACTGGCGATGGATTATTGGTCTCTTTATATTCAGAGATCGCCGGCGGCAGTGCAGGCAAGCCAGCCATAGTTTTAATAACTGCAGTCAGCAAGTATTTGGCACAGGATCACCAGGTTAAAAACATGGATATTCTGTTCCAGGAAGAATAAACAGGTTTCTATGCTTTAACATGAATTCAGCGCATTTATGCCACAGTGTTTGAATTGAATCCAATGAGCTGAGCTTTGTATGAATGACACAAACGTGACGGTTGCCCGTTCGTTGCAAAAGGTGAATACAAGTCACAGTAAACATACAACATGCCAAGTGCTTCTACAATATGGTAGGTAGCAGGAGGAGAATTCCAGGATACCTGCGGTCACCGAACGCTGTGAGATTAAACATTTACATCCCGGGTGTACTACTGAAAAAGGACATTAGGTCACATTAGGACTGACAGCTGGTTATATCCTTCGTAAATGAAGTATTTACCTAAGTATTTACAGAATCACTTCCATCTCTTCCCTCTGCTGCCCACCCAGGGCCAGTCCCTAATTTCAGCTCCCCTTTCTAGCTGTCTCCACTTCTCTCACTAAGCCTAAACATCTGGTCCTTTTCATGCAATCCCTACGATATTCTACTGGCAACCAGTTTCACCTCCTCTCTGCTCCCACTTGTTTGTTACCCTAGTCCCTTAGAGTGTAAGCTCATTGGATGTCTGCCTGAGCTCTTGGTTTAAAGTGATGTATTACCTGGACACAGTTATCCTACGACCAGGGTTGTATTTCCTCTTGTATCATGTAGGTCTGCTGTTTGTGCTTCCCCATTGTAAAGTGCTATGGAATCTGGTGGTGCTGTATAAGCACTTGTAACTTTGTATTTCTGTAACAATTCAATGTTCTTGAACCCAGGACATACTTGAAAACAAGAGAAATCTCAATGTATCCTTCCTGGTAAAATACTTTATAAATAAATAAAAGTAGTAAGATGGCAAATCAAGGGAGCCCAAACCATACTTGCATTAATTGGTTCATGAAAATTATTGGATTGTTTGACATGTCATTCACTAAACTTTTAACCTAAACAACTGCAGGACGCTCTATATATAAATGTGCTAGAAAAGAAAGACATTGCCACCAGTCGACTGGCAGCCAAGTTTAGTAGCGCTTGGATTAGCAGTTGTAACGTGGCCTAGTAACATTATGTTGCAGTGAGAAGGGATGGAATTCTCATGTGACCGGCTTCTCGTGACTGAACTTGCTGTCCATACTCTTACTTTTTATAGGTTGATGGTAGTTTAGGAGTGTGAGGGCTTTGGAAACTGCAGCAACGGCATTCAAATACTGAACAGTTGTAGGTGCATTACTTACGCTTTGAAAGCTGGGAGGTAGGAGTATATGGAAACACTGCTCAAGTTGTAAACAAATGGTAGATGTTTGTGGATATCTTTAGTTGCCCAGCTACTGAAAAAGGTGTTGAGCAATCCCTGGTCCCCACCTGAAACACAAATAAGGGATGGATTACCACCAAGGACATGCAAACATCGCCTCTTCAGAAATAGGTGAAATTACATAACAAAACAGCTGTTATTCCTAGAAGAATGCGTTCCAGACCTATCTGACGAGGAATGGTATATGGACACAGCTTCTACATTTCATCTTACAGGGTTAACAATGCCCAGTCATTGCATCTATAAATGCATGTCTGCGGCTCAGTGAAAACGAGCAGATTATGCCTACTCCTGACAGCGGACTATCCTAGAACACAGCCTCCTATAGTGTGTCCTGTAACACAACTGCAATTTATGAGAGTTTGAAGGAAATCGGTTAATCCTGGGTCCCTTGTACAAACCCAAAGATCTGCGATATTGCAAACACCTGATTCAGCGGCAAGTGAAGCCACCACAGTATTTATTTATAAAGTATTTTACCAGGAAGGATACATTGAGATTTTGCTCCTTTAAGTATGTCTTGGGTGTGTCCAGTAGTATGTGGGCATAGTTCTATTGACTGAAAACATTGGGGATGTAATGCATCAACTTCATAAAACAAATTGCACAGACTCTGTGCCAATCAGTAGCTGGAAAGGAGCAAGAGAACCTCCTGCAGCTTAACTCCTTTTAAATATTGAACCCCATGCGAGTGACAAGTATCAAGGAGATAATTTTTTTTTTAATTTCTGGCCATTTGACTGCACAATGAATAAGATAGATGTAATGCCTTATTAGGGTATGGAAGGTTGTGTGGGCTTTGGGGGGCTTAGTGTGACCTCACGGTCACAGGTCCTACAGTGTAGATTCAGCCTTTTAAATTGACAGCTTTCTGGGTGGAGGTTGGGGAATCCAGCAATTTGCTTTAACCGACCAGTCTTTTGGGATTTAGGACAGGAGTGTACATTTCAGCACATTCCCAACCAACGGCTCTCAGTGCACATCACTGTTACAGGAAGGAAGTAGCGTTGCCAGATCTGGAACAGAGCCAAGGGAGCCCTGTGCTGGAATAAAGGGGAGTAAATGACATGGCAAGTCATAATTGAAGAGGAAAATGCATAGAGGGGTTTATATTTAATCATTCTGTGTGCTCACCCTGTCCCGTCCCCCCATTTAAACCGTAGTAGGGCTCGAACTTTAGGGTATAATTAGTGTATTTCTGTAATGTAAAGATTTGTACAAGTTCATTAAACAGCTTAATATTAAATAGTTCCTGACAGATATTGCATATCTATTCAGTTTACTGTAGTGACACTAGAAAGACTGTCTATACACCAAGTGAGAAGTATCACATGTACATTTAACTCCTCAGCGAGTCGCATGTTAAAAGAGGTACTGTAAGCCTGTCAAGTGTATTGTGACAGGAAGCCATAATTATGCAGAGAACATAAAATTAATGTGCCTAGACAGACTTTTATAGCACAAGAGTGGGTTCATAACACCTTATTTTATATTGAGGGTTTGCAAAAAGTAGGTTTAAACTTTATGCACCACAAATCAAACACCCCCAGCCAGACCCCACACAGAACTTCTAAAGAGTTATTCATTAAAAGCTGAAAAGAAAATGTCAAATCAAGTGATCATGGCGTAAAGTCTGCAATTCAGATTACTGTATGACTCCATATGAAAGGTTTGGGACAGAAACCCAGAGCCAGTAATGCAAGCATATAAGGGTCTGTTCACAAACCACTTTTCTGTTTTTGAAATAATGGGTGGTTTTATGCTGGGTGGATCAAATACAGTAAAGTCACGGTTTAAGAACCTGTAACCCTAGTTTGCCGTACTGGTCACCTGCCTTTCCTTCTTCACAGCTGACAGTGATTTTTAATGTTTGCGACAATGGTGAACCCCTTAAAAAAAAGGTAATTTTTTTGGATACATTGGGAAGCTGTCAGATTCAAACTGAGGAATATTTACAGGATGCTTACTTGGGTTATTACAGATCATAAACTTTAAAAACCGAACAGAAACCGGTTCTGAAGAATACAAGTGGTAGAATTAAAAGGTGGGTATAAGCGCTGTGAGAATATGCCTGTACATACAAAAACACATTTAAAAAAAAAAAAAAAATTACCATATTGTGAGCTTTAACAATAAGATGTAAATGTCAGGTAAGAGAAAAAAAAGTATGCAATAAAAGTAAAAGCACTTTCTGCTCTAATCGAACATTTGTCTGGGTCAGGTGATTATAAATAAATTCTTGTCAAAGTATTTTACCAGGAAGGATACATTGCGATTTCTCTGGTTTTCAAGTATGTCCTGTGCTGAATAATGGCCCTGATGCTGCGTTTCAATTACCCCATCGGCAATGAAAGGGCAATTATAAAATAGGAGGGTGTTCGATAAGCCTAGCGTAGTCGAGCCTAGTCCCAGAACTTAATTTTATTGAATCGTGGTTCAGCATCAAGGGTAATGCTGTTCCAAAACACAAGAGGCCAGATCTGAGCGAGCTGTTGATCCATGTCTGAAGAACAAGTTATTCCAATGTAGCATATTTTTTAAAAGCATACTGGCTCTCAGACGCAGGTTGTAAATTTTAAAAAAAAGTTCCCAGTGTTCTTCCACGGGCCCAGCACAGCCCCATTACGCAACCTGGCACAGGGTACACGTCAGTCCATAAATCCTATGGATTCCTGAAGCTGATAACTGCAGTGATGCTGCTGCTGTCATCCAACGGCTCCCAAATACTGCAACTCAGGCTGAATAGATCTGCAGATTAATAACACTTTATGCATCTGCAAGCCACTATTATCAACTCTGCTGGAATTGGGCTCCATGTCACAAGAGGTTGCAGATCATCTATCCTAGATATCACTATGTTCTATCAACAGTATTCATTACCTACTAAAACGAATTAATTTTCCTTCCCATTTAGGAAGAATTCGGTATTAAAGAGATAAACAATTAGTTCCACGCACCATCAAAGCTGCCCTTTTCTGTGGCTAAGTGCACCAGCTCGCTGTAGGTCTTTGTAGATGGTTGGTAAACAAACACCCCGGAGTTGAAGCAATCAGGCCATCCTGGGTCTGGAGCTGCTGACAGCTCTTCCCTCTCAAAGAGCTCATCAATATTTGATAACACCTAGAGGATAAAGAAAATATATCCATTTTAAGTCAATGCATAGGATCTGTGTTGGCACTTCTGGCAACGTTTGTAAATGCAATATATTCTGTGATACTGTAAAAAATAAATAAAAAAATAATGAAGGCAGCAAAACTAACATGATTGGAAAAGAAAAAAAAAAAAGTGTAGTATATGGGTTCAGGAATATGATGGGTTTAAACACTCCGTTGCATAGCTTTTGCTTGTGCATTTGCATAAAGCCAGAGATACACTGACCGCGATGCGAGGTGGTCCAAAGAGTTTGCTTCATGTCGCAGCGAGGCCAAAGCTGGCCATTTTCAACTCTGGGTGCTTAGCCACGCGGCCCGACAGTGGCCGAGCCCGCACAGATAGGTGCCTGTATACACTGAGCGCGTCTCAATGCACAGCGCCACCTACAGGCACTTAGTGTTCGGTGGATCTTCGACTTTAAAGTGGCATTAAACCCTCAGATTTTCTAACATAAAAATCGTACTATAATGTGAGCCTTACTGTAATCCAGTGTAGTTTTCCTTCTCTTTGCTTCTGTTTCTTTTAAATCCTTATCTGTAATCATGTTTGGGAGAACTTCCTGTTTTCAGGTGACTCCAGCTTCTCTGAAGTCTTACATTTTGTCAGCGTTCTCAGCTAAAACTACAAGAGGAAGTCCTGCAGACGTCCACATCCCCGCCCACTTGTGATTGACAACAGCTGCCTGAATGTGTTGTGGTTCTTTTCCTGTTCCCCAGATTCTCTAATCAAAGCTAGGTATTTATTTTTTTTAACAAACTTTGTTGCTTTTGTTTTATCATAAACAATATATTCATTGCATTATGAACTTGTGTCAATCACAAGAGGGCGGGGATGTGGATGTCTGCAGGACTTACTCGTAGTTTTAGCTGAGAACGCTGACACCATGTAAGATTTCAGAGAAGCTGGAGTCACCTGAAAACAGGAAGTTCTCCCAAACATGATTATAGATAAGGATTTAAAAGAAACAGAAGCAAAGAGAAGAAAACTGCACTGAATTACAGTAAGGCTCACATTATTGTACGGTTTTATGTTAGAAAATCTGAGGGTTTAATGCCACTTTAAGCTAAAGTGTTCTGCAGCTCCTCAGCTAGACATTGTATGGGCTTTATTGCAAAGATTCATCAAGCGAATTAAAAGAAATCTGTTAATGCAAACATTAATTTGCTTGTATTACTAGTTGATTCAGGACTGTTGTGAAGGACTAAATTGTAAATGACAAAAGGCATAAATAAACTTGCTACAATAGTTTTATTTCTGTATGCGTTTATAGAAGCATTAGGCGTTAGTTACACTGAATGCACTGGTCTGAACTCTATTGTGGCACCTAGAAATGCAACACTGTTTCTAATGCCAGCAATCATTTTACATATCTAATCTCTTCATGAGTGAGGATTTATTTATTTATTTAGAAAGGATTTTACCAGGAAGGATACATAGAGATTTCTCTCGTTTTCAAGTATGTCCTGGGTTCAAGAACATTGAAGTGTTACAGAAATACAAAGTAATACAATGCAAGATATTAAAAAAACAACACAAATATACAGATTACCAGAAAATAAATATGTAGGAAATAGTCATTATGTTACATGTTTACAGGTGCATTCTGTATTGAGGTATGTTAGTAAGGAGCTCTTGAGTGACTTAAGATGGTGTCTGGGAGGTTATTCCATAATTGTGGTGCTCTGTAGGAAAATGAGGACCGAGCCACTGTCTTTTTGTATTGTGGTATTGCAAGTAAGGTGCTGGTCCTGGATCGGAGGTTATAGGATGAGGGAGCTGCTGGGGGAAGCAGTCTATTCATGTAGGGTGGCAGCTTCCCAAGAAAGCTCTTAAACACCAGGCTGGAAAGGTGAAGGGTGCGTTTAGACTCCAGCGATGGCCAGTTAAGTTTTTTTAACATGTCACAATGGTGGGTCATGTAGTTACATTGTAATGCAAAGCGGCAGAATGAGTTATACAATGTAGTAAGTTTCTGAAGGTGTGTTTGCGGGGCCGATGCATACACTACATCTCCGTATTCAATGGCCGGCATAAGCATTTGTTGTACAATCTGCTTTCTTACCGCGGGGCTCAGGCAGGATTTGTTTCTGTACAGGGCACCTAGTTTGGGGTAAAGTTTAGATGAGAGTTTTTCGATGTGGGGGCCAAAGGATAGATTAGGGTCCAACCACATACCTAGATATTTGAGAGAAGTGACTGTGGTCAGCATGCCATTTGATTTTGTCCCAACACATAGATGGGGATTTTGCAATTTGTGTAGTTTAGGTTTTGTTCCAACGAGCATCATTACAGTTTTGTCAGTATTTAAAAAAAGTTTGTGTTTGATCCACTTTTCTACCTCTGAGTTGTTCTTGCAGGATGCTTCAAGATGCTGAGATAATGACTGAAAGACTCCACTGGAATATTTACCGGCTATCTCATTTTCCAAAAGCAAAGCACTCAAGTCTGTCAATTTCATCCAATCACTATCAACAGTGAATATGCCTCTAGTGGGTAGTAAGGTCAGCCCCACTAGCCCCCACCCCTAATGAATATATAAAACCAATTTAGTGGGACAGTGTTTTTGTGGTTTTCTGGCAAAAGTAGGTCTGTGACAAGTG
Organism: Leptobrachium leishanense; assembly: GCA_009667805.1. Lineage (NCBI taxonomy): Eukaryota > Metazoa > Chordata > Amphibia > Anura > Megophryidae > Leptobrachium > Leptobrachium leishanense. The sequence goes on from CM019066.1 coordinate 96,905,549, forward strand.
GAAAATAATTACAAGAAACATTTGGGCCTATTGCCCCATCTGGCTGAGAAATGCAAGCTCTATGGGCCTGAGCAGGCTTTACACATGCTTTGTATGTTCTTTGAACAAATTTCTGGCAATACGCTTTCATTATCCACATGGGCATTTGTGTCTAAATGGCCAGTACGAATGTTAGGGCTCTCCTAGCTCACAGCAGAAGAGGTGTCGGGGGTCGGTGTTGGAGACTTCCAGATTAATGGCTGTAAGAGCAAAAGACAAAGTATGGAAGCACCAGAAATGCAGCCAGTATGGGGAATCATGTGGAAGCACGCACCTGCAGACAAATATGAGCTAAAAACCTTCACACAAGGAACCTGCCCTGCAGAAAACCTAAGGCACTGTAGGGTGGTGAACACAGTTGAGTCATGAACATGGATACCCAAAGAAATTCCTGCTGCCCCAACTTCTGAAGATCTAGTGTGAGGAGTCCCTTGGGCAGGACATATAAAGGAGGACGAAGTCTGAGACAAGTAAGTAGACTTTGACATCTTAATCACCAGTTTGGTGGTATGCAAAAATAGACATTGAGTCTAGTACTGCGTTAGTCAAATTCTCTGCACTGTGACCATAAACCTGAAGGCCTTACCAATGTGTCTGCATCCATAAATACACACTTCGTGTATTCTGTGAGCGTCCAGCAGTGAAGTTTTGTTAATGTGATGCCAAGTTCTGGCCGCTTCATTAAAGCCAAATTAGCGGTGTCTTTGCTGTCCAAGACATCAACTACTCGAACATCGTCATACACTTTGTGAAGGACTCTTCTGTGTAAACAATACAAATTAAAATGTTATAAATTCTGATCAGAGAATACACCAGCATCCACTGAAGCATATATATAGTCTTCTACCTATTTTCCAACAGTGCAACCATGCTCAGTGCCTGTCACTTGGCCCAAAAATCCGATAGATGTAGCAGCACTCCAGGGCTAAAAACGCAAATATTTATTGCTCAAAAAAGTTTAAAAAAATTATATAAATAAATCAAAGGTCAACGTTTCAGCTCCTACCAGGAGCTTAAAAGAGCTCCTGTGATTTTTAGTGGAGCAATAAATATTGGAGTTTTAGCTCTGCTGCATACACACACAGAAGTGTCGGACTTATTGCATAACCTGACCTTTGCTAAAAAGCCATCTAGTACGGTATTGTACTGGCAAGGAGAGATCTGTGTTAGAACAGACCCAGGATGCAAAATAGGTGAGAGATTGCAGACCTCATTTGCATGTCCTACCCAGAGTTCCTTGCTGCATATGGAGAATGAAGCACATGAGCTCTAAAGCAGTTCTCTGAATTGCTGGGATGTGTAAAAGTCTTCCACAATTATAGACTGCTATGTGAACACACACACCCACTAAAATGCCACCCTAGTCTGCAGAGTTGCTTAAGTAAAGTCACTTGCATATCTTAGGGAAAGGGATATACAGGTACATCTCAATAAATTAGAATGGTATGCAAAAGTTGATCAATTCAACTCAAATTGTGAAACATGTGTATTAAATAAATTCAATGCACACAGACTGAAGTAGTTGAAGTCTTCGGTTCTGTTAATTGGCTCACATTTAAACAAAAACCCACCAATTCACCATCTCAAATGAAAATACTTCAGAAGACAAATAAAAAAAAAATTATATATACACACACACACAAAACATTTTTAGTGAATTGTTGGCCTTCTGGAAAGTATGTTCATTTACTTTAAATGTACTCAATACTTGGTAGGGGCTCCTTTTGCTTTAATTACTGCCTCAATTCGGCGTGGCATGGAGGTGATCAGTCTGTGGCACTGCTGTGCTATGGTGCCCAGGTCTTTGACAGTGGCCTTCAGCTCATCTGCATTTTTGGAGTCTTTTCTCATTTTCGTCTTGACAATACCCCATAGATTCTCTATGGGGTTGAGGTCTGGTGAGTTTTCTGGCCAGTCAAGCACACCAACACCATGGTCATTTAACCAACATGACAGTGTGGGCAGGTGCCAAATCCTGCTGGAAAATGAAATCAGCATTTTAAAAAGCTGGTCAGCAACACCAGCAGATGACACTGCACCCCAAATTGTCACAGACTGGACTTCAAGCAACTTGGGCTATGAGCTTCTCCATCCTTTCTCCAGACTCTAGGACCTTGGTTTCCAAATGAAATACAAAACTTGCTCTCATCTGAAGAGGCGTTTGGACCACTGGGCAACAGTCCAGTTCGCCTTAGCCCAGCTAAGACGCCTCTGACGTTGTCTGTGGTTCAGGAGTGGCTTAAGAGGTGGAAGACAACAACTGTAGCCAAATTCTTTGACACGTCTGTGTGGTGGCTCTTGATGTCTTGACCCCAGCCTTAGTCCATTCCTTGTGAAGTTCACCCAAATTCTTGATTCTATTTTGCTTGACAAGTCTCTCAAGGCTGCGGTTCTCTTGGTTGGTTGTGCATCTTTTTTGTTCCACACTTTTTCCTTCCACTGAACTTACTGTTAACATGCTTGGATACAGCACTCTGAACAGCCAGCTTCTTTGGCAATGAATGTTTATGGCTTACCCTTCACAAGGAGGGTGTCAATGATTGTCTTCTGGACAACTGTCAGATCAGTCTTCCCCATCATTGTGTAGTTTAGTGAACCAAACGGAGAGACCTTTTTGAAGGCTCAGGAAAACTTTGCAGGTGTTTTGAGTTTATTGGCATGTCAACATATTCTAAATTGTTGAGATAGGAAATTGGTGGCTTGTGTTTAATATGAGCCAAATCATCATAATTGAAAGAACCAAAGACTTAAACCACTTCAGTCTTTGTGCATTGAATCTATTTAATACACAAGTATCACAATTTGAGTTGAATTAATGAAATAAATGAACTTTTCCACGACGTTCTAATTTATTGAGCTGCACCTGTATAGGATTCTTCACAGGTCACAGGATATACAAGTTGCTTTTAGGTTTGTGTTCATATATTTTCAGTGAATGGTTTGTGCAATTCATTACAGAGCACCAATTAGTAAAATTTGGTGTTACATTGCATTAAGGAGAAATCACTTTCCCACCCTCTCCCAACCACTATACCCTCCCAACAATCAATGGCCATGGGTAAGGGTAGCCACCCAATCATTGCGGGTCATTGAGTAGGTTTCCCAAAACTCAAACGGCTTTCCTGATTGCCCTCTGACCTGCTGTCATTGAGTGTTTAAATAAAGTTGTAGACAGTAATTGGCCTGTGCATATGCGAAGGTGGTCATTCACCTGCAACAAATTGATATTAATTAACAGTCCATTTTATCCAAATCTTGGAGAAACTGAATAAGTGGCCCAGCTAAATTTGGATGAATTGAAGAAATTGTAATTTTAAAATTTATGGATATTCACAATTTAAATTTTCTGCCCATGCACATATCTACAGCTTAAGTCTACGACAAGGGCCTTGAATGGTTAACCCAATTAACATAGGACCTATGGTGTTTGTGCGAACATCGCAGATAGATTTAAAAAAAATAAAAAATTGAAATGGCTTCAACATCCCCTAGGGTTTGTGAGTGACGCAGTTCCTTACTTCATGGAATCTGACGTTTGAGGAGTTACAAGCACCACCAGCTTTCTTGTTGTATTGTGTTGACGCAAAGATGACCCCAACACCAGCGCTCCTTTCACATAGGAATCATTTGTCGCCAGGGTCACAAAAGCTTGATCTGTTGAAGAAGATTTAGTATCATTAGAACCCAATATAGTATATACACATTTGTGAACTACGCATGTCATTTTAGGGTTAGCTCAGTATCATAGTTCATGGTTTCATTGTTTAGTAAAATCAGGGAAACACGATTAGCCATCACTGCTCTAAGGCTAGGGTCAGACAAACGCATTTTTCACGTTGTCCGTGAAAAAGTGCGTTCGAACGAATGGACGTATTTTTTCACGGAATACGCGATAGCGGTCATACGATGCGCATTTTCGTCCGTGATTTCGTACGGATCATCAATAAACCCTTTTTGCGTCTGGACGTTATGTTGGCCGGACGTGTGCAGCGTCTGACGTCTCCCAATCACGCAAACACGCCGCTATGCGGACGCAGCGCACTCTGTACGTCAGTAGTAGCGGTTTGATGTTCTCGAAAAAATGCGTTCGTTTGCCACTTGCGTTGCACGGACGAACTTTCGTGTGGCCGTTCGTCGTATGTTCCCCGGCATTGGACGTCATTTGCTGCTAGCACGGCCGTGATTTCGTGCGGCTAAACGCACGTTAAAAATGCTTTCGTCTGACCTTAGCCTAAAGTGTTCAAGTGACAAAAAAAAAAAAATGCAATCATTTCACACCATTACAACCATCCTGAAGGCATTTATTGGAGCAAGACAAAGGCCATCAACATCTAGAAAAAATATGTAGAACCATTATTTTCATTTCAAATGTAATCTTTTAAAAAAGGGACATTCACATCTCTATGCACCTTCACATACAGAAACTACTGAGTGAGCCGTCCACCAAGGTACCGAGTAGGACTCAGCAGCATCCTCATTTTCTCTGTGGTAGGATTGAAAAGCATGCTTTTATTATCACTAGTCATAATTTACATGGTACTAATCTTAAACCAATGTTTTTCGACATACAGATGGGCGTCCCCTGTGACTCTGCAAATTTCTATGAAATGCAGAAGGACAAATATACATTTTTATGAGCTACACAATATTCCCGTGAGATATTCAAATTTGGGTAGAATAATCCACTTGTGATCCTGTAGCTACTTGGCCACTCAATTGATGAAGCCCTTTCCTAATAAAGAGTGGAGAGAAGGTGAAGTCAGCAGCCGTCCAGGACTAGAGATCCAAACGGAGGATTGTAAACCGCCATAGAAAGGCCAACAATGTGCAGAGGGAGAACTAGAAACTTATTTGGATGCGATTAACAATTTTTAAACTGCTCCTATAGGATGTAGCAAATTACATGGGAAAAAAAAACAAAAACAACCTTCTATGCAATATAGCTGCTTATTCAGACTATGTACGAACCCATGAGTCAGAAAGTGCATAACAAAGAAACACTGGTCACACTGCCTTGAGAATCTTCCCCTCCAAGACCCTCTTGAAGGGCCGATTCAGCCCAATGGGCGAACAGGCCAAGCTCCTTCACGCACTGGTCTAAACTTCAAGGATCATGACTGTCAGAAGTGGAATCAATTCCAGACCTTGGTTCCTCCCAATGTGCCCTCAATGAGAACCATTAGGACATTCTACTTTCCTGCAATCACATGACATGCGACGACTCACCTGCTATAACCCCATAATATCCCATTAAAATGCTCTATTCCCATAGTCATAGAAGATTAACCCTTTTCCTACACACAGGCTTTCAATATATCTTCTGAAATGTCCCTGTTATGGCTCATTGACCGATGTTATGTGATCACTATACGTGCCTTCTATTTCAGATCATCCCTGGGGCTTGGGCCGACACTCCGCTTTGCACGCCCTATACAGCACAAAAGTGTCACAAGAGATCTATGTCTAGAAGCAGAAATAACGAAACAGCTCACCTTGCGGATGAATGCACGGCTGTAATGCAGGATGTGGTTTCAACAAGCTTCGAAAAATTGCATAAAACCTTAGTGTTACATCTTCTACTCTGAATGGGCAAACAATGAAACATTTATATACGGGAACGTCATTGCAGAGTGTAGAGTAACGTGTGGACCTAGTTTATTTTTGCCTTTTTATGTACAGAAGTACATCTCTATATTAAGCGCCAACACATTCCCCAGCGCTGTACAAAAGATACAATGGGTAAAGACAATTGTACAATATGCCAAAAAAGGCAAGACAATATTTCACCAACACGGTACAGGAGGAGGAGTTGAGGGCCTTATTCCTGTGGGAATTTGCAATCTAGATCGATGGAGGGTGAGAAACAGGAGGGGAAGGCTGCATCGATGAGAGGGATGTTAATGCAGGGAGAGGTGATGATGGTTATTGGGTAGCTCAGATGTTTTGTTATGGGGTTAGGTGGTAGGATTGCCTCAACTGAAGTGTCTTTAGGGAGTGTTTAAAAGCAGCCAGACTGGGGGAGAGTATGATATTGCGAGGAAGTACGTTCCATAGGGTCGTGCTGCACACGAAAACTTCAGTCTGGCATGTGAAGAGGTGATGGAGGAGGCCAGGAGCAGGTCACATATGTATCTATACATGTCTAACAGATGTAAATAGGTGTGTGTCTTTAAGAGCACAATGTGTTAGTATTCCCCTAATATCCTCTATTTTACAATACTAATAAAACAGGAGTTTCTTTCCCAAAAGGAATCTTTTGGTTGTTTTTGTTGTAACTTTGAGCAGTCAATTAGGAGGTGATTCTAACATGCAAATTAGGTATGACGTCATCCCCTGTCAGCTCTGGCTCTGTCCAGAACACGAGGGAGTTCTGTAAAGGAAGGAGGTGGATGTCAGAGGATATTCTCATTGCCGTGTTATATAGTTTTTACTCAGATCCACTAGATTAAAACCGCATGTTTGCAGTGATCCAGTTGCCGGTCTCATCCTTGATGTACAACAACACAATGCAGAGTCCATCACGACCGGGCAGCGAGGGTGTAGGCCGGTTACACATGAACATAACTACATTCTCGCGTTGCAGTGAAAACCTCAGCAGAGTAGTCTGAGAATAGCACTAGACGCCGGATTAAACATGACAGTTCCTCCAAGAAGAAAAAAAAAAAAGTATTTTAACCGTTTCAACAATAGAAACATACAGGGTTATTCAGAGAGCGTGAAAAGCAGGAGAATAACTGGAGAATGAAAAATTCTAAGTCAAAATAGCCAAACCATAAAAATTCTCCCTTTCATCTCACTTTCCAAATTGCCTATTTTGACCTGGAATTTTTCATTCTCCAGTTATTCTCCTACTTTTCACGCTCTCTGAATAACCCGGATAGAAATAGAAAAATGGTCTTGAACACGGACTTTTTCTCTCCCTCCCCCGAAGATGGGGCCCAAGCTTGAGGATCGCTCGTTGCGCCTTCCCTTGGACTCTCGGACGAGATGGGTCCTGCTGGTTTGAAATATTTTTTCTTTTCTATTTTTCTCATACAACGTTCAATGTATTATTGTATTGATATTCAGTGTTACTTGGGGGGTCTGCAGAGGCCCCGATGCATAAATAGAGTTTAGTTCCCGCGAACGCTAGGTCACGTTCTCCCCACCGAGGTTGGTTGACACGTGAAGTGGACAGGATACCCGGACCACTGGTTGGTCTGTTGGATTCTTCCTCCCCCCCGTCAACCCCGCCTCTGAGTGTATATAGTTACCACTTACTACCCATTCCCTTAGATCCCCGGTTCCCTTCCTTACCCCTTCCTGTGGGGGTTGGCCTAGGGAGCTCCTTCGCTATCCTTCAATAATGGCCGTGCGTCAGGAACCTCTCATGTTAATGTCCATTAATGCCAGTGGCCTAAACATACCTGAGAAACGTTCGGGGGCTCTACGTGATTTTCAGAAAGCACGTGCCTCAATGGTGTTTATCCAAGAATCACACTTTAGAGAAGGGGCGGCCCCGAGACTCAAACTCCTGGTTCCCAATAGGCTTTTTTAGTAACAATGCGGTGGCCAAATCTAAGGGCGTGGCGATTTCACAAATCTGTCCCCTTTGTCCAACAAGCAACTCTATCAGATAAAGATGGCCGTTATGTAATGGTAAAGGGAGAAATAGCGGGACGCAAGTATACTTTTGCAAACTTCTATGCACCGAACAAGGGACAACATAGATTCATGAACAAATGGCTTCCTCTCATCACTGAGTTCTGAGGGCTGTCTAGTTTTAGGGTGCGACTTGAAAGTTCCACTGGATCCACTGGAGAGACAACTTTGCGCCCATGCTCGCGACTATCTCCACGGATCTGAAGGCCTGGAACTATCCGCACATTTCCTGGCTGGGTCGCGTCCAGGCAATCAAAATGAATGTACTCCCTCGTATTTTATACCTCTTTCAGACGATTCCCATTGACCTCCCGCGAACCTTTTTTCGGGACCTACAGACGCAGATCTCGAATTATGTGTGGAGGGGATCCCGACCGAGGCTAAAATTTTCCATCCTTACCCTACCTAAAGCACGGGGGGGGCTTGCCATCCCAGACTTCGCGATATACCATACGGCTTGCCACCTTCAGCATATTCTGGAATGGGCAAAACCCCGCAAACTCAAAGCGTGGGGGGTGGTTGAACAAGACGAAGCCGGGATTCCCCTCACTGTCCTCCCTTGGCTGCCTAAACTGCAAGGGCTACGCCGGGTACGTGATCTACATTACACCACAGCTACACTACGTATATGGCATCGAGTACTGCGTGTTTTAGACCTGTCCTCCGACCCGTCGCCGCTTACGCCATTGTTATGCCAAGCCTCCACGCCCACATCTTACACCCCGTCGATATTCACAGACTTGCTGCAAACACAAACACCGCGCATTCGTGACGTATTTCGAGACCAACAACTTGCCTCGCTTACTGATATACTGGGCGATAGGGCAGTGACTTTCCTACGATACTTCCGATAAACAGATTGCTAGCTTTATCAGATCTATACCCCAACGAATAAAACTGACCCGCCCTCTAACAGAATTTGAAAAACAGTGCATGACAGCTGACCTACTGCCACATGGCGTGTCCTATTTATATGAACTCCTCCAGCGCTCAAATAGAACCCCCCCGCCAAGGTTTATGGGCAGATGGGAGATGATGTTAGAAACTACTCTGTCCGACTCCCAATGGGAGAAAATCTGTGACCTTACACACCACTGCTCGGTCTCATCGAAAACACAGGAGACGGCATATAAATTACTATCCCTGTGGTATAAGACCCCTGAACAGCTTAGTCACGTGTTTCCTGATATGTCGGATGAGTGCTGGCGTTGTGGTGAAAGCCCGGGATCGGCACTTCACATATGGTGGTCTTGTCCAGTAATTCGCCTATATATTGGGAAAAGATACATAAAATCACTCAACTGTTCATAGAACCCCCCCCCCCGACTTCCGACCAGCCACCATGCTATTACATCATGTACACTACGCTACTTCAGGTTACCAAAAAAAAAAAGTCTGTGTGTATCCGCATTCTGAATGTTGCCAAAAGTATAATACCCCTATTTTGGAAGCAAAGGGTGAGCCCTCCCATGCACCTTTGGCTCTCTAAAATGGAAGAGCTCCATAGAGTCGAACAACTGTACTACTCAATGAACGGTATGACGGCCCAATATACTCAGATTTGGAGTACTTGGATCCTCCAATCGGGAGGAGCAGAATTTCGTGCCTTGTTACTGTAATTGAGCCAATGTGACGTTGGATCTGACCACATTCCTTCTTAAGACGCTCTAGTCTCTACCCTTGACGTATAGTGAATGCACTGTTTTATGGTTTCTGTGCCCAGTAGGGATTTGCCCACATTCCCAGGCCATTTCCCCCCTCCAATACCCCTCTTTTTTTGGTCTTAGTTTAATTTACCCTTTCCACGTGATCCCAACAACGTTAATCTGACTTGATGCTGATACTTAGTCTTCTAAGTCTGATACCTAACTCGAATGTAAAAGATACATGTTGTTTTATGATGATGCCACCACCCTGCCTGCGAGCTGATGACTTTGATACATGTACAACTTTCGTATATCTTTGTTTACTGTGAAAAAATAATAAAAACTTTTATTTACAAAAAAATAGAAAAATGTCGGCAGATAAGAACCTTTCGGCCCATCTAGTCTGCCCAATTACATGGATACTTTACCTGGATTTATCTTTTGTTTAGGATAGCCTTATGCCTATCCCATGCTTGCTTAAATTCAATTACTGTTTTGGCCTCTACCACTTCAACTGGAAGGCTGTTCCATGTATCCACCACCCTCTCAATAAAATGCTTTCTGATGTTACTTTTAAACCTTTGCACCTCTAATCTAAGACTATGTCCTCTTGTTTTGCTACTTTGTTTCCTTTTAAATATACTCCCTTCCTCTACCTTGTGGATTCCCTTTACGTATTTAAATGTTTCTATCATATCTCCTTTGTCTCGTCTTTTTTCCAAGCTGTACATGTTAAGATCATTAAGCCTTTCTTGGTAACTTTTCTCCTTCAAGCCGTACACCATTTTAGTAGCCCTTCTCTGAACTCTCTCTAAGATGTCTATATCCTTCTGGAGATACGGTCTCCAGTACTGCACACAGTACTCCAAGTGAGGTCTCACCAGTGCTCTGTACGCGGTTTAATTCTTAGCTTACAATCCACTTTCTCTTCAGGGGTTAGGTAAAGCGAGAATGCAGCTTCCGCTCTATTTTTTGCAAAGGAATCAGTTCCCATTGTCCCACACTGATGCTTTTTATTTTTTAGGTGTTAAATTAGAATGGTCATAAATGATTCCATAAAACTCAAACCATATTTGTAAAGAATTTGGGCTGGGTTTATGGAGATTGCACAGCAGAGGGTTGAAGGCACCAAGGCTGTCATAGGAATATAGTGAATCACTTGCAGTTATACACAGTTCCTCGTTTCTCCCCACAGGAAACCTTAAGTTAAATCAGCCGGTCTCACAATCAACATTAGCAGGATGTGTTCAATAGCAATATACATGACCCAACATAAATGAGCAATGTATACACACACATTTTATGGAATTGGTGAGATCTATATATCATTAGGGCTGTCTGGATCACCCATTTAAAGGCCCCTGATCTGGGTTGTGCATTAGTCAGGATCAGTAGACAGTTCTGATACTATGCCATACATCCCCTGATGGATCCGAGGCTCTAAGAGAATGGGAACCCTGGAGCGTCTTCCCAGTCTCCGTGACCCACAACACAGTGAAGCCACCAGTCAACCATTTGTTCCCAGTCTCACTCTGCTCCCAGTGAGAGGAAGCAGTATATCATGCAGTCGTCTCCACTGCGGGATCAGAGGCAAGTAAGGAATGTTTTGAGGGGTTAAGTCAGTGTATTAAGAGATTTTTGCATTTGCTTTTAGGAGACGGCATGTCAGTGGGATATACAGTCTCTGGGATGGAAGCGCGTTACCTTGGAATAGCTTGCGCTTCCCTGTGTGTCTTTACTGTTAATTAATATCTCCTATACCTCATATAGTAGACATTTCACCTACTAATGGAGCTGCAAACCCAGCTTGCATTGGGAGTGAAATCGCATCTCCTGTAGTTATCTGAACTATGGGAAATCTATGTATAATGTCTCCTATATTTGTCTTCATGAAAAGCATGGAGTATGGCCTCAAGGTTTTAAACATACCAAGCTGATTAAGGAAGTGAATACTGAGAAGAATGGACTTGGCTCATAGAAAGGAAAGTCAGGAATCCCGGCAGCCATAGTTACACATATAGCGACAGTAACAACGTGTCAGTCCTCTTAAAGAGGAACCAGCTTTCAGGAATCCTGCTTGCTATGTATCAGGCTGGGATGCTTTATGATTGAAAGTCATGTTGCAAACAGTTAATGCTTTAGCCAACGCACTGGTGCAATTTCCAGCGGAAGAGGAAGGTTTAACCGTCAAACATTGAAACATACAAATAAATGAAGAAGATTACATCACTTCAGCGTTTTATAGAAACATGCTTGGCATTCTCTGCAGCACGCCTGTTCCAGAATAAAAAACATGATTTGACAGGGTTTTTAAGCATTTCATTTTGCAAGTTTTAAAACAAAACGTTTTAGCCAAGGTTAGTAGGAAAAAGAAAAAAAAAAAAAATCTACATAACTTTTTCATTCAACATCAGGGTATAAAGCAGTGCTGGCAAATTTATTAAAAAATTACTTGTTCGTGTTCAGTTTGTTACAAGCGAAGGTGATGGATTGATTTAGTATTCCGTATTGCAGTACTTCTCACGGGTTTTGGGAGCCAGTCATATTTTTTGTGACTGCAAAAGCAATAAACGAGCAACATCAGAATCATTATTTATTCTGGAACTACATTTGTTCATCCTATACCTAAAACAAGAAGCATACAAGTACAGGAAGCTGCAGCTCGGCTTTGAATGGAACTGTTAACATTAATGATTGGGGAGGTTATACTCATTAATGTGAATTGCTCATAGTCTGCTGATCTGGTAGGCTTTGAGTGGAGATGACCAGGGAAAACAGCGGACAATTAATTTATGATTGAGCGAGCTGAAACCAGGCAAGTGCAACTTTGATGCAGCAGCCAAGCTGTACCAAGAACGGAGCCCGAGATTCAGGGAAGAAACTTGTAAAAAGAAGCCAGATGGATGGATTGAGAGGTTTTTTGGCCAGGTGGGCTTTATTTGGACTAGCAGGCCCTTGCAGTTCTGCACTCACATAAACCCTTGTATATCTGCTCATTGAGGGGAAGGATCGGAATGCCTGTGTGTGCAGGGGGACAGGAGACTAAAGGGTCTTAGAATAAAAGTAACCCTAGATGTGTGCATTCCATACCACTGATGAGCACAAACTTCCAAATGACAACTGGGACTGTCCGCGTCAGACAACAGCGCCAACTACTTCCAAGAAATGATTCATAGGAACCACTTCTGGCTGAATGTTGGGAAAATATGTGTGAATGCTTATCCCGTATGTCTGCACAGCCTCGTCAGCCAAGTACTAAATGTGTAAAAGCACAGTACACATTGATAAAAGGAGACGGACCGAAACAAACCGCTTGAGTCAGGTATACAGATGTATGATTACATACACACATGCTATACAGGGAACCGGGTTTTTGTTTGCATTTCTTTTAGCTCTATTTACTAAAATGTCCCATTTGTTAATTGTGTGGTAATTATCTTGGACAACCAGAGATTGGTCCCACAGGCGAGCAATATATATATATACACACACACAGTAGGGCAAAAAAGTATTTAGTCAGCCACCAACTGTGCAGGTTCTCACACTTAAAAAGTGGAGAGGCCTATAATTGTCATCATAGGTACACTTCAACTATGAGAGACAAAATTAGAGAAAAAAAAAAAGAATTGTTGACTTGCATGAAGCTGGAAAGGGTTACAAAAGTATCTCCAAAAGCCTTGATGTTCATGTGTCCACAGTAAGACAGACTGTCTACAAATGGAGAAAGTTCAGCACTGTTGCTACTCTCCCTAGGCGTGGTTGTCCTGTAAAGATGACTGCAAGAGCACAGCGCAGAAGGCTTAATGAGGTAAAGAAGAATCCTAGAGTGTCAGCTAAAGACTTCTCTGGCACATGCTAACTTTTGTTAGCACATCTACAATAAGGAAAACATTAAACAAGAATGGATTACATGGGAGGACACCACGGAGGAAGCCATTGCTGTCCAAAAAGAATATTGCAGCACGTTTGAAGTTTACAAAAGAGCACCTGGATGTTCCACAGTACTACTGGCAAAATATTCTGTGGACAGATGAAACCAAAATTGAGTTATTTTGAAAAAACACAACACTATGTGTGGAGAAAAAAAGCACAGCACACCAACATCAAAACCTCATCCCCACTGTAAAACATGGCGGAGGGGCGGCTTTGCTGCCTCAGGGTCTGGACGGATTGTTGTCATTGATGATAAACTCGAATTAATTTTCCCAAGACATTTTGCAGCAAAACGTTAGACCATCTGATCGCCAACTGAAGCTCCGCAGAGGATGGGTGATGCAACAGGACAATGACCCAAAGCACCAAAGCATAGAATTAATTCAACAAAAGAATGGCTTCAACAAATCAAAATACGCCTTCTGGAGTGGCCCAGTCAGAGTCCTGACCTCAACCCGATTGAAATGCTGTGGCATGACCTTAAGAGAGCAATTCACACCAGACATCAAGAATATTGCTACACTGAAACAGTTTTGTGAAGAGGAGTGGTCCAAAATTACTCCAGATCGTTGTGCAGGTCTGATCTGCAACTACAGGAAACGTTTGGTTGAGGTTATTGCTGCCAAAGGAGGGTCAACCAGTTATTAAGTCGAAAGGTTCACATACTTTTTCCACCCTGCACTGTGAATGTTTACATGTTCTGTTCAATAAAAACATGTTTGTGTTGTATTATTTTAAGCAGACTGTTTTTCAAATTGTTGTGACTTAGATGAAGATCAGAGCACATTTTATGACCAATTCATGCAAAACTCCACGTAATCCCAAAGGGGGGGGGGGTCATACTTTTTCTTGCCACTGTATATCCTTTGTTGGCAATGACAGAGGTCAAACATTTTCTGTAAGTCTTCACACACTGTTGCTGGTATTTTTGCCCATTCCTCCATGCAGATCTCCTCTAGAGCAGTGATGTTTTGGGGCGGTCGCTGGGCAACACAGACCTTCAACTCCCTCCAAAGGTTTTCTATGGGGTTGAGATCTGGAGACTGGCTAGGCCACTCCAGGACCTTGATATGCTTCTTACGAAGCCACTCCTTTCGTTGCCCAGGCGGTGTCCTGCTGAAAGACCCAGCCACGTTTCATCTTCAATGCCCTTGCTGATGGAAGGTTTTCACTCAAAACCCTCACGATATATGGCCCCATTCATTCTTCACTCTACACGGATCAGTCGTCCTGGTCCCTTTGCAGAAAAAACAGCTCCAAAGCATGATGTTTCCGGCACCATGCTTCACAGTAGGTATGGTGTTCTTTGGATGCAACTCAGCATTCTCTCTCCTCCAAACACGACGAGTTTAGTTTTTACCAAAAAGTTCTACTTTGGTTTCATCTAATCATATGACATTCTCCCAATCCTCTTCTGGATCATCCAAATGCTCTCTAGCAAACTTCAGTCGGGCCCGGACATGTCCCTGGCAGCGTAGTGTGTTACTGATGGTAGCCTTTGTTACTTTAGTCCCAGCTCTCTGCAGGTCATTCACTAGGTCCCCCTGTGTGGTTTTGGGATTTTTGCTCACCGTTCTTGTGAACATTTTGACCCCACGGGGTGATATCTTGCGTGGAGCCCCGGATCGATGGAGATTATCAGTGGTCTTGTAGGTCTTCCATTTTCTAATGATTGCTCCCACAGTTGATTTCTTCACACCAAGCTGCTTGCCTATTGCAGATTCAGTCTTCCCAGCCTGGTGCAGGTCTACAATTTTGTTTCTGGTGTCCTTCGACAGCTCTTTGGTCTTCACCATAGGAGTCTGGAGTGTGTCTGAGGTTGTGGACAGGTGTCTTTTATACTGATAACAAGTTCAAACAGGTGCCATTCATACAGGTAACGAGTGGCGGACAGAAGAGCCTCTTAAAGATGACGTTACAGGTCTGTGAGAGCCAGAAATCTTGCTTGTTTGTACTGTAGGTGACCAAATACTTATTTTCCACCATTATTTGCAAATAAATTCTTTAAAAATCAGACAATGTGATTTCCTGGATTTTTTTTCTCATCTTGTCTCATAGTTGAAGTGTACCTTTGATGACAATTACAGGCCTCTCTCATCTTTTTAAGTGGGAGAACCTGCACAATTGGTGGCTGACTAAATACTTTTTTGCCCCACTGTATCATACATGGCAAATATTACAAGGGTTCTCCTACAACCCCAGTAAAACAAAAAACAGCTTGCAACCACACAAAATAAAGCACGTCTTTATTGACAAAATACATATCCCGATATACAGAGAGTATCAATGCATCAGTAGCATACATAAGACATACCACAAATCAGGTAGATAAATGAAAAACTCATTAGGAAAAGCTAGTACAATGTATACTCGTATATTAGATAACTGCCATGGAAGGAGAATGCAACAGTATTGGGGACACAAATACATCAAGTTTTTGCAAGTCAGAAAAAGAAAGATTCAAAAAAATGTCATAAATGAATATGTGCAGCATGTCAAAATCGTGACAAGCTGTTACTCTGAGGTCAAGAGAAACAAAAATGATTTCAGCGTGGGCTTAGTGTAAATTACATGCTCATGATCGTTTATTTGCGTGCCTAGTACCCTTTTTCGTCAATCACAAGAACAAAGGAGGACCAAGTGCTCAGTCCTCCAAAACCACCAGCTTTTTTAAATGTTCCATTACACCTGTAAACCTGACCTTCATGGAACACAGAGCCGTGTCTTTGTTATCGGATGGAGTCGGAACAGTTGGTTGCCCCAGGGTCATAGCAAACGTGAAGTACTGCAGAAATAAAAGTCAGTGCAAATGGTCAATTGGACGTCTGAGGAACAGCTATACCAGACTAATGTATTTGTGGAGTAACAAAACAGAAATCCCTAACACAGAGGTTGGCAACCTTGGCCCTCCAAATGTTTTGGAAACACATTTCCCATGAGGCTGCACAGATCTAGTGAGTACTTTGACATCATGGGAGATGTAGTATAAGATTATCTTGAGGGTCTAGGTTGTTGACCCCTGCCATAAAACAGAATACTAAAGTCCAATAGTATGAAAAGATTACTTGAATACTAGAGGTGCCATAAAACAGAATACTAAAGTCCAATAGTATGAAAAGATTACTTGAATACTAGAGGTGTGCATTAGTTTCGTAACAAATCCAAATTCGTATTTTGGAACTACTTCCAAAATAATGAGTTCATACAAAACGTTCTATAGACCCATTAAAATCCTAATTAAATTCTTCTTGGGAATCATTTGGTGATCCGAAACGATGTTAACTCACAATACACAACATACACATAAAGCTAATGGCATTAGGGCTGCAACTAACAATTCTCAAAATTTATTGATTTATCGGATAAAACACAAAAAAAAAACCCCTCTTTTTCATAAGCAATTTGCATAGTGAACGTAATTTTTGTACATACTAGGGATGCACCGATACCACTTTAAGACCGAGTACCAATACCGATACCGAGTACCGATACTTTTATTTAATGTCATGTGACGTTTTTCAATAGGAACAGACCTCATATAAAAATTTATATGAGATTTGCCACCAGGTCTCGTGGATTTGCCCCCAGCACTCATGGATTTGCCCCCAGCACTCATGGATTTGCCCCCAGCACTCATGGATTTGCCCCCAGCACTCATGGATTTGCCCCCAGCACTCATGGATATGTCCCCCAGCTCTCATGGATATGTCCCCCAGCTCTCATGGATATGTCCCCCAGCTCACATGGATATGTCCCCCAGCTCACATGGATATGTCCCCCAGCTCACATGGATATGTCCCCCAGGTCTCATGGATTTGCCCCCAGCTCGAACGCTGGGGAAGCTGGCCGCGTGCATGAAAAGCACGCGGCCAGTGTTCCCCTCCGGGGCGCCGCGATACTCACCCATCCTGAAGGTCCGGTCGCTGGGCAGTGATGCGATCACGTGGCTGCCGGGCGCATCTGTGACACTGCCTCCAGCCGAGAGGCAGCGTCACAGGAGCGCCCAGTGGCCGCGGGAATGCATCACTGCCCAGCGACCGGACGTTCAGGATGGGTGAGTATCGCGGCGCGCCGGAGGAGAACGCTGGCCGCGTGCTTTTCATGCACGCGGCCAGCTTCCCCAGCCCTGCGGATACCGGCAAGCCGGCCCAGCATCGGCGGGATGTATCGGCCCGTTTGCACGAGTAACAAGTACAAGTACTCGTGCAAACGGCAATATCAGCCCCGATACCGATACTAGTATCGGTATCGGTGCATCCCTAGTACATACGCAAATTGCAGATCTTGCGTACTTTTCATACAAGGTATGCGAGTGCTTGGTCAGAGGGATGGGTTGATGCTGCATGCGCAGCTTAAGCCCAGGTTTGCTTTCTCAAATGAACACGGCTACAAGCACTTGGTCATAGATGATGATGTCAGCATGAAATCGGGGTTAATAAGCTAAAGTGGCCAGGGTGCGTAGTTTCCCTTTTTAATAATTTCATGAACAAACTGGGAGGAGGGACTAGAGGTGGAAGGGAGTGACTTTGCTTAAGTGACTTGACCTGAGTGTGAGAGGGAGTGGGTATGGACAAAAGACAAGATCTGAGTGTGGGAGCGAGTTTGGGGAAAAGACCAGACCAAAGGGAGGGAATGGCAGTTCCTGACCAAAGAGGGTGTGACAGGGAGGGTGGGGTGGTGGCACAGGACTCCAGCTTCAAGTAAGGATAAAACACAGGCATACAGCGCCTTCACCCAGTGGCAGTATCCTATGGTTTGTGTTATAGTTCTGCTACTATTGTTAACGGAATAACACCAAACTGGTTATGTCTGACATAACTCTAGAACTAAATCATACCTAGCAGAGCAGCGTTGAGTCTTCCCCAATCCGCTCCAAAGCTGAGGTAATGTACGTTTAACTCAGTCTGACTCTAAACAGTGTGTGCTGTACACAGGACGATTAACCGACACCGACTAATCGATAATGGAAATAGTGGACAACTATTTTAATCAAAATCGATTAATTGATTAGTTGCTGCAGCCCTAAAATGGCATTATGAAGCAAATCAGAATCGTTAGACTGTTCACAAAGCCTCGAAAACGAAAAAAGGCAGGACCTCCAGTGGAGTGCGTAAGAATGAAAAATTTATTGTTCGGGGGACAGCAAACCCCAGACAAAAATGATGTGATGCTTCGACCCGAGGGTCTTTATCATACATGTTCACAAAGCCTGTCCCTGTAAATGGACCTGTGGTGCTGAATCTATTTATCATTTGGGGGATTATTTTGTGATCCGAAATTCGAATTAATAACTACTAAAATCGCTCCCAAATGACAGTACATTAGTTTCATACTCTTTGTATGTAATCAATTTTGTTTTACGGTTTCACAGTGCACCTAGTCCCTGTCAGTTGGCTTTGGTGTGAAACCTGTTGCATTCAGCACCACAGGCCAATGGATAGCTCAACATTTAACCCTAGCTTGCCTTTTAAATATCAAAATTTGATTAATTGGGGATTTATCGATATCAACTATCGAATCGATAAACTTACAATGAGGTTTTTAGTGATTTGATATAGCAAACAAAATCACTAAAACAAAGTAAAATTCGAAACTACATGATTTATCCAGCTGTGCACATCTCCATTGAACACCCCTCCAAGCCAAAGTTGATCCTATTAAGTACCTTATGTACTTTCCCCCCCAATCATTGGAGCCTACAGGATCTGGCATATCAGAACATCAGCTCCCACTTGACCTAGTATAGGGGAGTATCGGCGCCTGCTTAAAGTACAGATCCCTTTGTATATAGTAGAGTACTCTGTTTATTCTTCCAAATACGTTACTGGGGCTCTTTATGCTTCTGGCACTCATACATTGAAATTGGAGAAATTAATTACACGCTTACATAAAACAGGCTCGGATACTTGGCACAGCGCAGATGCAGGTCCAGGAACAGTTAGCAGGGAGATTTCTATGTAAAAAGGGCACGGGGTGATAAATGCTGAATGCCCTGGATGATTCCCTATAAACAAGGCAGGAGTTTGTAGAAATGAAAGGCGAGTGTGTGTGCTCTGCTCAGAGACAGCTGTAATGCTTATCCTGCGTAAGTCAGAGCATGAAAGGATGGCATTACAGCTTGTTTAGCCTGTAATCTTCTACCCTGACCCACAAAAATACCGTGCTGCAAATAGTCCCTGTAGCAGGACTATAAAGCCTCCATTTATTTGACAAGCAATGACCTACATCTGAAAAACAGCCATGCTCCCGTGTGACTCCAACAAATTAAAAAGTGACAAGGCAATCCCATATATTGGAATACAGACATGGAAGCCTGGAACACTTTGCAATAGAGGCATTTTCTTCTGAGAAAATGTATGATCTGATCATGATCACTAGTTAAATATTTAAGAGGTTATTCACTAGCCTTCAAATTGGCCCCAAAGGGTGAAATTTGACTGTTTTGGTCAAATACTGGCAAACTCCTGTGCATCGCCAGCACCGAAAATGACCCATAGAAGACAATCGTGTCTTATAATCACAGAACACCAAATTGCACTGGATTTTCAGTATTTCACTAGGATGGGTTTTAAACCGACCACACACCTTATTTGCATAATCAATTCAATCGATTCATCGGATAAAATTAAAATACAATTTTTTAATTTTTTTTTTTTTTACAAAAAGGAATATTATGGAAAAATAAGATAACAACCCCTGCCACCCCCTCCTTTATTTTGTAACAATTTGCGTAGTGTATATTACTGTCGTACATACATACGCAATTTGCACACAAGGTACACCAGCGCCTGGTCGCAGTTATGGATTGATGCCACGCATGCAGCTTAAGCCCATGTCTGCTTTCTCCCCAAGCGAACGCTGCTACGAGCGCTCAGACATGATATCAGCACAAATACAGGGCGAGAAGGGAAGGCACTCCATGCAGCCTGACCACTTTAAAGTGGCCAGGCTGCGTAGAGAGTCCCTTTTACAATAATCTCATGAACAAACTGAGCGGGAGGAGGGTCCAGAGGTGGAAGGGTGTGAGTTTTGGCAAGGGACTTGACCTGAGTATGAGAGGGAGTGGGTTTGAAGAAAAAAAGGGACCCAAGTGTGTGAGGGGACTGTACAGAGGCGGAACTAGATACCTCAGGGCCCAGGAACCATGACGGCCCCCCAACCTAGGCAAACATATTTTGTCCCTCCTCCAGTCAACATGCATTGGTCCCCTCCAGGTCCACAATGTTGACTCCAGACAATCCGTGTCCCATTTTTTCCAGGTCCACTATGACCTCTTCAGTCCATCCCATTTTTAATGTAACGTGCACTATGTGTATCACAGAGCTCCTCAGCAATAGAACTCACAGTAATGTGCACTGTGTATGAACATATCACAGAGCTCCACAGCAATAAAACACAGTAATGTGCAGTGTATCAGTGTAAGTCACAGATTTACAGCAACAAAAACTCAGTAATATGTGGAGTGTATGAGTGTATCACAGACCTCCAAAGTAAAACTCACAAATAAGTATAAAATAAATTTAAAATTATATATATATATATATATACACACATTATATATATACATATACATACATACATACATACAAGCCCCCAGGCCCAGACAGGTGAGTGTGGGCCCCCCGGACTCAAGGGCCTGGGTGCGGTGGCACCCTCTGCACCCCTGGTAGTTACGCCCCTGGGACTGTACAAAATGGAGAGTATGGCAACTACAGACCAAAGGAGGTGACAGGCAGTTGGTGGTGGCACAGGACTCCAGCTTAAGTATAAAACACCAGCGGTACAGAGCCCATACCCAGTGGCAGAATCCCAGGGTTTTGTGTTATAACGCTGCTAGAGTTGTAAACTGAAAGAAAAAAAAATGGTTGTCTGACATAACACTGGAACTAAATCACACTGAGTAAAGCATTATCACATCTTCTGCAATCAGCTCCGAAGCGGAGTCAGAGGTTAGAATGTTTAACTCCGTCTGACTCTAGATCAATAATGAGAATAGTTGTTTCAGCCCTAATAATTATATATTTTATATAATTATTAGGGCTGAAACACACACACTTTTATGCAATTTTTTTAACACATTTTTTTTTTTTTATAAAAGAACAAAAGTATTTTCTTAGCATAAATATTCTTTTCCATAGTCGTAGCGGCAGTACCCACGGGTTCATCGTCAATCCCACCTTTGGACAGGTTACCAAACCTAAAAACAAAAGGACACACCTAGGGTCAGGTGAACCCCTCCCTTACCCATGACTCCTCCCCTGTTGCCTATAAGAAGAGCTGAGCCCAGAACCCCCCCAGTCAATGACAAGCAGAACACTTACCAACCACATTCAAAAACACAACACAAGAGGGAGGCGGTACTGCCGCTACTACTATGGAAAAGAATATTTATGGTAAGAAAATACCGTTTTTCCATACGTCGAGCGGCAGTACCCATGGGACATAAAAAGCCCTCAATAAAAGGGAGGGAGCAATACATAACCACCGCGAGAACCGTACGCCCAAAGGACGTGGAGGCAAGAACCTCCAGACGGTAGAGACGCGTGAAGGTGTGAAAAAGAGGACAAAGTGGCAGCCATGCAAACTTGCTACGCCGCAGTGTCCACATGCAAGACCCAGGAACCGCCACTGCCCTAGCGGAGCGTGCCTACACCCCCAGGGGAGAACCCTGCCACCAGCAGACGAAGCCAAGGGGACAGCCGGATGAATCCACCGAGCAATGGAAGGACGAGAAGATCCGAGCGACGCCAGGAGCTGGTACGTACCAGACAACCTGCAGGACCGGAACCACATCCAGGGTGTGCCATCTGCCCAGAGAAGAGGAGGAGACTGAGACGTCACTGAAGACGGGAGAACGATTCCCCGATGAAGGTACCCCCGAAGAGGCAACCTGAGGACGGAACCAGGCAAGAGACACAACACCACCATGCTAGCAGGGAACCAGCATAGGGGGGTTGACATGCGAGAGCCTGAAGTTCCCCCACCCACCTGGCAGAGGTGAGCGCTGTGAGGAACGCAGCCTTGAGAGTCAAGTGCCGCAAGGAGGAGGAAGCACCACACAGTGCATCCAGGACCAAGCGCAAGACCCAAGGCGGAAGCAGGTCCCGGACAACCGGGCGCAGAACGACACTGCCCGAAAACATCCACACCAAAGGATGCAGAGCCAAGTCCCCCAGAGCGACCGAAGACAAGGCAGCCACCTGAACCCTGAGAGTCCCAGGCCGTAACCCCCTGCGGAACCCCCTCTTCAGGAAGCGCAGCAGATCAGGAACAGACACAGAATGGGGCAAGACTACGCACCCGGCAACAGGAGAGAAATGTTCGCCAAACCCGATCATAGAGTCGCCAAGTCGAGGGCTTCGCGCCATGCGACAAGGGAACCAGGTCCTCAACAAGCGAACAGCAGCCCTCAGGAACCGTTCTGCACATCCACCCTGAGCCACAGACCGAAGGTCCAGAATGGGGCGAAAGGAGCCATCCAGGTACCCCACCAGAAAGACAAGCGTAGGGACTGTGGAAGCAGACTGGGGAAGGCACAGGGACGATCACCCCCTTCTGCAGTAGGCCCTGGACCACCGAAAAACCAATCCCCGGGGAAGTCGACCTCCAAGAGGAGAGAATGACGGCAGTACGAGGAGAGGACACAAACTGACTAACGGAGGTCGCCGAACTGTCTCCAAAAAGACCCAGACATCTGAAGACGTCCACTGCCATGCATCCGAGAGAACGGAGACAAGAGGACTCCGAACTAACAAAACCCGGAGTCTGCAGTCTCTGTCAAGGCATACGCCGTCAGAAGGGACGGACGTGCCGGTTGTAGGTACGAAGCATCCCACCCGGGGAAAAAAAAAATATAAAAATACCAGTACAGGCATCCTGAGGGCGAACATGCAGAAAAGCCTTCTGAGCATCCCCAGGCTGTTGCAGTCCTGCAATGCCGAGCTGAACCGCATACCAGGCTCAAAGGACAGGCCACAAAAAGGAATACGGAGACGCCCTGTCAGCCAACCAGGACCGGAGCCAGACCGCCCACCACTTCGAGGCCTAAGGCCCGCGAGGCCAGCAGCACGGAATTAATAGCAGCATCACAGAAGAAACCAAAGCAGACTGAATCAGGAGGAACAGGCGAGGCACATCAGGGGTGAGGCCGGACAAGGCACCTTCCAGCTCCAGCAACTAGAGCCGTTGCGCACGGGAACCGAGGTGGCCACCACCAGGGCCCTAGTCAGGAAAACCCAAGGCAGCACAGGCACGCCGTAAGGCAGGCACAATCCTCCAGGCCATCAGACCCTACCAGCGGACAAGTACCCCGAAGGAATGGCAGACCAGAGATGGAGTCGCGCCACAGGCCTGATCAGACGGCAACACCTCAAAGGCCACTGCCGTAGACAAAGAAAAAAGGGGAACACGCTCCCGAAACTTGAGTAACAAATGGATGCCGAATAGGCAAAGCCCATTCCTAGGACATAACCCCGACTTCTCAACCGGAACCCCCATCACAGGGGCATTCCCAGCCATCAGGGCCACACACTACCCCTGTCTCCTTGGACCAGAAGGGACAACCGAGCGTTTGGAACGAGAGGGGACAGTGCAGCAGACCACATGGCCGCAAAAAAAAAAAAAAAAAAAAAATGCTGCAGCAGAACATCCAGGAGCTCGGACCAAAAAACGCAGCCAAGTCAGATATGCACACCCTCCTCCCAAGCGACATTAGCACACCAGGGCAACCCTCATACAGCAAACTGCAGCGGCCGAGCACCGAGGGGTGCAACTGGGAGTGTAGACTGCAAGGTGGCCTTCCCATTCACCTTACCGGACACAGCCTCCCTTGGGGCCGACATCCTGAGAAGTGGGAACCACCATCGGGCCTGCGAAGCAGCCACACCAGAAGAACACCAACCAGCCGATCTGGGGCAAGCAGGGGAGATCCAGGACCCGAAGGAAACAGCAACGCTGACCTGCGGCCTACCAGGCAAACGTCTGCACAAGAATTGGCGCCAGACCTCTAACTCCACGCGACAAGATGGCGCCAACCCCCCGGCGCATGCGCAACACACGCGGGAGGACCCCGGAAGTCGCGTTACGTTTTATTATTTGGACATATTTTACCCTAACCATTTTAGAGTGTCCCTTCCACCTTACCACCGTCCCCTCCAGCCTCATTTGGCTGATGGAGGCAGAAGCTTTGCTTTACTCTCCCACACAGACGTCACTCAGACAGGATTTTGAATTTCCTGCCTCTGGGACCAATAATGTCAGCAGAGTGTGGCGACATCATCCCATCTCTGCAAGCACTCGCGGGACAGACCTGAGACAGACACCATGTATTGGAGAAGCATGCGTAACACCAATCTGTCCGTCTGCACAAGCACTCGTGTACCCTGCGTTCGACAGTTATGCAATTTGCATAAGAAGCTCCAGGAACTTTCGCATTTTGGAAGCCCCGGAGCAAAATAAAGGGAGCCCAGTGCCGAATGAGAAAAAAAATTATATTTACAACCTAAAACAATTTTTTTAAAAAAAAGGAATAATTTAGCAGATGCGGTCAGCAAGATCTGCACAAATCTTTAAGAGGGGGGGGGGGGGGTTGTAATTTTTTGATAGTGTTCCTTTAAGATATAAATCATAAACGGTCACTCATGTTGCCAGTGATAGATCTCAGTTTACATTCATACACCTTGAAAAAGACCACTTGTTAGTATAAAAACATCACGGTTTGTGTAATATGGAATTTTATTAAACTCATCTTTATCTACAAGTAGGAGAGCATTCAAATTATATGGACCGGAGCACCAGGCATTTCCCCCCAGGACTTATTTTTCTGGCCGAGTGCTAGACAGACATACACAGCACAAATAATTTTTGGCAGAAATGCTACCGTAGCACATAACTACCACACCCCGCAGCAGAGAATAAACCGTATCAATCAGCAGAACCCAGTTTGCACTGAAGAATCAAGTAACAGACCCTTCAGATGCACTCCTGCTCGAGATTAGGTTCAGAATTAAACCTGTGAGCACACTCACGAGATCGCACATGGAAACCTGCCAGAGATGCTAGAATCAGAAGTAGCAGAGCCAGAATTTATCAATGTCATCTTTACAATTAATAGGGTCCAAAGAAATGGTCTAATGACAACCGTCACTCTGAAGGGGTCTTGCACGCAATCCTTCCAGTATTCATTTCTTCAAACAATAAACTCCTTTTGACTCCCACCATGCGGCAACAGTCAATGACAGCTCATTCATGTCCAACACCATCTCTGCCAGTTACCATCCCATAGAACAGCAATTCCCAACCGCAGTCCTCAAGTACCCCCCAACAAGCCAGGTTTGCCTGACAGCTGAAGCACAGCTCAGGTGATATGATTTGCTGCTCAGTGATTGCAGGATTCAGTCTGTATTTCCCCAAGGTGATCCTTAAAATCTGACCTGTTTGGGGTAATTGAGGACCGCAGTTGGGAACCACTGCCATAGAACAGTCAGCAACCATGGCCCTCCTGATAGTTTTGGAACTACATTTCCCATGATTCTCAGCCACTTGTTAGATTGGCAGAGAATCATGGGAAATTTTGTTCAAAGCCATCTGGGAGTTCCACAGTTGCTAACCCCTTCCATAGAATTTCGTCTTTTACGCCTCGCCAGAACCATCAGGGTTATTCAAAGAGATCCGAATTGCTGGCGAAAGGTAACCGAACAGTGAAATTCAGGGTACGGTTACCTTTCCTGGCCATTCGGCTATTCAGAGAGTTGGCAGTTTGCACATACGGTGCCTGTTCGAGGGCAGTGAAAAATTTAGTTTATTTGCAAACAGCGTTTCACTTTTCAAACATTCAAGTGTACGTTTTTTTACCCCCCACCATTTGTCTGCAGTGTCGGCTTTTTCCGGCGGCTGCTCTGCACTGTGATCGGCTCCTGCTCGGGTTTCTCCGGCGGGGTTAATCCAGATGTTTGTGGGTTTCGGTGTGCGTTCACCGGGTTTTGTGAGGAGTTTGCTGCGGCTTTTTCTACAACGGCCCTGTGGTGCTTGCTGAATACACTCCAGGGTCGCCGAAATGGGATTGCTGAAATCGCACCGAATTGAAGAGACTGAAAAGCCACTGAACGCGCAGTGACTTTGATGCTCTTTGAATAACCCTGCATATGTTGTTCCCAAAGCAGCCCTCACAACTCTGAATCCCGACCTCAGAAATGTTAACCATAAAACTAGCAAACTATACAAAAACTGGCAAACAATGTAACAAAATACATTGTCGCACAACAAACCCAAAACTTTGGCTGCTATTTTGTAGGGGTCTAGAACTCCACTCCAAATTGCAACACTGCATTTTTGTAGGACGGACACACACAATAAAAGAGCCAAGAGGTTTGCGATTATTTATACAAAATATGCAAATCGTAGAATGTACAAGAACGTAGAATTCCCTATACAGGAGGTCTAGCGATACCCAGTATTTCTGGTACCCATTTCCTAGAGCAGTGGTCAACCACCTTAGGCCTCCAGACCATTTGGAACTACACTTCCCATGAGTCTCCAAGATTGTAAGCGCTCAATCAGGGTCCGCCCTCCTGTTCTGTGTGTACATGCATGTATATTTGTTAGTTTGTCGCTCCCATTGTAAAGCGCTGAGGAATGTATTGGCGCTTTATAACTAACTATGTAGTTTCAAAACATCTGTATGGCGAAGGTTGCTAACCACAGTGTCATATTAGGGATCATCGCAAACGCCAGAGTCTCGACACAGCCATATTGTTTGTAAAAACAGGAGTTAAGATGTTTTTGTTAAATTTTAAAAAAAATGAATTTGACACGGTGCAAGGTTTACCATTTTATTAAACACATTGAGTAAATGACAGGATGTCAGGGTGTGTTTTTTCACAACCTTAAATTTACAGAACATTGGCACCAGATATTGACCATCGTCCTGAAAGGCTGCTGATAATTGGAATTGACCTTTTTTTTTTTTTTTAAATTTTAAGTCTATCCGTATTGTAAACATCTGTTGTCAAAATATAGAACCGGTAAACCGGATTTTAAACAACTGTTAAAATGAAAAGTATCAGAATCACAAGCTTTGCAGAAGTGTCATCAGCAGGGGTATTACGGGAATCTGCAGAGTCAGACAGACTTCTGTTCAAAAGGCTTTAATATAAGCCAGTGGCACCAGTCAGACGTCCAGTTAAAAAAGATTCAAAAGTTGGGCAACAGGGATTTAAAATACTAAAAGGGGTCTCCTTCGAAGCCTGCAATTCGCTGACCCTGCGGCAAAATCCGCATTCACTGGAGGGTCTGCGAAGTGCACCGAAGGGAACCACTGAACAAACAGAACGCAGCCAACAATCCAAACACCACCGAAAGAGGGGGGAGATAAACGATAAAAAAAATGCCACACCTAATGAAAGAAAAGAATATAAAAAAGGTCCTATGAATAAGAGGTCTGCTACAGAATGAATAAAAAAAAAAAAAAAAAGAAGAGCTGAAAAAAGCCTAAAAACTCTTCGCTGAAAAGGGAGAATAAACAGTTGAATAAAAACTAAAAAACATGGACTTTTTTTACATTGAAACCTATGGGATTCACCTGTTTAAAACTGTCAAACAGGTGTGTGGAAATTTTTTAAAAAAATCTACTTGTCCAATGGACTAAACTGGGAGCCTGATCTACTTGCCCTTAATGACAATCTACTTGTCCTGACGAGCAAAATAATTTCAATAAAATAGCATTTAAATAACTCCCTCACAATTAAAAAGAATAACCTGCTAAAGGCACTGCCAGGGACAGACACAGCTACACAACACAACCAAATTAAAAGGGGTTTAAAAAAAATGGTCTGTTACAGAATATAAAAAATAAAATAGGGAATCAAAAATTTTGCCAAAAAAAGTTCCAAAAACAGATAAAAAAAAAAAAACACGGTCTGCTGAGAATGAAAAGAATAAACGGCTGAATAAAATAAAAACGATATTAATGTACACACATAATAGGACATAGAGCCAACATCACAGCTGTAGATTAGAAATTCTGCCACTACATTAATGTAGAAGTGAAAATCTCGTGACTTTACTTTTAATCCCGATCAGCATTAATTTACTGATATGAGAAAACAGCAAACTTTAACTAGATGCTGTGCTCTTACATATTTGCCAATTTGCCTTACCTATTTGCCAATAGGGCACCAAGGAGGCTGACTGCACCCGTGGCATGTAAACTCCAGCAGCTTGGTACCGATCTGGGCCTTCTCCCACACCAGTCTGACATCCAAGATGTCAGTCCTCTCAATGGTACTTCCCCTTGCTCCATGTTAGCATGCATGGATATTATATCAGAGATTAGGACATTGCTGCTGCAACGCCAGGAGCAATTAGAGTTTTATGCACACTTGTGAAACGCAATATGACAAAATACTAGTGAAACATTTTTTTGTGTCCCCTGGGTGCAGTAAAGGTAACATCACTGGTCTAGAACTGTGGAGAGAGACTGGAGACACAGGGTCGATCCCGGCAAGAGCACCTCTCCAGTAAGTGTCCTTGGGCAAGACACCCAATGGTACATATCAACAAGGAAATACTTGAAAACAACGAGAGAAATCACAATGTATCCTTCCTGGTAAAATATTTTTTTTTGGAGAAAGTATTATTGTAGATTTCCTTAAAAAAAGGAAATCAAAAAGCAGCGACAGATTCTCCAGTTCTATTTTTTGTTTTCTTTTTAAAGATTACCCTATAGAAAACAGAACCACGACAGTTTGACTATTAAAATGTAGTGTTGTGTAACTAGCCCATATTGCAATGTAAGCTCTTGCGGCAGGGAGTACATGCAGAGATTTTGGGAAGGCGTCATTAAATTGAATTTAAATTGGCACAGCGCAATGTTTAAAATTACATGTTCAGACTAACGGAATCTGATCGAGCAGATACGGATACCAGTCTATCCATAGTTCGGTCCCTATGGGAGTTCGTACCTTTGCATGCGCATTATTTAACTAGTCACTTTGTTAGTATGATCTGTGCAAACACCTTTATACAGTATCTTACAGAGGGGAGTGCACCTCTCACATTTTTTGTATTCCATTATATCTTTTCATGTAACACTGAAGAAATGACACTTTGCTACAATGTAAAGGAGTGTACAGCTTGTATAACAGTGTAAATTTACTGTCCCTCAAAATAACTCCAACTAAGTGGTGTATTTAGGTTTTGTGCTGCCCTAGGCCTGACTAAACTTGTGCACCCTCTAAATTTGACATACCCCTTCCTGTCGAGATCACACCTCTCCCTGTGTAAACCACACCCTTCCTATTTAGGCTCTGCCTTTGTCTGGATCTGGGGTGGAACCAGGTAGTGGAGATATGGCCCAAATGCGGCTACTACCGACAGAATAGAGGATAGAGGGTGGAGGAGGGTGAGATGGAGGAGACTGACCAGATCTTGAGGAATAGCTGAAGACTGCAGACTGGATACTGGAAGAACAATGGAGGTAACACGGTGGGAATCTTGGTAGACACAAAAGGGGTTTTCCGGATACAGGATAACAGCAGAGCTAAAACACCTCTCTCTGCTAGGAAGGTATAAACAATACTGAAGCACAGAAGGGAAAGAGGGAACTTTATTTCAGATGAGGAAAGGTGTGGTGTGTTAGTTGTGCATTAACTGTTTGAAGACTTGTGGTTCTATTGCTGGGGAGAGGCAGCACTTTTCCTGTGCTGCCAAGGTGCAGTTCAGGAGGGAATGGTGCCAGCCTGGCCCTTCTTCCGGCGACGTGAGGAATGACAGCCTTTTCATCTTAGTGTATAAACTCACAGTAATGTGCGGTGTGTGAGCGTATCACAGAGCTCCACAGCAATAAAGCCCAGAGAAATATGCGGTGTGTATGAATGGGTTTTATTGTTGTTGTGGAGTGCAGTTTGTATGAGCGTGTTTTATTGTTGTGAAACCCTGTTAGAGAAATGTGTGTTGTGTATGAATGTACCACAGCTCCACAACAATAAAACCCAGAGAAATGTGCCGTGTGTATGAATGGGTTTTATTGTTGTGGAGCTGTGGTACGTTCATGCACACACATTTTTCTGTAACAGGGTTCCACAACAATAAAACACGTTCATACAAACTGCACATTTCTCTGTATCACAGCTCCACAACAATAAAACCTAGAGAAAAGTAAAGTTTGTATGAATGTACCACACTTCCACAACAATAAAACAGACTCCTTCAGTTTAAATATCACAATATAGTATTAGTCACAGTGGGCCATCACCCACCCACCACCAACTGTCAAACTATGTCCCATCCGGGCTCGGCTCCTTCACGCAGGCAGGCTGAATGGCTGGCCGACTCGCTGGATACTGCAGGCACCCGCCGCACCTTTGTTGTGCCTCCATTCTGCCTCTACGTACAACGTGGATGAAGGGGGCAGCACCAAGGCAGTGTGTCGTGCTCCTTGTTTCGTTGTGGGAGACACGCACGGCTGCATGTTGGAATGTGGGAGGCACGTTCGGACTGTGCGCAGCACAATACCGGGTGGTCTCGTCTGAAGCTGTGGGATTAGGAAAAAATAAATAAAAATATGGCAGCTGCGGGTTCCAGTGAGCGGTGAGGCGGTATTTTACGTGTGGAGGGCGGCTTTTTTTAATGCCCCCGGATATAGTGCCTCAAAAGTGCCGCACTAGGTCTTGTCGGTCTAGGCCTAGATACATCACTGACAACCATTAATGCCTAAACCGCTGGCAACAAAAGTGAGTACATCCCTAAGTGAAAATGTCCAAATTGGGCTCTAAGTGTCAATATTTTGTGTGGTCACCATTATTTTCCAGCACTGCCTTAATCCTTTTGGGCATGGAGTTCGCCAGAGCTTCACAGGTTGTCACTGGAGTCCTCTTCCACTCCATGATGACATCACATAGCTGGTGGATGTTAGAGACCTTGCGCTCCTACACCTTCTGTAGGAGTATGCACCACAGATGCTCAATAGGGTTTAGGTTTGGAGACATGCTTGGCCAGTCCATCCCCTTTACCCTCAGCTTCTTTAGCAAGGCAGTGGTCATCTTGGAGGGGTGTTTTGGGTCGTTATGTTGGAATACTGCCCTGTCTCGCAGAGGCTTCCTTCTGGGACGACAGCTATGCAGACCCATTTGATACAGTGTACAGCGTATGTTCTGAGCACTGACAGGCTGACTCCCCCCCACCCCACCCCTTCAACCTCTGCAGCACTGCTGGCAGCACTCATACGTCTATTTCCCAAAGACAACCTCTGGATATGATGCTGAGCACGTGCACTCAACTTCTTTGGTCGTTCCAAGTGGAACCTGTTAAACCACTGTATGGTCTTGGCCACTGTGATGCAGCTTAGTTTCAGGGTAATCTTTATGAAGAGCAACAATTCTTTTTTTCCAGATCAGAGTTTTTTGCCATTAAGTGCCATGTTGAACTTTCAGTGACCAGTATGAGAGTGATAACACCAAATTTAAAAAAAACACACCTGACATCTTGTAACACTTACGAGTCACATGACACCAGGGAGGGAAAACGGGTAATTGGGTCATTTTCACTTATGGGTGTACTCACTTTTGGTGCCAGCGGTTTAGACATTAATGGCTATGTGCTGAGTTATTTTGAAGGGACAGCAAGTTTACACAAGCTATACATGCACTACATTGTAGCAAAGTGTAATTTCTTCAGTGCTGTCACATGAAGATATAAATATTTACAAGAATGTGAGGACTCACTTCTGTGAGATACTGTATATCGTGGTCATCCAGGATATTTTTACCACATATACTTTAATCACAAGACAGAATACTGCTCAGAAGTTACATGGCCAGATACAGAGTTTTGCGATGTATTGAGTTACGTTACCCTTGTCATGCCCACTCAGTGATTAAGTTCTCACAGGAAATGGTTGGGTAATGTGGAAATACTGAGGACAGAGCGCAAACCGACACGGCTTGAAAAGAGACCTAGTCCTAAAAATAGGAAACACTGCGTACAACATCAATATTTGATAAAACAGCTGGGAGATCAAATAGTGTGGAAGTAAAGCAGCACAGCCTGAACAAGACACAATCAGGGTTATTCAGAGAGGTGAAAACCAGGAGAATGACTGGAGAAGTGAAAAATCCAGGTCTAAATATCTAAACCAGAAAAATTCTCCCATTTATCGCATTTTCCAAATTGGCCATTTTGACCTAGAATTTTCAATTCTCCAGTCATTCTCCTGGTTTTCACCTCTCTCTGAATAACCCTGTTAGTAAGAGAAACTATGGACACTCAAGGTCTGTACAACATAGCGAATAACTGGATGTTTAAATTCCTATTATTTTCTGCAGAAGTTTGAATTTACTTACTCGAGTATACCGCTAGATTGGTGGCAAAAATTTACCGTATTTTTCGCTCCATAAGATGCACTTTTCTCCCCCCAAAAAGTGGGGGGAAAAGTGGGTGCGTCTTATGGAGCGAATGCCCCATGATATGCCCCAGCTCACCTGCCGCCGCCGCGTTCGTCTCTCCCTCTGAGCGTGCGTCCGGCAGCAGGAAGCTTGGGCACTTGCCTGGGGGAGCCACGTGACCGCGATCTCGCGGTCACGTGGCTCCCCCAGGTGAGTGCCCAAGCTTCCTACCGCCGGACGCACGCTCAGAGGGAGACGAACACGGCGGCGGCAGGTGAGCTGGGGCATATCCCATGAGCTGGGGCATAATCCATGTGTGAGCTGGGGCATAATCCATGTGTGAGCTGGGGCATAATCCATGTGTGAGCTGGGGCATAATCCATGTGTGAGCTTGTGAGCTGGGGCATATCCATGTGTGAGCTGGGGCATAATCCATGTGTGAGCTGGGGCATAATCCATGTGTGAGCTGGGGCATAATCCATGTGTGTGAGCTGGGGCATTATCCATGTGTGAGCTGGGGCAAAATCCATAAGAGGAGCTGGGGCAAAATCCATAAGAGGAGCTGGGGCAAAATCCATAGAGAGCTGGGGCAAAATCCATAAGAGGAGCTGGGGCAAAATCCATAAGAGGAGCTGGGGCAAAATCCATAAGAGGAGCTGGGGCAAAATCCATAAGAGGAGCTGGGGCAAAATCCATAAGAGGAGCTGGGGCAAAATCCATAAGAGGAGCTGGGGCAATATCCATTATTACACTATTTGATTCAGAATATTTATTTTCCTGTTTTCCTCCTCTAAAAACTAGGTGCGTCTTATGGAGCGAAAAATACGGTACCTTAAAATTGGAGGGGTCACGTTATATTCGAGACATCTGCATCGTGTGTAAAAACCTAAAAAACAAACCTTGCCTTGCTCTGGATCCAGAAGTTCCAGTAGTCTTACTGAAGTGAATGCGGGCTCCCTGATGCTTGCAAACACTTCAGGAACTCCCGGATTTGGGAGGGATGGGATCGCCTCCAGCCATCTAATCACTAGCAAAGATGGGTGGCCAGCGTCTTCATACTTAGGAACAACTGCAATCATGCTAGAGCAGAGCACCCTGGCCTGAGGGGTAGCCTGACTGTTTTAAGAGAACCTGGAAGGATTTTAATTGTTTACCGGTACAGTAAAATTTTGCTACTCGCGTTATATTCGAGTCTTGCGTATTCTCTTATTTCCATAATAAATATCTATCCATCGCGTTATATTCGAGTCGCGCTATACTCGATTATCTACGGTACTACATATTGTCAGAAAGGACCAACTGTGAGCCTAACCCCAGGCTTGACATGTGTACAGTGGCGTCGTAACGTGGGGTGCGGCCCGCACCAGGTGACACCCGCCTTTAGGGTGACACCGTCACCCTAAGGGCGGGTGTCTCACCCTCCGCCGCGTATTCGCTCCCTGCGAGCGTCCGAAGCATGCAGCCAATCGCGGCTGGTCACGTGGCTCTCCCAGGCGAGGGCCCAAGCTGCGCGCCGCCGGACGCTCAGAAGGAGCGAACACGCGGTAGAGGTGAGCTGGGGCCGCTATCCACGAGGTGCTGGGGCCGCTATCCACGAGGAGCTGGGGCAGTATATCCATGAGAGGAGCTGGGGCAGTATATCCATGAGAGGAGCTGGGGCAGTATATCCATGAGAGGAGCTGGGGCAGTATATCCATGAGAGGAGCTGGGGCAGTATATCCATGAGAGGAGCTGGGGCAGTATCCATGAGAGGAGCTGGGGCAGTATATCCATGAGAGGAGCTGGGGCAGTATATCCATGAGAGGAGCTGGGGCAGTATATCCATGAGAGGAGCTGGGGCAATATCCATGAGAGGAGCTGGGGCAATATCCATGAGAGGAGCTGGGGCAATATCCATGTGTGCTGGGGGCAGTATCCATGAGAGCTGGGGAAATAAATCCATGTGTGAGCTGGTCTGGGGCAATAGATCCATGTGTGAGCTGAGGCGCAATATATCCATGTGTGAGCTGAGGCGCAATATATCCATATGTGAGCTGAGGCGCAATATATCCATATGTGAGCTGAGGCGCAATATATCCATATGTGAGCTGAGGCGCAATATATCCATATGTGAGCTGAGGCGCAATATATCCATATGTGAGCTGAGGCGCAATATATCCATATGTGAACTGAGGCGCAATATATCCATATGTGAGCTGAGGCAATATATATCCATATATATTGCCCCAGCAGCGCACATATGGATATATATTGCCTCAGCTCACATATGGATATATATTGCCCCAGCAGCTCACATAGCTGAACTGGGGCAATATATAACTGAACTGGGGCAATATATCCATATGTGAGCTGGGGGCAATATATATCCATGGGTGAGGTGCTGGGGGCAATATATATCCAGAGCTGCTGGGGGCAATATATATCCATGTGTGCTTTCACTGCCTTCGAACAGGCAACGTACTTGCTGGCAGTTGGCAAAAAGTTGTGTGAGCATATGAGAGAGCTCCACAGCAATAAAACTCACAGTAACGTGCGCTGTGTGTATGAGCATTCAGTGTTATATGGGAGTACTGATTTAGGAGTAAGAGTAGTTAAAAAAAAATCTGTAAAACTCGGGGGGGGGATTGACACCATAAGTTACCGCACCGGGTGACACCAACCCTAGTGACGCCACTGCATGTGTAAGCCCAATGGAGGAGCAAGTAGGCAAACATTGGCTTTAAAGGTGTTCCCTAGTCTGCCTGGAGCAGAGCAGGTTTTACTGTATCCCTTGTTTTGTCAGCTCTCAATGCTTTTCCACTTTGTATTAGAATCAAAAGAGCAATAGTGGATGTAAACGGTTGAGGGAACTAAACAGCCGTTTACAGTAATGATAGCGTTTCAAATCACAAATACTTGTAGGCCATTTTCGAAGTGGACTGCGTGGACATAGTTTTTGGCACTTTTACAGAGTCTACAGAAGTGATGTTAAACTTCAGCAACCCAGAAGTTGAATTGTAAGCCAACAACACCTGGGAAGCAGAGATCGACATCTCTGCAATAGTCAGAATCATGGGAGTTGTAGTTCAGCAATATACTGGCTAGGTGGAGTAGAGGTAATGTCATTGCTCTATAACCGTGAAGACAGGTTCTAATCCTGGCCAGAGCATCGCGCCAGTAAGTGTCCTTGGGCAAGATACCTAACTGTACATACTTTCAAACAAGAGAAATCTCAATGTATCCTTCCTGGAGAGACCAGATTAAAAGGTATGCCAGCACAAAAGAAAGGACTCTAAGGGGCTGTTTGACGCCAAGTATACAAGATATGCACATTATCCAGCATTCTTATAGAAGAATACATTACCAGATGTTCCTATCGTCTAGATCAGGAACCTTGGCCCTTCAGATGTGTTGGAACTACATCTCCCATGATGCTCAGCCACTTGCACTTCCAAAACATCTGGAGGGCCAAGGTGACAGACCCCTGATCTTGATGGTGAAATGCACTTTAGGACACACACCCGGACACTTTTTCCTTAAACTTTGCAATTTTCCATTCTTGGAAATCAACTACTGAAAGACGGGCCAATTTATGTAGATAGGTGGCATCTACACAACAGAAACACCAAGCAGAGGTAACACTTCACCAAAAATCCACTTCAGGGTCTACTCAGCAGGGTAGAGAGAGAAAAAAAAAATCCCCAAAACGGTTAAGGCTAATGTCAGATGAACGCAGTGCGAACGTGCGTTCAGCCGCACTTTATTATGGCTGTAGTAGCAGCAAATGACATCCAATATATGAAGTACGGCCGCACGAAAGTTTGGCCGCGCAAAGCAAGCGGCAAAGAATGCATTTTCGCAAGAACGTTGAGCTGCCAGTACTGACGTACAGAGTGCGCTGCGTCGGCATAGCAGCGTGTGTGCGTGATTAGGAGACGTCAGACGCTGCACAAGTCTGGCCAACATCACGTCCATTTGTTTTTTATAGCTCCGTCCAAAAATATGGCCGAAATTGCGAATTGTATGACCACTATCGAGTCTTCGTGAAAAAATGCGTTCGGACGCATCAACGCACTTTTTGATGGTAGACGTGAAAAATGCGTTAGTCTGACCCTAGTCTAAGCGCACTCTGCGTGCATGCATAACGGACGGACATGCTGACGGAAGATACTGTAGACACCACACGGTGTTTTTTTTTTTTTTTTTAACGGATTTAGAACAAGAGGGAAATATGGGAATCAAAATTAATTAGAATTAAAATACAGATAGTCAGCCAGACCAAAAAAACCTGAGCGTCAATGTTATGGGCGTCGCAAATGCACTGCGTCTGACGTCGCAGCATAAAGCACACAGGCCGCTACGTGGATGTGGCACACTCTGCGCTTCCGTCTTAGGCTAGGGTCAGACTAACGCATCTTTCGCGTTGTCCGTGAAAAAGTGCGTTCGAATGAATGGACGCATTTTTTCACGGAATATGCGATAGCGGTCATACGATGCGCATTTTCGTCCGTGATTTTGTACGGATCATCAGTAAAACACTTACAGGGTTATCCAAAGAGATTCGAAAAGTCACCGCACGTTCGGTGACTTTTCGTTCTCTTCAATTCGGTTCCTTTTGCCGATTGCATTTCGGTGACCCTGCGGTGTATTCAGCAAACAGCACAGGGTCCCCGAATTGCAGGGAAAATCTGCCGTAAACTCACCGAAAACTAACCGAATGCACGCTGAAAACAAGCAAAAACATCTGGATTAACCTTCGAAGAGGAGCCGAACAGGAGCCGAAAAGGAGCCGAATCACACAGAGCCGAAGCAGCTGTGACGTAGAGGAGGCAGTGAATAAATTAGAAAAACCATTTGTATGAATCTGGGAAAATG
Organism: Leptobrachium leishanense; assembly: GCA_009667805.1. Taxonomy (NCBI): domain Eukaryota; kingdom Metazoa; phylum Chordata; class Amphibia; order Anura; family Megophryidae; genus Leptobrachium; species Leptobrachium leishanense. The sequence continues at coordinate 96,943,041 of CM019066.1, forward strand.
AAACGCTGTTTGCAAAGAAACTACTGAGCGAAAATGTCTGAAATTTTCACAGGAGGTCCAGGGAATGATAATAAAGAGAGCTGTTACAAAAAAAATAAGCAAACTGGAAAAAAAAAAAAAAAAAAAAAATCGGACTTTTAATTTTTTTTTAAAAAATTCAGAAAAATGCTTAAAGTATCCTAAAAAATCTATAAATAAAGAGACTTTTTGCTGCAGAATTTTATAATGAACGGTTTATTAGATATTGAATTAAAACGGGAATATTTTTAACATTGAAGCCTATGGGATTCTCCTGAATAAATTTGCCGAATTAAACCACCGAATGGCAGGACATTAGGGGAACCTTTCACTGCTGGTTTGTGTTCTCTGAATAGCCGAAGCAGTGCTTTTTGATGGGGATTTCACTGCCCTCGAACAGGGACCGAACAGGCACCGTATGTGCAGGCAATTCGCCAGGATTTGGAGAATTGCCTGCTCTCTGGATAGCCGAATGGCCAGGAAAGGTAACCGAACCCTGATTTTCAGCGTTCGGTTACCTTTCTCAAGCAATTCGAATCTCTTTGGATAACCCTGTTAGTGTCTGGACGTTATGTTAGCCGTACACTAGCAGCGTCGGACGACTCCCAATCACGCAAACACACCACTATACGGAAGCAGCGCACTCTGTACGTCAGTACTAGCGGTTTGACGTTCGAAAAAATGCGTTCGTTTGCCATTTACGTTCTTCATATGCAGCCCGGCATTGGACATCATTTGCTGCTAGCACGGCCGTGATTTAGTGCGGTTAAACGCACGTTAAAACTGCTTTCGTCTGACCTTAGCGGTTTTACGTTCTTGCCTAACTTGTGCCCGTTTGCCACGTGCGTGGTGTGTGCATTTCGGTGCACACGTACTTCGTGTGTGAGTCTCTAGTGATCATGATTCTATGCTACGACATGGACGTTATGACTGCATTCGTCTGACGCAGGACTGAACAGGAAAGAAAAAAAAAAATGATGTTCACACTGGGTAGATTTCAAACAGTTTTATTTGGAATAAAAAATTTTTTTAAAAAAAATACATTAACAAGCAAGCTTTGTAAGATGTAACCAGACAGTTAATCGATTTCTAAGAATTTTAAAAAAAAAAAAGTGATTATCAATTTATTGTATATACACCAACACAAACTGTATAGAAACACAAAATCTGAAACATATATATATAAAAGACTAACGAAAAAAAAAAGTGTAAAAGTTAACCCACATATTCTAAAAGTCTGCAACGATATCCAGGCTGGGATGGAACAAGGAAACCTAACTGGAGCCATCTTCCTCGATTTTGCCCTGGCCTTTGACACAGTAGACCATGGCATCCTATTACAAAAACGTAAAAACTCCAGTGTTGGTGATCGCACACCCGGGGTGTACCGAGAACATTTGGCATCTGGAGATGATCCTACCACCCTCAACCCCCCCAACTTTAAAAATGTAAACAAAATCTCATTAGCTACACCGGTGTCTGCCCTGGTCTACGTACTCCCATTTTTTAACCCTAAACCCTGGACTCAGAACGGAGTTAAACACGTGTTTCAATGCTTTCAGGCTTCATCTCCTCTCAACTGCAGGTTAAATATGGGATACCTTCTTCAGCATTCCTCTCGTTTCTTCAATTGCACTCATATATGAGAAAGTTAGGAATAATGGGATTACCCCTGGAAAGACCTCCCATACTCTCACCCCTTGAAATCTTTTGCTACCTATCCCTCGCACTCCAAACTCCTTTCCCTTTGTTATAGATCACTGCTAGCCACCACTGACTCTCCTAGATGGTCATTTCAGAAGGCTTGGGAAATAGAACTTAATGTGTCCCTCATGGCAAAACAGTGGACTCATATTTTTGTTTGACAAGGGGGCTTCCAGGTGCGTCTCCCTTTTTGAAACAAGACGCAAAGTGCTATACAGATGGTACTTAGTACCCGTCAGAGAATGTCACTTTACTAAAATGTCACTGATAGGTGTTGGAGATGCCTCAATACTCAGGGATCTATGCTACATGTTTGGTGGACCGGTCCTGTGCTTTTACCTTTTTGGTTAATGGTAGCGAAATTTGTGGATGAAGTTCTGGGCACTCCAGTCCCATTTTCCCCGGAACACTATATCCTGGGAGCCCTCCCGGATGCAGCGAGAAAGTTATCACGCCAACGTAAACTATTTTGTATTATTGTATCCTGCTGTTTTCTACTCATAGCTAGACTCTGGAAACAAACTACACCCCCTACCCTCCCTGCGCTGATTAAGATGATCTCCGACCTAGCTTACTCAGAAGCTCTGGCTTTGTCATACTTTGATCTTTCCGCGCCGAAACAGGACCCCTGGACGTTATGGCAGGAACATTTGCTTTACAAATCTATTTAAGATACGAGGTCTCCCTCCCCAAACTCTTGAATATTATGCCCTACTTTATTAATGCTGACAGTCCACTGATTTGATCCCTCCACTCACCACATAATCTTTCATCTAATAACCTATTCTTATTCTACCATAGGCGTTTGAGTCCAAAGATGCAATCTCCCTGGCCTTACTATACTTCCTCTCCCCTCTATCTTATCCTCTTACCCTTTTTCTCCTGTTTCATAGCTTTCTTCATTTTTTTAATTTTCTCTCTTTCCTCCCTCCCTCTTTTCCCATTTTTCTGATTCCTTCCCTTTACATGGGATAGGAATATCTAAATGCTATCTAAATTTGATGACGATGTTTCAGTTTTTATGCCAATATGTGGAGCAATTGCTACTGGATACCGCTCCGTCTTATCGCCATTGTTTTCTGTTCTGATGTTCCCCTTTTGTGTATATTACTGTTTTACTCCCCTTTCTTCATTTTGTATCCCATTTATATATTTTGCAAAAATAAAATATTTAAAAAAAAAAAAAAACTGCGTGTGTTTGTTATTTTAAGGTCTTCAAAAATATTTTTAGTTATAGCATTCTGGCAGGACATGACGTATAATATAATAATGATATATTATGAATCTGCCGATGGTGGATCAGGAGTGTAGATTTCTTTTTGAATAATTGTTATTTAAGTGATTTTGCAAACTCACAACATATCCATCCTCATGCTATGAACGAAAGTACACATGTGGCTGGTCTTGTGTGATGGAGTTGTGTGTGTGTGTGTGCGTGGCTTGTTTTGTGTAATGGGAGTTGTGTGTGGGGCTGGCTTTGTGTAATGGGAGTTGTGTGTGGGGGGCTGGTTTTGTGGATTGGAGTTGCTAAGCAGAGAATGGGTGTGTGTTTTGCAGGTATGAGCTGCTGCTGTGCTCTTTTTTCTTTACTATGCCAGGTTAAAGCCTGAGATACACTGAGCACGTAGCGGCGCACAGCGTAGTGAAGCAAACATTTCGCAGGCTTGACTTCACGCTGCTCCACCTCGCAGCCAGTCTACACTGCATTAGGTTTGCTTCTCTCCACACTGGACAGGAATCCACCAACTAAATTAAGATGTACACACCAAAACCTTTTATTTTCACAAAGCACATGTTATATAGGCAAAGAGATATAGAGACCTTTATATTATCAATCATAGGACCTTAAATTCTAGCCATTCTGTTTAGTTTTTTTGAAGACAGCAGGGTTTGCGGTGGCGGCATTCGTCGGCTGACTCCCTGCACTTCGGGTACCCTGCAGTGAATGGTGAATTCACTGCAGGGTGGGGAAATTTGATTCCCCGAAGTGCAGGGAACACCACAACACCAAAATGTAGGTGTCATTTCGGTTCTCTGTGAGTAACCCATTTTTTGCTGCCCCCTGCAAAGTGCCAGCCTAGGCCTTGCCTACCCAGGACATACTTGAAAATTAGTGAAATATCAATCTATCCCTCCTGGTAAAATAAAAATTTTTTAAGGGTGTCACCCTAGGGGTGGTGTCACCCTGTGCCAGCCGCCCCCCCACCCAGGTACACCCATGTCGCACGCTAACCTTGTTTCAAATCGTATGTATCCAACAAATCGCAATATGTGTCCATTTCTGACAGAGCTTCCCTCCCCCTCCCAGTCACATGCGGAGTACCCCAAGACACAATACTCGGCCCCCTACTATTCATAAATGATCTGCCCAGCGTCTGCAAAGCCTCAACTGTACATATGTACGCAGACGACACTGTAATCTATACCAGCAAACCAAATCTCCCGCAGCTGGAGGCCGTGCTGCAAGAACAATTCAGAGGTAGAAAAGTGGATCGCAAATATCACACTTTTTCTAAATACTGACAAAAACTGTAACGATGCTCTTTGGAACAGCACCTAAACTACACAAATTGCAAAATCCCCATCTATGTGTTGGGACAAAATCAAATGGCACGCTGACCACAGTCACTTCTCTCAAATATCTAGGTATGTGTTTGGACCCTAATCTATCCTTTGGCCCTCACATCGAAAAACTCTCATCTAAACTTTACCCCAAACTAGGTGCCCTGTACAGAAACAAATCCTGCCTGAGCCCCGCGGTAAGAAAGCAGATTGTACAACAAATGCTTATGCCGGCTATTGATTACGGAGATGTAGGCTTGTGTCAGGCGAACGTATTCTGTGCGGACTGTTCACAATTTATTTATTTATAAAGGATTTTACCAGGAAGGATACATTGAGATTTCTCTCGTTTTCAAGTATGTCCTGGGTTCAAAAACATTGAAGTGTTACAGTTACAGAAATACAAAGTAATACAATGCAAGATATTAAAAAACACAATGAACGCACTCTGACTGACAAGGTGGTGGCCACACGGTCCAATTTTGTGAGTGACGTTTCTTTTGACTGATGTAGAAAGGAAAATTAATATGAAAGAGATTTTGTCCGTCAAAAATGCAGTCCGTCTGACTTCGTTCCATCACTCACACACAAAGCTATGCGGACACAGCGCACTCTGCGTCCGTTCTAGCAGATTTACATTCTTGCCTAACCTGCGTCCGTTTGCCGCGTCAGTTATGCGTCCGCAGTTCCGTGCGGACGTACTTTGTGTGTGGGGCTCCATTGGTCAGAATTATATGCTATAACGGATGTACAAATGTGCGGCAACACGGACGTGATCAGTGCGCTCGTCTGACACGAGCCTCCGTGTATGCAGCCGCCCCGCAAACGCACCTTCAGAAACTTACTACATTGTATAACTCATTCTGCCGCTTTGTGCTACAATGTAACTACATGACCCACCATTGTGACATGTTAAAAGAGCTAAACTGGCCATCGCTTGAATCTAGACGCACTCTTCACCTTTCCAACCTGGTGTTTAAGAGATTATGGGCTCTATTACATTCTTCGAGCAAACGTTAATGCGTGCGCAAAAACACATTAACACGAGGGGCAAAAACCCTTTGCGCTGAACATTGTATTACAGTGTGCAAAAAATGTGCGTTGACGTCTACCGCATGTGTGTACCTGCGCAAGCTTACTGCACTGCGCGCGTCCTATACTTAAGTGCAAATGAGTTTGTAATACCATCCGCATACCAGCACACAATCTATACACAAAATTTAACGCACAGCGTTTGTGCGCATAATTTTAACGTCTTTGAAAAGGTGGTGTTAATGGCAAATCTGAACATCCTGGCCGAACCCAAATACACAATACAGCATAGTGTAGTTACACATTCTACACATACCAAACAATAAATCTGAGAAGTTGTGCGTGGTTTATTTTTGATGCAGCATATATGCGCAGATTGACTTTGACAGGTGCAAAAACTTAACGTGAGACAATTGTGGTTCTTAATTCTGATTGGCTGAATCGCGTGAAGAAAAAAAAAAAAAAAAAGGAAACAGTCCGGCCACCGATTTCTGCACGCAACGTTAATGCGCGCGTTTTTGCGCGTCTTTTTTACACGTTATTTTTTGACGGATGAAATAATGCGGTAGGATTGTAATACCAGCGTTAATTTACGCACGTTAACGTTTAATGCTTTGCGCGAAAATTCACACGTTTACTGTGCATTTTTCCGTGAAGAATGTAATAAAGCCCCATCTGGGAAGCTGCCACTCTAGCTGAATAGGCTGCTTCCCCTAGCAGTTCCTTCCTCCTATAACTGCTCATCCAGGACCAGCAGCTTACTTGAAATACAAAAAGAAAGTAAGGGTCTCGATCCTCGTTTTTCTACAGAGCACCGCAGTTATGGAATAACCTCCCAGACGCCATCAAATCTTCCCCCAATCTAAAGTCACTTAAGAGATCCCTATTAATATACCTCAATACAGAATGCACCTGTAAACATGTAACATACCTCAATATAGAATGCACCTGTAAACATGTAACATACCTCAATACAGAATGCACCTGTAAACATGTAACATATTGACTTGATTTCCTACATCTTTATTTTCTGTGTTAATCTGGATATTTGTGTTTTGTTTTTAATATCTTGCATTGTATTACTTTGTATTTCTGTAACAATTCAATGTTCTTGAACCAAAGAAATACTTGAAACCGAGAGAAATCCAATGTATCCTTCCTGGTAGAATACACTGCAAATAATTCATGAACTTATTAATGTTAAAAATCTATCCATAATGTCTGAGCAAGTGAGCATACACAGCCTGCACTGTCCCTCCTCCATAATGATGCTATGCTTAAGCACGTCACACTATTTTTCACCAAGACGCCGGTAGCTGATAATGTGCTAAAAAGGAAACCGAAAAGAAAAAAAAAAGTGTCCTGTTTGAGTCACGTTCAAATTTCCCAGGAGTGATCCCCGCTGTACCAGAAATAGAAGGCACTAAGAGGGGCGGCCTAGTGGCAGATCTCTTAAATCAGCTCCTTTGCCAGATTTGGGTGTAGTTTCCAGTCCAGGGACCTTTCCAATGATAACACACATTGACAGATCTGTCTTGCGGCAATTTAAATGCTAGCACCTCATGAAACGACGTGAAATGTTAATCCCTGTAGATAAAGAACAAGGTAAGCAGGTGCTATTATTAGGGTCACTACTGGCAATGATGGCAAACCCTGAATTATGCCAGATCAATACAAATCCACAGATAGGCAGGTGATCTGTCTGCAGTAATGGCCTAGGGTTAGGTTACAGCAGTAGGATGTCTCAAATGAAAGAACATCCAGCTAAACAAACAAAAAAACAACACAGAAATAGCCCTGAGCACAGCGCTAACACGAGCAACAGACTGATCTGCAGCTTTAAACACAGACAGGGTTATTCAAAGAGCACCGACATTTCATTTGGCGCAACTTGGCGACTCAAGTTCACCGGCAATGCGGTGAATTCAGTATTTACCGCAGGGTCCATGAAGTGCGATAACAGGAGCCGCAACAAAAAAATAAAAATGGATCAGCCACCAGATTGGGAGGGGGTGCCATTATTTAAAAGCTGTCTAAAACAACAGAAGTGCATAAGAAAAAAAAAAAGTCATAAAAAAACTATATAAAAACGTCTGGTTACAGAATAAGGAATAAAAAAAATTATATGTATGTCACCTACAAAAAATCCAGGATAATGCCAAAAAAATAAAAAGGCTTTTTTACTGAAACTTAAAAAATAAACAGTACCGTAATATTTTTTACCATTGAATCCTATGGGATTCGCCTGTTTAAATCTGTCAAACTGAACCGCCGAAAACATGGGCATTTCAGCATTCAAAAGATTAACCATCACGTTCCTATGGGACAATTTCACTGTGGATGAAGGTCACTGAATTGTGGGATCTGCACCCAATTTCGCTGTCATTTCGCCAGTAGCTGATGAATTGACAGCTTTCTGAGTAGATGAACTACCACGAATTTGCATCGTACGAATGAAATGCACTGTTCGGTGCAATTTTGCAATTTAAGCGCTTATTGAATAACCCTCATCTCCATGTGTATTCATTCTGTGCTATACAAATACAAGTCATCTCACACCCATCAGAAAGGTCATAATTCATATGTTAGCGGCACCCATCGCCCTGAGACGCTCATATACTGTGCAGTAAAGTTACACCGCCATGTAGTAACCGTTCATGCAGGCAGTATGGACACCCCCAATCATCACCACTTCTGCCTATAGAATATAGGCTATATTACATGGTTTCTGTATGTAAATACATATTTAAGTCATACAGGGACAGGAACGCACTGGGCCCGTTTATACCGTGTGAAGCCATAGTGTGGGGTCAGTGAGCAGATAACAGAGCCTGGGGACATGCTGGAGAAGGAACATGGGGGGGGGCACAAGTTGTGACCTGTGCCTCCGTGAACAGGTTCATGGGGCACCGAGATGACAGTGCAGGCCCTAATCAGGAGACATGGTAAATGTGGCATAAAGGTATAGCAGAAACAGCACAGAGAAAGTCTTGGCATCTACAAGTTGCAATGAGGCAACAGTCCAAGGGCCTAAGAGAAGGTGGAATGGGCAAGGAGCTTAACCCATTGAGTGCAGGCGTCACAGTGCGTGTAACAGGTGTCACAATGACAGAAAGTGATTAAGGAGACAGAGCAGAGGTTATGGTGCAAAGGACAAGGGAGAGGAATGTGAAGCAGGTGGTGTGGAGGAGACAGCATGGGGGGGGGGGGGGAGTACACAAAGGGCAATGATGGCAGTATATGGTGGGTGGGGGCATTGGGCAGAAGACATTGCCCAGGGTCATGATGGAGCTATAGGCTGTAGAGGGCATTGCATAGGGACATGATGGGGCATTAGGAAGTGGTAGAGATAGAGGTGTATGATGCTCTGGAAATAAATGGAGGTATAAAAGGCGCAGAGGGCACAGAGCGGGGTCACGATGAGGTAGAGGCGCAGAGGGCACAGAGCGGGGTCACGATGAGGTAGAGGCGCAGAGGGCACAGAGCGGGGCCACGATGAGGTAGAGGCGCAGAGGGCACGGAGCGGGGTCACGATGAGGTAGAGGCGCAGAGGGCACGGAGCAGGGTCACGATGAGGTAGAGGCGCAGAGGGCACGGAGCGGGGTCACGATGAGGTAGAGGCGCAGAGCGGGGTCACGATGAGGTAGAGGCACAGAGGGCACGGAGCGGGGTCACGATGAGGTAGAGGCGCAGAGGGCACGGAGCGGGGTCATGATGTGGGTTGAGGGGGCTCAGGTTCTGGGGGGCTGGCTCTGCAGGTCCGGGCAGTGTCAGTTCAGGGTGAGGAGGTGGGATTGGCTGCTGATGAGGATCGGCACAGCCAGGTTCTGCGGCGGTTTCAGGCAGGTCATAGGGCCCGGCTGCAGATGTGGTGCAGGTCGCCCGGTGCATACAAAATGCCTGGAGGTTCTATGGGGGGGGAACCCCGGTGTCCGCACATTAGCGGCCGCTGCAACCATAAGCACACAGCCCGGGCTCCTGTCATTGCTGCGCCCGCCGGTTCCGCACGCCGTGCCCGGGAAGAAGCCGCCCGTGTCCTTCCTGTGAAGGTCGTACGTTGCCTCCTGAGGCCGGAGGATGCAGCCAGCACCTCTTCCCCCATGTTCCGGCTTACCTGCCATGGCCGAGCCGCTCCGTGCGCCCCGGGCCGCTCCTCCCCGCACCCAGCTGGCCAGATGCGCCGGTCACAGGGCTCCCCGTGTCCTGCTCTTATAGGGAGCAGTCACATGACCAGGCCCCGCCCCCAGCAGGAGGTTATGCAATGTACAGTGACTCTCACACGAATACACGCACAGGTATACAGCCCGCTGTGTACACACACACACGGGTATACAGCCCGCTGTGTACACAGTCACACACTCTGCCATTTCTAATGCTGCCAAGTAGCCGGTGTTTAGCAGACAGTCCTGATAAGAGTTGTCATATTATGTGAGCACGGACCAAATATGTGTGTGCAGTGTTGTGTGTGTTAATTTATCAGTGTGTTACTGTCCAGTGTTGTGCTGATGATGTCAGAGTGATAGACATGGTTGTCTGTCACAGTGACACACAGACACCTGGCCAGGACACACAAATCACAGGAGCAAGACAACAAAATCACATATATTAGCAATTCAAGCTTCTGATCCAGGCCCACATCTTAAAAAGGGACAGAACCACTTATATAAGCTGTAACTGCATTACAAATAAAAGCACATTATAAAACACATACTGCTGGGTTTCTATTCTTTTTTAGGTAATTTTTTTTATTTATAAAGCATTTTACCAGGAAGGACACATTGAGATTTCTCTCGTTTTCAAGTACGTCCTGGGTGGCGAGTATGTACCGTTAGGGATCGAACCCATTGCATGTATAAAAGTTAGGTTTGCATCTTCTATTTCCAATTTTTGAATTTTCCCCAAAATCCGCACGACGTTGTACTATGTAGCTTCTCCAATGCATTTCAATGGAGCTGTTCACATCTTGCTGCGCGATGTCGTGCGACGTCACATGTCGCGCGTCACAGAAGCATGTCGCAGGTACATGACCCTTTTTTTTTGCGATTTGCTATCTGCGATCTTTGCGATTTGTATTGGTGGTGCTTTGCAAAAATCGCACAAAACAGCGATGTCGCGCGACGTTGCGCGACATTATCGCACCATGTCGCGAATATGAAAATCGTGCAGAAAGTCGCACGACTTTCAAATCGCACAGTGTGGCCTTAAGACCACGGTATCTCTGGAGCCCTAAGGGCTAGAGCAGACCTGGGCATTGTGCGGCCCGCGGGCCGCATCCGGCCCTTTGGCTGCCTCAGTCCGGCCCGCATCCCTCTACACCTCTATTACTTGCTTTTGAAGGTGTTGTTCACTCGCACGCTGGCTGCGTGCGAGTGAGAGATGGATGCTCCGGCTCCGCTGACAAGTGGGGGTGGTCACATCACGTGGTGTGGTCGGTGACGTCATTTCAGTTCCTCCCCTCACTGCCGGGTCCGCCTCCTCCTACCATCAGCGTGTTGCAGGCTTGCTCCGGCTCAGGCAGGCACTGGCACACGTGACTAGGTTCGGGGACCTCACCACCACCACGTGCTTTTCTTCGTTGGGAGAGGCTGGCAGACAAGTGAGTGCAGCAGCCAGGTGCTCTGTGCTGTGCCTGGACTGGAGGCTGGTGGAATCATTCTGGAGAATCTGGATTCATTTTCCTCAGGCTCCAAGAATAAGGTGACAAGTCAGTAATAATTGAATCTGATCTCAATGAAAAGTAACCCCCCTCTCACCAGCAGTGTGCCATATACATAGGAGTGTGTCATAATACCAGTCTGCTAGCAGTGTGCCATATACATAGGAGTGTGTCATAATACCAGTCTGCCAGCAGTGTGCCATATACATAGGAGTGTGTCATAATACCAGTCTGCCAGCAGTGTGCCATATACATAGGAGTGTGTCATAATACCAGTCTGCCAGCAGTGTGCCATATACATACCAGTGTGCCATGCATAGGAGTGTGCCATAATACCAGGCTGCCATGCATACCTCGTGCCATAATATATACGCATAATGTACTGTATATGCTACAAAAAAAAAATATATAATTGCCGCCCAAGCCCAACACTAGAGTGTTCGTGTTTGGCTTGAAGAAAAGGTGGCAACCCTAGGCGTAAGCAGGGCTGGTGCTTCCAAAAGGCAGCCCAAAAGGCTGCCCTAGGGTGCCAGAGCAGGGGCGCAAAAATCACAGTCCCTGGCTTATGGCCGGGGTCTCGCATTTTTTAAATATTACCTTGTGCCCAGTAAAGTGTTTGCGTTGGTCAGCTCGTTCCGCGCGGGACTCTGCTTTTGGTGCATCATGTTCCTTTACTAAAGATGGCCGTCGTGCATTGCAGGGAAAAGAGGAGATCCTTATTTTGAAGGTGACTTCTATTTGTTTTCAATTTACAGGTGTCAAGAGATTCTGATTTAGCGGTTAGTAGTCCTCAAAAATGTCAGCTCACATTAAAAAAAGAAAGATAGATACAGAATGTAGAGTTTTTAATAAGACATGGACTTTAAAGTATTTTTTTACTGAAGTAAAAGGTAAAGCCGTGTGCTTAGTTTTGTGAGTACAGATCGCCGTGTTTAAGGAATACAATTTGAGTCGCCAACGTAACTAAACATGCAGAGAAATACAAAAATGTGAGTGATGCAGAGAGGGCGCGGCATCTAATGCTTTGCTAACTAAGCTGCAAAACCAACAAGAACTTTTTACCAAGCTTCACACTTCCAGGGATGGAGCAGTCAAGTCCAGTTATGTGATATCCCACAAAATCGCAAAATACAGCAAGTCATTTTCTGATGGGCAATTTATCAAAGAGTGTTTGGTGGACTCTGCAGCATTAATATGCCCAGAGAAAAAAGCGGTATTTGAGAACGTGCCCCTCCAGACGAACTGTAACAAGAAGGATCGAGGACATCGCTGGAAATCTGGAGCTTCAGCTGCAAAACAAAGTGGACAATTTTGATTTCTTCTCCTTGGCTTTGGATGAGAGCTGCGATGTCTGCGACACAGCCCAGTTACTCATCTTTGTACGGGGGATAACAAAGGACTTTAAGGTTATAGAGGAGCTGGCAGCAATGCGGTCAATGAAAGGGACAACAACAGGGAGTGATTTGTTCACAGAGGTAAATGCATGCTTGGACAAGCTGGACTGAAATGGGACAAGCTGGCAGGTGTTACAACGGATGGTAGTCCAAATCTGACAGGGAAAATGTCGGACTTTTAAAGCGGATGCAGGATAAAGTGACTGAAATGAACCCTGGACAGAAATTGGTATTTTTACATTGTATTATACATCAGGAGGTGTTGTGTAAGTCAGTGCTAAAAATTAACCATGTTATTGATGTTGTAACTAAAATAGTTAACTTCATCAGAGCAAGAGCATTGAATCACAGACAGTTTGTGGCACTTTTGGAGGAGCAGGAGTCTGAACATCGGGACATAGGCTACCACACTGCTGTCAGATGGCTCAGCCTGGGCAAAGTGCTTAAAAAAGTATGGGATCTGAGAGCAGAGATTCAAGAGTTCTGTGAGAAGAAAGAGAAAGTCATCCCAGAGCTCTCAGATGCAGACTGGATGGTAGATTTCGGATTTGCGGTTGATGTGACTGCGCTAATGAATGAACTAAATACCAAACTGCAATGCAAGGGCCTTTTTGTACATGAAATGTATAGCTTGGTGAAGGCTTTCATGAGAAAGTTGCAGTTTCTTTCAAGCCAAATGGAGGACAACATTCTCACCCACTTGCCAACACTAAAGGAATCCAGACCATCAGCTGTTCACCTACGCAGGTACTCATCCATGTTAGGAGCACTGCATGGTGAGTTTTCAAGGCGATTTCAAGACTTCAAAACCGTTGAGAGTGAAATGTACATGATTTCTTCTCCCTTTTCTTGCAGTGTGGATAATACACCCAGCGATGTTCAGCTCGAACTCATTGACCTGCAGTCTGATGCACTAATGGCAGAGCACTTTAAGTCCGTATCACTGCTGGATTTTTACTCCTCTCTCAAAGAGGAGAACTTTCAACACATGAGGATGCGAGCTCAGAAGATGTTAGTTCTCTTTGGATCTACCTACATATGTGAACAAACATTTTCAGTGATGAAGTTCAACAAATCCAGATACAGATCCTCTCTCACTGATGATCACCTGTCAGCTGTCCTTCGCATATCCACCTCAGATATTCAACCAGACTTCAGAGCACTTGTTCAAGCCCAAGACAGACTGGATTTTTCTCACTGAACAAGAAAAATGCACTGAAAACATCAAAAGCACTTATTGTTTTTTGTATAAAGTTAATTAATTGCTGTTTTTTACCATACTACAAAATAAACATTTTCAGTATTGTTTTTGTGAAGGTTAAATTTATGTTATGTTAAAAATAAAATTAAACAGTGATAATGATTGGTGTTTCTATTTTGTTACTGCTATATTTTACCTATTCCACAATTTCATAGCCCTATAGTTATAATAACATGTATTCAGCTAATTAAAAACCATATAATTTACTGCTTTTTAAAAAGCGATAAAATTTATATTGAACAGACTTAAGTTCAGCCTATTGGTTCGGCCCTCCACTACCGTCCCAGTTTCTCATGTGGCCCCTTGGAAAAATTAATTGCCCACCCCTGGGCTAGAGGGACATGAGGTATCATTGGAAAGGCAAGATTGTGATGTTTCCAGTGATAATTACCAACTATAGCCAGCTTAGATTTATTTAAAAATAAATCATAAAATATTTTTGTTTTCCAATGCAGCAATATTATTCAGTATACAATTATAAAGTGAACAGTGATGCTGCGCTAACTCACGTTCTCATTTCCCACACTGCCAGCAAGCATGGAGCTGATGATGCAACACATTATTTCATCGACAACCTAGACCGTGGCACTGCAGCGAGGAGAGATAGGGGGCTTTGGAATTCCGCATCTCTAAATTGTACACCGCACAAAGTTAAGTGAGGTGTCATTGGAAAGGTCAGAGTCTGGTCTTTACAATGATACCAAACATGACCATGTAATGTGTAAAAATAAAAAATTTAATGTAAATGTAAAATGTATTTTTTTACTCTGTTTTACAATATATTCTTTTACAGATAAAACAACAATGCCACTGCTCCAACTCAACTAAGGCAACAGATCCTGTCCCTTCTTTTGATTTGAGCACAGAGAGAAACATTTTTTCAGTTTAAAATGTTTTTTTCAGTCTTTTTTTAGTTTGCCCCAAAACGAAAATTGAAAAGGTCATTTTGGCATGTTTCCTTTTTTGTTTGGGGGGGGGGCACGCTCTACATTTCTGTGTCTACAGTCTTCTGAGATGCAAATCTGGCCCTGACCACAGAAATGAATTGGGCGGATGTGGAGTTGGACATGCAGCTTGGTAAAAAAAAGGGGTTTCTACCCAGTAAGGTGCTCTGCAGATCCCGGTGAAATCGTGACAACTTCAGTATCACCTGATTATGTTGATGAGACCCAAATATACCTTTCCTTCCCTGATCTCTCTCTTATTCTCTATCCTTTTATTGTGTCACAAATGTCTTTCTGCTGTTTTTAACAGGTTCTCCTCCCTCTTCCTGAAATAAAATCTTGCAGAAATGGAATGTCTCACATTTCTGCTCCTCCCGAAAGAATCTTCCTCCATCAATCTCTTGGCATGTTAAAAGGACACTATCACTTACATAAGCTCTTACTAGATTACTTGAGTATTACATACAAATCCAACTCATAAAAACATGTTGCTGTTTATTTTTATTTATTTGAAGTAATTGCATGTAAATAGGGTTTTATCTCCTCTTTCCATTTTGTGGACTTTTCCCATAATGCATCATTTAGCAAAAGTTTCACATTACAGCTGTGATATAGGATACATCAATAGTGAAAAGGCAATGGGGTGATGGAGGGAATATAGATGTCAAGTCAAACTGCAGTGGTACAGAATAGTCAGTAATGTACAAGCAAGTGGGATAATAAAATGACTGTAATTCAGCTTATGTAATTGAAATCTGCAAGAGTTTGTGAGAACTACTTGTCCCTGCATGCAATTCAGCTCCAGTTAGGGTCAGCCAGTCAGAGCAGAGGTCAGACTTCCCAGCAGCCTCAGAGACAGAGCTGTAGAGGAAGGGAGGGGCCATCTGAGAGCTCCATGCCATGCCATGAGGCAGGCAACCTGGACATAACAAAGTACACAGATTTACAAGCATCTTCAAATCCTGGAGTGGAGCCGGTGAACTAAAAGACTATTTTCACAGTCATATGTAGAAAAGGATTGTGTCACAGTCATGTACAGAAAATGAATTGAGCCAGTTTAGTGATAAATGCAGTCAGTTAACTCTTAGATCTATTTCATGCTCAGTGTGAGAAGATTCCACATGCAGTTTTATATTAGCTCAGTTCATGTTTGTTTTCTTTAAATTAAAATATATTTTGGCAGTAATGATATTCTAGAAGTGTGTGCTAGTGAATGTGATGCTGGCACAGAAGTAATGATTAACAAGCGTTATGTGCAATACAATTTCTGTTTCTTTCTGTTAAAGGTTTTTCACCTTTAAGTCATCGCTTTAATTCATCGCTAATCCCATCGCTAAACTACTCATCACTTTAATTCAGCTATCTATTCATCACTATTCAACTATTCATCTACTCAACTATTCACCGATTCACCTAATCAATCTACAGCAATTTAATTTACCCCACAATTTACTGAAATTAAACTTAAATACAAGCGAATGAAGAGTGGAATCCAGTTATTATTTCCAGTGTAAATGTTTGAATTTCCTTTCAAGCGGGAAGATTGTGCAAAAAAACCAAAAAGCTTGACAGTAGATAAGGCGGCAGGGGGTGTATTGTGATGTGTAGGCTAGCTTAGATGAGATATGGCAGCTGAATGAGATATGACAGGGATCTTAAAAGTCAAATTTACCTCCTGGTGATGTCACTTGAATGCATCCCACACATTACAATGCTATGAGTCAGTTTACTGGACTTTCTGATCAATTCACTCTATTCTATGCTCAATGTCACACAGTGAGGAGCAAGTATTGTAAAAATACTGGGGGGGGAGTTTACAACACAAAACATCACAAAATGAATGCACCCAGTGGCACATCTAGAGTAAAATGTTTTCTTAACTAAACAAATAAGAGAAAAACAAGGCACATATATCAGCAACATAAAATAAGCAAACTAAATTATTTCATTTATGGTGGTAGTGTCCTTTTAATGGGACGCTTATCAGTCTGACAACTGAAGCTTGTTACCTTGGTGTCACTTTTGACTCTGACATAGCGTTCATTCCTAACATCCAGGCAGTGACCAAACCATATAATTTCCACCTTAAAATCATTGCGTGTATCTGCCCCTTTCTGACACAAGATACATCCAAGCTGCCCATTCATGCGTTCATTATATCACGACTCGATTACTGTAACTCGCTCCTTACTGGCATCCACAACACCCGCATTGCTCCCCTTGCAATGTGTAGCGAATGTTACTGCCAGGCTTATATCTCTCATCCAACAATCCACGCATACCTCCCCCTTTGCAGGCTCCTCCATTGGCTTCATGTACCATGTTCAAAACCCTGGACAGGTGTGAGGGGGTCAGGGGAGATTCATATTTAACTCATTACACTC
Source organism: Leptobrachium leishanense (assembly GCA_009667805.1). Taxonomy (NCBI): domain Eukaryota; kingdom Metazoa; phylum Chordata; class Amphibia; order Anura; family Megophryidae; genus Leptobrachium; species Leptobrachium leishanense. Next base: position 96,959,996 of record CM019066.1, read on the forward strand.
CCCCGTTCCATTTTTTACCCAAGAAAAAATTTATCTAAATTGCAGGAATAAACGATTTGGGAAAAAAATTATTTAAAGATAAGTGATTTACAACTTCTTTTTCAAGCTTGTCAGTTCTCATAGTGCCATCATTATGGCACAATAACCCCATTTACAGGCAAAGAAAAGACAGAACTGAGGATCATTTTGCTCTATATTTAGTATACCATTAAAATATTTACATGCAAGAATTATGCTTTCAATAATTTATTAATAGAAATTAAATGTACCCTGTTCCTATGAGTGCTTGTTTTGCAAGTATCAAAAGAACAATGGCTACAGAGTGTGCAAAAGAGTCAGAATTCTTAAAATATTTTGTCTGCTGAGTAGACCCAGATCTGAGGCTTCAGAAAGTCTCACACTATGGGGTAAATGTCTGAATAAAAAGCAATGCACATCAGGATTTAACAAGTGCGTCTTCTCTGTTATGTTAAAGAGGGGCTGGAGGCATAAATGGTCCCATGACTTTCCATTGCTTATATGCATGTGATGGGGCCTTTTCTCTTCTGGAATAAGTTTTGAATCTCATATTCTGTACCGCATGATGACTCAAGCTCAGGAGGACTTTGATAAAGAACATAAACCGGTCATGTCATTGCATATGGAATATCCAAAGCATACTACTAAATATAAACATAACAATACAAATTTCATTATCAGGTAAAAAGTATACAAATAATATGACTTGTATATAGATTGCTTTGCCAATCTTACATTTAACGTTAACAAAATTTACCTAACCTAACCCTTTTCCCTGACCAAGTGGACCTTAACGTTGCGAGGCGGCATAGCATGCCCTGCTAGCGTCTATGGGCCTCTGCAGTCCACCAGTTGGTGTGCACATTGGCTACCATTGGACGGATTGAACTCAGGCCTTCCCCATGTAGCCTATAACGTGTGCCACGTGTCAGCTGCGTAGCCGTGGTGGCAAGTAGTACGCCCCGCTGGCGTTATCGCTCTTCTGCTGGACACAAAGCGCCCAGCGGTAAGGGATTAAATAATGTCAGACCTTTTCAGATATGAAATTTCTATAACGCATTATATTTCGCAGGACTGTTTAAATTTGGGGCCAGTGATTGCTTCACACAGACAACTCGTCTGCGTCGTTAATATATAACAAGAATATGCATTCTAAAGACAATGTAACAAGCAAGACTCGTTATCTATCATCAAACATCCATTGTCCTTAATTAATTCTGGTTGTAAGAAAAATAACCAGATGTTAGATCAAATGGTTTAAAAGTAAGGGAACACAATGACAACTGATCTTACCCTAGGATAGGTATCTCAGTATTGTGTTTATTTTGTCAGATCGAAACTCTGAAAACCACATAAACATTGAACAATGGGTTGCCCAATAAAGAAAAAAAAAAACAGAGAAGGTTAAATGGCTTGGATAAACCAGTTTGTAATGCTATGCTATCCGACGATATGATCTAACACTATATGGTATTTGAATATTTAATTTATGTGGTCAGTTAGAATAGATAACCTTGGCGTCTTATAAAAAACAGAGGCCCTACCACATTCAGTTGATTATTACAAATGTCTGGTGTACACTACTAACATGCATGAAACAGATTAAGTCTGGTAATTGTGAATGTTAAAGACGATATCACGAATGAATGAATTAATGTATGTCTGCAGGATCCTCTCATGTACACATCCCTGTGGATTTAAGTAAAGGAGGATGAAATGCACACACGCCGTGGCAAAGTATGCCGGCGATGACACAATAGAAATAAATTTTGATTTGTTAATAAAATCTATAGAGTCCCAGGATATAGGAATAAAACGACCCCAAACCAGTAAAAGATTGGCCAAACACATAAATTAATTCCTGCAGAAGGTTGATGGTTGATCTGAGAGCGCCATCTGCTGGCCAGGTAATATAACACCTGGACAGACCCCTGGAGTTGATGAATATATATATCCTCCAATCAAATGAGGCCACATAGTGATGGGCTAGATCTAAAACTGGGCGGAAGACCACTATATAGAGGAGACAATCCAGAGCAGAAGGATCAACACACTGAGAAAAGCTTGGGGAGAGACCTGAGGGACGCTTGGAGGGGAGAAAGGGCAAATATCATCAGCCCCCCTTTAAGACGTGACCACACCCTAATCTTCCACCATTCTATCTTCACTAGCCGGATGGTAAAGTATGCCTGAATAACTTGATATCTATAAAATTGCATAGTCCTTACTTTAGATGTCCATCACAAATTAAAGGAATATAAATTAATTATTTTGCTGTTGAAGCCTAATAATCAGTAGACTAGTAATCAACCTTTACATTCCACTGCAGAGGAATGCCGAGACAGAAAACTGTTACCGGCTAAATACTTGAGCCATAATTTAGTGAAATTATTTATATTCCAAGAATACTGGTTGTGGACATCTAAAGATAAATTATATACCTATAGTGAGATACGCTGGGACCGTGAAATAGCTTTTATATGTCAAGTGCCGTCAGCCCCATTCGTAAAACTAGCATAACTCCTTCCATATCCATCTTGCAGCCCTTTCGATTGAATGCATGTACTGTAAGTCAATAAGAAGCGTTGGGTTAACGTATATTGAATGAAGTGCTGTGATTGATCTGTGGAAGAGATAGTCTACCTTTAGAGTGTGTTATGTATCTCCCTGAAGGAAGTTGCATTTAGTGAATAGGCCCCCACAATAATAAATTGTGCTGCAGTTGATGCCCAGTAACTGAGTGTTTATTTTAGCCAGGTGGAGGATTGGTTTATAATGGGAAAGGTTTAAGTGAATAGAATAGAGCCTGGTGTTTAAGAACTGAGGCGTGTATATCTGTGGTGCGGTCTATAAACCTAAAATATTTGTCCATTAGATTATTGCGTGTCGCAGTATCGCTACTAATCACAATCTATAATCACTTGTAAATTGTATCTTGCTAATCCGTTGATAACATATGATTGTATGAAACTTAACGTGTGAATAAATTTTGGTTTGAATTCTTTTACCGTTATGCAGTCTCATATCATCTTTATTGATTTTATTGTGTTTAAAAATATCTAGATAGCATCAAAAGAACTCGGGATAACACGCCATATATTTGTTAAGACGTATGTTCATTGATTGGTTATTATCTTATTTTCTTAAGGGTAAAATACCAATTTATACCACTGGTATTGGAGGCACTGTCAATAATATATATATATATCTACGTGGGAACTCTCCAAGATGTTTGCTCCCAAATTAACTGTTGATGGATGGAGTAGAGGTAACATCTCTGCTCTATAGCTGTGGAGACACAGGTTTGAATCCCAGCAGGAGCACCTCTCCAGTAGGTGTCCTTGGGCAAGACACCCACGTTACATACTTACCACCCAGGACATGCTTGAAAACAAGAGAAATCTCAACGTATCCTTCCTGGTAAAATACTTTAAAAAAAAAATTGAACAGCCGCACCACACTCAAATTTGATTTTAGTGTTAAAATATCATGATAAGCTGAGTTTTAGGCTCGGGTCAGACGAGCACACTGATCACGTCTGTGTTGTCACACATTTAATGTCCGTGTTAGCATACAATTATGATTAATAGAGACCCACGCACGAAGTACGTCCGCACAGAAGTGCGGATGCACAACGAACGCGGCAGACGCAAGTTAGGCAAGAACGTAAAACCGCTAGAACGGACATGCGGAGTGCGCCACATCTGCAACGTCCGCATAGCTTTGTGTGTGAGTGATGGAACGTAGTCAGTCGGACTGCATTTATACGTCCAGCATTTTTGACGGACAAAATGTTTTTCATATTGATTTTATTTCCCATCTACATCAGTCAAAAAAAACGTCAGTCACAAAAATGGACCTTGTGGCCACTACCAGAAAGTACGTCCGTTGTGCATGGATGCACAGTCCGCACAGAATGCGCTCGTCTGACCCTAGCCTGAGGGAAGCATTATTATAACTGTAGTAATTACCATGTATTTCTGGTGATTTATTAACCCTTTCGCTGCTGAGGCTTTTCACACCTCTGTGCTGAGGTCATTTTTACCGCTTTCGCTCATTATGTTTAACCGCGTTTTAAAGCCATATTTTGATATATGACCCAGACATATTATATATCGTTCTTTCCGGCAGACTTGGCAGATTCATAATATGTCATTATTATATGTATACGTCATGTCCTGTCTGTATATAACAAAAAATGCAATAAAATTAGAATTTTCAATAATTTATTATGTGTGAAGTGTTTTTTTTTCACATTTTAACATGCGATCGTTTGCGGTTATATTTTCTATGGGGTGCGCTTGTTAAAAAAATTAGAAATAGGGACTCGTTACATTTTTTTTTGTGGAAAATGTCGCTATTTTTAACAAACGCACCGCATACAAAAATCGTTAGTGCAGCATCATTGTTCACATTATAATTGAAATGGGAACAATATTGCTGCATTAACAAAACAAAAACAAAAAAAAACTTGTTTATTTTTTTCTAGAATTTTTTAACATATTTTTTTATTTTTATTTTTTTAACAAAACTTTTTTCATGGTCATGTTTGGTATCATTGGAAAGGCCATGCTCTGGCCGATCCAACGATATCAACCACTAACCCCTAGCTGCCACGGATCGGGAGATAGTGGGTTAATTGGAACCCCCTATATCCACCATTGCTGGCAGCTAGGGGTTAACTCCAGGACAGGCGTCATTGTGCTATGCACGGTGACGCCAGTCCTCAGGGGGAGTTCCCGGAGGCTTGGCCGACATCCGGGAGAGGATCACAATCCGGCGCTTTTCAGCACTGCCGCGATGACATCTAATGGTGCCGGCAGCGGTCCCGGGTGCTGGGCTGACATCGAGGATGTCAGCCCGCACCGGGGGGCACAGCGATCGTCCGGAGTCCGGGCGATCGCTGGCCGCAAAGGGAGGACGCGCTCAGCGCGTCCTCCGCATGGAACAGTACCTGCGAGTGGACGCGCTGAGCGCGTCCTCCGCAGCGAAAGGGTTAGGGAAACATGTGATGGTTGGAACCTAATAAAAGGTTTTCAGTGTTTTGAGTGAAAGCAAACTGCATTCCTTTTAATAAAATAGTGGAGGAACTGCGTTTCAAAGAGTTCCTGATTGACTTGGCCGCTGAATGTATCCATTCCTGACTTGTCTGACAATGTTATTTCATTCTTGTTTAACAACGTTCTTGTTTAAATATAAAGGGATACTGTGCTGCTGAGAGAAAAATGAAATAAAACGTAACTTTTATTCATGCATAAAGCAAAAGACAACCAGTACGACAATATTAAAAGTCTCCGTAACCTTTGAGAACAAGTTAGGTACCACAGTGAACACAAAGGATTGACTCAATGTGTCTGGCATGAAAAGGAATATGGCCTGCTATAGGTCCATATATACAAGCAGGTAACACTGCAGAAAGCTCCTGGGTACACACACACACTTCTAACCTACTTAAGTTAATAGAGCAGAGAAGCGGGCCATCGTGGGTAGGGATGAGCCGAACACTCCCCGAGTTCAGTTCGAGCCCGAACCCGTAATTCCCATTTGTTCGGGACCGAACCCGAACTCGAACTCCATGCAAGTCAATGGGGCTGAAAATTCGGTTTTTTAGAGTGCCCTCCAAGAGGGCATATATGCTACATATTTGCCATAAAAGGTGTATGGGGGTCCGGTAGTGCCCTGGGGGACAGGAAACAAGGACAAAAAGTAAAAAAAAAAACTTTTTTAAAGGGACAGTGAGTTTTCCATGAAATAAGGGTTAAAAATAAAAACCAAAAATTCCTTCAAATATCGTGCCTAGGAGGTCCCCATAACCTGCCCGTGAAGTGGCGGATTTCTAGGATGTATAGAAACACTTAAAAACCAAAAAATGACATTTCATATGACGGTAAATGCTTTTCCTTTAATCTATCCATAAACAACTGCTTGGGGCGGCAGCCTGTATGAAAAGACATTTTAGGACGCACAGAAAAAGTTTAGTGATTTTTTGGCTAAATTATTGAGAAACTTATGCAGACTTTGGATGAAAGTAACAATAGCTGCTTTAAAATTGGGCTTTTAGCGTCGGCAACAGTGCCGTCACACCGTAACCCCTTTGAGGATATGAATCTGATACAGGCGTCAGTGGCAGTGCACCCAGATATTGTGCCTTTAGTGCCAGGCCTGCAAGTACTATCATACAGTAACCCCTCTGTGGTATTGTGGAAGAATGCAGGGGTGGACCATGCGGTCCTATATTAACCCTTTCGCTGCTGAGGTCATTTTTACCGATTTCGCTCATCATGTTTAAACGTGTTTTGAAGGCTTATTTTAGTATATGATAAAAGGAGAAACGTGACCACCCCCTGTAACAATATAAAAATTAGTACGTATCTGCGTTCTGCGTGGCACTGCCCTCTGGTGCTGGTAGAATGATGAATAGGTAAAGAAGGTATCTGTGAAAAAATCCACAGAAACCAGTAGTGCAGACTGCAGAAAAATGTTAACATGAGAACCCCTGCTTAATATAAACTCACAGGATGTAAATGTTAAAAGGACACATAGAAAGATCTTTAAGATGTTACCCCTCCTGGATAAGTTGGAAGATATGGAGATCTCTCGTGGCAATCAGCTGATTCAGCAAGCAGTATATACACCACGGACTCCTTCCAAACGACAGACGCCAGGATCATCCACAGAATGAAGGAATATCAAGCGGGTATTTGAAATGTGGTTTATTAACCAATAAACACACTAAATCCAACGCCCTCTTGGAGGGCACTCTAAAAAACCGAATTTTCAGCCCCATTGACTTGCATGGAGTTCGAGTTCAGGTTCGGTCCCGAACAAATGGGAAGTTCGGGTTCGGGCTCGAACTGAACTCGGGGAGTGTTCGGCTCATCCCTACCCACGATGGCCCGCTTCTCTGCTCTATTAACTTAAGTAGGTTAGAACTGTGTGTGTGTACCCAGGAGCTTTCTGCAGTGTTACCTGCTTGTATATATGGACCTTTAGCAGGCCATATTCCTTTTCATGCCAGACACATTGAGTCAATCCTTTGTGTTCACTGTGGTACCTAACTTGTTCTCAAAGGTTACGGAGACTTTTAATATTGTCGTACTGGTTGTCTTTTGCTTTATGCATGAATAAAAGTTACGTTTTATTTCATTTTTCTCTCAGCAGCACAGTATCCCTTTATATTTATACAAGAACGTTGTTAAACAAGAATGAAATAACATTGTCAGACAAGTCAGGAATGGATACATTCAGCGGCCAAGTCAATCAGGAACTCTTTGAAACGCAGTTCCTCCACTATTTTATCAAAAGGAATGCAGTTTGCTTTCACTCAAAACACTGAAAACCTTTTATTAGGTTCCAACCATCACATGTTTCCCTAACCCTTTCGCTGCGGAGGACGCGCTCAGCGCGTCCACCCGCAGGTACTGTTCCATGCGGAGGACGCGCTGAGCGCGTCCTCCCTTTGCGGCCAGCGATCGCCCGGATTCCGGCCGATCTCTGTGCCCCCCGGTGCGGGCTGACATCCTCGATGTCAGCCCAGCACCTGGGACCGCTGCCGGCACCATTAGATGTCATCGCGGCAGTGCTGAAAAGCGCCGGATTGTGATCCTCTCCCGGATGTCGGCCAAGCCTCCGGGAACTCCCCCTGAGGACTGGCGTCATCGTGCATAGCACGATGACGCCTGTCCTGGAGTTAACCCCTAGCTGCCAGCAATGGTGGATATAGGGGGTTCCAATTAACCCACTATCTCCCGATCCGTGGCAGCTAGGGGTTAGTTAAAAAAGTTTTGTTAAAAAAATAAAAATAAAAAAATATGTTAAAAATTCTAGAAAAAAATAAACAAGTTTTTTTTTGTTTTTGTTTTGTTAATGCAGCAATATTGTTCCCATTTCAATTATAATGTGAACAATGATGCTGCACTAACGATTTTTGTATGCGGTGCGTTTGTTAAAAATAGCGACATTTTCCACAAAAAAAATGTAACGAGTCCCTATTTCTAATTTTTTTAACAAGCGCACCCCATAGAAAATATAACCGCAAACGATCGCATGTTAAAATGTGAAAAAAAAACACTTCACACATAATAAATTATTGAAAATTCTAATTTTATTGCATTTTTTGTTATATACAGACAGGACATGACGTATACATATAATAATGACATATTATGAATCTGCCAAGTCTGCCGGAAAGAACGATATATAATATGTCTGGGTCATATATCAAAATATGGCTTCAAAACGCGGTTAAACATAATGAGCGAAAGCGGTAAAAATGACCTCAGCACAGAGGTGTGAAAAGCCTCAGCAGCGAAAGGGTTAATAAATCACCAGAAATACATGGTAATTACTACAGTTATAATAATGCTTCCCTCAGGCTAGGGTCAGACGAGCGCATTCTGTGCGGACTGTGCATCCATGCACAACGGACGTACTTTCTGGTAGTGGCCACACGGTCCATTTTTGTGACTGACGGTTTTTTTGACTGATGTAGATGGGAAATAAAATCAATATGAAAAACATTTTGTCCGTCAAAAATGCTGGACGTATAAATGCAGTCCGACTGACTACGTTCCATCACTCACACACAAAGCTATGCGGACGTTGCAGATGTGGCGCACTCCGCATGTCCGTTCTAGCGGTTTTACGTTCTTGCCTAACTTGCGTCTGCCGTGTTCGTTGTGCATCCGCACTTCTGTGCGGACGTACTTCGTGCGTGGGTCTCTATTAATCATAATTGTATGCTAACACGGATGTTAAATGTGTGACAACACAGACGTGATCAGTGTGCTCGTCTGACCCGAGCCTAAAACTCAGCTTATCATGATATTTTAACACTAAAATCAAATTTGAGTGTGGTGCGGCTGTTCAAAAGGGAAAAAATTAAATACAAAAATTTTAAATCTGAAAGAAAAACAGTTTTCGCGCTACTTTTAAAGGATTTGCAAACATACCGCAATGCAAAAAATATAGAACAAATAACAAAAACAACAATTTTTTTAAAAAAATGGCAAGAATGCAAAAGAAAAATTGCTCTCAATGGAAGCAACGCTATTTTGTTTTCTATCCTGCTATATAAGAAGAAACCGGACCTAATCAATTAAAATGCTACGAGCCAGAACTCCAGAACACAAAGGAGCTACACTATGGACACAAAGACAAACACATTTTCTCAACGCTAGAAACATCTTTCAGTTTCCCGGGTGAGTGACATAACGAATACTCAGCACCAGAACTTCATTAGGGTGCATCAACATAACGAGTGAGTCACCGCTCATTAACAGTTCTCTATCAGGCGAGTTAAGATAAACAAACAATAAACAAAGAAAAACAAACAGAGCGTCCTACAACAACACAGTGGCTCTCACAGGCAGCCTCCCCATGGAAGCAAAGATTCTTTTATCTAAATAGGCAATTGTTTAACATGAAATAAATCAATTGAATTATTAAATCCCACTTTTGACACCAACTGTTAAATTCTGGATTTTCCTTATAATCACCATGAACCTTTTTCAAGTTTCTTCTCATATATCAAAATCGAAGTAAGGCGCTGCGCGACTCTGATCAGAGGAGACGATAGACTCAATCACACCGAGATATGGCAGATTATCATCTGATCAGTCCGTGGTCTGTCAGATTCGTTTATTGTTTCAACATCCAATAGAAATGTTCGTTATATAAAAACTTCCTGCAGTGTTCACTCCCAACATAGGAATGTGATACAACAACCAATCAGAGCAGATACATTTCTACATCAGAGTTTAACCAACAGTTAGACAAAATTACTACATTTGATTCAGGGATGGCTTTTTTTCTAGCTTATGGTCTGTTCACACACCCTTTGCTGCACACAAAGGAAATGGCTAAATTCCACAGGCTAACATCCTATGCAAGTAAAAGACTTGCAGGGTTTGACACTTATAATGGGGGGGGGTGGATTTCACACTAATGCTAAATTAAAAAACTACCTATCATATTAAAATACCTTTCAGTCATGAATGTAATGCTGGATGGCACTGTGCTCATAAAGGTCCACTAAACCATCTCTAACGTCCAAATATATGGAACCAAGCTGGTACCAAAGATCGATCTCTAAAACAAATATAAAAAATATATAAAAAGAGTGTATAATATATAAAAAATATATAAAAAAGGAGTAATGAAGGCCAGTGAATCAGCACTAAAATATAAAACTTATTTAAAACGAGAAAGGCTATAAACATAAGGGCAGAGAAAAGAAAAATTTAAACATTTAAATATCTAAAAATTTCTTACGGGCAGAGAAAAGAAAAATTTAAATCATGCTAAACAAATGAAAATCAATGGGATCAGGATACAACCAAGGAACTAAAGACATTGATGTATGTCTAGATCTGAATTTAAACCGCCTGTCTTCCAGGTGCCCATCTTGAATATCCACTCCGTCTCTCTCATAATGAGATGTTTTGAAAAATCACCTCCTCTCCAATTATGGAGCACGAGGTCTATACCAAAGCATTTGAATCGGTCGACACTAAAGACGGGACAGTTATTACAGTGGACAGGTACACCATGGGTAGTAGAACCCCTCCTAATACCACCCAGGTGTTCTAGAATACGAACCCGTAATGAACGTGCAGTTTGACCTATATACTGGGAACCGCATGGACATTGAAGTAGATAAATCACCCCCTTGCTGGAACAATTTATAAAATGGTTGATCTTATATGTATTACCTGTGTAACTACTTTTAAATTCCGTGATCTTTTTTTCTTGGTTAACACAGGCTCTGCATCTTCCGCATTTATTAAAACCCATCGGTTTTTTAGGGAGGAATGAATCATTAACAATCATATTCTTAAAGGGCGGTAGGGCACTCGGGGCCAGAACATTCTTCAAATTTTGGGCTTTCCTAAAGATTACCTGGGGCTTCGTAGGGATATGGTGTTTCAGATATCCATCTGATTGCAAAATGTGCCAATGCTTATTGAATATATTATTAACTTGATAGGAATGTGGACAAAATTGGGTGATAAACGCAAAATTAAAACTACTATCAGTGGCACCAACTCCCTCCTTCAGCAACATCTCCCTTTTTAAACTTCTCACTTCTTGTAGATCTCTCCTCACTAACCTTTCCTCATAACCCTTCTTAACATATTTTTCCAAAATGATGTTTGCTTGAATATCATACTGAGAAAGATTTGAACATTTCCGTCTCAGCCTTTTAAATTGACCTTTTGGAATATTTTTTAACCAATGATTTGCATGAGCACTATTTACATCTATTGCCGAATTGCAGTCTGTAGGTTTAAAAAAGGTTTTGGTTTCAAGTTTCCCATTATTGACAAAAATAGTTAGATCAAGGAAGTCTATTTCACTGGGGTGGATTTTGTAAGTAAATTTTAAATTATGATTGTTTGAACTAAAAGACTCTATCAAAGTCTCCAGTGAATCCACAGGACCATCCCAGATGACAAAAATGTCATCTATGAAGCAATGCCAGAGGACAAGGCTGTCCCCAGCCATTGGCCACACATGCTCATTTTCCCAACTCTCCATGTATAAATTGGCATAGCTGGGGGCAAACCTTGTCCCCATCGTGGTGCCACAGATCTGTAGGTAAAAAACCTTTTCAAACCAAAAATAATTGTGGGTTAAAATAAAAAGCATGAGATCTCCCAAAAAATCGACCTGTATCTCAGAAAGGTCGGAATTCAATTTCAGAATGTTAATCACTTCCTCAACTCCCTTGTTATGGGGAATGGAAGTATAAAGGGAAACCACATCAATGGTAGCCATGCAGAAGTTATCACTCCACACTACATTCTCCAAAATACGCAAGATATGCCCTGTATCTTTAAGAAAAGATTTCATCTGTCTAACGAAGGGTTGGAGAAAAGTATCCACATATTGTGAGACGTTACTTGTAAGAGAGTTGATGCCACTTATAATAGGTCTGCCAGGTGGTTGATTTAAATTTTTATGTATTTTAGGTAAAAAATAAAAAAGGGCAGTGACACATTGAGCATTATAAAGATACTTGTGCTCCACTTCTGTAAGAATGCCTATTTCTTTTCCTTTATCCAGCAAAAGGATCAGTTCTGACATAAATTCTTTTTTTGGGTCCCGTTCAAGAATCTGATAGGTACCCTTATCACCTAATATCCTAGCAGATTCTTCTAGATAGTAAACTCTCGACATAACAACCGTCCCCCCTCCCTTGTCGGCCTGTTTTATCACAAATTTGTGGTTATCTTTTAAAGATGTAATAGCCTTTCTCTCCTTAAAATTGAGGTTTGACCTAAATGGGCGGGTACTTAGTTTTTCCAGATCTCTCCAGACTACATCCATATACACTGGGATGTGATTGCCTTTTTCCCAAACGGGAAAAAATTGAGATTTAACTTTTAGCTTTGAATGTTGGAAAATTTCAGAGGGAGTACTTTCAGATTGAATATCGGTTTGAGCAATTTTCCTAGGTGTCAGTGCCTTTTTTGAAAAAAAACGTTCCCTAGTTAATTTTCTCATGAACCTATTTAGATCGAGAAAAACTTTGAAATAGTTTTGTTTTTTAACAGGGGAAAATTTTAAACCCCTACGGAGTAATAATAATTCCGTAATGGATAATGCCACTCCTGAAATGTTAAAAATCCCATCTAAATGCTCACTTATTGTGCTCTGATTATTTATTGGTGGAGATATAGTCTCCAATATCAGTTCTCTTCCTCTCCAAAATCAGCTCATGGATTTGCCCCAGCTCACACATGGATTTGCCCCAGCTCATGGATTTACCCCAGCTCACACATGGATTTGCCCCAGCTCACACATGGATTTGCCCCAGCTCATGGATTTGACCCAGCTCACAAATGGATTTGCCCCAGCACATGGATTTGCCCCAGCTCACACATGGATTTGCCCCAGCTCATGGATTTGCCCCAGCTCATGGATTTGCCCCAGCTCACACATGGATTTGCCCCAGCTCATGGATTTGCCCCAGCTCACACATGGATATGCCCCAGCTCATGGATTTGCCCCAGCTCATGGATTTGCCCCATCTCATGGATATGCCCCAGCTCACACATGGATTTGCCCCAGCTCACACATGGATTTGCCCCAGCTCATGGATATGCCCCAGCTCATGGATTTGCCCCAGCTCACACATGGATTTGCCCCAGCTCATGGATTTGCCCCAGCTCACACATGGATATGCCCCAGCTCATGGATTTGCCCCAGCTCATGGATTTGCCCCATCTCATGGATATGCCCCAGCTCACACATGGATTTGCCCCAGCTCATGGATTTGCCCCAGCTTACACATGGATTTGCCCCAGCTCATGGATTTGCCCCAGCTCATGGATATGCCCCAGCTCATGGATATGCCCCAGCTCATGGATATGCCCCAGCTCACACATGGATATGCCCCAGATCATGGATTTACCCCAGCTCACACATGGATATGCCCCAGCTCATGGATTTGCCCCAGCTCACACATGGATTTGCCCCAGCTCATGGATTTGCCCCAGCTCATGGATTTACCCCAGCTCATGGATTTGCCCCAGCTCACACATGGATATTGCCCCAGCTCATGGATTTGCCCCAGCTCATGGTTGGATTTGCCCCAGCTCACACATGGATTTGCCCCAGCTCACACATGGATTTGCCCCAGCCCAGCTAACACATGGATATTGCCCCAGCTCTCACCTGGAATTTGTTACATTGCCTGCAGACTGGGTGTGGCTCCTGCACATGTATGAACACTGTGCTTCTGAATTCTAAGAAGTCTTCATTTCTACTACAGGCTCCTCTGATATGCTGTTTAACCCCTTAAGGACCAGGGCTGTGTAAAGCCAATCATTAATGATGTAGATGTTACGTCATTTGTCATCAAAGGCTTAATAAAATCTTTATCACACTCCTTAGATTTAAACGTAATATTCCATGATTTGTATGTCATGTACCTCTTCCGAAGGGCCTATGTGAGCATACAATTATTATTGTGTTAGATCTATAGTTTTGGTGCAAGCGTGGTGGAAGGGCTTGCTGCTGTAATGTTGGGGGCTTCCAGTCTTTCCGGTGTGCTTGAAGGCAGCATGTCTGATGCTGCTCGCTCACCAACACCCGGTTTAAATTGAAACAGGCAGGGAGGTGGCTGCATGAGGTGCGGCTTGAGAGGGGGGCGCGGTCTGGTGAAGGTCTTTTAACCACTTGGCTGCTATGGACGCACTCAGCGCGTCCAGCCAAGTGGTTCTCTTGTGCTATGGACACGCTGAGCGCGTCCATGCATAGGAGGCAGCAATCCGCCAGATTCCGGCGGATTGCTGCGCCCCCACGGTGCGGGCTGACATCTTGGATGTCAGCCCAGCACTCGGGACCCCGGCAGGGACATTAGATGTCATTGCGGCGACGACATCTAATTCAGGCTCCCCCCCCGCATGTGCGGAGGAGGCGCCTGAAAGGGAGGGGGGAGGTCCTTCGGACCTCTCTCCCTCCCGATCACCGGGGAGCAGGGAGTTAAAACAGGCACCGCTTGGAAGGGCACAGCCTGCCCTTCCAAACGGTGGCTGTCATTAACCCCTGGGGAGCCGGATCACGAATCGGCGCTGAAAAGCGCCCGGTTCGTGATCCTTTCCCGGAGCTGGCTGACATCTTGGATGTCGGCCAAGCCTCCGGGAACTCCCCCTGAGGACTGGCGTCTTCGTGCATAGCATAGCACGATGACGCCAGTCCTGGAGTTAACCCCTAGCTGCCACCAATGGTGGAGATAGGGGGTTCCAATGAACCCCCTATCTCCCGATCCATGGCAGCTAGGGGTTAAAGTTTGGTACCAGAGCATGGCCATTCCAACGATACCAAACATGACTATGAAAAAAGTTTTTTTTTTAAAATAAAAAATTTAAAATAAAAATAAAAAAATATTTAAAAAAAATTCTAAAAAAAAATAAACACTTTTTTTCGGTTTGTAAATGCAGCAATATTGTTCCCATTTCAATTATAATGTGAACAATGATGCTGCACTAACGATTTTTGTATGCGGTGCGTTTGTTAAAAATCGCGTAATTTTCCCCAAAAACAAATGTAACGAGACCCCATTTCTAATTTTTTTAACAAGCGCACCCCATACAAAATATAACCGCAATTGCTCGCATGTGAAAATGTGAAAAAAAAACACTTTACACGTTGTAAATTATTGAAAATTCATATTTTATTGCATTTTTTGTTATAATATACAGACAGGACATGACGTATACATATAATAATGACATATTATGAATCTGCCGAGTCTGACGGAAAGAACGATATATAATATGTCTGGGTCATATACTAAAATAAGCCTTCAAAACACGTTTAAACAAGATGAGCGAAACAGGTAAAAATTAGCACAGCACAGAGGCGGGAAATGCCTCAGCAGCAAAAGGGTTAAAAAC
The DNA here is from genome assembly GCA_009667805.1 of Leptobrachium leishanense. NCBI lineage: Eukaryota > Metazoa > Chordata > Amphibia > Anura > Megophryidae > Leptobrachium > Leptobrachium leishanense. The sequence goes on from CM019066.1 coordinate 96,975,418, forward strand.
CAACAGTTCCTTCTAAGCAGTGCCAGATCATGGTTATCGATACCTGAGCTCCTTGTACCTGCATTCCCTCATGATTTAACCTGTTATTGACCTCTGCTTGTTTTCTGACTATTCTGCCTTCCGTTGCCCTAGACTATTTCCTTGTACTATGCTTCTGCACTGATATCGACCCGGCTATTCCATTTGAATATTCTATACTCTGTATTCCTGATTATGGCTCGTCTGACTACCCCCGTGTTGCTGACCTGGATTTGTATTACGACATTGTCTTTGATTAACCCTTTCTGTCTAGCTAGTATACCTGGCCAATTCTAAGGACCAGACAGTTAGGGATTCTTCTACGGCTACCCTGTTGGTAGCTTTTGGGTTCTGTGGAGTGTTGGGCTTTAAGGACTGCATGCTGGGATCCGGGAACCGTGACATTACGATCTGGCCAAATGGATCCCGCAGACTTAACACAGCATTTGAGTATCTTTGTATCCAGACAGGACGAGCAGGACCATAGGATAGATCAGTTTGCTCTCGCCTTACAAACTATCCTGACTCGTATGGCTCACCTGGAACCAGCTGGGGTTGCACCTCCACCTGCTATACCTGTGTCCCCTGTTGTTCAGACATCCCAGGTACACATGACCGCTCCTATGAGGTTTGACGGTACTCCCTCGGAGTGCCGGGGATTTTTGGTCCAGGTGGATATTCATTTTAAATTAAATCCACAAATGTTTATCACTGACATAGCCAAAGTGGGGTTCATTATTAACCAGACCGTTACCAAGGTTGGCCCCTGTCTTTCAGGCACCACCAAGAGAGTTATCCCCTCCCTCTGAGCCTATGCAACTAGGCCATACTAGGCTTACAGAGGAAGAGAGAACAAGGCGTTTTCGTGAGGGATCGTGCCTGTATTGTGGTTTAAAAGGACATTTATGACTTCAATGTCCCACTCGCCCTAGAATGCATGATAAGTCGGAAAACTACCGCACCTAAGGCAACTGAGGAGACAGGCCTTGGGTGTGATGTTCATGTCTCCTGTCAAAGACACTAGACTCTTGTTACCAGTATCCGTGGCTTGGGAGACCAAGACCACGCATACTACCGCTTTTGTTGACTCTGGGGCTGCTGGTAATTTCATTGATTCTGAATACGCTTCCTCCATTTCTCTCCCTCTGGTTGTAAGAGAGACACCCTTGGCCGTCAAAGCCATAGACGGTAGGCCGTTATCCTGCCCCAGAATTACTCACGATACTGTTACAGTGGTTCTTACCACTGGTCCCTTGCATAAAGAAGAGATCATATTTCAGGTTATCCGTTCACCTTCCAATCCTGGTGTGCTGGGTTTCCCTTGGTTGGTGGAACATAATCCTGTTATTGATTGGGCTAAGGGAGAGATACTGTCTTGGAGTCCTGCTTGTTTTGGGACTTGTTTAATACCCATTCAGCATATTGGTGCTCTGAACACACCTACAGCTCCTCCATTGTCTACAGAGGTTCCTGACTGGTATGCCGATCTCAGGGCTGTATTCGATAAAAGAGAGGCAGAGAAACTACCTCCACATAGACCGTATGATTGCGCCATAGATATTCATCCAGGTACCATGCCTCCTCGAGGCAAAGTATATCCTTTATCCACAAAAGAGAACCAAATCATGGAGGAGTACATAAAGGAGAATTTGGAGAGAGGTTTTATCAGATGTTCCTCTTCTCCAGCAGGGGCTGGGTTCTTTTTTGTATCTAAAAAAGAAGGAGATTTACGCCCGTGTATCGATTATAGGGGGCTTAACAAGATCACCATCAAGAATGTGTACCCTATCCCTCTTTTATCAGAACTGTTCAACAGGTTAAGGGGATCAGCATTATACACAAAACTCGATTTGAGAGGGGCTTACAACCTGATACGTATAAAAGATGGGCATGAATGGAAAACAGCATTTAACACCAGGAGTGGGCATTATGAATATCTGGTCATGCCGTTCGGTCTCTGTAATGCTCCAGCTGTATTCCAAGATTTCATTAATGATGTGCTCAGAGATTTTTTGCAATCCTTTATTATCGTATACTTAGACGATATACTGGTTTACTCTCCTGATCTGAAAACCCACCATGAACATGTCAGACAGGTATTAGAAAAATTACTAGACAATGGTCTTTATTGCAAACTGGAGAAGTGTTTATTCGACATTACTACTGTAAAATTTCTTGGGTACATTATCACTCCAGAAGGTTTTGAGATGGATCCTTCCAAACTCACGGCCATCTCAGAATGGCCTCTCCCTCAAGGCCTCAAAGCCATACAGAGGTTTCTGGGGTTTCCAACTATTATAGGAGATTTATCAAGAATTATTCTGCTGTAGCTTCTCCTATCATTAATATGACACGTAAAGGTCTGAAGAACCAGGTCTGGTCTTCACAATCCAAACAGGCATTCGAAGCTCTCAAACAGGCTTTCATTTCGCTCCCATGTTACGGCATCCTGATCCCAGAATTCCATTTGTTCTTGAGGTTGATGCTTCCGAGATAGGCATTGGGGCTGTCCTGTCTCAAAGAGAGTCTCCAGGGAAGCCTCTACATCCTTGTGGGTTCTTTTCAAGAAAATTATCACCATCAGAACGCAATTATGATATCGGTAACAGAGAATTGCTTGCTATTGTGTCTGCCCTGTCAGAGTGGAGACATTTGTTGGAAGGTACTCTTGACCCTTTGTTGATAATCACTGATCATAAGAACCTTACGTACATCGGGGATGCTAAACGTCTGAACTCAAGACAGGCCAGGTGGTCATTACTACTGTCTCGGTTTAATTTTGTGTTGACTTAGAGACCAGGTGACCGCAATGTAAAGGCTGATGCCTTATCTCGTCAATATGACCCGTATGAATCAAATACACAAGACCACAATCCTATAGTTCCTCCTGAACGTATTGTGGCTTCCACAGTCTTCCACGGTTTCCTCGCCTTTTCTGGAACGCCTCCAAGCAGCTCAAATGGGGGCTCCACCTAACAAGCCTCCAGATATGTTGTTTGTGCCTGAAAAGGAAAGACAAGAATTACTCATAATGTTTCATGATTCAAAACCAGCAGGTCATCCTGGTATTACTAAGACTCTTACCAGTATCTCCAGACAGTTCTGGTGGCCCACCATGCGACAGGACGTATGTCTGTTTGTTTTGGCTTGTCAAGTCTGTGCCAGAAGCAAAACCAGTAAAACCTTGCCTGTCAGTCTATTGCAGCCTTTACCCATTCCTAATAGGCCTTGGTCTCATCTATCCATGGATTTTATTGTGGACTTGCCGAAGTCCAAGGGTCATACTGTGGTTCTGACAGTTGTAGACCGCTTCTCCAAAATGGCTCATTTTATTCCTTTACCTAAGCTTCCTACAGCCAAAGAACTGGCGGTCGTCTTTGCTAGAGAGATTGTACGAATACATGGGGTTCCGTCTGAAATAGTCTCTGACAGAGGAGCCAGTTCGTCTCTCGTTTCTGGAGGGATTTCTGTGCGGAGATGGGGGTGCGATTGGCCTTCTCTTCAGCATATCATCCACAAACCAATGGGGCAGCAGAGAGGGCAAATCAGGGTCTCGAGCAGTACATACGTTGCTTTACCACACAACAACAAGACAATTGGTCGGAGTTGTTGCCCTGGGCTGAGTATGCACGTAATAACGCCGTTAACGAGACCACTGGCCACTCTCCTTTTTCTGCTATCTATGTTTTTTTCCCTCCGGCTCTACCGCTTCAGTTTGCTGAACAGGCCATCCCGGCTCTTTTGACTATTTGACTATTTGACTATTCTATACTCGGTATTCCTGATTCTGGCTCGTCTGACTACCCCCGTGTTGCTGACCTGGTTTTGTATTACGACATTGTCTTTGATTAACCCTTTCTGTCTAGCTACTATACCTGGCCAATTCTAAGGACCAGACAGTTAGGGATTCTTCTACGGCTACCCTGTTGGTAGCTTTTGGGCTCTGTGGAGTGTTGGGCTTTATGGACTGCGTGGTGGGATCCGGGAACCGTGACAGCTGCTTCTGCATTAGTAACACAACGTGAAAATGTCTATCATAAAGCGTACAAGTCCCTAGAGTCTCTGACTATCCATTGTCATATATACCTTGCTTTATACATATAATACATTCCCTCATCTAACAGGATAGTAGCCAGTCCCTGTGCATTTTAACCCCTTAAGGGTGGCTAGGTGTCGTGTGTGGGTCTCTGATGGCGATGTTTCTATACATCCTAAAAATCCGCCACTTCACGACAGGTCATGGGGACCTCCTAGGCACGATATTTGAAGGAATTTTTCATTTTTATTTTTAACCCTTATTTTATAGAAAACTCACTGTTCCTTTAAAGACGTCTTGTTTTAAACTTTTTGTCCTTGTTTCCCGTCCCCCAGGGCACTACCCGGACCCCAATACACCTTTTATGGCAAATATCTTGCATATATGCTGCTATGGTGCAGAAATCCTAGTTCTCTTGTTGTCTGGAATTATCTCAGCCATTAGCTCTCATATACTTCTTTATACCCGGCCGGGCCTTTGCTGATCAGAGTTGTAGAGACCATATTCAAGGTATACATTGATTATATATGAGAAATTAATTGAGGACAAAATGCTGATGTTCACATCTTTTTACTGCAATCAAATTTGTGGAATTCAACCCTTTCACAAAGCTAAATACAGAATATACACGTCAGAGCTAAGACACTGCCCCTCAATACAGGATTGGTTAAGCTTTAGGCGCATTTTCCAAATATGTCTCAGACAAAGAACTTAGATAAAAATATGTTATTTCAGTTAACCCTAGACAGTGAGGCGCCTTACAACATCTGTTTACTTTATCAATGGTCAGGTCTTACATCATAGAGGGCTTTTACCAGCAACTTGAGAGTCTTTGGGTCAGAAGGTCACATGTGGTTTTCTTTAACTCTCCAGCCCTACTGACTGACAGCTGAAAGATTAATGATCCTTCACAAACTGAAGAAGGATGCCATTATTCTATCTAGTATAAAAGATTATATCAAAAACTGGTTTGATATTCCATTAAAATATTACAGATATTAAAATACTCCTCAACATATGCCCTCTTGGAGGGCATTCTAAAAATCGAACTTTTGAGTCCCATTGACTTGCATTGACTTCGGTTCGAGTTCGAACTCAAACTTTGAAATTGTTCGAGTTCGAATGCGAATCGAACAAGGGGGTGTTCAGCTCATCTCAATTCACTATGCCAGTCTCCAATGCACATCCTCTTTACTTGTGTCCCATCCCTCTCAATCCTATGATTGCATGTTTTCAAAACTAGGTTGTATTTTTGTGGTCCCACTCCTAACCTCTATGGTATGCACTGAATTGCAAGAATTCATAACTCACACTGTGCATTCATATCATAACACACAGTATTTGTCCCTTTTACATTTTATAACACAATTTATGGGCCAAATGTACAAAATAAAGCAGACAGCATCACCTAGTGGAACTAGGGATATTTTATAACTGGCATAAACGTAAGGTAAAGGAAATCTATATATATAAACGCGAAAGTCCTGACTGACTGACTGACTCATCAACGCCCAGCTGAAACCGGTTAACCTAGGAACGTGAAATTTTGAAGGTGCACTGTTTTTATGATGTAGGCACCCACTAAGGAAGGATTTTTGGAAACTCCGCCCGTAAGGGGGTGAAAAGGGGTTTGAATATTTTAAACAGGATACCTATAGCTCAAAAACAGAAGATGCTACAGATGTGAAAATCGGGAATTTAGATTCGTCTTGGAAAAATAAAAAAACACGTATTTTACCGTGTTTCAAAAATTCGACTGGGGGGACGAAAAAAGGGGGGTTGAATATTTTAAATATTTTAAACAAGATACCTATATCTTAAAAACAGAAGATGTTACAGACGTGAAAATCTGTATTTAGATTCTTCTTGACAAATAAAAAAACACGTATTTTACCATTTTCTGAAAATTCCTTGGGGGGGCAAAAAGGGGGGTTGAATACTTTTATCATAAACGCGAAAGTCCCGACTGACTGATTGACTCATCAACGCCCAGCTGAAATCGTTTAACCTAGGAACGTGAAATTTTAAAGGTGCACTGTTTTTATGATGTAGGCACCCACTAAGGAAGGATTTTTGGAAACTCCGCTACTAAGGGGGTGAAAAAGGGGTTGAATATTTTAAACAGGATACCTATAGCTCAAAATCAGAAGATGTTACAGACGTGAAAATCGGTATTTAGATTCGTCTTGAAAAATAAAAAAACACGTATTTTACCATTTTCTGAAAATTCCATGGGGGGCCAAAATGGGGGGTTAAATCTATATATATAAACGCGAAAAGTCCTGACTGACTGACTCATCAACGCCCAGCTGAAACCGTTTAACCTAGGAACGTGAAATTTTGAAGGTGCACTGTTTTTATGATGTAGGCACCCACTAAGGAAGGATTTTTGGAAACTCTGCCCCTAAGGGGGTGAAAAGGGGGGTTGAATATATTAAACAGGATACCTATATCTTAAAAACAGAAGATGTTACAGACGTGAAAATCGGTATTTAGATTCGTCTTGAAAAATTAAAAAACACGTATTTTACCGTTTTTCAAAAATTCGACTGGGGGCGAAAAAAGGGGGGTTGAATACTTTAAACATTTTAAACAGGATACCTATATCTTAAAAACAGAAGATGCTACAGACATGAAAATCGGTATTTAGATTCTTCTAGAAAAATAAAAAAACACGTATTTTACCGTTTTTCAAAAATTCAACTGGGGGGCAAAAAAAGGGGGGTTGAATACTTTTATCAGTATACCTATATTTCCAAAAATCAAAGATGTTACAGGTGTGAAATTCGATATTTACAATCTTCGTGCAAAAAAAACCCATGTTTTACCATTTTCCGAAAATCCAGTTAAGGGGGGTGGGGGAAAGGGATGTGAATACTTTTATCAGTATACCTATATTTCAAAAATCAAAGATGTTACAGGTGTGAAACTTGGCACTTACATTCTTCTTGAAAAATAAAAAAACATGTGTTTTCCGAAAATCCCAAGTGGAGGGGAAAGGGGGGGTTCTACCAAAAAAACCTCAAGTTTCTTTTAAAAAACAATTTTAACAAAACCTAAAATCCATGCGAGCGAAGCCGCGGGCAAAAGCTAGTCAATTATATAGCGCAAAGAATTTCCGTTGCGTTTTACAATAAGGAATGGGGAATTAAGCTGACAAAATAACAGACAAACTCAGGAACCAGACACGACGTGTAGAGGGCCCTGCTCAGAAGAGTTTACAATCTAGAGGAGTTGTGTTTGAGGAAAAGAAGAAGAATAACCACCTTATTAGTTGTCACTAAACTATTACTAGCATTTGTATCAGAAATGGTGACAGACATAATGTAAATGTAAACAATGAAACCTAGGAGGGTGCAGGAAGGGATGAGGAGGAGAGGGATTAAACAGAAAGGTGACGATTATCCTACAGACAGGGTCGTCTGTTCCTTTTGTTTTATTTGTTTTGTCAACTGTCTGTGCTTCCCCATTGTAAAGCGCTACGGAATCTGTTGGTGCTATATAAGTACTTGTAACTGTAACTATATGCCGTTCTAGAAAAAGTGGCCTTGCAGGGATTGTTTGAGGGAATGATAATTAGGGAAGAGAGCCTGATAGGGTGAAGTAGGTCATTCCGCAGGACTACCGCTCTTGAGACATCTTGCCTTGGAGGTAGGAGTTAGTGGTAGGGGTGGAAACAGAACGGAGGGAGGTTGTCTGAAGACCGGAGTGAGCTAGGAAACACGTTTCGGATCCCTTTCAAAACACATTAAAAGCAAGTGTCCTTGGGCAAGACACCCAACAATGGGCAGTATTACATACTGCCTGCTATAACGGGGATGCTAAGGAGGAAATCCTGCAAGTTTCTTCTTAGTATCGATGTTTTAGCTCCATATTACGGGGTAGGCGCTAAACCAGCAGCCTGTCCTGTAACGCAGCGCTAAGCCTCAGGATACGCAAGGCAGCGCTAAGCACTGCCCGAGCATCCCCTCCATAGGACTCCATTGAGGCTTTGACTGCTGGGTCACAAGACCTGCAGGATGTCACCTCCCGCGAGATCCTGCAGGTCGGTGGAGTGATCGCAGAGTGAGACGGAGGACTTTTTTTTGCTCCTGGCGGTCAGAAGCGGTGGATCAAGCCTCCGTTCTCGCACGGGATAAGAGGTGAGTGTGTGATGCTTAGGTTTTACAGTTGGTGATAGCACCAGCTCCAAGCTGTGGTTAACTTTTGAGTTAACCGCAGCGAGGCGTAATTAGTGTTAGGACTTTGTAATCCTAACGCTAATTAACTCTTTGCGCTCTCTATGCTTAACATGGGGAGCACAAAGTACAGTAAACTCGCACAATCTACGAATCGCTAACAGGTTTTTTTAACCCGTTATTGTTCAGAATGTAATATGGTCAGCCTGCGCTAGGGCCACTTAACCTAACGTTAACGGTCACCCAACTGAGCGCCAACGTTAGTGTTAAATGTAATAGAGCCCAGTATGTATGTGTCTACCTCAATACATATAAATCCTTGATAGATTATAAATTCCTCTGAGAGCAGGGTCTCTGGATCATCTTTGTTAATCTAAAGGGTTTATTCAAAGGCAACCAAATTGGCCACCGAATGGTGTAATTTCGTGGCGGTTCAGCTATTTAAAAAGCTAAGGATTCGCCAAATATTGGCAAATTGCCAGCTGTCATGCGCTGATTCCGGGGCGGTAGGTGCGAGCCAATATGCAATGAATACTAGTAAACCAGATATATTTATATATAAGGATTTATTGAGAAAAAGGAACAAAAAGGGATTGGCCGGAGGCAACAACAGAATCTAGGAGGGGAAAACGAGAGAAGTGGGAGAAAGCTAAGGAATAGGGGAGGAGAGATTGTATATACACAGGTTACAGGGCTAGAGGGAACTAGAGCAGAGCATATACAGCTTACAGGGCTAGAGGGAACTAGAGCAGAGCATATACAGCTTACAGGGCTAGAGGGAACTAGAGCAGAGCATATACAGGTTACAGGGCTGCAGATAACAAATGGGAAAACAGAAACAGTATACTTAAGGTTATATATATGAATATATCAGTACTAGAGACGTGGGCAAGTCCTTGTGATCCAGGTAAGGAAAACTTGGGAGATCCAGGAAGATGACAAGTCCAGAGGTCTGTAGTAAACAGAAGGTCCAGGAGGTTTGTAAATAATAAGTCCAGGTGGAACTGTAACAGGGGTAGTCTTGAGAGGGTAGGATCCAGCAGAGTATGGGTCATAGGTTTCTTGGAGGAATCGCAGGTAGCTCCTAACAGCTTGGATATTTCCAAGTCAATGTGGAAGTCCTGGGTCTCAGGTGTGGCTTGGTTTTTGCAGGAGTAGATGGTGATCTGGGCAACACCTGAGCATTACCCAGTCAGAGGTGACTAGTGGTACTGCATGTGAAAGTCTCACTACTATGAGCCAGCACTGGGTTTAGGCTTTTTTATTACGCCGGCGGAGATGAGCATGACACCAGCGAAATAAGGTGACCTTCAGCGGCCTTGAAATCCCCTTAGAAAAGGAATGGTTAATCTATTCAGAGAATGCCAAACGGCAGCGAAAAGTTGTCGAAATGCCCTGATCTTTGGTAGTTTCATTCGACAGGTTTAAGGCTAGGGTCAGAGTGGGGCAGTCGGAACGCGCGTGCAGGCGCACTAAATCACGGCGGCAGTAGCAGCACATAACGGCCAATGACGGCCAATATACGCAGTACGTGCGTACAAAAGTGCGCCGACACCACGCAACCGGCAAATGAACGCATTTTTCTCAGAACGTGAAACCGCTGCTACAGACGTACAGAGTGCGCTGCGGCCGCATGGCAGCGTGTGTGCGTGATTAGGAGACGTCAGACGCTGCTAGTGTGCGGCCTACATAACGTTCAAACAGCCGGATTTCCCTAGAATTGCGTTGGTGAGTACCTGCGACTGTGCGACTGTGGTCGTCTGACCACTTAAGCGTATTCCGTGAAAAAATGCGTGCGCACGCATCGACGTACATTTTGACGGTGGCCGCAGAAAATGCGCTCATCTGTCCCTAGCCTAAGCCGGGCGAATCCCATAGATTTCAATGTAATAAAAAAAAGTCCCTATTTTTCTTAAATATTTTTTCAACCGTTTATTATTTTCATTTGCAGCAAAAAAAAGTCTTAAGGGGTTATTCAGAGAGAGCCGATCTGGCCCCGAAATGTAACTGGACACTGAAATTCAGCGTACAGTGACATTTCGGGGCCATTCGGCTATTCAGAGAGCAGGCAGTGGGCCTGAGAAGAAATGGTTAATCTATTCAGAGAACAACAAACCGCAGAGAAATAGTGAAATGCCCTGCTGTTCGGGGGTTTTATTTGACAGGTTTTATCAGATGAATCCCATAGGCTTCAATGTTAAAAATATTCCCGTTTTTATTCAATATCTAATAAACCGTTTATTCTTTTATTTTGCAGTAAAAAGTCTCTTTATTGATAGATTTTTTTAGGATCTTTTAGGCTTTTTTTGGCAAAATTTTTATTACGTTTTGTTTTAACCGTTTTTCCATTTTTCCTTAACAGCCCTCTTTATTATCATTCATTGGATCTTATATGTAAATTCCAGACAGACTGATACTGTCTAATTACTGGGGTCTGATATTGGCTAATTACCGGGGTCTGATACTGGCTAATTACTGGGGTCTGATACTGGCTAATTACTGGCATCTGATACTGGCTAATTACCGGGGTCTGATACTGGCTGGCTAATTACTGGGGGTCTGATATCTGGGTATACATATATATGGGGCCGTGAGGAGGGTGGGTCTTGAAGACACGGGGTGTACTAATATGCCCCACTGACTTCAATGGCCTGCCTCGGCCCCACCCCACAGCCAATGAGGAGGGCCCTTCATGGATTCTTGCACCAGGGCCCTGAGGTTTCTAGTTACGCCGCTGCCTTATGTGTATTTTTCTAATATGCCATCTCCTTGTTCGTATATCTTGTACAGTACTGTGGAATTTGTTGGCACTATATACAGTCAGATCCAGAAATATTGGGACATCGACACAATCCTAACATCTTTGGCTCTATATACCACCACAATGGAGTTGGAATGAAACAAACACAATGTGCTTTAACTGCAGACTGTCAGCTTTAATTTGAGGGTATGTACATCCAACTCAGGTGAATGTTGTAGGACTTACAAGGTGTGTGATATTCCCTCGTTATCCCAATTACAATGTGCAGATAAAAGGATCAGAGTTAATTTCAAGTGTGCTATTTACATTTAGAATCTATTGCTGTCAACTCTCAAGATGAGATCCAAAGAGCTGTCACTATCAGTGAAGCAAGCCACCATTAGGCTGAAGAAGCAAAACAAATCCATCAGAGAGATAGCAAGAACATTAGGTGTGGCCAAAACAACTGTTTGGAACATTCTCAAAAAGAAGGAACACACCGGTGAGCTCAGCAACACCAAAAGACCCGGGTGGTGGATGACCAAAGAATTCTTTCCCTGGTGAAGAAAACACCCTTCACAACAGTTTTCCAGATCAAGAACACTCTCCAGGAGGTAAGTGTATGTGTGCCAAAGTCGACAATCAAGAGAAGACTTCACCAGAGTGAATACAGAGGGTTCACCACAAGATGTAAACCATTGGTGAGCCTCAAAAACAGGAAGGCCAGATTAGAGTTTGCCAAACAACACCTAACAAAGCCTTCACAGTTCTGGAACAAGATCCTATGGACACATGAGACCAAGATCAACTTGTACCAGAGTGATGGGAAGAGAAGAGTATGGAGAAGGAAAGTAACTGCTCATGATCCTAAGCCTACCACCTCATCAGTGAAGCATGGTGGTGGTAGTGTCATGGCGTGGGCATGTATGGCTGCCAATGGAACTGGTTCTCTTGTATTTATTGATGATGTGACTGCTGACAAAAGCAGCAGGATGAATTCTGAAGTGTTTCGGGCAATATTATCTGCTCACATTCAGCCAAATGCTGCAGAACCCATTGGACGGCGCTTCACAGTGCAGATGGACAATGACCCAAAGCATACTGCAAATGCAACCAAAGAGTTTTTGAAGGGACAGAAGTGGATTGTTATGCAATGGCCAAGTCAATCACCTGCCCTGAATCCCATTGAGCATGCATTTCACTTGCTGAAGACAAAACTGAAGGGAAAATGCCCCCAAGAACAAGCAGGAACTAAAGACAGTTGCAGTAGAGGCCTGGCAGAGCATCACCAGGGATGAAACCCAGCATCTGGTGATGTCTATGCGTTCCAGACTGTGATTGACTGCAAAGGATTTGCAACCAAGTATTAAGAAGGGAGAGTTTAACTTATGATTATTATTCTGTCCCATTACCTTTGGTCCCTTAACAAGTGAGAGGCACATCTGCAAACTGCTGTAAGTCCTACACTGTTCACCTGAGTTGGATGTACAGTTGTGTACAAAATTATTCAACCCCCACTGAAAGTGAGTGTTTTGGCCAGTTTGACATTGATTTTGATCATTCAGTCATCTTGCTTACAATTAAATCAAAGAGGCACGTATAGGTCAGACAAATATAACATAACATTTATAATGAAATAACCACAAATGTGCTCACATCATTATCAGTTTTATTCAACCCCCAAGTGACATTCAATCTTAGTACTTAGTACAACATCCTTTTACAGTTAGAACAGCTTTTAAACGTGAAGCATAGCTTGACACAAGTGTCTTGCAGCGATCTACGGGTATCTTCGCCCATTCGTCATGGGCAAAAGCCTCCAGTTCAGTCACATTCTTAGGCTTGCGCACTGCAACTGCTTTCTTTAAGTCCCACCAGAGGTTCTCAATCGGATTTAAGTCAGGTGACTGCGATGGCCACTCCAAAATGTTCCAGCCTTTAATCTGCAACCATGCGCTAGTGGACTTGGAGGTATGCTTGGGATCATTGTCCTGTTGAAAGGTCCAACGTCTCCCAAGCCTCAGGTTTGTGACGGACTGCATCACATTGTCATCCAATATCTCCTGGTACTGAAGAGAATTCATGGTACCTTGCACACGCTGAAGCTTCCCTGTACCTGCAGAAGCAAAACAGCCCCAAAGCATGATTGACCCCCGGCCATGCTTCACAGTAGGCAAGGTGTTCTTTTCTTCATAGGCCTTGTTCTTCCTCCTCCAAACATAGCGTTGATCCATGGGCCCAAACAGTTCTAATTTTGTTTCATCAGTCCACAGAACACTATCCCAAAACTTCTGTGGTTTGTCCACATGACTTTTGGCATACTGCAGTCGACTCTTCTTATTCTTTGGAGACAGCAAGGGGGTGCGCCTGGGAGTTCTAGCATGGAGGCCTTAATTACACAGTGTGCGCCGTATTGTCTGAGCTGAAACTTCAGTACCCACATCTGACAAATCTTTTCTCAGTTCCTCAGCAGTCACACGGGGACTTTTCTCCACTCTACGCTTCAGGTAGCGCACAGCAGTCGAAGTCAGCATCTTCTTTCTGCCACGACCAGGTAGCGTTTCAACAGTGCCCTTTGCCTTGAATTTGCGAATGATGCTTCCTATGGTCTCTCTTGGTATGTTTAACATCTTTGCAATCTTCTTATAGCCATTGCCCTTCCTGTGAAGAGTAATCACCTCTTCTCTTGTCTTCCTGGACCATTCTCTTGACTTCACCATGTTTGTAACCACACCAGTAAATGTCTAGAAGGAGCTGAGTATCACAGTCATTTTAAAGCTGCCTAATTGGTGCTTATTATGCTTTATTGCTGCTTCGTGACATCCACAGGTGTTTTCAATACCTGATTGAAAACACTTGAATGAACCTCTGTTCTTCAGAGTGGTAGTCTTTAAGGGGTTGAATAATTGTGTCAATGAAGAATTCGCAAAATAAACATTTACTACTGTATTACAAAACCAATTGATGTCATTTTAGTTGCATATGGTTCTTTATAAAGTCCTTGTAGGATTTCATTCTGAATACAATTACAAATGTACACTAAATTCCCTAAAACCCTTTACAGCATTGGGGGTTGAATAATTTTGAGCACAACTGTACATACCCTCAAATTAAAGCTGACAATCTGCAGTTAAAGCACATTGTGTTTGTTTCATTCCAACTCCATTGTGGTGGTGTATAGAACCAAAGATGTTAGAATTGTGTTGATGTCCCAATATTTCTGGACCTGACTGTAAATAAAGTAGAATAATAAAGAAATATTTTTTATACGGTACTTTATACAGCACATATCCTATCAAATAACTTAAATTTAGTTGAAATAAAATATTGTAATCAAGTTTCCCATGAATATCCTTACTGATAATGCACAAAATATGATGTGATATAAACTGATACATAAAGCTGTTTTATTATGCTGAAATCAGTAAGGATCTGGGCCTGCTCCAGGCATCGTATCTGATCTACATTGTAAAGCACATTCTAATTCTGCCCTCAACCATCTGGCCATGTTTAAGCTTTGTTGCCTGTGTGCCCACATAAATGGTAAGCTTTCTGAGTGATTGACACATTGATACAAAGGTTGACCTTTACACTGAGGCCATAGTCCAGTGGCATAATCCAAAACTCAGCCTTCTTAATAGTTAGCAAAATCGTCAGCTAAACCCTGGCTCAGTCTTCGGTTTCATTCTGATTTCACTGTGACTAGTGATGATCAGAAATCATCGTCTCTGTAGGAAAAATGTCATTAAAAATAAACCTAAAAGGAGACAGAGAAAATTTTATATCCTGGCAATGCTGTTTCACCCGGAATACATTTTAAAGGGGAAACCCACAGGGTTATTCAAAGAGAGCCGATCTGACCGCGAAAGGTAACCGAACAGCGAAATTCAGCGTACGGTTACCTTTCCTGGCCATTCGGCTATTCAGAGAGCAGGCGGTTCGCCAAATCTTGGCGAATTGCCTGCACATACGGTGCCTGTTCGAGGGCAGTAATACCTCAGCCGCTGCGATGCTTTACTCAATCGCTCTACAGCAGCTGCAGTTTCTGCAGAGCAATTGGTTGAGCGATCCTGTTCCAGCAATGAGGCTGGGCTGGGTGGCGTTACCCCTCTCACTGATCCCTGCACGCAGCGATGTGAGAGGGAGGAGAAGAAAGTAGAAAAACGGAGAGGAGACTCAAGAAAATAAAATATAAAACGATGAGAAGGAGTTTATTTTCAGCTCTGTTCACAAATTCATCAGAAACCAAATTTAGCAAATACAGGTGAAACTCGAAAAATTTGAATATCGTGCAAAAGTTCATTTATTTCAGTAATGCAACTTAAAAGGTGAAACTAATATATGAGATAGTTCAAGCCGTGATTTGTGATAATTCTGATGATTATGTTACAGCTCATGAAAACCTTAAATCCACAATCTCAGAAAATTAGAATATTACATGCAATCAATAAAACAAGGATGGGACAATATGGGACCTCGGAAAAATATAAGCTGCATATGTACTCAGTACTTGGTTTGGACCCCTTTTGCAGCAATTACTGCCTCAATGCGGCGTGTCATGGAAGCTATCAGCCTGTGGCACTGCTGAGGTGTTATGGAAGACCAGGATGCTTCAATAGCGGCCTTCAGCTCTTCTGCATTGTTCGGTCTCATGTCTCTCATCTTTCTCTTGGCGATGCTCCATAGATTCTCTATGAGGTTCAGGTCAGGCGAGTTTGCTGGCCAATCATGCACAGTAATCCCACGGTCATTGAACCAGGTTTTGGTGCTTTTGGCAGTGTGGGCAGGTGCCAAGTCCTGCTGGAAAATGAAGTCAGCATCCCCATAAAGCTTGTCTGCGGAAGGAAGCATGAAGTGCTCCAAAATCTCCTGATAGACGGTTGCGTTGACCCTGGACTTAATGAAGCACAGTGGACCAACACCAGCAGATGACATGGCTCCCTAAATAAACACAGAGTGTGGAAACTTCACACTGGACTTCAAGCATCTCGCAGTGTGTGCCTCTCCATTCTTCCTCCATACTCTGGGTCCTTGGTTTCCAAATGAGATGCAAAGGTTGCTCTCATCAGAAAAGAGGACTTTGGACCACTGAGCAACAGACCAGGTCTGTTTCTCTTTAGCCCAGGTAAGACGCTTCTGACGTTGTTTGTTGTTCAGGAGCGGCTTGACAAGTGGAATACGACATTTGAAGCCCATGTCCAGGATCCGTCTGTGTGTGGTGGCTCTTGATGCACTGACTCCAGCCTCAGTCCACTCCTTGTGAAAGTCCCCAACACTTTTGAATGGCCTTTTCCTGACAATTCTCTCCAGGCTGCGGTCATCCCTGCTGCTTGTGCACCTTTTTCTTCCACACTTTTTCCTTCCACATAACTTTCTATTAATGTGCTTTGATACAGCACTTTGGGAACATCCAACTTCTTTTGCAATTACCTTTTGAAGCTTTCCCTCCTTATGGAGGGTGTCAATGATGGTTTTCTGCACAACTGTCAGGTCAGCAGTCTTTCCCTTGATTGTGATTCCTACTGAACCAGACTGAGAGATCATTTAAAGGCTCAGGAACCTTTGGGACACTTTGAGCCTAGAATATTGCACCCTTTCACAATATTCTAATTTTCTGAGATTGTGGATTTGCAGGGTAATTCAAAGAGATCCGAATTGCTTGAGAAAGGTAACCGTATGCTGAAAATCAGCGTTCGGTTACCTTTCTTGGCCATTCGGCTATCCAGAGAGCAGGCAATTCGCCAAATCCTGGCGAATTGCCTGAACATACGGTGCCTGTTCGGTGCCTGTTCGAGGGCAGTGAAAACCCCATGAAAACAACGCACTGCTTCGGCTATTCAGAGAACACAAACCAGCAGTGAAAGTTCCCCTAATGCCCTGCCATTCAGTGGTTTATTTCGTCAAGTTTATTCAGGAGAATCCCATAGGCTTCAATGTTAAAAATATTCCGGTTTTAATTCAATATCTAATAAACCGTTCATTATAAAATTCTGCAGTAAAGAGTCTCTTTATTTATAGATTTTTTAGGATATTTTAAGCATTTTTCTGATTTTTTTTTTTTTAAAAAAAGTCAGATTTTTTTTATTTCTAGGTTTACTTATTTTTTCTGTAACAGCCCTCTTTATTATCATTCCCTGGACCTCATATGCAAATTTCAGACATTTTCGCTCAGTAGTTTCTTTGCAAACAGTGTTTCACTTTTCAAACATTCATGCAAACTGTTTTCCTAATTTATTCACTTCACTCTGTCTGCGGTCTCGGCTTTCTCGGCTTTTTCCGGCGGCTTCGCTGCGTGTGATCGGCTCCTGCTCGGCTTTTTCTGTGGTTTTCGGCAGGTTAATCCAGATGTTTTTGAGGGTTTTCGGCGTGCATTCGCTGGGTTTTGCGGTTCGTTTTTGAGGGTTTGCGGCAGCTTTTCCCTGCAATTCGGGGACCCTGTGGTGTTTGCTGAATACACCGCAGGGTCACCAAAATGGGATCGGCAAAAGGAACCGAATTGAAGAGAACGAAAAGTCACCGAACATGCGGTGACTTTTCGAATCTCTTTGAATAACCCTGTTGGTGTTTTCATGAGCTGTAAGCCATAATCATCACAATTATGACAAATCACGGCTTGAACTATCTCATATATTCATTTCACCTCTTAAGTTGCATTACTGAAATAAATGAACTTTTGCACGATTGTAGCGCTCACTCCCCGAGGAGCCGCTGAATTTAACCTCGGGTTAGTCTCTCTGCACTAGGGAATAAATCTACACAAGCGCTGTTGTGGATTTTATAAATTATATACTTTACTGGTCTCAATAAAGGGGCATATATAATGTAAGCACGGTATATGGAAAACAGGATTTCTTAATGCGGGAAACGCGCAGCGGTAAAAATCCCGTGCAGGTTATGTCCCAAAAAGTGTGTGTGTGTGAGCTCAGGTACCTGGGTACTATATTTCAACTGGCCAGTGAATGGATTTAATAAATCTTCGACTAGTCACGTTGGGGCCCTGTAGATTTTAGCAGTGCTGCAGCGTTGAACTTTAACTGTGGCCTAGGAGGCCTCTCACCCATCCGCCAGACAATCTGTTCCGCTGCCCGATCAAGGACGTCTCTCCGCTGAATTATGCTGGGACTCTGTGCCACCGGATCCGCTTCTCTTGCTTGTCCGTCTTTACAACAAGAGTTACAGCTTCACGGGATATGGTCAATGTCCCATTTATAATCTTTTTCTCCAAGTTTTCTTCTTGTGATGTCCCTCACACAGAAAGTACAGTTGTGTTCAAAATTATTCAACCCGCACTGAAAGTGAGTGTTTTGGCCAGTTTGACATTGATTTTGAATATTCAGTCATCTTGCTTACAATTAAATCAAAGAGGCACGTGTAGGTCAGACAAATATAACATTTATAATGAAATAAGCACAAATGTCTTTTCTGTGCTCACATCATTATCAGTTTTATTCAACCCCCAAGTGACATTCAATCTTAGTACTTAGTACAACATCCTTTTACAGTTATAAAAGCTTTTAAACGTGAAGCATAGCTTGACACAAGTGTCTTGCAGCGATCTACGGGTATCTTCGCCCATTCGTCATGGGCTAAAGCCTCCAGTTCAGTCACATTCTTAGGCTTGCGCACTGCAACTGCTTTCTTTAAGTCCCACCAGAGGTTCTCAATCGGATTTAAGTCAGGTGACTGCGATGGCCACTCCAAAATGTTCCAGCCTTTAATCTGCAACCATGCTCTAGTGGACTTGAAGGTATGCTTGGGATCATTGTCCTGTTGAAAGGTCCAACGTCTCCCAAGCCTCAGGTTTGTGACGGACTGCATCACATTGTCATCCAATATCTCCTGGTACTGAAGAGAATTCATGGTACCTTGCACACGCTGTAGCTTCCCTGTACCTGCAGAAGCAAAACAGCCCCAAAGCATGATTGACCCCCGGCCATGCTTCACAGTAGGCAAGGTGTTCTTTTCTTCATAGGCCTTGTTCTTCCTCCTCCAAACATAGCATTGATCCATGGGCCCAAACAGTTCTAATTTTGTTTCATCAGTCCACAGAACACTATCCCAAAACTTCTGTGGTTTGTCCACATGACTTTTGGCATACTGCAGTCGACTCTTCTTATTCTTTGGAGACAGCAAGGGGGTGCGCCTGGGAGTTCTGGCATGGAGGCCTTCATTACGCAGTGTGCGCCATATTGTCTGAGCTGAAACTTCAGTACCCACATCTGACAAATCTTTTCTCAGTTCCTCAGCAGTCACACAGGGACTTTTCTCCACTCTATGCTTCAGGTAGCACACAGCAGTTGAAGTCAGCATCTTCTTTCTGCCATGACCAGGTAGCGTTTCAACAGTGCCTTTTGCCTTGAATTTGCGAATGATGCTTCCTATGGTCTCTCTTGGTATGTTTAACATCTTTGCAATCTTCTTATAGCCATTGCCCTTCCTGTGAAGAGTAATCACCTCTTCTCTTGTCTTCCTGGACCATTCTCTTGACTTCACCATGTTTGTAACCGCACCAGTAAATGTCTAGAAGGAGCTGAGTATCACAGTCATTTTAAAGCTGCCTAATTGGTGCTTATTATGCTTTATTGCTGCTCCGTGACATCCACAGGTGTTTTCAATACCTGATTGAAAACACTTGAATGAACCTCTGTTCTTCAGAGTGGTAGTCTTTAAGGGGTTGAATAATTGTGTCAATGAAGAATTCGCAAAAGAAACATTTACTACTGTATTACAAAACCAATTGATGTCATTTTAGTTGCATATGGTTCTTTAAAAAGTCCTTGTAGGATTTCATTCTGAATACAATTACAAATGTACACTAAATTCCCTAAAACCCTTTACAGCATTGGGGGTTGAATAATTTTGAACACAACTGTACATCATAGTTCGACCTATGTATAGTAACACATATAAATGGATAAGGTGGTAGCACTCACATGTGATAGAACCCTCCTGGTTCTAGGTATATTCACTGTAGGGATATTGTTGGCTTCCCAATAACCTTTTCAAAGGAGAATCACTGGATCCCAATCAGGTTTCCAAGGATGGAGATGGAATAAATTCGCTTCAGCAAACGCAATTGGAATTAGATGAAGTTCCGTGTTAGTAGCTGATAGTGTGGAGATTCTCAAAAAATAAAGAGAAGCTCCATAACAAGATTAAAATATTTAATAAAATAAAATAAAAACAAATAGACCAGAACGTGTTTCACCAATACATTAAAGTATCACAAGGCTTCCTCAGCTGGCTCCACTAGCTTAAAAGTTCTCTCGGCACCCAAATGTCCATGGTCATCGTGTAACGACCGCAGCACATGCTCTCTGTGTTTGGTGGGAAGGAACAATTGTTGGGTCTCTTGAGCATTGTTTGAGGGGCCCCTTCGGTAGACCACCCCATCCAACATCTTCAACCGTTCCCACTCATTGTAGACTAATCGGGCTCCTTCTGGGGAATTTGTCAGTAGAATTTCCCGTTGGTTCGCAGTTAGGGCCTTCACGGTTAGTGCAATCAAAGGGTCTCTAGCCTGATCGGCTCTCAGGTCCTGTTTCGAGAAAGTAGGCATACTTTCATCCCTCAGCTGTGTAGGATTACAATAGAACTCTGGAACAGCCGCAGCCATAACTCCTATGGCTTCTGCTTCAATCCCTCCCTTGACCCGGCGCTCCGCTCCTTGACATAAAGCTTGCACCCCATCCGGAGTTAACTGAGTCCATTCTGTAGTGTAGGGTCTTCTTGACAAAGCATCGGCATCTCGATTATTCACTCCAGGGCGATACTTCAGGCTGAACCGAAACCCTGACAGAGCGGCCAACCACCGATGTCCCGTTGCATCCAGCTTCGCCGTAGTAAGGACGTAGGTAAGAGGATTGTTATCAGTCTTTATTACAAATTCGGCTCCGTACAGATAATCTTTCAGCTTGTCCACTACCGCCTATTTCAAGGCTAAGAACTCCAACTTGTGGGTAGGATAGTTCTTCTCTGAAGGCGTAAGACTTCGGCTCACATATGCTACAGGCCTCAGCAATCCACCATATTCCTGGTATAGAACTCCCCCTAGACCTTCTCTGCTGGCATCCACATGCAATTCGTACGGTTTATGAGGATCCGCGTAAGCCAAGACAGGAGCTCGAGTTAGACTCTCTTTCAGCTTCAGGAAAGCACCTTCACATTGAGTAGTCCATTCTTCTTGGATGGATTCTCGAGCCTTTCTTGGCCGTGGAGCCGATGAATTTCGATCAGAGGCCTTGTGGCCTCCTTCTGCGTCTTCCTTCTGTAGGAGCTTGTTCAGTGGTTGAGCTATCTTGGCAAACGCTCCTACGAATCTTCGGTAATAGGAGCAGAACCCCAAGAAAGATCTAAGTTCGGTATTATTTCGGGGTCTAGGCCAGGAAGCTATGGCTTCCAACTCCCGAGGGTCCGTCGAAACGCCTTCTGCTGAAACAACATGTCCCAGGTACGTAACAGAAGGTAAACAGAATTGACACTTCTCTAGAGACAGTTTCAACCCCTCTTCATGGAGCCACTTCAAGACCTTCTCCAACCGTTGCTCATGTTCTTCCAAAGTCTTCCCGAACACAATAATGTCATCCAGATACACTAACACTTCGATCAGGTTCATGTCCCCGACTGTCTTCTCCATTAACCGTTGGAACGTGGCTGGAGCCCCCGTAAGGCCTTGAGGCATTCTGTTGAGCTCAAAGAACCCTAGTGGGCAGATGAACGCAGTCTTTTCTTTGTCTTCAGGATGCATTGGTAGCTGGTGATACCCACTTCGCAAGTCTAGTACACTAAACAATTTTGCTCCAGACAAACACTGTAAGGCATCTTCTATCCGAGGAGTGGCATATTGATCCGGAATGGTTCTCTGACTTAGCATGCGATAGTCTATACATAGACGGATAGAACCATTCTTCTTCCGAACCATCACTATTGGAGATGCATAAGGGCTCCTGGACTCTTGAATCACCTTAGTTCTTTGCAGTTCATTCAGCTGTTCTCGTAGATCATCCAAGTCTCCCAGCGGAACTCGTCTTGACCTTTCTCGAAACGGCTTATCTTCCTGTAGTCGAATGCGATGCTCAGTACTCTTAGCTAGGCCCACGTCGAACTCGTCTTTTGAGAACAAGTCCTTCCACTTTAGGATCTGGGACTGAAGACGTTTCTTCCATTCAGGTGAGATGGGAGCGTCCTTAGGATAGAACCTTTCAGCTGGAATCTCTTTATTCACTCCCCCTCCTAAATCGGTAGGAGAGAGAGGCGTAGCGGACGCTACTTGCCCGATAGGCATTTGTGCTTTCAGGATCACTGGAGAATCAGACACATTACATACACTAACTGAGACTCTTCCTCGTGTTCGTTTCAAAGCTCTTGTGGAGATTATTTCAGGGATTACTTCTACTCTGGCTTCACTCCCATGATTGAAATCAGTTTCCAGTACCACATGGGGACCTGGTTGCGATCCGTTCAACTTGACTGAAGCCCGGAAACTCGCCACTTCTCCCGATTGCAGAACTTTCTCTGTTCCTCCCAATCTCCACAGGCGCCCCACTTCGGCAGGTGCCTTCTACTCTTCGACCATTCGCTGATAGACTGGACGTAACATCGGGTGTACTCCCCTGGTAGAACCTTCTTCCATTACTATAGGAGTCAGGAGACGTCGCACCAGATCAGTATTCGTCCCCACTATCATCGAACTTCTGTTGGCCCCTGAAGGCCGAGGACACACAATGGCCAATGCATCACAACCCCCAGACTGTCTGATGACTTCAGATCCGATCTCTAACTTCACCTGTAGATATCCGTCATAGGGAAGTTTCTCAGTTCCGATACCCCAGATCTCAAGGTCCTTTAATTTCTGTAGAGGTATGTGCTTCAAGTGCTTCTCATAGAAGTCTCGGTAGATCAATGTCACTTGAGCCCCTGAGTCCAACAGAGCTTTGGTGTAGACTCCCTCTACTTGGATTGGAACGATGGGAGAAGGACATATCATCTGGTCTGGAAACTTTGTTGTAGCAGCAGGAAATTTAGACCCCGTTTGCTGTACCCTGGCCTTCTTCTTGGCCCGTGTAGGTTTTGGATGTGCATTGTTTCCCCATGACGTAAGACCGGATGCTAAGGGAGTAACTCTTTCAGTCCTGGTTGGCTCATCAGTCGGCAAAACTCTGGGCCTTCTCGGCCTTTCAGTTCTGGCTTGATTTTTCGAGCGGTTTTCAACCATTGGGCACCTAGTTTGCTCCTTCACTTGGCCCCTTTGGCGTTTCCCGCCGGTGAGGTAGATAGCAGCTCTTCCAAGGCTTTTAGGAACTCTTCTACCCTATTTCCTTCAGACTTTTGGCTTTTGCATTGTGCTCGGAAATGACCCATTTCCCCACAACTAAAACATCTCTTCTTTGAGAATGGAGACGCACTTGCTTGTGGTGATTCGGTTGAAGGACCCTGGCCAGACGCCACAGCAACTCCAGTTGTCCGCATATCAGTAAGGAACTTCTGCATATCAGTCTGTGTCTCTGCCACCTTCAGAAGTACTCAGCACAGATCAGTGTGTGCTTGTTTCAGCTCAGCTTGAGCTTCTTGTACCTTCTTAACGGTTTTGTGTAACTCACTATATGCAGGAAAGGTTGGTTCTTTGGCAGTACTCTCTGTGGATATAGGAACTAGCAGATGCTCTTGTCCATCAACTTCAGATCCATAGGTGTCCGACGAATCATCTTCCGTTTGAAAATATTCGTTATACCTTACTGGTTGTGCGTAAGCTTTTTCTCCTCTCCTTAAGGACTTTTCCTCTAGCAGAGCCTCTTCCTCTCTAACAGCTCGAATCAGTTCCAGGTATTTCAACTCTCGGTTACCTTCTCTGGTTCTCAGCTGTAGCATCACCGGATCTAGAGGTTGAGAACCCCTCAATATCTGCTGCATTCGGATTTTATCTATCGTGGCTGGTTCGGCCCCTTTCTTAAGAAGTATCTGGTGCAGAATCTTATCTAGGCGCCTCATGTATTCAGTCATTTTCTCACCTTTTCGCTGGTAGGTATGTTCATACTGGTACATGAGCTCAGCGGCCTTTTCTGTTCGCCCAAAGACTTCCTGTAATACGTTTAGGTAATCTAAAGCAGTGCAGTCTTGTTTACTCAATTTTAGGTTTCTGACAGCCTCTGACGCAGGTCCCTTTAAGCTCTCAGTAATCCTTTGCTTCTTCTGCGCTTCAGGGACGTCCCACTCATCCAGAGCCTGCATCGCCTGTTCTACCCATTCTTCGAAGGTTTATTCTCCCGCCGGAGTTGGTACGTTTCCTGTAAAATTTCTCAACCGTCGATAACCAAAGTTAGTGTGTGGAGGGCTTGTTCTTTGACATTTAGCCAGAAAATCTCCAATAGCCACTATAAATTCAGGCCCGATCATGGCCAGCGGACTGGGTGCGGGAACACTCGCGGGGTCGTCACGTGGCACACTTGGCTGAATCAGTTGAACTTCCACCTCATCGGTCAGCTTCACACTCGCGCCCTGAAAACACACTGGAACACCCTTTCTCCACTCGAAAAGAACATACGTGTGAGAGGTATCTGGGTTCGCTTTAATGTCTAGAATTAACCCCCGATGATCTGGTGTCAGCACGGCCCGGCGAATCTGATCTTCGGTCCAAGTGTCTGCAGGAATATCCATGACTATGCATAACTCTATCTGACTACTTTGCTCCTCACATCATTTGGCAGCAGTGTCTGGATCCATATTTAACCCTTTAAATGCGGTTTTTCTAGAGACTGTATCCCGGAAACGAGCCCCCACGTGTAGCGCTCACTCCCGGAGGAGCCGCTGAATTTAACCTCGGGTTAGTCTCTCCACACTAGGGAATAAATCTACACCAGCACTGTTGTGGAGTTTATAAATTATATACTTTACTGGTCTCAATAAAGCGGCATATATAATGTAAGCACGGTATATGGAAAACAGGATTTCGTAATGCGAGAAACGCGCAGCAGTAAAAGAAAAGTTTAACCCCTTCGTTTCTGGAGTGTAAGTCCTGTGCAGGTTATGTCCCAAAAAGTGTGTGTGTGTGAGCTCAGGTACCTGGGTACTATATTTCAACTGGCCAGTGAATGGATTTAATAAATCTTTGACTAGTCACGTTGGGGCCCTGTAGATTTTAACAGTGCTGCAGCATTGAACTTTAACTGTGGCCTCTCACCCATCTGCCAGACAATCTGTTCCGCTGCCCGATCAAGGACGTCTCTCCGCTGAATTATGCTGGGACTCTGTGCCACCGGATCCGCTTCTCTTTCTTGTCCGTCTTTACAACAAGATTTACAGTTTACCGTCTGCACTCCCAGTGGATCATCGCGGTCTCCTAACTCGAGGTCCAATCTGCAACTCTGTGTCTGTGTAAAACTTCTCAGCGGTGGATTACTGGGTCTCTGGCAAGTCACTGTATCGATCCCCAGCATCGGCAAGGCAGCGCCTGCTCTCCGGCCTGGTTACAATCGCTCACAGTCTCACGTGCGTCTCACTCTGTTCACTCCTCGGCTCACACTGGCCCTCCTTCCACGAGGCTGCGGATGTCCTCTCCTCCTTCCCCACCCACTTCCTGTCTCTGCCCCAAAGCATGCAAGAAAACGTAGTCCCAATGTGTCCAGTATAGTTTACATTGCGCTTGTCTCCCTCTGGTGGCCAAAAATGAGCAATACAGCAACAGAGGTTTAAACAGCGCTACACGATATTCACATTTTTCGAGTTTCACCTGTATAACAGAAAAAGGTGCAAATTCACTTTACCCATATTTTTTTGTTGACAAATGTAAAATAGACAGACTTTATATTGTATCCTAATATCCTTTCACTGTAAATATACTCAAGTATTGTTTGCCAATATTTGATATCATCTACAGATCAGAGAATATTATAAATAATATAACTGAAATTATATTTAGCTGGCTTTTTGTGTGCAATACTTGTGGTTTATTCTTATATACTATTTTTGTGCGTGTTTGCAATTGCAAATTTTTTGTCCCAGTCCAGTCCCGGAGGAGGTTGAATGAATATGGGGACTAACCAGGCTGTATGCTGAAGGATGGTGGGAATGCAAGTTGAGGTTGTAGGAGCCAGATATGGATAATCAGAAACAGGTAGCAGAGCAGCAACACAAAGTAGTGGTCTCTTTGAGAGCATGAGCTGTAATGAACCAGCACAGGATAGTCTGGGGCATAGCCCTTTATTTTAGTGTGATGTGACGTGTGCTTGGTGTCTAACTATTTCACTATTGGATGCTGTTTTCAGAATGCAGGTTGCAGGACATGAGCAGTACCGGAAGTGTACCACCAGGGTGGGTTTCAGGATGGCTGCTGCCATGGGGCATGACAGATGAGTGCAACGGATTCATTTGTAGGTTTTCCAGTTCTTTGCACTCTTTCATTGGTTAAGACTTCAGCACCTCAATCTCAGCACTGGGTGTTATTTGTTTAACTCTTGCATGATTGCCCTTGTAATCAATGTAATCCTGCAGATTATTATGATGGCAGCATCCAGCTCTGGACCAACGTAAAATATGGTTAGTGACTTCTCATACGTTTAACATAACAGTGCTCCGCCCGTATGTTAGTGCATGCACAAATGCAACATTTACTATTAAACTATAAATAACAATTTTATGCTGTTTATCCTGAACCAAAAAAAGACATCAGAAAATTGTAGATGGGTACATAAAAAGGGGGATAAGCAGGACCTGTTCAGCCAACCAGGAACAATTTAGTGGGTGCCAATGTTAAGATTAATTCAAAATTCACAATAATGCCATATCATTTTGAATATATTTGTGGAATTTCTTGGCACATAAAAATAAAATAGGCTAAAACAGATCCCTTATACTTTTCCTTTTGACAGATAATCAATATGGCATGATGGATAACATCACTTATTATACATTTTCTTTTTTTGTGATTGGATGATAAAACTCCATTAGTAAGAACATGTGCAATCTGTGCAATGTTAAAAACAAGTTATACATAGTATACTCTGTTCCATTGTAAAACAATGAATATTTGATAACTTCTTTTCATACACTGAAATATGATACTTTGGATAAAGTCTAAAATAAAGAACCAAATATTAGGGATGTGCATGGCTGAAAAATTTGTTTAGTTTAGTCTTGTTTCTTTATTAAATAATTTAGTTTTTTGGAATTTTGTATCGATTCGAATTTCATATCAATTCAATAGTTGATATCAATTAGAATTTTGGATCACTAAAGTAACACCAATTAATGAAATTTTGCTGTTAAGGCTGGGGTCAGACTAGCGCATTTTTAACATGCGTTTAGGCGCACTTAATCACGGCCGCAGTAGCAGCAAATGACGCGCAATGACGGCCAATATACGGAGTATGGCCGCACGAAAGTCCGGCCGCGCAACGCAAGTGGAAAATGAACGCATTTTTTCGAGAACGCAGAACCGCTAGTACTGGCGTACAGAGTGCTCTGCGTCCGCTAGCGGCATGTGTGCGTGATTAGGAGACGTCAGACGCTCATGTCTGGCCAACATAACGTTCAGACGCAAAAAGTGTTTTATTGACGATCCGTAAAAATTCATGCACGAAAATGCACATCGTATGACCATTTTCGCGCATTCCGTGAAAAAAATACGGCAATGCATTCGGACGTACTTTTAGACGGTCGCTGTGAATAATGCATTCGTTTGTCCCTAGCCTAAAAGAAAAGCGAGGGTTAAATTTTAAGCTGTGTCACAGTTTTAGTATGAGTCTAAACAGTGAAACAAAATTAATTTGTTTCATAAAGTCCTTTTCTGACTATTACTGGTATTGTAAGTTAAGATCAATTCGATAGTTGATATCAATTATTCAAATTTTTCTTTTATGATGATGACACAGTGTAAAACAAAATACATTTGTTACATACCGTTTCAAATTTGCATTGATTCGTTATTCGGAAGTACTTCCGAAATACGAATTTTCGAATTTTGTTCCAAATTCCGACTTTTTCCGAAACGAATGCACAACTCTACCAAATATATGTTGAGGAATTGAGATATACATCTTAATAAGGGCAGTTAGCTTTAGGTAGCCCCTCTGGAATTCAGAATATGTAACCCTTCTAATTATCCTGCTTGTAAAACAAACTGGGTCTCTGGTGCCTGCTAAGAAATAGAAGAAAATGTATGGAAAATCATCTACAATTTTGCTCATTTGGTTTTCATGTGCATAAACAGAGAAGGTCTGTCATGATTTGGTTGGTGGATTGGAGCCCATTATGTGGTACCTTGCAGGTATGAGGAAAGGGAGATTTTCACCGTTTCGTGCAATTTTGGGGCCAGTTCGGCTCTCTCTGAATAACCCTGATACTACAAAAGAAGTGGAGCAAGCACTCAGACACATCAGCCTCAGCAATGTTTCAGCTAAACATGTGATGTGTCACCATTAATAACACTGTCTGAAATGGATATTGACTGCCCAGACCAGATCTTTTATACCATGCAAAATATCTTATAGCATTTTTTTTTTTGGGGAAGCAATGATGAGATCAATTGATTGCAAGCCTTTAATTTATTCGCTTTAATGTTGTATTCTACATCGTAGTGTCGTGTTGGAAATTGCTATTATAATAAGCCAATTTAGCAATAGTGTATAAAAAAAACATAAAAAGTGGCATTTTGACAACGCACTCTATCTCCCACCCCCATATTTTATGCTGTGTTATTATATTAGAAAAGTAAAATGTTAAACAAAGAATGTAATGCGATCTTGGGAAACCATACAAGAAATGGATATCAACTCCAGCCGAGTGCACACACAACTCATTACGAGCAATGAGATTAAGTGATCAAAGTGGATTAAGTGATTTATTTGTCACCGAATGCTAATTTCCTTACTGGCACCATGTCTTGCCGAGAGTTTACTGTAAAATAGAATAATGTGTTATTTCAGCGATAGATTTTTGAGCCCTAATTTCTATTTTACAAATGATGATTCTAATTCTTAATTGCGCGATTGTGGAAAAACGCTACTTTGTCTGCAAAATCATGTTTTTAAGTCATATAGGCTGTACACCTATTACCATCACCAGGTGATAGAAAGACAGAGCTGGTTTTGAAGCAGGGGGTTACCTTTTGGCCAGTCATGAGGTAGGATATGAAGAGTACATGCGTCACAAGACAGAGGAAAAGCTGCAGATACAGTATGTAATTTTAGGTCCAGGTGCAGAGTGGACAGCAGATGAGTGACAATGTCATATGCTCAAGCCCACACACTGCCCTCAGCTGGCATCTTGGGCTGTCCAGGGATGTTAATCAAGAAGGTTTAGTTGATGTCATGTCCTTGCAGCTTCCACAAAAGTGTAATCAAATCTTCTGGTGTGGATACTTAACATAGATACATGACCAGTAGTTTGTGAACAGAAGGGAAAGCAATCCCCAGCACCTGTTGGGAAGGGGAGGTATAACTGCTGGCTTTGGCGTGTTAATCAGTAAAGGGCGGAAGGCTATTGTTGGAGGTCTGTGATATGCAAATTAGTTACCAGTTTAACCACTTGGCTGCAGATGACATGTGTGGGGGACATTCTGGGGATTCCCCGCAAGATGTGGAGGGCATCCCCACACGTCACGAGGTCTCCGCAGCCAAGAGGAGACCCTGACCACTCCGGGTGGAGTTCAGCAGCGGTCTGCCGGCGTGCAAGGACGTAATTTTCAGGCACCCTCCAACAGTGCCAGGAGTGTGCCTTAAGGGGGAGTCCTTTGGACCCCTCTATCTCCCCATTGATAGGGTTACGAAAATAAGAGGCATCGCTGGAAAGGTCACAGTCTGACCTTTCCAGCGAACACCTCTTAACCCCTTACCTGCTAGTACCTCGATCCAGCATGACCTTTGCAATGATACCAAACATGGCCAGGTTAGGAGTAAAATAAAAAAAATAAAAAATAGAAATAATATTTTTTTTTATAATGCAGCACTATTGTTCACTTTTAAATTATAATGTGAACAATGATACTGCACTAACTCACCTTCACATTTCCTACAATGCCAGAAAGTTTGAAGGCATTGGCAGAATGCATTATTACGCATTGGTTGATCGTAAAAAAAAAGAAAACAAGCGATTTTAACTAAAACTGAAAACCCAACATTTTTTGCTTGTATTATGGCGCATTGGGTTTTATGAATAAAATGACTATAGGGGTTATTCAAAGAGAGCCTAATTGGCTCCAAAATTGCACCGAATGGTGAATTTCCTCGTACGGTGCAATTTTGTAGCTATTCGGCTAGTCAAAAGCTGGCAATTCGCCAAATAGCCATCAAAACACGGTGCTGTACGACAACAGTGAGATCCCCATAGAGAAGCAATAATTAATCCATTCTGAGTACAGCAGTGAAATGTCTGTGAAATACTCTGATTTTCAGTGCTTTCATTCAGCAGGTTAAGGCTGGGGTCAGACGAGCGTGATTTCTACGGGCTGTACGTCCGTGCAGTACGGACATCGTCAGTACGGATGACGCAGTAGTGGTCACACAGTCCGTTTTTTCACTGAAGTTATTTTTGACGGATGTAGGAGGGAAAAATAAATTACAATGAAAAAACATTCTGTCCGTCAAAAATGCTGGACGTATAAATGCAGTCCGTCTGACCACGCTCCATCACTCACACACAAAGCTATGCAGACGTTGTGGACGTGGCGCACTCCGCACGTCCGTTCTAGCAGTATTACGTTCTTGCCTAACCTGCGTCCGTTTGCCGCGGCCGTTGTGCGTCCGCAGTTCAGTGCGGACGTACTTCATGTGTCAGGCTCCAATGGACTTTCTTTCATGCTATCACGGACGTACTTTTAGGCGCAATCACGGACGTGAACACTACGCTCGTCTGACCCCAGCCTTAATCAGGTGAATCCCATAGGATTCAATATTAAAAATATTCCCGTTTTTATTAAATATTTGTCAAACTGTTTATTTTAATTTGCAGCAGAAGTCTATTATGTTAGGATTTTTTTAGGCATTTTTCCGGCGAATTTTTTTGCTGAGTGGAGTAGAGGTAACATCACTGCTCTGCATGGAGAGAGCCTGTGGAGACATGGGTTTGATCCCAGCAGGAGCACCTCTACAGTAAGTGTCCGTGGGCAAGACACCTAACGGTACATACTCGCCACTCAGTACATACTTGAAAACGAGAGAAATCTCAATGTATCCTTCCTGGTAAAATCCTTTCTCAAAAAAAAATAAAAAATAGTTTAATTGTTTTTTTTTCTGTAAACAGACCTATTTATTATTATTCATAGGATCTTGTATGTAGTTTTTTGCGGCGGTTTTTCGCTGCACTTCAGGGATCCTGTGGTGTATGCTGACTTCAACACGGGGTCGTGGAATTTGATTCCTGCAGAGTGTGGGGAACGTAACAGCACTGAAATTCTGGTGCTCAATGAATAACCCTGTAAGTATAATGCTGCTGTCAGACGAGCGTAGTGTTCACGTCCGTGATTGCGCCTAAAAGTACGTCCGTGATAGCATGACAGGAAGCCCATCGGAGCCCGTTACACGAAGTACGGCCGCGGCCCACGGACGCAAGGCAGGCAAGAACGTACAACCGCTAGAACGGCCGCACAAAGTGCGCTGCGTCCGCAACGTCCGCATAGCTTTGTGTGTGAGTGATGGAACGTGGTCAGACGGACTGCATTTATACGTCCAGCATTTTTCACGGACAAAATGGTTTTGCTTTTTAATTTATTTTCCCTCCTACATCCGTCAAAATATATACGTCAGTGAAAAAAACGGACTGTCTGGCCACTACTGCGTCTTCCGTACTAACGTACGTCCGTGTGCACGGACGTACAGTCCGTAGAAATCACGCTCGTCTGACCCTCGCCTAAGGCTAGGGTCAGAGTGGGGCAGTCGAACGCGCGTGCAGGCGCACTAAATCACGGCGGCAGTAGCAGCACATAACGGCCAATGACGGCCAATATACGCAGTACGTGCGTACGAAAGTGCGCCGACACCACGCAACCAGCAAATGAACGCATTTTTATCAGAACGTGAAACCGCTGCTACTGACGTACAAAGTGCGCTGCGGCCGCATAGCAGCGTGTGTGCGTGATTAGGAGATGTCAGACGCTGCTAGTGTGCGGCCAACATAACGTTCAAACAGCCGGATTTCCCTAGACTTCTTTTCACCCCATCGTCATGAAATACGTCCAGAATTGCGCATCGTCTGACCACTTAAGCGTATTCCGTGAAAAAATGCGTGCGCACGCATCGACGTACATTTTGACGGTGGCTGCAGAAAATGCGCTCATCTGTCCCTAGCCTAAAACACTGATCTCGCTCGTGGCGTGGGAAATGAGAAATTGAGTAACGTCAGTGTTATTGCTCATTTTATACGTGACAAATGGACAATGCTATTGCTTTAGAACAACAAAAAAATTAAGAATATTTTTTTTTATTAAAAAGCATCTGTTTGTGGTCTTTTTTCTTTCACATTTTACATGGTCTTGTTTGTATCATTAGAAAGGCCAGATCTGACCTGCCTACGGACACCTAACAAGACTTTGTGGGGTGTAATGAATGGAAATACAGGGGTCCAAAGACCCACCACACTCCTTGCAGCAGTCCGGCGGCTTGTGTTTTCAATAGACCAATGCGTAATAATGCTTTTGCTCCATCACCTCCACATTTGATTCTGCCATGGGATATGAGAAGGTGAGTTAGAGCAGTGGCACTGTTTGTTTTACAAGTAAAAGCACATATTGCCACTGCCTTAGAACAGAGAGAAGAAAAAAAGTAAAGTTTCGCATTTAATATTTTTTTCTTTTTACACATTACATGGTCATATTTGGTATGGTTAGAAAGGATAGACCCTGACATTTCCAATAAAACCTCACTTAACTATGTGCGGTGTAAAAAGCAGAGACGCAGCGTTCTAAAGGAACTCTGACAATCCTCGTAGCAAAGAGGCGGTTTAGGTTTTCGATGAAGCAATGTGTAATAGGTGGGTCGCATCTATCTCCACCATAGGGATTTCCCTGGCTGTCTAGGGGGGGATTCCCTTTCTGACATCACACCCATGTGAGATGACGGCAATGGGTGGGGGGAGACCCTGAAGCCAGGGCTGATATAAGGTTTTAAAATTAAATTTTGCTATTGTAGCGCTCACCCCCGGAGGAGCCGCTGAATAAACCTCGGGATAGTCTCACCGCACTAGGAATTATTACACACCAGCACTGTTGTGGATTTTCTAGTTTTATACACTTTACTAAAAGATAAAGTGTCATAAAATATAAAAGCACGTTGAATGAATTTACAGGATGCGTCACGCAGGAAAAACACCAAACGGTTAACCCCCCTCAGTTCTGGAGTGTAAGTCCCGCAAAATAGCTCAAAATATATATATATATACAAAGTTTAGGGTACCCGGGTACTGTGTTCGACTGGCCAGTGAACGAAAAGAGCAATCTTCGACTAGTCACCGTTGGGGCCCTGCGAATTTAAACAATATTGCAAGCGTGCATTTCTGTTTTGGAACTGTGGGCCTGGAGGCCTCTCATCCATCTGTCAAATGAAACTGTCCAGCACTCGATGCCTCGACCAAAGGATCTTTCTCCGCTGTGTACTGGGACTCTGTGCCACCGAATCTGCTCCCGCTTGCCAAATCTCCACAACTGGAACAATCGATCCGCCGCCTGCACTCCCAATCGATCGGCGCAGCCTCCTAACGCGAGGTCCTGCCGGAACCAGCTTGTCCTCCAAATCTCTTAGCGCTGGGTAGGTAGGTCACAGCACGATTTCTGTCCCGCTCTCCAGCACCAGTAAGACAGCGTCTGCACTTCGGCCTGGTTGCGATCCCTGACAGCTCCAATGTGCGTCCCTCATCTTTCACTGCTCCGCTCACTCTCTGCCCGCCAAACACGAGTCTCCCCAGTATATCCTCCACTTTGTACCACCCACTTCCTGTCCTCACGCAAAGGGTGCTGGGAGATGGAGTCCGCTTTGTCCAGCATAGTCCACAATGTCGCCACTCTGTCTCCCTCTAGTGGCAGCAATAATTCAATGCACCAGTATACAGTTTTTAAAGCAGTGTTACACTATCAACACAGTGCAAGAAATGTATGTTCTGCTATGTATAAGCCCTGTAAACTCTGAGTTTAAATTGTTATAATTGTATCATAGTTAAACAATCTATTTTTAAAATATTTTATTTATATGATACTGAATAGGGATGAGCCGAACACCCCCGAGTTCGGTTCGAATTCGAACTCGAACTCAAACTCAATGCAAGTCAATGGGACTCAAAATTCGATTTTTGGAGTACCCTCCAAGAGGGCATATATGCTAGATATTTGCCATAAAAGGTGTATGGGGATCCGGGTAGTGCCCTGGGGTCAGGAAACAAGGACGGAAAGTAAAAAAAAACCAACGTTTTTAAAGGGACAGTGAGTTTTCCATGAAATAAGGGTTAAAAATAAAAACGAAAAATTCCTCCAAATATCATGCCTAGGAGGTCCCCATAACCTGCCCGTGAAGTGGCGGATTTCTAGGATGTATAGAAACATTTAAAAACAATGTCCGGGTAGTGCCCTGGAGACAGGAAACAAGGACAAAAAGTTAAAAAAAATATGTTTTTAACCCCTTCACTGCTGACGACGTGTGGGATTATATCTAATAAACCGTTGCTTATAATATTCTGCAGTAAAGAGTCTCTTTATTTCTAGATTTTTTTGTATTTTTTAAGCATTTTTTATACTTTTTTCAATTATTTTTTTTTTTCGAACTCGAACCGGACACGCCAAAAAGTTCGAAGTTCGCGAACTTTCGAACTGCCAATGTTCGAGTCGAACTCCCAACTGATCGAACCGAACAGCTCATCCCTACTGAACACAAATGGATTAAATGATGTTCAGCTTCTATGTAAAGTACATAACCTGTGGTTACATAGTTACATAGTTACATAGTTATATAGGCTGAAAAAAGACATGCGTCCATCGGGTTCAGCCTCTCCCACATAACCTACTGCTGTTGATCCAAAAGAAGGCAAAAAAAACACCAGTCTGAATGCTTGCCAATATGCAACATACTGGGAAAAAATTCCTTCTTGACCCAGAATGGCAGTCAGATTTCTCCTTGGATCAAGAAGCTTTTACCCACATATTAAATATTATAACCCTAATATTCTGTGTCTGCAGGAAGTCATCCAGTCGTTTTTTAAAAGTCTGTACAGACTCTGACCCAACCACCTCAACAGGCAGAGAATTCCACAGCTTATTGTTCTCACCGTAAAATAACCTTCCTATGCTTTAAGCTAAATTTTCTTTCTTCCAGTCTAAATGGATGACCCCTTGTCCTATGTATAGTCCTGTTAATGAATAGGTTATCAGACAATGGTTGATAATGGCCCCGTATATATTTATATAAGGTTATCAGATCCCCTCTAAGGCGCCTTTTCTCTAAACTAAACAGGTTTAAGCTTGTTAGTCTTTCCTCATAACTTAACCCTTCCATTCCCCTTATTAATTTAGTTGCCCGTCTCTGCACTTTTTCTAGCGATATAATATCTTTTTTTAAGACAGGTGCCCAAAATTGCACGGCATATTCAAGGTGCGGCCTGACCATTGATTTATACAGAGGCAAAATTATGTTTTCATCCCGTGAGTGAACTCCCCTTTTAATGCATGCCAGTACTTTGCTGGCCTTGGCGGCTGCTGTTTGACATTGCACATTGTTACTTAGTTTGAAGTCTATGATTATTCCCAAATCCTTCTCCTGCTTGGATTTCCCTAACTCCGTACCATTTAGGGTATAAATTGCTTGTGTGTTCTTCACTCCAAAGTGCATAACTTTACATTTATCTAGATTAAATTTCATCTGCCATTTAAGTGCCCAGTCCCCCAATCTATCTAAATCCCTCTGCAGCGAAGTAACATCCTGCTCACATTGTATTACTTTTCCTAGCTTTGTGTCATCTGCAAACACTGATACATGACTTTCAATGCCTATCTCAAGGTCATTTATAAATAAATTGAATAGTATTGGTCCTATAACAGACCCCTGAGGGACACCACTTACCACTGGTGTCCATCTTGAAAATGTACCATTTATGACCACTCTCTGTACCCTATCTTTTAGCCAGTTTTCTATCCAAGAACAAGTATTTTCATCTAGACCATTTTTTCTTAATTTAAATAGTAACCTTTTGTGTGGAACTGTGTCGAAAGCTTTGGCAAAATCCAAGTAAATCACATCCACTATGACCCCCTGATCTATACTTCTACTTACTTTCTCATAGAACGTAATTAGGTTAGTCTGACATGATCTGTGTTTCATGAAACCATGCTGATTTTTGCCAATTACATTATACCTCCCAATAAATTCCTGAATACTATCCCTTAGTAACCCCTCAAATACTTTCCCAGCCACAGATGTTAAGCTCACAGGTCTATAATTCCCAGGCACAAATTTTAAACCTTTCTTAAATATAGGGACCACGTCAGCTTTCTCCAATCCTCTGGTACTATTCCTGAAAGAAAAGAATCTTGAAAGATTAAGAACAGAGGTTTACATATTTCAACACATAGCTCTCTAGTACTCGCGGGTGAATTCCATCTGGCCCTGGGACTTTATTCACATTCACATTGTTTAATTTGTGTAAAACCTTGTCCTGAGTCAACCAGTCACTTTGTATTAGTAAGTTTTTATTAATGAATTTCACGTCTCCTGTTATAGGTTTCTCTTTGATAAATACTGAAGAAAAATAATCATTTAAAATTTCTGCTTTATCCTGATCTTCAGTTAACAATAACCCTGACTCAGATTTTAGTGAACCTACATTTTCACTCTTGGGTTTTTTAGAATTTATGTACCTAAAGAATCTTTTAGGGTTGGTCTTGCTCTCTTTGGCTATTTCTTTTTCATTTTCTAGGTTAGCCCATCTAATCGCATTTTTACATGCTTTATTGGCTGCCCTATATGCTTTATAGGATGCCTCAGATTTATCAAATTTAAAAGCTTTAAATGCCTTCTTTTTATTTTTCATTTCATTAGTTACCTTCCTACTAAGCCACATTGGTTTCAGTCTGTGTCTTTTATATTTATTAACCAGTGGAATATATTTTGACGTGTACTTTTCTAGTGTTAGTTTAAAGATATTCCACTTATCCTCCGTGTTTTTCCCGTGAAAGAGTTATTGCCAGTCAATGACATTGAGAGCTTCCTTTATTTTAATAAAGTTGGCCTTTTTAAAATTATATATTTTAGCATGTGGTGTATTTTCATATTACTATGATTTATCTGATTACTCGTTTGGAATGTTCAAGGATATTTTGATCATAGCAGCCCTGACTGCCTGTGCCACGCACTTGGCACAGACTTTAACTCTTGTTATTTATTGTTTCTCCTTTCCTCCTCCTGTTGTTAGCCCATATTTGACCTCTTTCCCTTTCTTTGCATTGGCAGATATGCAGTTTGCCTGGCATCCAGTCTCTTATTCTCTGCCAAAACTGAGTACAATTGGTGCATAGAGAAGTTTGGCGCCCTCAGGGCAGGAGGTTGGTCCTTCGATAGAGGAAACAGCCTTAGGCCCTTAGTCCAACTCATCCAGTAATAGTGGAGCATCGACCCTTAGCTGGTCTGCATTACCGACTCTATACTAGCCACTCAACTCGTAATTTTAGGGAGCTGCTAATAGATACCACTAGGGATGAGCCGAACGACCCCCGAGTTCGGTTCGGGCCCGAACCCGAATTTTTCCAAATGTTCGGGTCCGAACCCGAACCCGAACTCGAACCCCATACAAGTCAATGGGGCTGAAAATTCATTTTTTAGAGTGCCCTCCAAGAGGGCATATATGCTAGATATTTGCCATAAAAGGTGTATGGGGGTCCGGGTAGTGCCCTGGGGGACAGGAAACAAGGACAAAAAGTAAAAAAAAAACGTTTTTAAACGAACAGTGAATTTTCCATGAAATAAGGGTTAAAAATAAAAACTAAAAATTCCTTCAAATATCGTGCCTAGGAGGTCCCCATAACCTGCCCGTGAAGTGGCGGATTTCTAGGATGTATAGAAACATTTAAAAACAAAAAAATGACGTTTCAAATGAAGGTAAACAGTTTTCCTTTAATCTATCCATAAACAACTGCTTGGGGTGGCAGTCTGTATGAAAAGAGGAGACATTTTCGGACACGCAGAAAAAGTTTACTGATTTTTTGGCTGTGAAAAGCAGGAGAATGGAAAATTCTAGACCAAATAGCCGATTTGGAAAGTGAGATTTTGACCTAGAATTTTCTCTTCAGTCATTCTCCTCAGTTTCACCTTTCTCTGAATAACCCTGTCAGAATTTTTCTGGTTTGGCTATTTTGACCTTGAATTTTCACTTCTCCAGTTATTCTCCTGCTTTTCACCGCTCTCTGAATAACCCTGTGAATGTTTAATCCCGAAGTGAAAAATAACATTGCTTTAGATGTTAAAAGCAGGCAATGAGGAAATTTTGTATTTTTTCACACAGCAGTTAAATGCCGCATATTAGGACGTTCTAGGAGGGAAATTACTCACTCAGAACAGAAGCAGACACCACACCTTCATTCTACATAAAATGTATCAAATTGATTAGACCAGACAAAAACATCTGTTGTTATGTTTGAAAAAGAAGGTAATTTAAAGGTGAAAATCGTTGCACCTAGACATTAGTTTTTAATTCAATATCTAATAAACCGTTGCTTATAATATTCTGCAGTAAAGAGTCTCTTTATTTCTAGATTTTTTTGAAATTTTTAAGCATTTTTTATACTTTTTTCAAAATTTCTTTTTTTTCCCGAACCCGAACCGAACACGGCAAAATGTTCGGAGTTCGCGATCTACCGAACCGTCCAAACCCGAACCGCTTATCCCTAGATACTGCCAACGACGGCTTTTGTCATCTCCTGGGGTCCAGGAATTCATGGAGCCTTCTGCACTGTGCAAGCTTGCATAAGTAACGTCACATAGGGTCAATGAAAGAACACTGTAAACTATTTGTTCTCGATTTTCTTCTGCAAGTGGCAAGAAAGGGTAGTAGATCGTGCTTTGTTCAATTTGGGACCAGGTGTAAATATAGATTTGTTCCTAAGATTTATTTTTTAAGTGATTTTGCAAAATCACTTAACACACCAGGATCTTAAAAAAAATACTGTGTCAAAATGAGAATAATGACCTTGGAATCGCTCATTGTTTTCTGGTAGGCAGCAAATTAAAGCTTCCTATACAATGTATAGCCTTAATTTACAGTAATCTGTAGAGACAGCAGAGCCAGAAGCACAGTTGTGGATTGAATAGCAGGGAAACCTTTATGATTAAGGAGTGAGGCCACTATACATGTTAACCATAAAGGCTTGGATGTACTAGGGCCCTTACACTTAATTGGTGCATTGTAAACAGATCGCAATGAATAGTTATATGAATATAAGCAACACATATTCAGACTAACTTGTGCTTTGTTTCAGAAAAAAAATACAGTTAGCGCAGTAACTCATCCTTGATGTAGAATTGGTAGAATTACATCAGCTCTGGTTACGTTTACACCAGGATTGGAATAGAGCCCTTAGTCTATGAAGCAGGGCCGGCCCGTCCATGGAGCGGGGTGGAGCAGCCGCTCCAGGCAGCCCTTTGTCAGGGGCAGCATTTTGCCACCCTGGCAAAGGCCATGGCATGGAGAGTGCTTGGCCCGAACAAGACACGGCCCTCCAGCAGACTGGTGTTTCTTGGACAAAGCCAGCCGTGCCCGCCCCTCTAGAAGGCTGTGCCCACCCCTTTCAGCAGGCCTCGTCCACCCCTTATTAGGAAGAGACTGGCCGCTTCATCTACCCAATGGGTGATACACCAGATCTTGAATTAGAGATATGGGGGTGCTCCAGACCTATCTGACCCCCTGGATAATATCGGTGCCCGTCTGTGTATCCAGGGGGCTCTGTTTGATGTGTTGGTTTTGAGCTAGACCTGTTTCCGGGGGAGGGACTTGACGTCTGGTCCCTGCAGGGAATGCGGTGCTGGCCAGGATCCGGGATTTTGCAGGCTCAGGGCTCCATGGCTGAGTCTGTGGATGGAGACGAGCTGGGGAGTGATGATGGATTCCAGGGAGAGAGGCCCTGTCGCACCTACTACTGCCTTTACCTGTACCAGGCAGGGAGGTCAGACCTGTGTATAACACTCACACTATCTGGGGGGAGGGGTCATTTACCAGACGGAGACACCTGACCCCTGTATTACACACAGCTATCAATTTCCAGACTGACAGGTCAAATCTCTATATAACACTCACTGTGCATGTTGTTATTTTGCAGCCTATCACAGCCACTCGCAGACAGTGAGTTTTATTGCTGTGGAGCTTTGTTTGTAATAAGCTCAAACACGTTGCATGTTTTTTTTGGGGGGGACAGCAATTCGTCCATCGCTTCAGGCAGCACAGTGGCTTGGGCCGGCCCTGCTATGAAGATTGACATACAGGGTTATTCAATGAGATCCGAATTGAAATTCAGTGTACGGTTACCTTTCCTGGCCATTTGACAATCCAGAGAGCAGGCAGTTCGCCAAATATTGCCGAATTGCCTGCACATATGGTGCCTGTTCGTTGCATGTTCGAGGGCAGTGAAATCCCCATAGCTTCATCTATTCAGAGAGCACAAAACAGCAGGGAAAAGGTGCCGAAATGCCCTGCTATGCGGTGGTCTCATTCAACAGATTTATTCAGACGAATCCCATAGGCGTCAATGTTAAAAATATTCCTGTTTTAATTAAATATCTAATAAACTATTTAATATTATATTCTGCAGTATAAAACCTCTTTATTTATAGATTTTTTCAGATCTTTCAGGCATTTTTTCAGATTTTTGTGCAAAAGTTTCTTTCCGTTTTTTTTTAATCTTTTTTTCTTTTTACCGTAACAGCCCTTTTTATTATCATTCATTGGATCTTATATGTAAATTCCAGACATTTTCGCTCAGTAGTTTCTTTGCAAACAGCGTTTCAATTTTCCAACTTTCAAGCGTACCTTTTTCTTTTTCACCTCCTTTGTCTGCGTGTCGGGTTTTTCCGGCGGCTGCTCTGCGCTTTGATCGGCGGCTAGTCGGGTTTCTCTGGTGTGTTCGGCGGGGTTAATCCAGATGTTTTTGCGGGTTTCGGTGAGAATTCGCCGTGTTTTGCGGTGAGTGTTCGGCAGGTTTGCTGCAGCTTTTCCCTGCACTATGATGGCCCTGTGGTGCTTGCTGAATACACCGCAAGGTTGCCGAAATGAGATCGCCAAATCGCACCAAATTGAAGAGATCGAAAAGTCAACTAATGTGCGATTTTTTTTTTTTCTTTTTCGGATTTTTATAGGCATTTTTCGGGATATCTTTGACAGAAAAATATGTATATATATATTTTAAACCAGCTTTTTTAAAAAAGTTTTTTAAATGTAACAGACCTTTTTATTATTCTTCATAGGACCTTATATGTTAATTCCAGACATTTTCGTCTAGTAGTTGTTCTTCAAACAACGTTTCAAATCTTTTTTTTTTTTTTCTACCTATCCAGCACCTTGTCAACTTTTTTCTGCGGCTGGTTGGCCCTGTGCTCGGTGGCTTGTCATCTGCGTCGGGTGGCTGTCCGGTGTGTTTGCGGCCACTGTCCGGTGGGTTTGCCGGTGGGTTTTTGGCAGCTGTCAAGCAGGTTGGCTGCGGGTTGGCAGCGGCGTTCAATTCACTGCTCTTCGAGGACCCTGCGGTGAATGCTGAATTCACCGCAGGGTCGGCGAAGCAAACTCGCCAAAGTGCAGCGAATCAGAGAGCACCGAAAAGATGGTGACATTTCAGTGCTGTCTGAATTACCCAGTAAGCCTTTAACCTCCCTGGCGGTCTAATTTTTTAAAAATTTTGTGTCTAAAAGCGTCTCAATTTTTTTTTAAAGGAAACGTGTATTTATATATAGTAAGCCTGTAATAATTAGGAGTAATGCACTGAAATCTGTGCAAGCAAGAGTTCTTCCTGGTAAAATCCTTTATAAATAAATAAACTAAATTGGAGGGTGCAAGCAACATGCGGGGAAAAAAATGACAAGCTCAGAGTCGTGTCTATAAATGTTCGTAGTTTAGTCAATAAAATCAATGAACTGGAGGCAATGATGGCAGCTGAAAAAGTAGATTTAGTTGCGGTTACTGAGACATGGTTCAGTGAGAAAAATAACTGGGACATAACAATACCGGGGTACTCTTTATATAGAAAAGACAGAGAAGGTAGGAAAGGAGGAGGAGTGGCCCTGTATGTGAAAAACAACATAAAAACGAACCAAATAAAAGTGAGCGAGGTGAACATAGAGTCAGTTTGGGTTACGCTAACATTTGGCAATCATACAGTAGCTCGTGTAGGTGTGATCTATAGACCCCCTGGACAAGTAGAAGAGCTAGATAATCTGCTGCTTGAGGAAATAGCCAAAATGGCAATGAAGGGGGAAGTTATTATCATGGGGGACTTTAATCTTCCTGATGTGAACTGGAAAACCAAAACAGCTGGGTGCACCAGGAGTACAAATATTCTAAACTCCCTACTGGGATTATCTCTAACACAAGTAGTTGAGGAGCCGACCCGTAAAGAGGCCATATTGGATTTAATACTCACAAATGGAGGTTTGGCATCGGACGTTGTTGTAGGTGAAAATTTGGGATCTAGTGATCACCAGTCAGTGTGGTTTAATATAAGAACAGGGATGGAGCCGCACCACACAAAAACAAAGTTTTAGACTTTAACAAAACTGATTTTTCTAAAAAGAGATTTTGTGTGAAAGAGTCATTATCAGACTGGAGGAGTTAAAGGGAGTCCAGGAGAAATGGGATTATTTAAAGGAAGCATTATTGAAGGCCACAGGCAATTACATTCGGCTTGTTAGCAAAAACAAAAAAGGGAAGAAACCACTGTGGTACTCTGCAGAAGTGGCCAAAATAGTGAAGAACAAAAAGATAGCATTCAATAATTATAAAACAACTCAAGTGAAGAAGATAGGCAAACATATAAGATTAGGCAGAAAGAGGCAAAGCAATTTATAAGGGCTTCCAAAGCACACGCAGAAGAGAAAATAGCTCAGTCAGTAAAAAAGGGGGACAAGACATTTTTTAGATACATAAACGAGAAAAGAAAAGTAAAACAAGGATTAGTTAGATTAAAAGCAAAGGAAGGAAGGTATGTAGAAGAGGATAAAAGTCTCACTGACTGCCTCAATGAATATTTTTGTTCAGTCTTTGCAGAAGAAAAGGAAGAAAAGGGACCTCAGTTAGGAGGAAACACTAACGAGACAATTACATATCAGTTTACAGAGGAGGAGATTCTACAGCAGCTGTCTAAAGTAAAGACAAATAAGTCAATGGGGCCTGATGGGATCCACCCTAAATTATTAAAAGAGCTCAGTGATGTAATAGCAAAATCGTTAACAGATTTATTTAACCAATCCTTGCTAACGGGAGTCTTCCCAGAAGACTGGAAATTAGCAAATGTTGTGCCCATTCACAAGAAGGGTAGTAGGGAGGAATCTGGGAACTATAGGCCAGTTAGTCTTACGTCAGTAGTGGGGAAATTAATGGAAACCATGTTAAAGGAAAGGATTGTTGAACATCTAAAAACACATTGATTACAGGATCAGAAACAACATGGGTTTACCTCAGGGAGATCATGCCAAACTAATCTTATTGATTTTTTTGATTGGGTATCAAAAATAATAGACACAGGTGGTGCAGTAGACATTGCTTATTTAGATTTCAGTAAGGCTTTTGATACTGTTCCGCATAGAAGGCTTATCAATAAATTGCAATCTTTGAGCTTGGATTCCAATATTGTTGAATGGATTAGGCAGTGGCTGAGTGACCGGCAACAGAGGGTTATGGTAAATGGAGTTTATTCGGCGCAAGGTCTTGTTACCAGTGGGGTACCTCAGGGGTCAGTACTTGGACCCATTCTATTTAATATTTTTATTAGTGATATTGCAGAAGGTATTAATGGAAAAGTATGTCTCTTTGCTGATGACACAAAGATTTGCAACAGGGTTGACGTTCCTGGAGGGATCAGCCAAATGACAAATGATTTAGGTAAACTAAAAAAATGGTCG
Source organism: Leptobrachium leishanense (assembly GCA_009667805.1). Taxonomy (NCBI): domain Eukaryota; kingdom Metazoa; phylum Chordata; class Amphibia; order Anura; family Megophryidae; genus Leptobrachium; species Leptobrachium leishanense. The sequence goes on from CM019066.1 coordinate 97,019,449, forward strand.
GAGCTGTGGCAATTGAGTTTTAATGTGGATAAGTGCAAGATAATGCACCTGGGACATAAGAACCCAAGGGCTGAATATAGAATATTTGATACAGTCCTAACCTCAACATCTGAGGAAAGGGATTTAGGGGTTATTATTTCAGAGGATCTAAGGGTAAGTTGTCAATGTAATAGAGCAGCAGGAAATGCTAGCAGAATGCTTGGTTGTGTAGGGAGAGGTATTAGCAGTAGGAAAAGGGAAGTGCTCATGCCACTGTACAGAGCACTGGTGAGACCTCACTTGGAGTACTGTGTGCAGTACTGGAGACCGTATCTCCAGAAGGATATAGACATTTTAGAGAGAGTTCAGAGAAGGGCTACTAAAATGGTGTACGGCTTGAAGGAGAAAAGTTACCAGGAAAGGCTTAATGATCTTAACATGTACAGCTTGGAAAAAAGACGAGACAGAGGAGATATGATAGAAACATTTAAATACGTAAAGGGAATCCACAAGGTAGAGGAAGGGAGTATATTTAAAAGGAAACAAAGTAGCAAAACAAGAGGACATAGTCTTAGATTAGAGGGGCAAAGGTTTAAAAGTAACATCAGAAAGCATTATTTTACTGAGAGGGTGGTGGATACATGGAACAGTCTTCCAGTTGAAGTGGTAGAGGCCAAAACAGTAATTGAATTTAAGCAAGCATGGGATAGGCATAAGGCTATCCTAAACAAAAGATAAATCCAGGTAAAGTATCCATGTAATTGGGCAGACTAGATGGGCCAAAAGGTTCTTATCTGCCGACATTTTTCTATGTTTCTATGTTTCTAAATAAATATAAAATACACTGAGTCCGATAAAGTTTGAAACACGACATAATAATCTCAATGTATCCTTCCTGGTAAAATCCTTTTCAAATAAATAAATAAATAAATAATTTATTATCCCAAAAATAATTATCCAAAATAATGCTAATAAATTATATTCAATAAAATAATCAAAACAAAAAACACTGAAATCTTTCAGAAAACAAGGGTTCAATATTAGACTATGTATGATCTGTTTCTGATCCTTTAGTGCCACCTAGAGGCCGTTCATGCTGCTCAAATTTTCCATTGGAATACAGTGTATTGTGGGTTTTTTTCAGTTTGCTGCCTGGTCCCGCCCCCCGCATCGTGTGACTCGCAGGGAGCGTTACCAGGATGCAAGTCGCGGCGATCACACTGCGGGGGAGCACAGGATGATGTGAGTATGCAGTGTGGCTCTGGGTTACCATTCGCGGTAGCGAAATTTAACCCCGAGTCACACTTGGGAATACAGCCAGGGAGGTTAAAGCATTTGAAGAATGTGCGCCATTTTAATATCCTGTTAACTTAGGTGTATGCTAAAATTTGCAGTATGTCTCACAATGTTTTTCCAAGATAAAAAGTAAAACAATCAGGTCTATTCAAAGAAAGATGAAAATCAGGAGAATTGGCAGGAGAGGTGTAACGGTTTGCAGGGTGGTCTGAACCCAGTAATGCGCGGATTCACAAGTAGACATGAGGGACCAGGATACATGGGAGACACTGGGACTGTAATTTGGGGTGGCAGACAGGACACAAGAGGCGACTCCAGGCAATGTACAATGGGGTGTTCCATTAGAGTGGTCAGGACAGTCCTTTGGTCATAGGCGGGCAGAAAATAGGTAATCGGCAGTAAAGCAAGGGGTCTGGTACACGGGAGGTCTGTAGTAATATCAGGGTGCTCAGGGAGCACATCCGTTAAACACACAGCTTAGCAAGTGAATTCTGAATGAAGCATTGCTGGAAGAGTGGAACAGACCTTTATGCAGGGCAGGGGTGTGGTGTGTGTGTGTGTCAGGTGTTTTAACTGTTTGTGTATCTGACAGAAAACCTTGAGCATGGGACAGCACTTTACATCTAGCTGCCTGAGCAGGGATGGTGGACACATAGAAACATAGAAAAATGTCGGCAGATAAGAACCTTTCGGCCCATCTTGTCTGCCCAATTACATGGATACTTTACCTGGATTTATCTTTTGTTTAGGATAGCCTTATGCCTATCCCATGCTTGCTTAAATTCAATTGCATACAGCAGCGGAGGCATTACAAGTGGAAAACAATCTTTCTAGACCATATGGCTGATTTGGAAAGTGAGATAAATGGGAGAATTTTTCTGGTTTGGCTAATTTGACCTAGAATTTTCAGTTCTCCAGTCATTCTGGAGAAGATTCACCTTTCTTTGAATAGACCCGATTGTTTTACTTTTTATCTTGAGAAGGCAGGGTTCTCCAGAATGTATTTATTGCAGATTGTGCTGCCACCTAGTGCTGCCACCTAGTTTGACTTTTCTAGCTGATAGACAATGAGGAAATTAAAACAAACCAGCGCTTGCAGCTATGAAAATACTTGTGGTTTTAGAAGTTCAGCTGTTGCTGCCTCTTTTGTATCAAATCTCATTTAAAAATAGTTATTATATAGTAATACCCTTATATCAGGGTTGGAAGAGTCTTCTCAGAAATACAGTGTTGAGCTGCAATTTACAGAGTGGAGTATGGGTGGATGTTGCTGGTACTATTCATTGGGCACTATTCCCTAGCTAATGCTAAAATGGGGATGCTAGCGTCCCCATTTTAGCGTTAGATTCTGGAGCAGGTGCGACCACAGCACCTTGCCCCATAACAAAGCGCTACTCTCAGTGATACTCGCTGTAGCTTTTCTGTGCCCCCACGAGTATCACCTTCTGGAGTACATAAGACTCTATGGAGGCAGTGGCATAGCAAGGGGGGGCAGGGAGGGGCACGTGCCCCTGGGCACCTCTCTGGGGTGGGTGCCACAAGCAGGGACTGAGATGTGGGGTGGACTGACCCATCGGGCACCGCCAGAGGGCCCGCAGGTACAGGGGGCATGGATTCCAGGAAACTTGCTGGGGTCTCACGCTGCAATTCCGATCCCATTCGAATTGCAGGTGGTCCAGCGGCTGATAGGCAGCTTCTCTGAGCTTCCGGCACAACTCTGAATCCAAACGCTGCAGCGGCACTGCAGCCTGCGTGCTGCATGTCTGTGACTCTCAGAACACGAGCACAGCATGCTGAATTAGCGCCGCCCCCTCACCGGCGCGCGCAGTGGCAGCCACGAGAACGCCCCACAGTGAAGGAGGAGGAGGATGACTGAGAGCCTGGGCCCCGAGGAGATTTCTACTCTTACAACTTCAAGCGTATGGTGAGGAACTCGGACGTAGGAGAGGGGGGGCCTTTTAATTTGATGGGGCGGTTGAATAAATTGATATGGGGCTTTTGTATGATTTGATGGGGTGAATAAATGGATATGGGGTGAATAATTTAATGGGGGTGAATAAATTGATATGGGGGCTTTTGTATGATTTAATGGGGGGAATACATTGATATGGGGGGCTTTTGTATAATTTAATGGGGAGAATAAATTGATATGGGGGCTTTTGTAGGATTTAATGGGGGTGAATAAATTGATATGGGAGCTTTTGTAGGATTTAATGGGGGATGAATAAATTTATATGGGGGCTTACACGGGGGGATACGTTCATAAAACAGCACACATTACTGCGAGTTTTATTGCTGTGGAGCTCTGTGATACACTTATGCAAGGTTCACATTACTGTGAGGTTTATTGCTGTGGTGCTGCTGATACAGTAATGCGTAGTGTGTATGAGTGTATCAGCACCACAGCAATAAAACTCACAGTAATGTGTGGTGTGTATGAGCATATCAAAGAATCCACAGCAATAACACTTGCAGTAATGTGCGCTGTGTATGAACGTATCCCCCCGTGTAAGCCCCCATATAAATTTATTCATCCCCCATTAAATCCACTCCAGTCGGGGACTTCAATTCAATGGACTTGTACAGATAACAGCGGATTACAACAAAGAAAAGGACTGATCACCTATTCTAAGATGCATGGTGGTGCATTCAGCAGGGACTTGCCATCAGGGGTGGCAGGTGAGGCAGGGCCTCACCTGCCATTAAAATAAAATCTGCTGTGGCAAAAAAGTTAACAAACTCACCTGCTCCGCGCTTCCCCGCCGTCCGTCTCTGCTCAGCTATTTTTTTCTGCCTTGAGTGTACGCAAATTTGCGCAGCTGAACGCTACGCTAAACGCGTAAGCTCACGCTGGCCAAGAGAGATTCAGAAGTCTGCAGCACGTGTCTGGCACTGCCTACTTCCTGAATCTATGCTCTTCAGTGCCTCAGAGAAGCACAGAGAGCAATGGAATTGCTTGGACCAATGGGAAACCCCCTTTGGTCTCAAAGCTATTCAAAAAATGCCTCCATCGGAGGCAGGCCTCCTATGCTTTGATTGACACAGGACAGTCATGTGACTGCTCTCATCAGTCATGGGGTGTGCCGTAGGGCTGTGTGCCTGGAGGCACATCCTGGGGAGCACTGAGAGCAGCCAGATCCTGGGGAGTACTGAGAGCAGCCAGTTCCTGGGGAGCACTGAGAGCAGCCAGATCCTGGGGAGCAATAAATAGCCAGATCCTAGGTAGCACTGTGAGCAGCCAGATCCTGAGGAGCACTGAACAGCCAGATCCTGGGGAGCACTGAGAGCATCGAGTTCCTGGGGGCACTAAGAGCAGCCAGATTCTGGTGAGCACTTAGAGCTGCCACATTCTGGGAAGCACTGAGAGCAGCCAGTTCCAGGGGAACACTGAGAGCAGCCAGATCCTGGGAAGCACTGAACCTGAACCTACGTAACCCATGTATATCTGGCTCTGAGACTAGCCAGTGCCTCACCAGCCACTGACCTCACCGCACGTCACTGGCACTCAGCTATCCTGAAGGGTGCACCCAGGGAACACTGATTGCTGGAAGAGACTTGGAGAAAACGGTTCCTGAATGTTATTGTATTGTTGTGCAAATTTGATGTATGTGTTAGTTAAGTATTTAAAAATAGTGGTATCTACACCAGACGGAGAGTGTCATGGGACCAGATTCCTTATTTGTTTTTCCTTTGCGTTTTTACTTAAAATGGATTATTCCACTCTCCCTGTGTACTCTATACTCATGCTAAAAAGGGGATGCTATGGGGAAAACTGCAGGCACAGTTTTACCCCGTTAGCGTACACGTTTTAGCGTGACTATTGGAATAGGGCCCATCGTTTTTTACTGTTCCTTATATAGGAGGCAGATATGGGAAGCAATTACTATAAACCAGCAATGCCTACATTGTGATGATATAATAGCCTGCTACAGCCCCTCTCATAACATTGTCAGGCTGCTTTAATTTGAAAGATCTGCAAATCTAGTCTTCAAAAATGTTCTTTTCATATTATTTGGAGAAATGGAATGTTTTTTTTTCGGCTTCTTTTATTGCCTCTGTTGAAAAATTTAGTAGTTAATTTACAATGTAACTATCACAAAGAATAAACAGCAGCAATGGTAAACACATTGGAATTATAAATGTATCACACTTTATATGCAAATCTGGCTTTTTAACTCCTTTGAATGCTGTGCTCTATGGCTGTAAGCCTGAAATACTCCACAACAACAGCGTTCTAGATAATGTAAACATTTTTACAGTGACATTTTTCCTGGTACAGCAAAAGGCACCAAGGACAACAATGATGACGCAGACGAGACATCCCCGAAGATAATTTCTATAACTAACAATTAAAATATGCATTATATATAGTAAATAGGGATGAGCTGTTCAGTTCGATCGTTCGGAGTTCGACTCAAACATTGGCAGTTCTAAAGTTCGCGAACTTTGAACGTTTTGGCGTGTTCGGTTCGAGTTCTAAAAATTATTTTTTTTGAAAAAAGTATAAAAAATGCTTAAAAAAATACAAAAAAATCTAGAAAGAGACTCTTTACTGCAGAATATTATAAGCAAATGTTTATTAGATATTGAATTAAAAAACTACCCAGGGCAAGAAGGCACGCATGTGGGCGATGATTACGGACGCAGTCAACGCGGTGGGAGGCAATGGACGGACTGTGTATGTCGTCAAGAAGCGGTATGTATAATAGCATAAACATGTATGTACTGTGTGTTATGTTTTTCTAACATCTACCAACATATGTCAACACATGCTGCAGTGTAATGTATTATCTAAAAAGTGTGTATATATATACACTACACAGTGTGGGCGCCTATTATTGGGTGATCAGTTAAAGTGCTAAGTGTGGTGCTAATAAATAGTCAAATGCTGCCTATAGTATGGTAAAACACATAAAAAACAACCAAAATATGTGTCAAGATAAGGATAAAAAACAGGAAACCATACGGCACATCTAGTACAATTAATAGGTTAAATAAGTCAATGAGCATATAAACATGTAAAATCCATAAAAATATTTGTGTAAAATTCATAAAAAATATTGGAAAAAAAAGGGAGTGTTGAATATCGTTAAGAAATGTCTTTTAAAACATCATTTAAAGTGCATAGAATAAAGTCCAGCAGGGTTATCCAAAGAGATTCGAAAAGTCACCGCACGTTCGGTGACTTTTCGTTCTCTTCAATTCGGTTCCTTTTGCCGATTGCATTTCGGTGACCCTGCGGTGTATTCAGCAAACAGCACAGGGTCCCCGAATTGCAGGGAAAAGCTGCCGAAAACCTGACGAAAACTAACCGAATGCACGCTGAAAACAAGCAAAAACATCTGGATTAACCTTCGAAAAAACCGAACATGAGCCGAAAAGGAGCCGAATCACACAGAGCCGAAGCAGCTGTGACATAGAGAAGGCAGTGAATAAATTAGAAAAACCATTTGTATGAATCTGGGAAAAAGAAACGCTGTTTGCAAAGAAACTACTGAGCGAAAATGTCTGAAATTTTCACAGGAGGTCCAGGGAATGATAATAAAGAGGGCTGTTACAAAAAAAATAAGTAAACTGAAAAAAAAAAAAAAAAAAATCGGACTTTTTAAAAAAAATAAAAAAAATCTGAAAAATGCTTAAAGTATCCTAAAAAATCTATAAATAAAGAGACTTTTTGCTGCAGAATTTTATAATGAACGGTTTATTAGATATTGAATTAAAACGGGAATATTTTTAACATTGAAGCCTATGGGATTCTCCTGAATAAATTTGCCGAATGAAACCACCGAATGGCAGGACATTAGGGGAACCTTTCACTGCTGGTTTGTGTTCTCTGAATAGCCGAAGCAGTGCTTCTCTATGGGGATTTCACTGCCCTCGAACAGGGACCGAACAGGCACCGTATGTGCAGGCAATTCGCCAGGATTTGGTGTATTGCCTGCTCTCTGGATAGCCGAATGGCCAGGAAAGGTAACCGAATGCTGATTTTCAGCATTCGGTTACCTTTCTCAAGCAATTCGGATCTCTTTGGATAACCCTGATAGTCTAAAATCAAATGTGCAAAAAAAAAAAAAAAGTGCTCAAGTGAATAACAGTTCAGTTACTCAAAAAATGATGATGAGAGATGATGTGCTGATCTTCTCTAAAGTGCTGGTGTCGAATCCTTTTATTCGTCAGTGTTCCTCAAAGAAAACATATCACAGAAAAATAATAGTGCAGACAGTCAGGACAGAATTGGTCAAATTGTTGAAGTCAAAGTCTAAACCACTCACATTTGTGGGAGCCTGCAAGATCCCGGCTCAAGGAAGAACAGCCTGCAGCCAAATATAGGGTGTCACTTCCCTTCTTTCTGTCCGTAGTAGATACTAGATAAAGCAAAAAGAATCGGGAGACGGCACTCCCATAGCGTAACACTGTGTGTATATAGAGATGTGAAAAGGAAGAGTAAATCACACTCACCGATTCTGGAGCCTCACAGTGTTAGGCTCAATGGGTATAGCCCTGGGCTCTCTTAAAGGTGGAAACCCAAACCTCTTTGTCTCAGCGGCAGTGGATCCATGTGTCCAAGGAAAAAAGTCAGAGAAAGGTGGCGAATGTGGAATTATAAAACAATATATTTATTAGGTAACAAATAGAATCTAGGACAAGGTCTACCGAGACGCGTTTCGGCTTAAAAAAGCCTTCCTCAGTCCTGTACTGCTACTTTTATATTGATTTTTATGGACATTACCAAGTTTTTATACCGACTGAGGAAGGCTTTTTTAAGCCGAAACGCGTCTCGGTAGACCTTGTCCTAGATTCTATTTGTTGCCTAATAAATATATTGTTTTATAATTCCACATTCGCCACCTTTCTCCGAATTTTTTCCTTGGACACATGGATCCACTGCCGCTGAGACAAAGAGGTTTGGGTTTCCACCTTTAAGAGAGCCCAGGGCTATACCCATTGAGCCTAACACTGTGAGGCTCCAGAATCGGTGAGTGTGATTTACTCTTCCTTTTCACATCTCTATATACACACAGTGTTACGCTATGGGAGTGCCGTCTCCCGATTCTTTTTGCTTTATCTAGTATCTACTATGGACAGAAAGAAGGGAAGTGCCACCCTATATTTGGCTGCAGGCTGTTCTTCCTTGAGCCGGGATCTTGCAGGCTCCCACAAATGTGAGTGGTTTAGACTTTGACTTCAACAATTTGACCAATTCTGTCCTGACTGTCTGCACTATTATTTTTCTGTGATATGTTTTCTTTGAGGAACACTGACGAATAAAAGGATTCGACACCAGCACTTTAGAGAAGATCAGCACATCATCTCTCATCATCATTTTTTGAGTAACTGAACTGTTATTCACTTGGGCACTTTTTTTTTTTTTTTTTTTATATATTATCTGTTTGCAGACAAATGTGACTGTCATAAAATTATTCTGGCTTTATTTAAAATATTTGCACACGTGTACATTTTTCTGAAACTTTCACACCTCAAAATTACATGTGCTTAGGGTGCATGAGGCTTGCATAGGATATTTTGCGCCGCCTGTGTCTTTAAAATGCTCTTGAAAAAGACACGGTTCTGTGGCGGCGAAACATGTCGGAGTGAGGTTCTTTTAACAGTTTAATATTGTGGGTCTGGTCACTTTTGCCCACTTTGGCATTTATCTAATTTTGCCTCTAACAATGAGGGCGTAGCTATCTCTGTTGTATGGCTTTTGTGCTGTTTGATGGTTCTATGGTTATAAATCTATGCTGTATCGCTGATTTAGCAGTTTCTATGATTGCACAGTTACATTTTTCAGTACAATTTTTGTCTCAATGAATGTACATCAGGCATATATAGGAGCCAATTGTTAGGCTCTTCATAGCATTGATACTTTACACAGTCTATATAATATCTTGCTACTTTATGCGCATAATTATTCACATATCGGTCGACCTCTATACCCATTTAAGGTGGTCCTCCGAATTTTATGAATTATTCAATGCTTTTTGACTTGATTGTATGAATGCCTTGCATATTGCTAACTGCGGCTCAGTAGCCTACAATAGCTAGACTGTGTTACTCAGTTTTACTTTGATTTGAATGCACAGACCAACAGGATTGCCTTAGTGAGGTAACCATCCCTCATTGGGTGGTTTCACTTGGTGAACTATCTAATTCATTTTATGCGTTCGGTGTTATGTTAGTTTTTTGTACACCTATTAAAATTGATATTGGGTAGTTGGTGTCTACCAACTTTTTTTCTTCTGTGCATGAGGCTTGCATAGGATTTTTTGCGCCGCCTGTGTGTTTCATCTTTAAAATGCTGCAATGGGTGAGGTGGATTTTCTAGCTTACAAGGAAAGCATGCTTTACAGTCTGCCTATTGTCTAGGTGCAAAGATTCTCACCTGTAAATGACCTGTGCTTACAGCAGGGCTCTCAAACGGCGTAAACAACAGGTGTTAATTAGTGTTTGGAAATAACATGTGCTTCTAATTAGTCTGGTCTCATGAATTTGATACATTGCCTGCAGACTGGGTGTGGCTCCTGCACATGTATGAATATGAACACTGTGCTTCTGAATTCTAAGAAGTGTTCATTTCTACTACATGTTCTTCTGATATGCTGTTTAACCCCTTAAGGACCAGGGCTCTGTAAAGCCAATCATTAATGATGTAGATGTTACGTCATTTGTCATCAAGGGCTTAATAAAATCTTTATCACACTCCTTAGATTTAAACGTAATATTCCAGTATTTGTATGTCATGTACCTCTCCCGAAGGGCCTATGTGAGCATACAATTATTATTGTGTTAGATCTATAGTTTTGGTGCAAGCGTGGTGGAAGGGCTTGCTGCTTCTGCATTAGTAACACAACACAACGTGAAAATGTCTATCATAAAGCGTACAAGCTGAGTCCCTAGAGTCTCTGACTATCCATTGTCATATATACCTTGCTTTATACATATAATACATTCCCTCATCTAACAGGATAGCAGCCAGTCCCTGTGCATTTTAACCCCTTAAGGGTGGCTAGGTGTCATGTGTGGGTCTCTGATGGCGATGTTTCTATACATCCTACAAATCCGCCACTTCACGGGCAGGTTATGGGGACCTCCTAGGCACGATATTTGAAGGAATTTTTCGTTTTTATTTTTAACCCTTATTTTATGGAAAACTCACTTTTCCTTTAAAAACGTCTTTTTTTTTATACTTTTTGTCCTTGATTCCTGTCCCCCACGGCACTACCCAGACCCCCATACACCTTTTATGGCAAATATCTTGCATATATGCCCTCTTGGAGGGCACTCTAAAAATCAGACTTTTGAGTCCCATTGACTTGCATTGAGTTTGGTTCGAGTTCGAGTTCGAACTCGAACTTTTGAATTTGTTCGAGTTCGAATGCGAACCGAACACGGGGGTGTTTGGCTCATCCCTAATACTGAACACACTATAGAAAAAAAGAATCTATTGTCACACAGACAATAAAGCTGTTGGATAACTCCAGTATAGCCAGTTATTGATTGACGGAACTTGAGATTCCTAAACATCCACCTTTTTGCAAGAAACATTTGGAAAAAATAGCTTTACACTTCTGCACTTGATCTTCATAACTCCAAAATCTGTTAATGTATTCTCAGTGATTGCCAACCGTGGTCCTCAAATAGCCCTAACAGGCCAGGTTTTAAGGATTGCCTTGGGAAAATGCAGATTAGGGATGTGCATGACTTTTTTCTTTCGTTTCGTTTTGTCATTATTTTTTTTTTCCGGGTCTTTTTTTTTGTTTCAGGTCAGTTCGGACAGTTGTTTTGTTTCGGTTTGGTGAGAGAGGTGCTTCCCAGTAGTGTGTGGATTTATATGCTGCATTGAAACCTATTGGTTAAAAATCCTTGTTTCATTAAAAAGTAGGAAGCCTAAAATTTCACCAAAAAAATACCAAAAAAAAATAAGTAAAGAAACTTTCATTCTATTGGTAGTAATCTACTTGCCACTCTTACATAAGTATAAAACCCAAAATAACTCATAAAAAATGAAAGACCTACTGATCCAAATCACCCGAATCGATTCGAATCACCGAATCAATCCAGATCACTCGAATTGATCTGAATCACTGATCCGAATCATGCCGAAATTTCGGATCGATCTGAAATTTTCAGATGGCCGATATTTACAGGGTTATCCAAAGATATTCGAATTGCTTGAGAAAGGTAACCGAACGCTGAAAATCAGCGTTCGGTTACCTTTCCTGACCATTCGGCTATCCAGAGAGCAGGCAATTCGCCAAATCCTGGCGAATTGCCTGCACATACGGTGCCTGTTCGGTGCCTGTTCGAGGGCAGTGAAATCCCCATAGAGAAGCACTGCTTCGGCTATTCAGAGAACACAAACCAGCAGTGAAAGGTTCCCGAAATGTCCTGCCATTCGGTGGTTTAATTCGACAGGTTTATTCAGGCGAATCCCATAGGCTTCAATGTTAAAAATATTCCCGTTTTAATTCAATATCTAATAAACCGTTCATTATAAAATTCTGCAGCAAAAAGTCTCTTTATTTATAGATTTTTTAGGATACTTTAAGCATTTTTCAGATTTTTTTTTATTTTTATTAAAAGTCCGATTTTTTTTTATTTTTTTTTCTGTTTACTTATTTTTTTTGTAACAGCCCTCTTTATTATCATTCCCTGGACCTCCTGTGAAAATTTCAGACATTTTCGCTCAGTAGTTTCTTTGCAAACAGCGTTTCATTTTCCCAGATTCATACAAATGGTTTTTCTAATTTATTCACTGCCTCCTCTACGTCTCAGCTGCTTCGGCTCTGTGTGATTCGGCTCCTGTTCGGCTCCTGTTCGACTCCTTCGAAGGTTAATCCAGATGTTTTTGCTTGTTTTCAGCGTGCATTCGGTTAGTTTTCGTCAGGTTTTCGGCAGCTTTTCCCTGCAATTCGGGGACTCTGTGGTGTTTGCTGAATACACCGCAGGGTCACCGAAATGGGATCGGCAAAAGGAACCGAATTGAAGAGAACGAAAAGTCACCGAACGTGCGGTGACTTTTCGAATCTCTTTGGATAACCCTGTTAGTTTTCGGAAATGCTCCTGAAATACAAAAATGGTGAATTTCGTCCGAATTTGTATTCGGAATGAATTGAATTGCACATCTCTAATGCAGACTGAATCCTTCAATCAATGAGCAGCAAATCATATCACATGTGCTGTGCTTCACCTATCTGGAATACCTGACCTGTTGGGAGTACTTGAGGGCCGCGGTTGAGGGTACTTGGGGACCACTGTTTTATATTATTTTCCTTTGGTAAATGTAGTAAACCAAGCTTTGTTTTTTTCTTTAGCTCACAGTCAAAAAAATCACTGAACACCAGGGTCCGGGAGACTGTAATTTTTCCTTTGTGTACCAGTCACTGTCAGAATGAGTGACTGGGAATCTGTCACAGAGATACATGTATGCAAGCCAAAAAACATATATTCATACTCCATACTGAACACACTGCAATGCTGAAGTTTAGATACCAAGTAGAAATAGATATGTTAATCCTTTATACAAAAATAAGTAATAACCTTCACATTTCATACATTCCTCTTAAAACTAAACTTTCAAACAACTTGCACTATTCCGTACCCTGCGCTAAAATGAGGGTTTCCCCCATAGTGTCCCCATTTTAGCATTATATTCCGGGGCAGGCGCTAATTCAGCAGCTTGCCCCAGAACCAGGCCTGGACTGGGACAAGAAATAGCCTTTGCATTTTGGACACCGCCGATGATCCGCCGACCACCGCACGCCACCAAATAAAGCCTATCAGCTGCCAAACGAGGGTAAAAATATAAATTAAAACACTGCTATTCTTTAAAAGTTATTTGAAACAATAAAAATGCATGAAAATAATAAAAGGTCCTATTAAAAAAAATATAAAATGGTCTGTTACAGAATAAAAAACACACCATAAAAAATAAAAGGGAATCAAAACTTTCACCTAAAAAAATCCAGAAAAATCCAAAAAATTTTTTTGCTAGAACTGAAAAGAATAAACGGTTGAATAAAAAGTAATAAAAAAAGATACATTTTTTTTTACATTGAATCCTATGGGAGTCACCTGTCTAAGCCTGTCGAACTGAAGCACCAAAAAAAAAAAAAAGGGGGGAAAAAAATGGGAATTTCACCAACATTTCAGTGCAGTTCAGCGTCTCTGAATATATTAACTTCTCTATGGGACAATTTAACTGCCGCCAAAGATCATCAAATCGCAGTGATCTGAGGAAAACTGCACCGCATTTCGCTGTCAATTCGCCAGTATTTGGAGAATTTACAGCTCTCTGAATAGCTGAACGGCCATGAAATTGCACCATACAATGGAATTCACTAGGGATGCACCGATACCGATACTAGCATCGGTATCGGTGACGATACTGCCGTTTGCACGAGTACTTGGTACTCGTGCAAAAGGCCCGATACAGCCCTCCGATACCGGAAGGCATCGCTGGGCCGGCTTGCTGGTATCCGCGGGGCTGGGGAAGCTGGCCACGTGCATGAAAAGCATGATTTGACCCATAAACAATATGCATATAGCTGCTGTTTTTTTTTAATTGCTGAGATCAGCAATAGGTGGTGGTGTGACTTTTTTTCTTTTTTTTCCCCAGCTGCCTCTTCCCGATAATGTGGATATGCCAGGTAGAAGGGGTCAGTGACGTTGATATCAAGATCAGGGTAAGCGTTGGGGTTACTAGGAGAACCGACGTGAGGTCGCCAGGAGGCGCCGTGTGTCGGTGCATGCGGACCATCGGAGGAATGCGTGTCGCGATTCCCACACACCGGGGGGTGAGTAATTGGGGGGTTTTATCATTGTTAATTGTGGTGGTTATTTATATGGTGTACATTATCTTTTGTACTTATGTCTGTCCTGATGAAGGCTCTGTGTCTTGAGCCGAAACGTTAATGTCTTTGGACCAATAAACGGAATTTCATTTAAAATCCCTGGAGTGCTGGCGTACTTCCTATTTTCTATCCATTGTGACCATCGCTGAAGCACCGGGTGAAAAAAAGTTTTCTTGGTGAACCGTGAGTGCAGAACCCTTTTGTTGTATATCTATACTATAATAGAGTAAGGCTTGGCGTGTCCGTCGCCAAGCCTCCTCTGCGCATGCGCGCAACCTGCGGCGGTTGGCTGCGCGCGCATCCAACCGCCGTGGCAAGCGCACAGCCAGCGTGCGCGAGGGATAAAAAAAATCCGATCCATTGGAGAGGCGCACTCTCCAATGGATCGGATTTTTTGTGTCCCTCACGGATCCCCCCTGCCCAGAGTCTCCCCCGGAGGCACATGTCCCCATACTGTCCCCGTATTTTTCGCTCCATAAGACGCACTTTTCTACCCCCAAAAAGTGGGGGGAAAAGTGGGTGCGTCTTATGGAGCGAATGCCCCATGATATGCCTCAGCTCACCTGCCGCCACCGCGTTCGGCTCCCTCTGAGCATGCGTCTGGTGGCAGGAAGCTTGGGCACTCGCCTGGGGAGCCACGTGACCGTGATCTCGCGAGATCGCGGTCACGTGGCTCCCCCAGGCGAGTGCCCAAGCTTCCTGCTGCCGGATGCACGCTCAGAGGGAGACAAACGCGGCGGCGGCGGCGAGCTGAGGCATATCCATGAGCTGCTGTGGCATATCCATGTGTGAGCTGGGGCATATCCATGAGCTGGGGCATATCCATGAGCTGCTGGGGCATATCCATGTGTGAGCTGGGGCATATCCATGAGCTGGGGCATATCCATGAGCTGCTGGGGCATATCCATGTGTGAGCTGGGGCATATCCATGAGCTGGGGCATATCCATGAGCTGGGGCAGTATATCCATGAGCTGGGGCATATCCATGAGCTGGGGCATATCCATGAGCTGGGGCAAATCCATGTGTGAGCTGGGGCATATCCATGAGCTGGGGCATATCCATGAGCTGGGGCAAATCCATGTGTGAGCTGGGGCATTTCCATGTGTGAGCTGGGGCATATCCATGAGCTGGGGCATATCCATGAGCTGGGGCAGTATATCCATGAGCTGGGGCATATCCATGAGCTGGGGCATATCCATGAGCTGGGGCAAATCCATGTGTGAGCTGGGGCATATCCATGAGCTGGGGCAAATCCATGTGTGAGCTGGGGCATATCCATGAGCTGGGGCAGTATATCCATGAGCTGGGGCATATCCATGAGCTGGGGCATATCCATGAGCTGGGGCAAATCCATGTGTGAGCTGGGGCATATCCATGAGCTGGGGCAAATCCATGTGTGAGCTGGGGCATATCCATGAGCTGGGGCATATCCATGTGTGAGCTGGGGCATATCCATGTGTGAGCTGGGGCATATTCATGAGCTGGGGCAAATCCATGTGTGAGCTGGGGCATATCCATGAGTGATCTGGGGCATATCCATGAGCTGGGGCATATCCATGAGCTGGGGCATTATCCATGTGTGAGCTGGGGCATATCCATGTGTGAGCTGGGGCATATCCATGAGCTGGGGCAAATCCATGTGTGAGCTGGGGCATTATCCATGTGTGAGCTGGGGCATATCCATGAGCTGGGACATATCCATGTGTGAGCTGGGGCATATCCATGTGTGAGCTGGGGCATATCCATGAGCTGGGGCATATCCATGAGCTGGGGCATATCCATGTGTGAGCTGGGGCATATCCATGAGCTGGGGCAAATCCATGTGTGAGCTGGGGCATTATCCATGTGTGAGCTGGGGCATTATCCATGTGTGAGCTGGTGCAATATCCATGTGTGAGCTGGGGCATATCCATGTGTGAGCTGGGGCATATCCATGAGCTGGGGCATATCCATGTGTGAGCTGGGGCATATCCATGAGCTGGGGCAAATCCATGTGTGAGCTGGGGCATTATCCATGTGTGAGCTGGGGCATATCCATGTGTGAGCTGGGGCATATCCATGAGCTGTGGCATATCCATGAGCTGTGGCATATCCATGTGCTGGGGCAAATCCATGTGTGAGCTGGGGCAAATCCATGTGTGAGCTGGGGCATATCCATGAGCTGGGGCATATCCATGAGCTGGGGCATATCCATGTGTGAGCTGGGGCATATCCATGAGCTGGGGCATATCCATGAGAGGAGCTGGGGCAAAATCCATGAGAGGAGCTGGGGCAATATCCATTATTACACTATTTGATTCAGAATATTTATTTTCCTGTTTTCCTCCTCTAAAAACTATGGTCAGGTGCGTCTTATGGAGCGAAAAATACAGTACATTTCAATACGTGCCCCCGTCGCTACGGCCCTCGCTTCACCTAGGTTTACATGTCCATTGAATGCACATCGACTGTAAGAAAGATCTCCGAGCATGATGGGATGGGATGCTGCTGGGATGACACAGGGATGCCAGGAAGGATGCAGAGGGTGGGCGGCACAGACGCTGGCAGATCACCCGGCCTGGCAGGATGCTGTGCGCTGTGAGGGGTGCTTTGAGGATGGGTACCTGTAATGCCAGTCTACCAGGGCGCTCTCTCTCTCTAGCTCCGCAATAGGGCAGAGACCTGTGTGCGCGCCGCCGACACCTCACACAGCACTGTGTGCGCTGCCGATACCCTGATTACACATGCCCGAGCCCCAGGCTGGCTCTGTGGAGTGTATTCACTGCAGGAGGATGGGGGGCACCTGCCTGAGAAATCCAGAGAGGGAGGGGCCTGCCAGCCTTTACAATAAAAACTATATGCAATTCCAGTCTGAGAGCCTTATTACCAGTCTGCAATGCACAATACCAGTCTGCCAGCCATAATACCAGTCTGCCAGCCTTATTACCAGTCTGCAATGCACAATATCAGTCTGCCAGCCATATTCCCAGCCTGCCATGCACAATACCAGTCTGCCATGCACAATACCAGTCTGCCAGCCTTATTACCAGCCAGCCATGCACAGTACCAGTCTGCAATGCACAATACCAGTCTGCCAGCCATATTACCAGCCAGCCATGCACAATACCAGTCTGCCATGCACAATACCAGTCTGCCAGCCATATTACCAGTCTGCCATGCATACCAGTCTGCCATGCATAATACCAGTCTGCCAGCCTTATTACAAGTCTGCCATGCACAATACCAGTCTGCCAGCCTTATTACAAGTCTGCCATGCACAATACCAGTCTGCCAGCCATATTACCAGTCTGCAATGCACAATATCAGTCTGCCAGCCATATTACCAGCCTGCCATGCACAATACCAGTCTGCCATGCACAATACCAGTCTGCAGCCATATTAACAGTCTGCCATGCACAATACCAGTCTGCCAGCCATAATACCAGTCTGCCAGCCTTATTACCAGTCTGCCAGCCATATTACCAGTCTGCCATTAATAATACCAGTGTCATAATACCAGTGTGCCTAAATACCAGCCTGACATGCCATGCATACCACGTGCCACTATATATACGCATAAAGTAAATATACGCATAATGTATATGCTACAAAAAAAAATGCCCGCCCAAGCCCAACACAATCTAAGGGGTACCATGAGCTTACAATCTAAGGGGTCCCATGAGTTTACAATCTAAGGGGTCCCACGAGTTTACAATCTAAGGGGTCCCACGAGTTTACAATCTAAGGGGTCCTGTTCCTGTGAGTTTACAATCTGAGGGTTCTGTTCCCGTAGGCTTACAATCTGAGGGTTCTGTTCCCGTGATCTTACAATCTGAGGGTTCTGTTCCTGTGACCTTACAATCTAAGAGGGTCCTGTTCCCGTGAGTTTACAATCTAAGAGGGAAGAGGAACCTGCTCTAATAAATAAATGCTTTTGTAATGCGTTGTCAGCTGCGTGCGCACCCATCACAGCTGCTCACTTGGCACTCCTGTTGCGGATGGAATGGCAATTGACGCGTTACAAACGCATTTATATAGAGAGATACTCTTGGATAGGACATTGAAAAAAAAATATGTGGACATGAATTCTGAGCTGGCGACAACAACCATAGACTGCCCTCTGGGCAGGCTTTCCACCTAGTTATATATAATTAAATACATTCTGCCAGGTAGAGAAAGAAAAAAAAAGTTTTATTTTATGTTCCCGGGGACATTTAAAAATGTCCTCGGTTTTAATTTTTTTTAGAAATGTGTCGCCTTACCTTAACCTGGTGGTCAGTGGAGGCTCCCTGGATCCTTGTTGTGGGGGGCTCTGCCGTCGCCGCAGGTGCAGTGGCTCCCTCCCTGCACTGCCTGTCTCTGCCACATGCAACCGGGCGGCTAGCCCGCACAGTCACAACTCTGTCATCCGGCGGCCGCATGCTCCTCAAGGGGATCCTTGGGAGGCCCCTGCAGGCTGCCCTCTACAGTGCCTGATTAGAGGGCCGTGTCTGCCTGATGTTTTAGTAACAAGAATGTTTTATCCCATAGTCTTCAATGTTAAAAATATTCCCGTTTTAATTCAATATCTAATAAACCGTTGCTTATAATATTCTGCAGTAAAGAGTCTCTTTATTTCTAGATTTTTTTAAGCATTTTTTATACTTTTTTCTAAAAAAAAAAAATCTAACTTTTGGCGAACGTCCCAAAAAGTTCGCCGTTTGCGAACTGTCGAACGGCCGATGTTCGATGTGAACTTCGAGCAGATCGAACCGAACAGCTCATCCCTAGCAGCTGGCACAATCCAGTCAGGCAACCTAGATTTTGTTACCAGTGTACCACTGCCCCGGATCACGCCGCTTTCACTGAGGGATCTAAGGCAGGGCTCAAAATTTCCAGTCCCAAGCTACTAGCCAGGCCTTGGGAGTTACTCGCCACCAGTTGCCCCACCTAGCTACTACCCTGCCCTTAACTCCGCCCATAAACACACCCTGTTAAATTATCTTATGAATTAGCATTGTTAAATGTGCAGTGTGTATGAGTGTATCAGAGATGTACAGCAATTAAACTCACAGTAATGTGCGGTTTGTATGAGCGTATCACAGAGCTCCACAGCAATAAAACTCACACTCATACACATCCACATTACTGTGAGTTTTATTGCTGTGGAGCTCTGTGATACACTCATACACATCACACATTTCTGTATCACAGAGCTCCACAGCAATAAAACTCACAGTAATGTGCGGTGTATATGAGCATATCACAGATTGCCACAGCAATAAAACTCTCAGTAGAAGGCTTTTCCATGCCTCAAATGATATTGGCAGCTCTCTGCTTCCTTCCTATTTATTTTATCAGCCCCCATGCCTCCAGTTCATTTTAGCAGCCTCCTCATGCACTTTTCTGCTGCACGCACGCACGCACACACGCGCACACACACTCTATAAATAAATCCCTGGCACTGTCTAGTGGTCTCTGCCCTGCGTATCTCACCTCTACCTATAGAATCAGCAGTGAGATACAGAGGCAGAGCTCCAGTGGCAGCGGGGATGGGGTAGGGAGTGGCAGAGGCCAGAAGGTCAAAGCTGGCTGTCTTCATGCTGTCAATTGGTGGCTGGCTTCCCTGCTTCTGGTATGCACTATGCAGGGTCCTGTGCACTTATTGCTTACTGAAACACACATGATGTTTAGCAGGAAGCTGTGAGAAACCTCCTTACTGCCAGAGGGAGGGGGAATACGGAGCTGTGGGGCTAGCAGAGATATCAACAGGACATCTCAGCCCCTGACATTTAAATCATTAATCATTATTTTCACTTTAAAAACAGCCCCGGCAGCCCTGCATGTGACCAGCTACTGGGAGTTCTCCCAGTAAGCCAGTCTGGCATTTCCTGCCTGCAGAGAAAAAACACTGCTTTTCATAGAAAGCATGAAATTTTATATCACCTTTATTCTTGGGTGTAAGGGATGGATCCAGAATGCTTTCAGCAGGCACAGCAGAGGGCAGCTATGCTCACAACTCTTCTCCTGCCTCTCCGAACGAGTAAGCACATGGTCCCTGAACACCATCACATGTGCATGAGTGAGAGCATGTGACTAATGGGAGGAGGTGGATCTGGCTGAGTGGGGAGGAAGAGACGTCACCAAACAACCCTCACATGGACAGTGACTGGTGGATTGGTGCTGCGGGGCGTCTCTCACTCGCACGCAGAATGCCTGTGAGTGAGCATTCAAGGAGTAAGCAAACAGCGCAGGCTCAGCAGCTCCTCATGTAGCAGTGATCAGGTCGGTCCGGAAGACTGCTGCATGTGTATGGAGGACACAGATACACACAAAGGGGAATTTCCTCTCGCCCTCACCTAATTTTCACTCGCTAAATGCGAGCAGGCGAGTGAAAATTTTGACCCCTGATCTAAGGTGAGTATGGTATTTTTGAATGGGTTTAGTTTTGTGTGTTATGTGTGTAGCGCTGTTTTAAGATTGTGTTTGCTGCATTTACTTGGTTTGGCCACCAGAAGGAGACAGGGGCAATATGAACTATACTGGACACAAACGGAACTACAAATTCCATCGGGCTTTGCGGTGGAGACAGGAAGTGGGTGGGAGAAAGAGCAAGGACATCCGCAGCCTTGCTTGAAGGAGAGCCAGTGTGAGCCGAGCGACGAAAGGTGGAAGACACACGTGCGACTGCCAGGGATCGTGACCAGGCCGGAGAGCAGGCGCTGCCTCGCAGATGCTGGGGATCAGGGACAGTGACTTGGCGGACACCTGCCTACACATCGCTGAGAGGTTGGCACAGAGACACCGTTCCGGTTGGACCCCGAGTAAGGAGACCGCGATGATCCATTGGGAGTGCAGGCGGTAGGCCGTAGTTCTCGTTGTGGAGATCGAACAAGCAAGAGAAGTGAATCGGGTGGCACAGACTCCCAGTGAAATCCAAGCGGAGAGGCATCCTTGATCGGGCAGCGGAACAGATTGTCTAACAGATGGGTGAGAGGCCTGCCAGGCCACAGTTCCAAGTATAACGAAGCACGCTGCATTATTGTTTAAATCTACAGGGCCCCAACGTGACTAGTCGAAGATTTGCTCATTCCATTCACTGGCCAGTTGAATATAGTACCCGGGTACCTGAGATCATACACACACACACACTGTAAGGATCCCTGGCTGTAGCCATCCTGCAACTCCCCCTGGTGGTTCTTTCCAGCTTGTTCCTGCCCTGAAACCAGCAACCAGCATCCAGCATTGTATGTGTTAATGCACCAAACACACGTGACTGACATAATAAAGGGCTCTGCCCCTCTCTGACCCATTGCTGGTTCATACAGCTCAGGCTCACCAAGAGTGAAGACCTCTGCTATCACTGCTACTCTGATTCCTGATCCTGACCCCCCATCTCTGGTTCCTGCTCTGCAATCATCATCCACATCATCTTCAGCTATCTACCTGGTCAGTCTGCGTGTCCATCCACTACCCTGATACTCTGCTTATCTGTGCAGACCACTGCACGCAGGGCTCATACTCCCCTCTCCCCCGGTGCCACCCTGGTACCATCCGGAGTCCCTGACAGAATGAACCAGCCATATACTAATGAGCCCTCAGTGCTGCACTTACTGGTGGAGTTGCTTAAGACCGCATTCCAGGAGCTATTCAAAACCCTAGCTGATTCCCTGGTGCAAATGCTGCAAAAGATTCTGGGCACCTCGACTAAGGTGTGCGCTCCTCCTAACAAACATCATGATTCCCTGTCCCCTGAAGAACGTGCCAGGAGACTGGCGGACAATCTCTGCCTGTATTGCGGGAAAGGATCGCATTGGATATCTGATTGCCCAGAAAAAAACCCCAGATCTACGGTTGTCAAGCCAGCACCTGTGTCAAAATCTGCTGTTCGCTCCAAGCATGCTCCTGTGTGTAGAACTCTACAGCGACCTCAGGCTCCCACTCCTGCTACAGGTACTGTGTCTAAGAGACTTGCTGTCCCTAAGCCGGTACCCCTACCCAAACCGGCCCCCAGGAGAACTCTGGAACCCAAACTCCCTGTACCCAGACCTGTCCCCAGAAAGTCTATGCCCGTTGTGCCCAGAAGAAGGGTGTCTCCGGAGTTTACCTCTGAAGACGATTTGGAAAACCCTATGGAGACCATCATGCCCGTGGAATCAGAGTCTGTAATTCCTGTGGACTTTGAAAGTACGGCGATGGAACCAGAACCTCCAATCCCTATGGAGATTAACTACATCCAGGCTCCGGGTGTAACAACCACTCCCACCACTCTCAGCCAGCGAGACCTGGCGATCGGTGAAGTGGACGGTGCTGGCTATCACTCTCTGGATGACTTCTTGCCATTTGGCCGCCTCCCCTCAGAGTATTGGGATCCAGACCAGGTACCAAGGGGTACCACCTGGGATACTTATTCTACCAAAGAGGAAGAAGAGGAGACACCTACCACGATGCCATCTTCTTATGTGGGCACCAGATTCAACGGTGACTCTGCCTCCTATTTCTCGCCCTCTGTCGCCAACGCCAGACGGGCAAGGGGCATTCCTGCTGCTCCAGAGTCCTTACCTGAGGATACGGTGCAGGGCACCTACGATGTACCTACCTTGGTGCCATCCAGGTATGTGGGCACCCTCACCTCTGATACATCTGCTGGCAGTAAGAACTCTAGATCCAGAGCACGAAGACAACAAAGGAAGAACCGTCCCCAGACTGGTGTTACAGACCTCCCTGTTGATATGACCCGGGACCTCCCACAGGGTACATCTGTCCTAATGCCATCTCTCTATGTTGGCACGGAGTTCCCTGGTGACCCTGCCTCCTACCAGTGTCCTTCTGTTCCTAGGAGCCCACAAGGCCAGGACACTTGTATCCATCCGGAACCCCCACCTGAAGACCCGGGCGGCTACACTGTGCAGGGAACTTTTGTTTTACCTGTCCGGGACCCTATATCAGGAACATGGACGGTGCAGCCTATCCACTGATGCCGGTATCCTGCCCACTGAGGTCCACAGCAAGTTCTTGTTCGCTGCCCTGCATCCTGCAGGATCTCCAGAAACTGCTGCCCTGCATCCTGCAGGATCTCCAGCGGTCACCCAGAGGGTGCCCGTGAGGGGGAGGGTACTGTAAGGATCCCTGGCTGTAGCCATCCTGCAACTCCCCCTGGTGGTTCTTTCCAGCTTGTTCCTGCCCTGAAACCAGCAACCAGCATCCAGCATTGTATGTGTTAATGCACCAAACACACGTGACTGACATAATAATGGGCTCTGCCCCTCTCTGACCCATTGCTGGTTCATACAGCTCAGGCTCACCAAGAGTGAAGACCTCTGCTATCACTGCTACTCTGATTCCTGATCCTGACCCCCCATCTCTGGTTCCTGCTCTGCAATCATCATCCACATCATCTTCAGCTATCTACCTGGTCAGTCTGCGTGTCCATCCACTACCCTGATACTCTGCTTATCTGTGCAGACCACTGCACGCAGGGCTCATACTCCCCTCTCCCCCGGTGCCACCCTGGTACCATCCGGAGTCCCTGACACACACCTTTTTGAGACATTACTTTCGCGGGACTTACACTCCAGAATCGAAGGGGTTAAACTTTTCTTTTGCCGCCGCGTGCTTTTCCCGCATTACAAAGTCCTGTTGTTCATATACCATGTTTACATTATATATGCCGCTTTATTGGGATCAGTAAAGTATATAATCTATAAAATCTACAACAGTGCTGGTGTATATTTATTCCCTAGTGCGGTGAGACTAACCTGAGGTTAAATTCAGCAGCTCCTCCGGGAGTGAGCGCTACATGTGATTGTGCAGAAACGCAATCACGTAACACCAGGGTCTGAAAGACTTTATTCTTTTCAGAATAACGTCAGACACAGATGGGGAACGAGTATGTAGTATTAGCTCGTTCTCAATCTGCTGGGGCCACAATAGCATCTCCCCTGCAAAGTATAAGAGATGCTAATGCACAGTAACCAAGCGCAACATCCAAAATGCAAGCTGAGCTTGCGTTTTGGATGGAATAGGATGGGTAAAAAATAAGCACAGTGCTCAAGCCGATATACTGTACAACTCACTGGCTGCGCTTGGCAGCTAGGTTGTGATCCGTCCCCATGATGTTGCAACTATGTTACTCATTGTGTATGATCATGAGATTAATAAGTCTTGACTTAAAACTCTTTGAGAAAGGAAAGGAACCGCTGTAAGTCCCACAGACTGGTGCTACCCATCACTAGGAAACAAATAGACACAATAGCTATATTAAAACTATGAGGCCCAATGGTTTCAATCATTTTCAAATAGAAACAACTGTAGTTTTTCCAAATTCCATCTCTGGGTTTCATGTCTTTAGATATAGATTTATAAAAATATTTCTGTTTTATTTTCAAATTTTTATTTCAGGGGCCTGAAAGGGTTAAACATTCAGGGTTATCCAGTAACCACCATAGTCTACAGTTGCAATGATGATAAAGTTCCCTTTTAGGAAATGCTGATGTTTGAGTGGCTGCAGAAGATTTACTGATGAAGCTTCTCCTGTCATTGTTTGATTTTTACTTTTGGTGAATGCAGAAAGCTTAACAGCAAAACTGGAATGGTTAGTGAATAGCCCTGGATCCATTTTTACCTGTTACACTTAATGTATTGCTGTTTCTGAAGCCAACGATAGAGGTCAGCAAAAAGCTGCAGTTCATTCATATACAGTATATTTCTGACCAGGAAGTTTTTAAGTACAAGGAGGAAGCGTGCAGACTCATAACTAGGACTTACTACAGGAAGAATCATAATAATATGTATGTTAGGAAATGTCTATTTTATCATGCCACCTTAATATATTGAAGGAACTACACCTGGAAAAAGTATCACAAACATTAAATTAAAAAAAATTAATTATCCCTCATCCCATCTCACACCTATTAGTTATAATGCTTTCTTAAAATGTGTTTGTTTTTTTAGGGGGGGGGTCGAGTATGTAGATATAGGGACAAACAGTATTTTTGAAACTATTCGCACACTTTGCATAGAAAAAGGATGGAAAAGGATGTGAAAAGGATGGAAAAGTCTATATATTAAAGTTGAGGTCTCACAAGTTCATCAATAAAGATTCATTTTTAAACCCCTCAATAATTAGGCCTTGACAGCAGAAATGCAAAAAAAAAAAGAGCAGATTTTATAGGAAAAAACAGGGTTATTCGGAGAAAGGTGAAACTCTGGAGAACTTTTGGAGAAGTGAAAATTCTAGGTCAAAATAGCTAATTTGGAAAGTGAGATAAATGGGAGAATTTTTCTGGTTTGGCTATTTTGACCTAGAGTTTTCACTTCTCCAAAAGTTCTCCAGAGTTTCACCTTTCTCTGAATAACACTGAAAGTATTTTTATTTATGATAGCTTCTAAAGTTCACTGTCTCAATGCAAATCCATTCTCCATCACTCTGCGCTGCTTTTCTTCTGTACTTACCTGCATCACTAGTTTATGTCTACCAGGGCCGGATTTATAACTAGGCAGAGTAGGCATTTGCCTACAGGTGCCTGCCACAAGGGGGTGCCTTGCTCTAAAACAAACAAAAAAACTGACTTTAAAGAAAATTTAAAAGTTTAGACCACTGTATCTCTGGGCCCCTAAGGGCTAGAGGGACATATGAGGCATCATTGGAAAGGCCAGATTATGACCTTTCCAGTGATAAACATAAAAAATATATATTTTTCTAATATTTAGAAATCAATATTTAGTTTACAATTATAAAGTAAAGCCAGCAAGTGTGGAGCTGATGATGTAACGCATTGTTTCATAGGCAACCTAGACCTTGGCACCGCAGTGAGGAGAGACGGGAGATTTTGGAACCCTGTATCTCTGGTTTGTACACCGAACAAGGTCAAGTGACGTGTCATTGGAACGATCAGAGTCTGGACTTTACAATGATACCAAACGTGACCATGTAATGTGTAAAAATAAAAAAATTTAAGTAAGTAAATGCAACATTTATTTTTTTCTCTGTTCTACGGCAGAGGCAATATATGCTTTTCATGTGAAACAAACAATGCCACTGCACTAACTCAACTAAGGCAGCGGATTCGGCTCCTTCATTTGATTTAATCACAGAGGAAAACTTTTTCAGGCTTAAATTTTTTTACTTTTTTTAGTATGCCCAAAACAAAAAATTAAGTCATTTTGACATGTTGCTTTTTTTATTTGTTTGAGGGGGTGTGGGGACGCTCCACATTTCTGTGCCTATAGATGTCTGAGATGCAAATCCGGCTCTGATGTCTTCAAGGCTTATTATTATGTATCCCCATTCCTACAAAATTCACTAGCTTGCCTTGATTGTCTGATAATTTTCATTCCTACATGAATTCAATCAAAACTTATATCTACTTTTTGTTTTCAAGTAATATTTACTCCAATCTGGATTAGCAGTTGCACATCCTTCTTCACGCGCTAATGTTTGTAATTTACATAGCAGTTAGCAATTCTGACCCTCCGGATATTTTTAACTACATTTTCTATGAGGCTCTGCTATTGTGTTGAGTACCTGAGCACACGGATGGACTGAGACAACAAAATAAAATCACCCCTGGGCTTCATCCAGACCGGCCCACTTTAATTATGCAAACACACACAAAAATAGTATATAAACCAACTGGAATGCTCAACTAATCACTCTATATATACCGAAGTTGCTGCAGGGCGCTTGGGTAAAGCAACGCAGCGGCATTGAGATGGATTGTGCACCATGTCTTAAGGTGAGTCGGATGCGCAGCGGGTCTCACCGGCACAGTGGCCCCAATATAATACTGCGTCAGACTGCGTCTCTTTTACAGATGGTGAAGAAGTTCTCACCTATTAAGGGCAGTGTGAGCTGCACGGTGAACTTGCATTCACACTGGCCCACTGAGCCACCGGCCCACCGGGAATCTCCCTGTAGTCCCTATGGCCAGTACATGCCTGCTCTGAAACTAGCACTTCCGCTCCACCGCGAGTATCACCTCCTAGAGTCCATAGGACTTCATGGAGGCTTGCACTGCCGGGTCGCGAGCACTGAGCGATCTCGCTCTTGCGAGATCACGCAGGGCCATGGAGTGATTGTAAAGGGAGATTTGAGACTTTTTTTCCCCAGTCTCTCACTGCTCCCAGCGGCAGGAAGCAGTGGATAGGGGCTGCCATTCTCGTCATGCGATTAGAGTTGAATATCAGATTTATGGGGGGGGGGTTTAGCTGGTGCTAAATGATTCTGCAAAAGCGCATTCACTTACCACCAGCTTCTTGATGTGACTAACTTTTTCATTACCACATCGGTGCGGTAATTAGCGCTAGCACTTTGTAACACCTTAATCATCCTAATGCTAAATATTGATTGTGCTCCCTATGTTAAGTATAGGGTGCGTAATGGAGCTCGAGCAAGCTATTGAAATCACCTTTCAGATTTTTTAGGGCTTTATAGTGAGGAAGCTAATATGGGGGGGGCATGCGTTAAAGTCACTTATCCTGACAATAACACTTACATATCTGAATGTGACAGTTAGCATTCACTAGGGAATAGGGCCCAGCATTTTTAAAATATAGGAAAAACATATTAAAAATCTGATTATGCTATAATTACTGACCATAAGAATAGAAACTAAAACACTTATCTTGACATTTCTATCCATGGTTTGAATTCATAGTGACTTGTTCTTCCGTTTGCACTTTAAAACGAAGTACTTTGTTTCTGAAATAAATTGCATAGGATTAAGTTGGTGCAGTTACTGTATTCAACAAACTATACACAGCTTGCAAACTACCTGTTTTTCTTCCTAGCCTCTGCAATACAATAATATTGTTTGTTTGAAATGTTTTACAGATGGTACATCTGCTTTGATGACACCAAGGTGGCAGTGATAGCAAATATCCAATTCTTCAAGTATGCCATCATATTTGTTTGTTAGTAAATGTTAATTAAACAAATGCTGAAAGATAATTCTAGGAACAAGAAGATCATTGTGTTATCTGATAAACGAGCCACCTCCCCCCCATGACGGAGCAGCTTTATTTATCTTTCAAGCATCCTATATGGAAACCACAATTTCTGCACTTATGGGCTTGAAGATGGTGTGATGATGGAGCTCTGTTCTCCAAAAATCACTGAACGAAATAAAAAACAACATTTCTAAAGGGGTTATTCGGAGAATGCAGAAATGTCACCTACGTTTCAGTGCTCGCTCGTTCCCCACACTTTGGGGAATGGAATGCCCCGACCCTGCGGTAAATTCAGCATTCACCCGCAAGGTCCCCGAAGTGCGGGGAAAAGCAGCCGCCACAAAACCGCCAAAATTAGCGGATCCGATAATTGCGGGGAGTCTGCAACAGTTTTTGTTACAAAATCTCACCACAATTATCGGATCCGATTCGCTAGATAATCGGATCCTATAAGCCGCCACAAATCCGCCGCCCACAGCTGCAAACACGCCGCCGCTGCCAACCTATCGGACAACCACTGCAAACCCGCCAGACATCCACCAAACGCAGCCAACAAGTCGCAGAAAAATGCCAACAAGTCACCGGATGGGTAAAAAAAATTAATTATTGAAAGTGTAAAATTTGAAACGCTGTTTGCAAAAAACTACTGGATGAAAATGTCTGGAATTACCGTATTTTTCGCTCCATAAGACGCACCTGACCATAAGACGCACCTAGTTTTTAGAGGAGGAAAACCGGAAAATAAATATTCTGAATGAAATAGTGTAAAAATGGATATTGCCCCAGCTCGTGGATATGCCTTAGCTCACACATGGATTTGCCCCAGCCAGCTCACACATGGATTTGCCCCAGCCAGCTCTCACATGGATTTGCCCCAGCCAGCTCACACATGGATTTGCCCCAGCCAGCTCTCACATGGATTTGCCCCATCAGCTCTCACATGGATTTGCCCCAGCCAGCTCTCACATGGATTTGCCCCAGCCAGCTCACACATGGATTTGCCCCATCAGCTCACACATGGATTTGCCCCATCAGCTCTCACATGGATTTGCCCCATCAGCTCTCACATGGATTTGCCCCAGCCAGCTCTCACATGGATTTGCCCCAGCCAGCTCACACATGGATTTGCCCCATCAGCTCTCACATGGATTTGCCCCAGCCAGCTCTCACATGGATTTGCCCCAGCCAGCTCACACATGGATTTGCCCCAGCCAGCTCACACATGGATTTGCCCCAGCCAGCTCACACATGGATTTGCCCCATCAGCTCACACATGGATTTGCCCCAGCCAGCTCACACATGGATTTGCCCCAGCCAGCTCACACATGGATTTTCCCCATCAGCTCTCACATGGATTTGCCCCATCAGCTCTCACATGGATTTGCCCCAGCCAGCTCACACATGGATTTGCCCCATCAGCTCACACATGGATTTGCCCCAGCCAGCTCTCACATGGATTTGCCCCAGCCAGCTCACACATGGATTTGCCCCATCAGCTCTCACATGGATTTGCCATCAGCTCTCACATGGATTTGCCCCAGCCAGCTCACACATGGATTTGCCCCAGCCAGCTCACACATGGATTTGCCCCAGCCAGCTCACACATTGATAATGCCCCAGCTCACATATGGATATGGCCCAGCAGCTCGTGGATGTGCCTCCGCTCACCTGCCGCCACCGCGTTCGTCTCCCTCTGAGCATGCGTCTGGCGGCAGGAAGCTTGGGCACTCGCCTGGGGGAGCCACGTGACTGCGATCTCGGGAGATCGCGGTCACGTGGCTCCCCCAGGCGAGTGCCCAAGCTTCCTGCTGCCGGACGCATGCTCAGAGGGAGACGAACACGGCGGCGGCAGGTGAGCGGAGGCACATCCACGAGCTGCTGGGCCATATTCGCTCCATAAGACGCACCCACTTTTCCCCCCACTTTTTGGGGGAAAAAAGTGCGTCTTATGGAGCGAAAAATACGGTAACACATAAGGCCCTATGAATAATAATATAAAGGTCTGTTACAGAAAAAAGAAAAAACGCTATTTAAAAAAGATTGGGAATTTTTTTGCCGAAAAATGCCTAAAAAAATCTTAAAAAAAATAAAGAGACCTGTCGCTGCAGATTAATAGAATAAACGGTTTATTAGATATTGAATAAAAACAGAATATTTTTAACATTGAAGCCTATGGAATTCGCTTGAATAAACCTGCCAAACAAAACCACCGAACAGTGGGGCATTTCACTGACATTTCTCTGCTGTTTGGTATTCTCTGAATAGATTAACCATTGCTTCTCTATTTCACTGCCATCAAATAGGCACTGCATTTGCTTGCAATTCGCCAAAATTTGGCAAACTGCCTGCAGTCTGAATAGTCGAATGGCTGCGAAAATGCACCGTATGGGGAAATTCACTGTTCGGTGCCATTTCGGCTCCAGATCGGCTCTCTGTGAACAACCCTGTAAGTCTTCTTTTCTAACATGAAACGTGTGGTTTTCACTTTAGCTTTCCTAATCTAATAAAGCTGACTTGAACCTGACAATAGTTTATCTTATTTATGATAAATCAAGAACTGATACACATGACTGATATATTTTTATCAGTTAGATTTCCAGTTAAATGTGTAACAATGTGCTACTGCTTGCTAAAGATTTAAAAATAAATATTTTGCATTTTCTACTACTAATTTAGGCTGGGGTCAGACGAGCGCACTGACTGCGCACAGTAACGGACGTACTTTTTAGGCTGGGGTCAGAGGAGCGCAGTGTTAACGTCCGTGTTGCCGCACATAAGTACGTCCGTGATAGCATACAATTGTGTTAAATGGAGCCCCACACACGAAGTACGTCCGCACAGAAGTACGGGGGCTGACGGACGCTGCAAACGGACGCAGGTTAGGCAAGAACGTAATACTGCTAGAACGGACGTGCAGAGTGCGCCACGTCCACAACGTCCGCATAGCTTTGTGTGTGAGTGATGGAGCATGGTCAGACGGACTGCATTTATACATCCAGCATTTTTGACGGACAGAATGTTTTTTTCATTGTAATTTATTTTCCCTGCTACATCAGTCAAAAAATACGTCAGTGAAAAAAACGGACTGTGTGGCCACTACCTTGCTGTCAGTCAGTAAGTACGTCCGTACTGCACGGACGCACAGTCCGTACAAAATGCGCTCATCTGACCCTAGCCTAAACGGAGATTGTAGTTACATTGTATCAATTAATTTTGACTGATGTTGAGAAAAAGAAATAAAAAGCTGTATGCAGTAGTTTCTCTACGTCCATCTAGCTTTTTCACATTAATGCCATTTTGGCGTCTGTTGCAACATGCGTTGCACGCACGTGAAAAAAGTGTGCACGTGCTTCGTGTGTTGTTCTCTATTGACTCCTTTGAAAAGCTACAATGAACAGCAAACAGTGCGGTCAGACGGACGCAAAAAGTGTGCTCGTCTGACGCGGGCCTTAGTCCAGCGACAGTCCATCTCATTAACTACATTCCTGGTCCAAAGTATTTTTTTAAAAGAAATCAATGGTTCTCTCCAATCTTCTAACATTGGCATCCCAACCTCAGCCGCTACTTCACAGTGACTGGAAAAACTGACGCACTCCTACAGACTTACTCCATTGTAAAAATATGCTCTAAATCTATGTCTCACTCATATCCTCTCTAAACTATCTTATTTTTCCACATATCCTACTTGTCCTCCTACCACAAATG
This sequence comes from Leptobrachium leishanense, assembly GCA_009667805.1. Taxonomy (NCBI): domain Eukaryota; kingdom Metazoa; phylum Chordata; class Amphibia; order Anura; family Megophryidae; genus Leptobrachium; species Leptobrachium leishanense. The sequence continues at coordinate 97,051,192 of CM019066.1, forward strand.
CTTATTTTGCATTTCAGCTTCAACACCCATCTTTGGGCCATATTCCAATCGTAACACTAACATTAGCACTTAGATATGTGAGCATTAACGCTAGGTTAAGTGAGTTTATTGATACCCCATATTACTTCCCTAATACTAAACCCATTTGTAATCTGTTACCGCATTGGTTATTGCACTAACTTGTGCAAGCTTTCTGTACTTTGCGCACCCTATACTTAACATGGGGAGCGCAATCAGTTATTAGCGTTAGGATTACAATGTCCCAGCGCTAATTACCCCACCAATGTGGTAACAAAAAAGATAACCACAGCTAGAGCTGGTGCTGATACCGCTTCTGCAGAACCAGTTAACACCAGCTAAACCCCCACCAATAAATCAGATACTCACCTCTCACATCCCGCGGTGAGAACAGCGACCCGATCCACTGCTTCTGACCTCCAGGAACAGAGTGAGACTGGGGGCAAATTGTCCCCAGTCTCCCTCCTCGATCACTCCGTGGCCCTGCATGATCTCACAAGATAGAGATCATGCAGGGCTCATGGACCAGAAGCGCAACCCTCCATGGAGTCCTATGGATTCCACGAGATGATACTCTCAGTGGCGCAGAATAACTACCACAAGTATCATGGAGGGTAGTGCTGTGTTACGGGGCCAGCAGCTGAATTAGCGCCTGCCTTGTAATATGGTGCTAAAAAGCAGACACTGCAGAGAAACCTGCAGGCTCAGGTTTTCCCGTTAGTTCACCGTTTTAGCACCAGGAATGAAATATAGCCTTTCGTCTTCTATAACGTCCTCCTCCGCAATTGACCTTGCTGTTTCAAGATCATTGACTCCAACAGACTGGATACCTGCTTCCAGCATCTTAAGTCCCTGATTTCTTATCATCTTCTCTTTCCATCTGCCACACCTACTAGCTTTACACCTGCAACAGTGGATGAGGTGGTTTTTCTCCTGTTCTAATTTTGTCATACTAGCTGTCCTCTAGACCCTATTCCTTCTCAGCTTATTACTTCCATGTCTTCTTACCCAGCACCAGTTTTAATGCTTCTATTAATCTTTCACTCTTCACAAGCATATTTCCTACTCAGTTTAAGATGTTCAGTTTAAGCATCTATTCAATCCTAGATAAAACCTCCCAACACTGTCCAATGCCCTCTATCATCTTGTTTTCTTCTCCCTTACACACAAGCACTTATCCACATTGCTTTCTGCAGTGGCGTCCCTAGGGTTGGTGTCACCCGGTGCGGTAACTTATGGTGTCACCCCCCTTGAGTTTTACAGGGATTTTTTTAAACTAGTTTTACTCATAATTCAGTACTCCCATATAACGCTGAATGCGCACATTACTGTGACGTTTATTGCTGTAGAGCTCTGTGATATGCTCATACACAAATTTTGGCAAACTGACAGCAAGTACGGTGCCTGTTCGAAGGCAGTGAAAGTCCCCATAGAGAAGTAATGGTTAATCTGTTCAGAGACACCGAACAGCAAAGAAATGTCCTGATGTCCGGTGTTTTCATTTGGCAGGTTTATTCAGGCGAACGGACACCATAGGTTTCAATGTTAAAAATATTCTTGTTTTTATCCAATATCTAATAAACCGTTTATTCCTTTAATCCATAGTAAAAAATCTCTTTATTTATTGATTTTATTTTTTTTGTATCTTATAGGCATTTTTCAAAAAAATTCCATTTTTCCAACAGACCTTTTTATTATCATTCATAGGAACTTATATGTTAATTCCAGACATTTTCATTCAGTAGTTCTTTTTAAAACAGCAGGCGACGGGTTTGCGGCAGCATTCGGTGGCTGATTCCCTGCACTTCAGGGACCCTGTGGTGAATTCACTGGGGAAATTTGATTCCCCAAAGTGCGGGGAACAACAGAACACTGAAATGTCTGTGTCATTTCGGTGCTCTGTGAATAGCCTCTTTGTGGTGTTTTTTTTGCCTCCCCCTGGAAAGTGCCAGCCTAGGCCTTGCCTACCCAGGAAATACTTGAAAATGAGAGAATTCTCACTGTATCCTTCCTGGTAAAATAATTTTGTGTACAAAAAAAATATATATATTTTTAGGTTGTCGCCCTAGGGGGTGCTGTCACCCGGTGCGGGCCGCACCCCCCACCCCCCCTTGCGACGCCTCTGGCTTTCTGCAAACTCTTTGCTTGACCGTCTACAATCAGACTTTCAAACCAATTGCTCCTCTAAAATTTCCTTCACTATATTAGTAAAGAAAACAAAGGTACGTATCTGGTGGCGCGATGATGGTCGCTGAATGGTAGGTGGTGGTTCCCTTAGTTCGTATGAAGCATATGAAAAAGAATAATACAATATATAGTGCAGATGGTACTAACACAAAATTGATATGTGCCAATGTGGTATATTCCACTCACAAATTAAAGAGCCCGAACACTGGCTCTAAGTGGGTCGAGGCTTTTGGGTGTTTTTTGCTTCTCCGTTCCTTAAGGTGACCCACGCCTTATACTGGATGGAGAGTGGCTCATACAAATGGATATGGAAAGAAAACAGAAACAACTTCCTTGTGCAGATCTTTCAAAGTTCAGATGGCATAGATATACGTAGGTGTTAAACTCACATTTGTAGGAGCTTATAGACCAAGCTCGTGGTTTGTACGCTTCAAGGCTCGCATAGGGTGGAACCCAAACCCGTCTTCAAATCCGGAATGTCAAGGGGACAGTCAAATTTAAAGTTAAAATTATTTATTAGAACATAAATAAAACAAATAAAATACTGGCTCAGCCAGGAGACCTGGTCTCCTGGCTGAGCCAGTATTTTATTTGTTTTATTTATGTTCTAATAAATAATTTTAACTTTAAATTTGACTGTCCCCTTGACATTCCGGATTTGAAGACGGGTTTGGGTTCCACCCTATGCGAGCCTTGAAGCGTACAAACCACGAGCTTGGTCTATAAGCTCCTACAAATGTGAGTTTAACACCTACGTATATCTATGCCATCTGAACTTTGAAAGATCTGCACAAGGAAGTTGTTTCTGTTTTCTTTCCATATCCATTTGTATGAGCCACTCTCCATCCAGTATAAGGCGTGGGTCACCTTAAGGAACGGAGAAGCAAAAAACACCCAAAAGCCTCGACCCACTTAGAGCCAGTGTTCGGGCTCTTTAATTTGTGAGTGGAATATACCACATTGGCACATATCAATTTTGTGTTAGTACCATCTGCACTATATATTGTATTATTCTTTTTCATATGCTTCATACGAACTAAGGGAACCACCACCTACCATTCAGCGACCATCATCGCGCCACCAGATACGTACCTTTGTTTTCTGTATTTCACTGGTTTGGGGGAAACCACTATACCCTGGTTGGCGTTGGTTTGTTGGTGGCGGTACTAGTTGCTGGCGCCTGTCAACTTTTTGTGAATATTAGTAAAGAACCTGACAGCTGCCAAATAAATGGCATCACTCTGTACTTCTTCTCCTTGACATCTCTGCTGCCTTGGATACTGTTGACCACCCTGTTCTTTTAGACAATCTTTGCTCCTTTTGCCTGCAAGGTACTGCCCTGTCTTGGTTTGATGTTTACTTCACTAGTAGCTCATATATTATTTCTTTTTGGGGCATCTTATCTCCTCTATATGTCTCTCTGTTCTCCACAACATGCCCTTTAAGCCCTGCAGTATTTGATCTACACATCCCCATTTGAGATTTCATCAGTGTTTTTTGGTTTTAGTACCATCACTGAAAGAAAGGTGGATTTCATTCTGAGAACTTCAGAGAACTGGATTTAGTACAGTGCAAATGTTGGATATTTTCTATTTAAAGAACATCCACAGTAGTTCATTGTACTTTTCACCATTTTTTGCACCATAGTGTCTGCCGTAAGTTGTTCATTGTAGTTCCCACGCAGCATAGGTTTGAATGTGGTTTCACCATAATTTCTGCTGATGTTATTTAGTATAGATTTCACTGTAGATAGCATTGTTGCTTCAGTCAAAATTGTTTAGATTGAAAGATGGCACATACATGTCCCTTGCAATGTGATCGCCTTCAAGTGCTTGATTTTGGGTTGTCTATATCAATGTAACTACACTTAAGTGTAGCGCAGCTTTAAAACTGTATTCTGGTGCATTGAACTATTGCTGCCACCAGAGGGAGACATTGTGGACTATGCTGGACAAAACGGACTCCATCTCCCATCACCCATTGCGTGAGGACAGGAATGGCTCGTGCAAGGCAAGGGCAGTGTGAGCAGAGCCACGAGAGACGTAGGACACACGCTGGGGCTGTTAAGGTTTGAAACCAGTCCGGAGTGTGGAAGTTGCAACAGTCCTGTAAAAAATCGTGCTGTTCCCTGAGCGTGGAGAGTACAGAGCGAGCAGTGAGAGAGAACAGTTGCAGGTGACACTTCTGGGATCCTGGCAGAGTGGGAGCGCAGAGAGACGGCGGCATCCATTGCTGCAGTGATCGGAGAGAGAGTGTGCGTTGGCCGGCTGTGCACTACGCTGAACTGTTCTTGACAAAGTGCGGTTTGGGAGAAGAGGGACATCGTGTGAGGAGAGGCTGCAAACTGGAGAGGAGTGCTGGCGGCCTATGTGTTCATGTTCTGGCGGAGGAGAACCAGATCGGGAGTGCCGGCGTTAACAGCATCGAGTTCCAAGTAGCAGCGAGGGCCGATCCTCTCGAGAGGGATCCCTTTCGCCAGCGTTCATCGGTCCAGGACAAGCGGTTACACCGGATGGGTGAGAAGGCTTCGGCCTAGTGAAAACGCAGAACATTGCGCACTTGTTTATTGTTTCTGTAAGGGCCCCAACGGTGACTAGTTGAAGATTGTTTTTGTTTCATTCACTGGCCAGTTGAACACAGTACCCGGGTACCCTAGACAACACACATATATATTTTTGAGCTATTTTTCACGGGACTTACACACCAGAACTGAGGGGGTTAACCGATTTCTTTTACCGCCGTGAGTTTTTCCCGCGTTACGAATTCTTGTTACTCAAATACCGTATATGCGTAATATATGCTGCTTTATTGGGATCAGTAAAGAATATAATATCGAAAAATCGACAACAGTGCTGATGTATAGTTATTTCCTAGTGCGGTGAGACTATCCCGAGGTTGATTCAGCGGCTCCTCCGGGGGTGAGCGCTACATAAGCTTCACCAAAAAGGTAGTTGCTAATCTCAAAGACGATGGACCCAACTCTGATAAAGCTGGTGAAAGGCAAGCACAAATGTAGAAATTTGGAGCTAGTTGTTAAACAGTAGTGGACCTGCATTACTATCAGGTCTATTCACAGAAAGGTGAAACTCAGGAGAATGACTGGAGAAGTGAAAATTCTAGGTCAAAATAGCCAAAACAGAAAAAATCTCCCATTTATCTCACTTTCCAAATCGGCTATTTTTTTCTAGATCAGTGTTTCCCAAACAGTCCTCAGGACCCTCAACCAGGCCAGATTTTGCAGACCACCTTGGGGAAATGCAGACTGAATTCTGCAATCACTGAGCAGCAAATCATATCACCTGTGCTGTGCTTCAGATATCTGACAAACCTGGCATGTCAGCGGGTCCTGAGGACAGGTTTGAGAAACACTGGTCTAGATTGTTCTCTTCTCCTGACAGTTCTCCTGGTTTTCACTTTTCTCCGAATAACCCTGTATGTTATTGGCATGACTTGTAATAATATGGAGACAGTAATATAATACCAGCACCTTTCCCATGCATCAACGCTGGTATCCTCTCCTGGGCTCCACAGGACTCCATGATGGTGTGTGCAAGCCCTGTGCAAATCGCAGAAGGACACTGAAAATACTAGGAAAGAACATTCCAAAGGGTAGTGTCAAAATACAAGCTGAAGGTTGAAGGCTACAAAGGATGAAGAGTGGGTTTACAGCTTGAGGTTCCATAACAGGTAGTCTCATACTTGTATTTGTTGGTTTATGTACACCATTGACAATCAAACAAAGACACTGGGGATCATGTTCAGCTGCTGATTATGAGGAGTACACGGGCTGCTGAATCCGTAGGTGTGAGTCCGTGCAAATGCAGTAGGGTCTTAACTGCGTGACATCAGTTCTAGATTCTTCATGAAGACTAATAATATATTTTTTAAATAGTTTACCCATGATACATCCGTTTTAATGAAACCAAGGTGACTGTCCTCTACTTTCTCTGAACATTTGTTTATTGCAATAGGGGTTATTCAAAGAGCACCGAATTGCCCCGAATGGTGAATTTCCCTGTAGAGTGCAATTTCCTGGTCATTCGACTAAAAGCTGGTGATTTGCCAAATATTAGCAATTTGCTAGCAAAATACGTTGACCTTCAGCAGCAGTGAAACGTCTACCTTTTGTGGGGTTTTTTTGTGGGTGGGATTGATGTTGTAATGATCATTTAGTAAACTAAATATCTCAGTTTTAAATTGTTGGTCTATGGATTCTGAGCACGAATGAAAACGTTTACAGGGTTATCCAAAGAGATTCGAAAAGTCACCGCACGTTCGGTGACTTTTCGTTCTCTTCATAGTTACATAGTTATATAGGCTGAAAAAAGACATGCGTCCATCGGGTTCAGCCTCTCCCACATAACCTACTGCTGTTGATCCAAAAGAAGGCAAAAAACCCAGTCTGAAATATGCAACATACCGGGAAAAAATTCCTTCTTGACCCCAGAATGGCAGTCAGATTTCTCCTTGGATCAAGAAGCTTTTACCCACATATTAAATATTATTACCCTTAATATTCTGTGTCTGCAGGAAGTCATCCAGTCGTTTTTTAAAAGTCTGTACAGACTCTGACCCAACCACCTCAACAGGCAGAAAATTCCACAGCTTTATTGTTCTCACCGTAAAATAACCCTTCCTATGCTTTAAGCTAAATTTTCTTTCTTCCAGTCTAAATGGATGACCCCTTGTCCTATGTATAGACCTGTTAATGAATAGGTTATCAGACAATGGTTGATAATGGCCCCGTATATATTTATATAAGGTTATCAGATCCCCTCTAAGGCGCCGTTTCTCTAAACTAAACAGGTTTAAGCTTGTTAGTCTTTCCTCATAACTTAACCCTTCCATTCCCCTTATTAATTTAGTTGCCCGTCTCTGCACTTTTTCTAACGCTATAATATCTTTTTTTAAGACAGGTGCCCAAAATTGCACTGCATATTCAAGGTGCAGCCTGACCATTGATTTATACAGAGGCAAAATTATGTTTTCATCCCGTGAGTGAACTCCCCTTTTAATGCATGCCAATACTTTGCTGGCCTTGGCGGCTGCTGTTTGACATTGCACATTGTTACTTAGTTTGAAGTCTATGATTATTCCCAAATCCTTCTCCTGCTTGGATTTCCCTAACTCCGTACCATTTAGGGTATAAATTACTTGTGTGTTCTTCACTGCAAAGTGCATAATTTTGCATTTATCTAGATTAAATCTCATCTGCCATTTAAGTGCCCAGTCCCCCAATTTATCTAAATCCCTCTGCAGCGAAGTAACATCCTGCTCACATTGTATTACTTTTCCTAGTTTTGTGTCATCTGCAAACACTGATACATGACTTTCAATGCCTATCTCAAGGTCATTTATAAATAAATTGAATAGTATTGGTCCTATAACAGACCCCTGAGGGACACCGCTTACCACTGGTGTCCATCTTGAAAATGTACCATTTATGACCACTCTCTGTACCCTATCTTTTAGCCAGTTTTCTATCCAAGAACAAATATTTTCATCTAGACCAATTTTTCTCAATTTAAATAGTAAACTTTTGTGTGGAACTGTGTCGAAAGCTTTGGCAAAATCTAAGTAAATCACATCCACTGCGACCCCCTGATCTATACTTCTACTTACTTCCTCATAGAACGTAATTAGGTTAGTCTGACATGATCTGTGTTTCATGAAACCATGCTGATTTTTGCCAATTACATTATACCTCCCAATAAATTCCTGAATATTATCCCTTAGTAACCCCTCAAATACTTTCCCAGCCACAGATGTTAAGCTCACAGGTCTATAATTCCCAGGCACAAATTTTAAACCTTTCTTAAATATAGGGACCACGTCAGCTTTTCTCCAATCCTCTGGTACTATTCCTGAAAGAAAAGAATCTTGAAAGATTAAGAACAGAGGTTTACATATTTCAACACATAGCTCTCTCAGTACTCGCGGGTGAATTCCATCTGGCCCTGGGGCTTTATTCACATTCACATTGTTTAATTTCTGCAAAACCTTGTCCTGAGTCAACCAGTCACTTTGTATTAGTAAGTTTTTATTAATGAATTTCATGTCTCCTGTTATAGGTTTCTCTTTGATAAATACTGAAGAAAAATAATCATTTAAAATTTCTGCTTTATCCTGATCTTCAGTTAACATTAACCCTGACTCAGATTTTAGTGAACCTACATTTTCACTCTTGGGTTTTTTAGAATTTATGTACCTAAAGAATCTTTTAGGGTTGGTCTTGCTCTCTTTGGCTATTTATTTTTCATTTTCTAGTTTAGCCCATCTAATCGCATTTTTACATGCTTTATTGGCTGCCCTATATGCTTTATAGGATGCCTCAGATTTATCAAATTTAAAAGCTTTAAATGCCTTCTTTTTATTTTTCATTTCCTTAGTTACCTTCCTACTAAGCCACATTGGTTTCAGTCTGTTTCTTTTATATTTATTAAGCAGTGGAATATATTGTGATGTGTACTTTTCTAGTGTTAGTTTAAAGATATTCCACTTATCCTCAGTGTTTTTCCCGTGAAAGAGTTTCTGCCAGTCAATGACATTGAGAGCTTCCTTTATTTTAATAAAGTTGGCCTTTTTAAAATTATATGTTTTAGCATGCCCCTTATGAATGTGTTTTTTTGAGTTTATTTCAAAAGTCACCATATTATGGTCACTGTTTCCCAACTGTTCCTTTACATTAATATTTGAGAAAAGATCCACATTATTTGTTATAACCAGGTCCAGACAGTTATCCTCTCTAGTTGGTGTTTCTACCAGTTGTGACATAAAAGTATCATTTAAAATGTTCAGAAACCGGATTCCCTTTGCTGAATTACTAGTCCCACTATCCCAATTAATGTCCGGGTAATTAAAATCTCCAATAATTAAAGTGCTACCATGATCTGCAGCCTTCCTAATTTGCTCTTCAATTCGGTTCCTTTTGCCGATCCCATTTCAGTGACCCTGCGGTGTATTCATCAAGCACCACAGGGCCCCCGAATTGCAGGGAAAGGCTGCCGCAAACCTGACGAAAACTAACTGCAAAACTCACCGAATGCACGCCGAAAACCCCCAAAAACATCTGGATTAACCTGCCGAAAACAACGGAAAAAGCCCGAGCAGGAGCCGATCGCACACAGCCGAAGCAGCCAAGACCGCAGACGAGGGAGGTGAATAAATTAGCAAAATAGTTTGTGTGAATCTGTGAAAATGAAACGCTGAAAATGAAATGCTGAAAATGTCTGAAATTTACACAGGAGGTCCAGGGAATGATAATAAAAAGGGCTGTTACAGAAAAAATAAGTAAACTTAAAAAAATAAAAATCGGACTTTTAAAAAAAAAAAAAAATTCTGAAAAATGCTTAAAGTATCCTAAAAAAATCTATAAATAAAGAGACTTTATGCTGCAGAATTTTATAATGAACGGTTTATTAGATATTGAATTAAAACGGGAATATTTTTAACATTGAAGCCTATGGGATTCTCCTGAATAAATTTGCCGAATTAAACCACCGAATGGCAGGGCATTAGGGGAACCTTTCACTGCTGGTTTGTGTTCTCTGAATAGCCGAAGCAGTGCATTTTCATGGGGATTTCACTGCCCTCGAACAGGCACCGAACAGGCACCGTATGTTCAGGCAATTCGCCAGGATTTGGCGAATTGCCTGCTCTCTGGATAGCCGAATGGCCGGGAAAGGTAACCGAACGCTGATTTTCAGCATTCGGTTACCTTTCTCAAGCAATTCGGAGCTCTTTGAATAACCCTGTTTGTGTTCTATGTAAGAAGTGTGGCTGACTAGTAGTAATTCGTTGCTGCCCAGGATTGATGGGAATTGAGCACGTATCTAACGCTGTCTCAGTGTCTAATATGTATATTAGTTTGAGAATACATTTTAACGTTTCAGGTGGTTTAGTGCTGTTTTATCTAATAATTGTACTTATTACATGACAAACTTTCAAATCTCTTCGGTTGCCGGTTGCCGTTAACAAGAAGGAAAGGTTTTATATGGTGGGAAGTATTTGTTGAGGGGGTTTGTCCACAGATGGTTGTGGTGAGTGAGAGGCGCTGGTAAAATTCACACTGTGCTCTTAAAAGTGACTGGCTTGGGCAATATTTGATCTCTTAATCCTATAAATTGATAAAATCACCAACGTACTTCAACGACAATGCTGTATTACAGTAATCAAGAGGAATGTCAGGTTTACAGTTCAGATTTCAACCATATCTTAGTCGCATGAACTTGAACGTGACACAAATTTGTCCAACCCAACTTATGATAAATCAGGAACAGAAACAAATATCTGATATGTTTTTATCAGTTATATTTTCTGGCACGTTTATCAATGTCCATGTGAAAGATTTGAGAATACTTAAGCTAAATACGTCCTCTTATAATAACAGTGATAGACCATCCTATCAACTGTATTTTTGGTTTAAAGTGGCAAAAAGCAAATGTTTCATAGCACAAATATTTCATAAATAAATATTCTGGAGAGGAGTTATTCAGGAAATGTGCTCACTAGTGTTGTGACTGTGTGTGTGAGGGATGTGTTTCATGTGTGAGAAGACTGAGAGCCAGGTTACAGTTAAAGTCCCTTATATTGTGCCATCATATTCCATAGCACTTTAGAATGGGAAAGCACAAACAAGAGACATAATAAACAGTGGCGACTCTAGGAACAATATTTAGGGGGGGCACAGAAGATACCGCAGTCAAAACTGGGGGGGCACTAATAATTTTCACCACTAAATCATACCACTGAATAAAACTATCACCTGGTGTGAACTAAACCACCATCACTAAAGGAAAAATTTAGCGCGAGTCGCTAAAACTTAGTGCCTGACGACCTACTAACAGATCACCTTGTCTGCGGTAGTCCATAAACAAGGTCGTTTGGCGCACGCTAGGAAAACTCTAAGACCCGGGCTGAGACCCAGCGCTAATGCGGTTGTATACAGGATAGAACTGTTTTTTCTTTCCAGTGCAGAGTGCCGGGCCATACCTATCCCCCGCCCTCACAAGCTTGAATATGAACACATACAGTGAATAACCTCACACCCTGCATTATTGAAAGCCTCCAAGGTGGCTGTATCATCCATGTTTTGATGCACACATATATTAAGGCTGATGGATATTGCATGATAAATGCCACCCAGCAGCATGTAGAATCTTTACACTGCATTTAATAGATCCAAAAGGAAGGCCAGGGGAGCGACAAAAATTTCCCTGCTGCAGCATATAAATAATACATGTTTCAGTGCAAGACTTATCCATGTGTCACTTTAAACATGGTCCACACGGTCACCCTAATAATCAACCACTTCCATACTATGAATAACCTCCAGCATAAAATGTTTAAAATTAGGCAATATATTAGGATATATGTGGATAAAGGATACATTTATAATAGAGCCTACTGCAACAGCAACGACAATGCAGACCAGATCCATTGCTATGGTGTATGGGGCCAAGAGAACACCTGTGCTGCATTCCTTTCAATTGCCTGTTAATTTTGGGTGAGGACCTGGTTTTTCTGTTTTTTTTGGAGATAGCGCCAGGGTTGAGCAGTAGGTAAAATGTTGCAATTAGCGCCCCTAAAAAATTAGCGCTGGCACCAAGTGATCTGTTAGCTGCAAAAGTGCTAGATATCTCTAGCGCTCTCCGTGTTAAGTAAAGGACGCGGAAAGTACAGTAAGCTCGCGGTACAAATCGCTAATAGCAACACACTAAGTGATTTTTCCCATTTGTAGCGGGAGGCAAACGATCTGTTGGTCAGGCGCTAGACTCAATTAACCTGGCGCTAACGCAAAACCATGCCGACGCAAGGGTTAACCCACACCAGGTAATAGTTCCCTAAATAAGTATATATAAATAAGATTCCAAAACCTCAGAGTAATGTGATGCAATGAGTAATGTGACGCAATGAGTAATGTGACGCAATGATGCCTTTTTATTGTACTAACCTGATACTTTATTTGCTGCAATTCGTCAGTTTTCGCTGAATGTCTGATTGCTGCTTCAGCGACTCCACTTTTAGCAAATTACAGTGACCATTCACTAAATAGGAATTCACTATATTTTCGGCTAAATGAATTCCCCGAAATGTGACGAAAAACAAAGGATCTAAAGATGATTAGACGCTTTAGATTCTAACTTCCATAATAACCCCTAAAATGCCATAAACCCAGGGAAATACAATAAAAATAATAAACAATGTGGCATTTAGCTATCCCTTAACCCCTAAAATGCCATTAATCATGGGAAAACATGAAATGAATACACTGTGCAGCATGTAGCCTACCTATTAACCCCTACAATGCAATTAATCAAGGAAAAAATAAAATGTATACTGTGAGGGATGAAGCCTACCCATTAACCCTTAATATACAACTAAACCAAGGCAAAAACTAACGTAATACACAATGTAATGTATGTCTGAACATTAACCACTTCACTGCTGAGACATTTCAACCCTGTGAAAATGCTTAAGATTAAGTGCCCGTTATTATTTAATGTTTTATGACTTTTATTTCAAACTGAATATGGTCATGTTGGGTATCATTGGAAAGGCCAGAATATGCCCTCTCCAATGACACATAGATTGTCCATATACGATGCACAGGGACGGGGATACAGCGGTCCGAAAAAGTGTGGGAAGCTGGATGCTGATTTTTGGTGGGGGGGCACATGGGGGGGGCAAGGAATAAGCTAGGGGGGGCAATTGCCCCCCTTGCCCCCCTGTAGAGTCGCCTATGATAATAAATAATGATACATTAGGAACAGACGGTCCTGCCCGTAGAATAATTGTCTTGCTTATACAGCACTTTGTAGTGGTTTTCAACCAGGCTTCCCATGAGTTTACAATCTAATGGACAGAGGTATGTGAAACAAAAGGGAGCAGGGGGAGTGTGGAGATGGTGGCCAGAAATAAAATAGCAGGGAATGCATGGGAAGGACTAGACGCTTTGGCTTGAAAAGGATAATTAGAAAGAAAAGTGGAAGCAGGTGGAAAGGGAGAGCTACGAGTTTAGGCCCAGGACTGGGTGCAGGGCTGGATTTGCATCTCAGGAGCCCATACCCCCCCCCCAATAAAAAAAGTAACATGCCAAAATGACTTTAAAAATTATTGTTTTGGGGCAAACTAAAAAAATAAAATCATTTTTAAGAATAACAGTTTCTCTCTGTGCTCAAATCAAAAGAGAGGGCAGAATCTGCTGCCTTAGTTGAGTTAGTGCAGTGGCATTGTTTGTTTTATGTAAAAGCATATATTGCCTCTGCTGTAAAACGGAGAAAAAAAAAATATTTTGCACTTTTGTTTCAGTTTTTTATTTTTACACATTACATGGTCATGTTTGGTTTCATTGTAAAGACCAGACTGACCTTTCCAATGACACCTCACTTAACCTTGTGTGGTGTACAATTCAGAGATACAGGGTTCCAAAGTTCCCCTGTCTCTCCTCACTGCAGAGATACAGTGGTCTAAATGAATTTAAATTGTAAATAAAAAACTATTTTGTTTTACAGAGCAAGGCGTCCCCTTGTGGCAGGCGCCTGTAGGCACATACCTACACTGCCTAGTAATAAGTCTGGCCCTGACTGGGTAGGGAGGGTGAAAGGGACTACAGAGTGAAAATGCAGGAGCTGGAAATGGTGATGGCTTTGGATGGTGAGCTCTGTGAAGAAAAAGACAGAGTTAAGGAGAGTGGACTGTGTAGGAAAGGTATTTACGACATGGGGAGGGGATGGGGAAGCTAATTGATAGTGAGAATTTAACATAAACGGAAGAAACGATTTATAAAGAAAACTAGTCAGCCAGAAATTAATACATAAATGCAAGCATAAAGTATGGAGGGTATGATTAGAGCAGAGGTTGTGGAGTGGAGTGGTGGACAAAAACATTTGCGCGGAAAATCGTATTACGACGATGTGCGTTAGCGTCTACCGCGATTGACCCTGCGCGAACCCATAGCGAGCGCAAGTGTGTGCGCGCACCCCATACTTACCATTGTCAGCGCGAATGCGTTCGAGCGGATGGTATTACGATCTTCGCGCATCGCCGTACGAGCAACGTTTGCATGAAGTATCGTAACGTCTTTGAAAACCTGGTGTTAACTTACAATCTGAACGTTGTAGCTGAAACGAAATGAACCTGCACAATAAAAAAAAAATACAGCACAGTACAGTTACACATTCTACACATACCCAAACAATAAAATTAATAAATTGTTAAATTTTTTACTTGTGTTGCAGCACATATACGCAGATTGACTTTGACAGGCGCAACAACCAAAACCTAGCAAATGGTGGTTCTTAATTCTGATTGGCTGAATCCCGTGAAAAAACAGTCTGCCCACCGATTCCTGCACGCAACGGTCATTTGCGCCCAGCTATGCGCGTCGAATTTGCGCTCGAAAAAACATGAAGGCTGAAAAACTGCGCTCGGATCGTAATATGATCAGATGTTAATTTGCGCACGCTAATGTTTTTTTGCGTGCACAAAAAAAATTGCGCTGCGCGAAGATTGTAATAAAGGCCGTTGATGGCAGGATACCTTAGTTTGTTTCAGAGTGAAAATGCAGAAGCTGGAGATGGTGATGACTTTGGATGCTATATGTCGAAAAAGAAAAAGGTGTGCATGTGTGATCGCTTTGTGTTTTGTGTGTGATTGGTGGACCTTTAAATGGTATTAATTTTTTATTTCAACATTAAAAAAATGTTACACCTTTACATGGAGTTACTATTTGTTTATGATTCTTTCACTGTAACTGACTAGATGTAACGTGCCTTCTTGCAATGTGCCTTCTTGCTCTGGTTTTTAATGATCAGCACTGGATCATAGGAGGTTTTCAGTAAATGGATTTCATTCGTTTGGGCTTAGCCAAAAGGGCATTGGCAGGCACTCCACCAGATTCAGACTCGAGGAAGTCCTCTGTGCCAAAACGTTGGTGGTGTTTCTCCCCAGGTTCATATTGGCCCTGTGCTTTTTTGAAAAGAGGTAATTATTGATACATCCATTTGTTGGTTATCATATAATGAGCATGTTTACCACAGAGTCACTATAGGATCAATTTTGCATCTAGAAAAGGAGTGCAATATGTGGGCGATTTAACTAATCAAACAGTATGTGTCATGTATCTGCAATGATATCCAAGCTGGGATGGAACAAGAAAACCTAACTGGAGCCATCTTCCTTGATTTTGCCAAGGCCTTTGACACAGTAGACCATGGTATCTTGTTAAAAAAAAACTTAAAAACTCTGGCATTGGTGATCGCACGCTAACCTGGTTTCAATCATATGTATCCGACCGATCACAATATGTGTCAATTTCTGGCAGCTCCTCCCTCCCCCTTCCAGTCACTTGCGGTGTACCCCAAGGCTCAATACTAGGCCCCCTGCTATTCACAATATTCATAAATGATCTACCGAACATCTGCAAAGCCTCAACTGTACACATGTACGCAAACGACACCGTAATCTATACCAGCAAACCAAATCTCCCGCAGCTGGAGGCCGTGCTGCAAGAACAATTCACAGGGGTAGAAAAGTGGATCAAACACAAAAAACTTTTTTTAAATACTGACAAAACTGTAACGATGCTCTTTGGAACAGCACCTAAACTAAATAAATTGAAAAATCCCCATCTATGTGTTGGGACAAAATCAAATGGCACTCTGACTGTCACAGAGAGATGGGTATGCCTACCTGTGTCTAGCTATCGGCATATCTACCACAATATGTATTATATAGGCATGTTTATAAATATGCCTATCTTTAGATACCAGGCCATTTGGCGCAGCTGGCCTCAGAAATCAATGGCTGCGTTTCCAGTCTGCTGGAGGAAACAATTAAGCAGGTTCGTGACAATTTTTTCTGGAATCATCAAAGGTGTGAATTAAAGATAACACCTCTTTGGGGTCTACCCAGCAGGCAGAAAGAGCAATTTCTCCTGGCAGGGAGAAGATGCAGACAGAGCTGCACCCCAACCGCATATCAAAGAAGCAATCACATTTTCTGATCACAGAAGGTGGTCTTTGGGAGATGATTGATAGACCAGGGAATAAAGATTAACGATGAAGCGTACTGAGCATGCTCCAGAGAAGGGAACTCTGGGATATGTAGTGCAGGAGGCTGGACCATTTGTGGGTGGGTTTTGGAAGGACCAGGAAGTGTATAAATTCTGAAAACTGGCCATGTGCTTTGGCTGATCACTTGGGGGTACATTCGAAAGATGACTGATCTGTCCATGCGTCTATCTGCAGGCTCCAGGAGTCACCGATGCTAGCTTACTGAATAGTTTGTCGTAAGTAAGGCTCTGTGGTTAACCCTTTTCTTTTATTTGCTGTGTAGTGTGTAATTAATTGATTTATTCTAGCTATAATTTTCCTGTAACAAATCCACTGTGATTATACAGTATATATCCTTGTTCTATATCATAAATAAACCTAACCTATTTAAGTTCTGATTCTGGCTGATGAGATCCACGCTAAATAAGAGATTGGGAGTATTGCTATTTGCTTTAAGCTCGGTTAGATCAGAAATTGTGAGTTGCGGTCATCGGGGACGGCAGGGATTGTGGGGTCTGCAGTCACTGTCCGAGTCTAGGGTAGGCAGATAGTGCAGTTGCTTAGCCCTGTGTCTCCCGTTGCGACGCGCGTAGTGTCCATGAGGACTGATGGCAGCGTAACTAATAGAATAGGAAAGTGAGTTCAGGGATTGTGGGAGACATACAGGGTTATCCAAAGAGATTCGAAAACTCACCGCACGTTCGGTGACTTTTCGTTCTCTTCAATTCGGTTCCTTTTGCCGATTGCATTTCGGTGACCCTGCGGTGTATTCAGCAAACACCACAGGGTCCCCGAATTGCAGGGAAAAGCTGCCGCAAACCCGACGAAAACTCACCGAATGCACACTGAAAACAAGCAAAAACATCTGGATTAACCTTCGAAAAAGCCGAACAGGAGCCGAACATGAGCGGAATCACACAGAGCCGAAGCAGCTGTGACGTAGAGGAGGCAGTGAATAAATTAGAAAAACCATTTGTATGAATCTGGGAAAATGAAACGCTGTTTGCAAAGAAACTACTGAGCGAAAATGTCTGAAATTTTCACAGGAGGTCCAGGGAATGATAATAAAGAGGGCTGTTACAAAAAAAATAAGTATACTGAAAAAAAAAAAAAAAAAAATCGGACTTTTAATTTTTTTTTTAAAAATTCTGAAAAATGCTTAAAGTATCCTAAAAAAATCTATAAATAAAGAGACTTTTTGCTGCAGAATTTTATAATGAACGGTTTATTAGATATTGAATTAAAACGGGAATATTTTTAACATTGAAACCTATGGGATTCTCCTGAATAAATTTGCCGAATTAAACCACGGAATGGCAGGGCATTAGGGGAACCTTTCACTGCTGGTTTGTGTTCTCTGAATAGCCGAAGCAGTGCTTCTGTATGGGGATTTCTTTGCCCTCGAACAGGGACCGAACAGGCACCGTATGTGCAGGCAATTCGCCAGGATTTGGCGAATTGCCTGCTCTCTGGATAGCCGAATGGCCAGGAAAGGTAACCGAACGCTGATTTTCAGCATTCGGTTCCCTTTCTCAAGTAATTCGAATCTCTTTGGATAACCCTGCTAGTCATTACCCGCTTCAAGAGAAGATTGGTACTGCGTTGCAATCTTGGGATCATTGTATCGCGCTCTACGTGCCTGTTGTGAGAGAAAGTGTGGCCGGGACGGTTAGATAAGGGCGCGTGTGGATTTTGGTCCACGCAGTCATTATCTCTGTCTAGGATAGACAGATAGTGAGCGGCTTAACCCGGCGTCTTTCGCGGCAGCGCGCGTAGTGGTCGTGACACTGACCACAGTCACTTCTCTCAAATATCTAGGTATGTGGTTGGACCCTAATCTATCCTTTGGCTCCCACATCGAAAAACTCTCCTCTAAACTTTACCCCAAACTAGGTGCCCTGTACAGAAACAAATCCTGCCTGAGCCCCGCGGTAAGAAAGCAGATTGTACAACAAATGCTTATGCCGGCTATTGATTACGGAGATGTAGTGTATGCAGCTGCCCCGCAAACACACCTTCAGAAACTTACTACATTATATAACTCATTCTGCCGCTTTGCATTACAATGTAACTACATGACCCACCATTGTGACATGTTAAAAGAGCTAAACTGGCCATCGCTGGAGTCTAAACGCACCCTTCACCTTTCCAGCCTGGTGTTTAAGAGCTTTTCTGGGAAGCTGCCACCCTATCTGAATAGACTGCTTCCCCCAGCAGCTCCCTCATCCTATAACCTCCGATCCAGGACCAGCACCTTAATTGCAATACCACAATACAAAAAGACAGTGGCTCGGTCCTCATTTTCCTACAGAGCACCACAATTATGGAATAACCTCACAGACGCCATCAAATCTTCCCCCAGTCTTAAGTCACTCAAGAGCTCCTTACTAACATACTTCAATACAGAATGCACCTGTAAACATGTAACATAGTGACTATATACAGAATGCACCTGTAAACATGTAACATAATGACTATTTCCTACATATTTATTTTCTGTTAATCTGTATATTTGTGTGTTTTTTTTTAATCTCTTGCATTGTATTACTTTGTATTTCTGTAACTGTAACACTTCAATGTTCTTGAACCCAGGACATACTTGAAAACGAGAGAAATCTCAATGTATCCTTCCTGGCAAAATCTTTTATAAATAAATAAATAAATAAATATATAATTAATTTTAATATTATTTATTTAATTACCTCTGGATATTTTTTTTTTCAATTCTACTTATTAATGCATTTTTCTGTGAATTTTGCATGTAGCGCATATTTATGGATATGGAGGAAGAATTGTGTGTGAATAACCTCCCAGACATTTTGAGTTCTGATAGGAAAGTTTATGATTTGTTTCAGGAAAAACCTTTGATTACACATAAACGTTCTCGTAACCTGGGTGATCTCCTGACCAGGAACCGGGATCTTAGTCCGAAAGAAGGACAGGAACGGGTTATACCGCTACAGATACAAAAAGGTATGTACAGGTGTGGACAGTGCACACAGTGTAGTGGGGTACTTGTTGGTTCCCACTTCACCCATCCTAGATCTGGGAGAGAGTATAATGTCCAATCTCGCGTAGATTGCCAGTCGGACTACGTCGTGTACTTGTTAAAATGCCCTTGTGGCTTGGGCTATGTTGGACAGACCAAGAGACCGTTCACGGTCAGAATCGGAGAACATAAAAGTAATATTCGCACCCAGAAGATACAATATTCGGTTGCTAGGCATTTCTTAGAAGCAAGACACACCATAGCGCTACTACACTATACAATTATTGAAAAAAATTCCTCATCTGAAGAGAGGAGGAAACCGGGAGAATGTATTGATGAGACGTGAACTATTCTGGATTTACAAACTGCAAACATTGGCTCACCTGGGATTAAATGAGGATCGAGATTTGTCTCCTTTTTTACATGATTAAGGCTGGGGTCAGACCAGCGCACTTTTAACGTGCTTTCTGGCGCACATAATTACGGCCGCACTAGCAGCAGATGACGGGCAATGACGGCCAATATACGAAGTACGGTCGCACAAAAGTCCGGCCGCGCAACGCAAGTGGAAAACGAACGCATTTTTTTGAGAACGCCGAACCGCTAGTACGGACGTACAGAGTGCGCAGCTGCGGCATAGCAGCGTGTTTGCGTGATTAGGAGATGTCAGACACTGCTAATGTCCAGCCTACATAACGTCCAGACGCAAAAAGAGTTTTATTGACGATCCGAAAAAAAATCACGCACGAAAAATGCGCATCGTATGACCGTTTTCGCGCATTACGTGAAAAAATACGTCAATTCGTTTGGACGCACTTTTTTACGTTCGCGGGGAAAAATGCTTTCGTTTGACCCTAGCCTAAAGGACTTCATCTACTCTGCCTATTATACTTTACTTTAACTCTGTTTTTAATCTTTTAGTCTTTTCTTTTTCTTATAGGTTTTGGTCATCTTGCGACTTTTGATGGACTACAATGCAAATGAATACAGCCATCTACCATTGAGGACTGCTTTTGTTTTAATTTTTTATGTGTTTCTCTCATGCTGCTTTAGTATGCATAAATATAAATGTGTGCGCATGCGCGCAGATCCCATACGACGCCGCTGGTTCTCCGCTCTGCTTGTCGGCGCGAGCCAGTGACGTCATCATAGGTGGCCACCTGTGTGAGATATAGGTCGAAGGATGGTTTTGGTTTTAATTAAGGGAGGAGCATTGGTACTTATGCTAGTATATAACCCTGGACTCACCTTGACAAAGGCGTTCTGCCGAAACGTTGTTTTTTTTGGCTACTCTGCATATGTCTCCCCCTGGAGCTCTCTATATCCATAATATCTTCTTCTATTACGTATGTATTTGGTATTATACTTTGTTATTTTGAGTAGGATACCAGCACTGCCTTTTTTATATATATTGTTTCAGTTTTGGTCATATTTATATACAGGTTGAGGTTTAGTTTTTAGAGTGCGTGCATTGCACGTATGCTCTTCATATACGCTTACTCTGATGTATGTATACTTTGGTTCATGACCTAACTATTGTTAATAGTAGATTGGCTTTTGTGCATATGGCTATCTGTTGCTTTTTGTATATATTTTTTCAATAAAGAAATTTATATTTGTGTACTTCAGTTGTGCATCCGGTCATATATTTTTCTGTATATACTTCAGCCAGTTGGGGTGGCTTGATTCAACTAGATAGCACCTACATACTGTATATAGTTCCATTCAGCTTCGTGTGCAACACGGTCATATTTTTTGTTAACCTTCCAGACACCATCAAATCTTCCTCTAGTCTAAAGTCACTTAAGAGATCTCTATTAACATACCTCGATACAGAATGCACCTGTAAACATGTAACATAATGACTATATTTCCTGCATATTTATTTTATGTTAATCTGTATATCTGTGTTGTTGTTTTTTAATATCTTGCATTGTATTACTTGGTATTTCTAGAACAACTCAATGTTCTTGAACCCAGGACATACTTGAAAACCAGAGAAATCTCAATGTATCCTTCCTGGTAAAATACTTTATAAATAAATAAAATAAATTACATGGCAGTGAAATACTTAATATTGCAGATTTGTATCTAGTCTGTTTTATGTACAAAGTAACACACGCGTGATTAAGTACTTGTATTTAAATTGATAATTTGATACTGTTCGTGTTAATGTGATCAATAAAGCCTTAGACTTTTTTTACAAATTCAGTCATAGATTCTTGTTGTAGTTTTTTATTGATTGTTTCACTTCAGGGGGAGGTGAGTTACCATTGACTCTTTGTGTGCAGGAACTATAATTGGGTTGATCCCTACCCTAACTTTTTGCTTTCTAACTTTAATAACGCACTGCATAATGACCCCCACAGTTGGCCCCCATATGGCAAGTGAGAAGGTGAGTTACTGCAGCGACATTGTTCACTTGACAGTTGAAAAGTGGACAATGCTGTTGCTGTAGATCAAAAGAATTAACGAAAAAAAAAAAAATCTAATATTTTTCTTTTATTTTTTTTCATATTACATGGTCATGTTTAGTATCATTGTTAAGGCCAAATTCTGGAGAGGAATAATTTATGAAATGTGCTCCCTAGTGTTGTGACACCTCATGACCTTGTGGAGTGTATAGAAGTGAATGGGGATGTGTGTATTTGCAGGGCAAAATAGGGAGATAGTAACTAAGCACAAATCTCTCATTTGAGGAAATGGAACGGTAATGGTAGCTAGATTTTCTCTTTCATACTTGGTCAAAGCTGAGACTTGGCCAGTCACAAGGCCCTAATGCTTGTTGAGCGGTTACAATGCAGACATGGTTGTGGTGGGTACACCGTGTACAAAGAACATCAGCTATGAAAGGAATATAAGTCAAGAATGGAAGTTACAACCAAAGCATATCCTTAACTGTTGTTTATGGCATTTTGCTGTAGCTTCTCTCACTTTATTAGCCTGAAAGTACATAAAAGGAATACAGTTTTCCCATATAATATAAATGCTATGTTGGTTTTATTGCTTTGCAAAGCAGATTAAACATTACAGAAAATACCAAAATACAGAAAGCTATGCATAGAGAAAAACAAGTGAAACAGACTTTTATGTTTCTAGTTTTAAAACATGGTTGGCAATTACTTTGACAGCCAACATGGTTTCTTGGCAAGTTGGTTTTATTAGACTTTCTGGAAGAAGAAAGTTGTATATTTTACCATCTCTCAGCTCAAAGCCAAATGAGTATTTGATCCCTTCTTCATAACTCCAGTCAATAGAGGAACCGGATACCAAGCCTGTATGTAAAACAGTTTAGTTACAATTTTTCAATAGATATTCCCATCTGGGATATGTAGACACTTTGGGCCATATTACAATGTTCATGCTAAAATGGGGATGCAAAGGAGGAAAACCTGTACCAGCAGTTTTTTCTTTAGTGTCCCGGTTTTAGCATATCATCACGGGGCAGGCGCTAATCCAGCAGCCTGCCCCGTAACGCAGCGCTAAGCGCCGCCGCGAGCATCCCCTCCATGGAGTCCTTAGGACTCCATTAAGCCTTCCACTTCTGGTCACATGACCTGCAGGATCTCGCCTCTCGTGAGATCCTGCAAGTCGGCAGAGTGATCGCAAAGGGAGACTTTTCCCCCCCAGTCTCCCTCTGCTTCCGGCGACCAGAAAAGGTGGATTGACCCGCTGTTCTCGCCGCGAGATGACCGGTGAGTATTTGAATATATTTTTTTAAGCTAGTGCTGACTGATTCTGCAGAAGCGGAATCAGTTAGCAAAGCTCCTAGCTGTGGTTAACTTTTTAGTTATCCACAGCGGGGCGTAATTAGCGTTAGGACTTTGTAATCCTAACGCTAGATAGAAGAAACCCAAAGGGTTAGTGTGATAGGCGCTATAAATAATTAATGCAAGTATAGTATACTTTAATGCAGCTCACTAGAATAAGTATATCCTTCACTTAAATGGAATTTTAGAAAAAAGCGCCTTATGGCGTATAGGAGCGCATAAAAATAAAGCAGTATTACAAATATCTTAAAAGAAAACACAAAATAGTGGTAGTTCTTATTCTTTCAGTACTGTCCCAAATTAGTTGCTTTAGACCATCAATATCTGTAGAAACAGAAAAGAGACCTCATTGCACAGTATTTAGTTATAAAAAGATCGATTGATAAAGCCTACAGTAGTGGGCGAAACGCGTCTCGGTGCTTCTTTGTACCATTTTATATTAATAAAACCCTTTTTATGATACTATCGGTATATCTGGTGAAATATTTACCTAATATCCTCCAAAACCAAGATGGGATCCAGCAGCAAGCGGAAGAGGCGAGGCGGGACCCCCTCATGCAAGAGGTCCTAGGCGTTTGTACAGAGCCACCGTATCTGGAGGCTCTTAAACACGTGAGTGTATTTCCCCTTGATTTTTAACGCTATACAGAATTATACTATGTTCGTTTCTGTTTGAGATCACATTGCACATTCTGGTCCGAAGTGCACATCCTGGCTTGAAGCAATCAAGGTCCTCTCCTGTGTTGATGGGAGGAGCCCCCCTGAAGAGGCTTAAAGGCATACATTTAGAGTCTTGCAGACTCCTTTCTTGTGAGTGGAACCTCTATTTTTTACTCTACATCACTCTTTTTGTAACTAAATACTGCGTAATGAGGTCTCTTTTCTGTTTTTACAAATATTGATGGTCTAAAGCAACTAATTTGGGACAGTACTGAAAGAATAAGAACTAACACTATTTTGTGTTTTCTTTTATGATATTTGTATTACTGCGTAATCCTAACGCTAATTAACACTTTGCGCTTCTCATGTTAAGCATAGGGGGCGCAAAGTACAGGAAGCGCGCGCTGAAAAGCGCAAGATCCAAATCGCTAATGGGTTTTTTAACCCGTTAGTGTTCGGAATGTATTATGGTCGGTATTGGTGATTGCGATAGAGTGCGTGAGTTTATTGTACTTTGCTCTCCCCATGTTAAGTAAGTAGCATTTTGATAAATAAGGTATCACAAAGTCCTAGCGCTTATTACCGCAGTGATGCGCAAACCAAACTTTTAGCGACACCCTAAACCTTGTGCTGATTCAGGTTTTTTTTGCGAAATCATGTAGCATCCCTTAAAACTCCCAATAAATCCATTACTCACCTCTCACCCGATGCGAGAACGGTGACCCGACCCGCTGCTTTTTGTCACGCTGAGTGAGACTGGGGACAAATAGTTCCCAGTCTCTTTCCGAGATCAGTCTGTGGCACTGTGTGATCTCACGGCCCGGCAGCACAACCCTCCATGGAAACATACAGACTCCAGGAGGTGATACTCTCGGCGGCACGGAAGCGCTGTGCTCAGGGGCAAGGTGCTGCGGCAGCGCCTGCCCCGGAATCGAACGCTAAAATGAGGACACTACAGGGAAACCTGCAGGCACAGGTTTTCCTGGTCAGTGCCCCATTTTAGTCTTAGGTAAGGAGAAGGCTCTCAAAGTATTATCTAAAATCTTAAAAACTTATACAAATTTGGAAAAAAAACATTTTTATAAAATAAACTGGCTGTTTTATATTGATTCATTTTTGGCATTGTCCTAAGCAAGGGACAGATACTGGCTTTATAAATGCCCTTGTTTGTGTTTGTAAATTCAAATTTAGAAAGATTTTAAAAGAACCATTTCTACCTAGAAATACCTCTAATTGATGAATTCATTTTACTTATAAAGTGCACATGGAAACTGTTGTGTGAGTAAACATCGACTTTCATAATAGTTATGCTTCTGACCTCTGTTATACTTTTATATATACTTACCAATTATTTTTGAAATAGATCCGTGTATGTACTTGGTACCAAAGAGACCAGATAAAGCTTCTAGTGCAGACACTGCAAGCTTTTCCTTTGTGTGTTGAAGTTAAAGAGAAAAGACACAAGTGAAGCTGTTTTCATGTGCATTTACATTTTAGATGAAGGATATCAACATTTCTACAACTCTAATTTTATTCACTTCAACTTTTTTCCCCAAGCACATATACAGCAAATAAATTATAAGAAAACATCTAAAAAAAATGTCATTTTATGATAATACATTTTATTATTTCTAATAAATTGATTATGAATTCACTTTAGATTTTTTTATTATATGTTATCTTATATGTTATCTTTATTAATCATGTTTTACTATTAAAAATTAATTAATTTTTATTGAAAACGTCTCTATTTTATGCAGGTATATTATAATTATTACATATTGTTTATGTATTCAGAATTTATTATATTTTATTCTGTATTGGTTATGTCTTATTATGATTAATTAGTTTTAGGATTATTAAATTGATTGCTGACTCTGCTATAGTGAATTTTTATTTGATTTATGGTATGACTGCACTTTCCTCTTTTTGGTCCATATAGTTATAGCAAAGATGTGGACCTTTTGCAGCACTAACAGTAGTTATTGCATTTGCTATTCATGAATTATGGTATTCTCATATTGTTTAAATGTGCATGTGCTGATTAAGCAATTGTTTTTCCAATAGATGATTGTTTTATGGACATAAGGATTTCCCACACGCAGTGTCTGATGATCACCTGGATGGAGTAACGGTGACTATCACTGTTCTATAACCGTGGAAACCCAGGTTTGAATCCCAGCCAGAGCACCTCTCCAGTAAGTGTCCTTGGGCAAGAAACCTAACGGTACATACTTGCCTACTACACAATATCGAGTGTGGAGTCCAGTGGTAACGTCTCTATCCTTCGACCGTGGAGAAGCAAGTCAAATCCAGTTCAGCACATCCCTCCAATACAACTGTGGAGAAGCAAGTCTCGACTTTACGAGAAGCGGGTTCAACCTAACCACCAGGTCGCTGACCACAATCATGTAAAAACGACTCGATCCCACTCAGAAGATGCCACCAGCGAGTGTTCTTGGGCAAGACACCAAACGATATGGATGTGCCTACCCCACAAAATGCTTGTACATCTCATAGATTGTAAGTTCCCTTGGGAACAGCATCCCCCTGATACAAGTCATCATCTATGTGTGGCATTCTAATGTATTAACCCCTTGTACACTGATCTTGTAAAGTGCTGGGGAATTTGTGGCGCTATATAAATAAAGGATAATAATAATCACCTGACAATGGGCTAGATTACATAGCTGACGCTAAAATGGTGACACTAATGGCTACCTACGCCTGCAGGTTTCCTTGTAGTGTCCCCATTTAAGAGCTAGATTCCGTGGCAGGCTTGCCCTGGAACCATGCACTACCCTCGGGGATACTCGCGAATCGATACCGCTTCCACACTGCCACGAGTATCACCACTGGTAATCCATAGAACTCCATGGAGGGTTGGCCGTCAGGCCATGAGCCTTGCACGATCTAGTGCTCGCGAGATTGTGCAGCACCACGGAGTGATCGCGGAGGGAGACTGGGGACTTTTTGTCACTCTGCTCCCAGCGGCGAGAAGCGGCGGATAGGGCCATCGTTCTTGCGCCGCCAGTTGAAAGCTGAGCATCTGATTTATTGGGGGGGGGGTGGTTTAGCTGGTGCTAAATGGTTCTGCAAAAGCGGAATCCTTTAGCACCAGCTTTTACGTGACGGTAAAAATTTGTTTAACCTATTGGTGCGGTAATCATTGCTAGGACTTTGTAATACCTTGCTTATCCTAACACTAATTACTGATTGCGCTCCATGTTAAGTATAGGATGCGCAAAGTACAGTAAGCTCGTGCAAGTTAGCGCAATCAATGATGCGCTAACAAAGTTTTACCCTGTATAGCGTTAGGAAGATAATATGGGGGCATGCGTTTATAGTCACTTATCCTGACGTTAACGCCTACATATCCGAACACTACAGTTAGCGTTCAATATGTAATCTAGCCCATTGCCTTTTGCGTTTATTCCTTGTTGTGGCATTTTACTTTCTCTACTGATCAGTTATACATGTGCAGTCAGTTGGACCCAGATGATGCACTATAGGTTAAAAATGTTATGTTGATCCTACCTCTGAACATGTTTTTAACTATTTAAGTATTTATGTTTTTTGTCTCACCAGTTTTAATATGATTCGTTTCAGTTATAGATGTTTGCGTTCTGTAAATATTTGGGCTTGATAAAGGTTGTATAATGACCGAAAACATGCATTTCTAGTATGAGTGCTCAGCTTCCATTTATTATTTTACTTCTATACCCCAACCCTCCTAGATTGTGAGTTCCTACGGGAATAGGGCCCTCATCTCCTCCTGTACTGTTTGTCAAATGTTGTTCAATGTATTGTAACCCTGTCTATACTGTGCCTATTGTACAGCGCTGCGGAATATGCTGGCGCTTTATAAATAAAGAAGAATAATAATAATAATAGCCTGGGGCGTTGGCTAAGTCTATAGATGTCTATGACTCTTTATTGAAATATTAAATGGTGCATTACGTTGGCCGCAAGTATAATAATACAATTTATTTTGCTTACCACTATTTCATGATTTGGTATGTTTTCCTCTGCATGTCCATAAGGGTACAAGAGCATTTGCCCATAGGAATGGAAGCTAATATGTGCTTTTATAGAATCAAGGTTTTTCCTTATGTATGTAGAAAAAGCCTGTGTCTCCACTTCAGATTCAGGACCAGTTCCTGCATACGCTTGCATACACGGATCTTCATCTTTTTCAAATTCTGAAGTAAATAAATAAGCAAATTCTTTTTTAGTATGTAGTTAACAAAAACCAAAACAAACAAACAACGTGCAGATTTTTGAAACATTTAATATACTGTTTCTCAAAATAGTAACTTTGAACAGAAGGTTAATGCCCTTACTATAGTCCTTGTAAAAAACTACTGTATTTACATTAATACAGGCTTTTGGTTATTTACTGTATTTTAGATGTTAAGGTAAAACATGGCATAACTAATTATATATTGGTTCTGCACATTGCAGTTGCAGACAAATTAAGGTGCACTTGCCATGACCATCATGTTGGGCACATTTGAAAAGAAATCACTCCTACAGGATGACCCTTTTGTAAGTGCTTCATCTTGATTGCGGGCATGTTTATATGAAGACTGATAAGTCAGCTTACTCATATCCCCATTGAGGGCCAATATCTACACTGCAAGACGACCCTCAGGCACTAGGACCAGATAAGGTGCATCTAGCAACATCTCAAGGTGATACTATATGAGCAGTGTGATAGTTATCCCCTGATGGGAAACCATAGAGAAGTAAAGGTATCTGAGATCTATTGAAGTGAAAATCATTTGACTTGAAACAAGTAAAACTTAACGTCCAAGCGATGCCAGAATCATAAAGGACAAAATAAAAACTGCACAAAAAAAGAATGAAATAAAAATAAGGAAAGCTACTTTATAATGGGTTAGTCTTTGTTACTGTTAAATATTTCTTTATACTAGTTGCTAATGTACTGTTTCTCCATAGTTTAACCCCTTATCGACAACTATACAAGTCTAACCTCTGAGCCAAAGTAAGTCATAGAAACATAGAAAAATGTCGGCAGATAAGAACCTTTCGACCCATCTAGTCTGCCCAATTACATGGATACTTTACCTGGATTTATCTTTTGTTTAGGATAGCCTTATGCCTATCCCATGCTTGATAGTCATTGAACTACAATTGTGTTTGTTTAATCAAACATTTCCACTTTATTATCACGGACAGTCACACATTTGTTTTTTTAAAATTACAAATAAGATTTTCATGTAATATCAATTTCACACGTGTATAGATAAGATGGAACCCCCCCCCCCGTTAAAATATGATAAACAAACATTTGTTTTCCATTATTTTTGTATGGCATTTTGTATACACTAACTCAGCTCCCCACTACCTGTCCTCACTAAACACCAAATACACCCCAGCCCGCTCCCTAAGGTCAAACAGTGACCTGCGCCTAGCTTCTCCCCGAATCACCTTCTCCCATGATAGACTGCAGGATTTCTCACGCGCAGTCCCCATCCTCTGGAACGCTCTCCCTCGTACTGCCAGACTTTCCCCTAGTTTCCCTTCTTTCAAACACTCCCGTAAGACATTCCTATTTAAGGAAGCCTACCACCCAACTCACTGACGCAACCAGTCCATCACTCTCACCTTGCAGTCCATCACTCTCACCTTGCAGTCCATCACTCTCACCTTGCAGTCCTCTCCTCCTGTTTCCACCCCCAACCCTTCTAGATTGTAAATTCCCACAGGAATAGGACCTTCATTTCCTCCTGTACTGGTTTGTCAAATGTATTGCAACCCTGTCTATATCGTGCCCATTGACAGCGCTGCTGAATATGCTGCCACTTTGAGAAATAAAGAATAATAATACATCTAGTGCAACTATGGAAAAACACTTCAAAATCTTTTCTCTATTGTATGCTGGATTTTGACATATTATGTACAGCTATGGTTTAAAATTTTTGGAATCCCTCATTTACAGGTGACAATCCAGGTTACACCTTACTGCTAAAAAAACATATATTTTTTGGAAAGTTTATTATACAGGAACTGTATGCTTCCTATCCGGATTTGGGACATGATGAAGAGAATGAGATTTGATAATTTTTAGTGCATACGTGATGAATGCTCCACATTTGTCCATCATATTTTCATCTAATTACTGAGTTTAATCACATTTAAATTACTTACTATTCCAGGATATATTGAAGTTCCTGTTGAGGTCAGTGCCGATACACTCGCCGTTAGGTTTTCTATTTTTTCTCCATAGGCGATCCTGTTAAATAAATAATGTACATGGCTAGATGTGTTAATGCCTTTAACTACTGTTTTAAGGAAAATAAAGAGGGGTTAGACACACTATGGTATTTGATTCATGATAAGGAACACAAAAATAAACAGTTTGTGATTACTTTTAGCTTATAAGTAAATTATATGGTCCTTGAGTGCACGAGGAATCCTTTCCTTGCTACTTGGCTGTTGTTCAATCCTTCTGTAAATGAAGGATTCCTATTCTTTGCATAGGAAATGGTAATTTGTGGACAGACGGGAAAAAAGAGCAATTTCAATGTCACTAAATATTCTAGTTACGAGCTGGTATTTAAGAAAAAATTGCTCTCAAAACCTGGTGTTAAATGGTTTTGCATTCACAAAATCAGTTAAAGGGACATTCATGCTTTGTCAGTGTGCCTTTAACCCCTTCACAACGAACTGATATTGATAATGATATTTTTTCATATTTATGCTTTTCTTTCTTGGCGTTTTCCACGCCCACCTCAGGAGGCACTTTGGGCTAACCAATCAGTGTGTATATCTAGCTATAGATAAAACCCACTGAGCATGTGCGACTGAGTTGCTTCCTCCTCCCTCCTGCACTGTAAGCTGAGGGGAGGGCAGGGCTAAGTGCCATTCCAATCTGTAACTCTTTCACCTCCAGCTACTGCAGAGACACAGACGGAAAGAAATCAATACAGACAGGGAATAAAAAGAGACAGCAGAGAGAGGGACAACAACAAGAAAGCACAGAGAGACACAGCAAGAAATGGTAAAGAGAATAAGACAGCAAGATAAAGCAGAGGGCCAGCAAGAAAAAGCAGAGAGAGAGTGCAAGAAAAGGTGAGAGAGAGCACGCACAAAAGAAGCACAAGAAAGAGTGTGAGAATGAGTGTGTGTGGGAGTTTGAGTGAGACAGTGAGTATGTAAACCATGAAAGAGCGCAAGTGAGCGTGTCAATGGGTGAGTGAGTGAGTCTGTGTGTGAGAGAGTGAGTGTATGAGCGAGTCAGCGGGTTAGTGTGTGATCATGTCAGTGGGTAAGTCAGCGGGTGAGTGTGTGATCATGTCATTCAGAGAGTGTGTGTTCATGTCAGTGGGTGAGTCAGTGGGAGAGTGTGTGATCAAGTCAGTGTGTGAGTTTGTGATCATGTCAGTGTGTGAGTTTGTGATCATGTCAGTGGGTGAGTCAACGGGTGAGTGTGTGTGATCATGTCAGTGGGTGAGTGTGTCTTGCTTTCACAGTAGCACAGATAGCTGATATTCAGTCCTTCAGTTTCCCCAGTCTGACGTTCTGAGCGTGCACAGGGTTTCACGTGCACAGCTTATGTTAGTTCATGTGAAGCTTTGATGGGTGGAGGAGTGGGCAGGGAGTAGGTAGGGAAAATTCAGTAAATGGGAGTTGAAGAACCACCCCTAGCTGAGGGGCGTCAGAGAAAATGAAATGACAGCATTTAAAGCAAGAAAATAAACATTTATTTTACACATTTTTAAAACTTTTATTGATTTATTCTAGTTTGCCTATTGGTATGAAAGTATTTAACTGTCGGTTTAAAAAAAAAATTCTAGACATGCATATGCCTTTAACATAAAAATTTAAAGGAAAAAAAATGTGTAGTCTCCTCGAGTCCAACAGTACATTGGACAGCGCAATCTATCACTGCCTCCTCTCACAGCTAGCAGAGGGAAAATGAGAACATATATTTTGCAGTGTTCTTCCATGGCCCTGTAAGATCATACAAAATCGATATCGCAGAAAGCTCTATCTGGTCTCCATGGCGCCCTATGGACTGGAGTAGTTACTAGCAGCAGCACCCGGAGCAGCCACCGGTTAGTGCTCCAAATTATGACAAGTCAAGCCTACAATATAGTGTCTCTCTCATAATAGAGCAAGTAACAAGAAGTCGCTAAGGGAAACAGCTCACAAGACATGTTTCCATTAGGGGCTCTAAATTACCAGCTCAGCTGAAACAAGGTCTTTGGTGTGTGATTCAGAAAATGCAATTACCTAGATATGAGGGACAGGCTTTTTGTATGGAGTTATGATATGTTATAACATCTGGCTTTTGTATGGCGTTTTAATATATTATAACATCTATCAGATCCCATCTAAACGTTCCATAGATAACTTACCATTTCTCTGTATCCGTCTGATTATCCCTAAGCAAGAAAATGTTTCATGCTGAATATTCTAAGAATAAGTTTGTAATCAAAACAAATTCCCACGTGTTTTCGCACCTTTACGACATGGGCCGCACATGCAAATGTTTGAAACCCATTTTCATAAAAACAAAACTTGTTGAAAACTGTTACTGCAGGGACAGAATCATTGCCCTATAACCAATACCAATAAGTTAATGTTGTTATGGGGTCGACCCTTTAAATAAACATATACAGCCTACTTACTTGGGTCCAACTCCAGACATATCCATCAATGTTGAACACGGGGATGACATGAAAAGTCACTCTGTCCAAGAGTCTGGTCATATTTTTATCTTTTCCATATGTTTTAACTGCCTGTAAATGAACACATGCAAATAAATACAATATAATGTGTCATGTATCATTTTCTTTTAAATCAAATTGATGAAAATAAGTTACTTTTTTTAAATAATGTTGTTGCTAGAATCAAGCTATCCACAGGAAATTTAAGGAGGCAAATTACTTTCTGTTTAAGATTTTTTTTTAAATATATGAAAGCTATTTATAGATAATAACATGAATTTTAATAGCAAGCCAAAATACACATATCTATTTTCCATTACTGCTACCAAAGAGTGCGCTACAGGGGTTATTCAGAAAGCACTGAAGTTTCAGTGCTTTTTGGTTCCGTGCACTTCGGCGATTCAATTTTGCCGACTTCGCGGTGAATTCACTATTCATAACAGGGTCCCTGAAGTGCACTGAACATGGAGCCACCGAAAACTGCGGAACAGAGCACCGTACCCCACCAAACTACAGAAAGAAAAAAAATGGAACTCTGTACTCTTCTAATAGGTGTGTAAAGCACTAAAAATGCATTAAAATTTCACTAAATAATATAAAAGGTCCTATAAAAAAACAACAAAATGGTCTATTACAGAATTTAAAAAAATGCTTTTTAAAAAAAATTGGAATCAAAAGGTTTGTCAAAAAAATAATTAAAGTTGTTCCAAAAAATTTAAATAAATGGACGGTTTGCTGAAAATGAAAAGAATAAACAGTTGAACAGAAATCCAGGGGCAAAATGTGGCTGTCATAATGGGACAGGCAGCTGTTACTATGGTGCAAGAAGTTGTGGGGGAACAGGTGGGCATTGACATAATTCCACAGGTTGTCAAACAGATTGCTGATGGCACGGCAGTTGCTGCCGCCGAAAACAAACTAACCACTTTCTGGTACAATTCCTCTAACACTCGAGTGGCCACTTACACCTTTAACTATTGTGATGTAAACCCTTGCCCAGGGACCCGCCTGCAGTGTATCTGGAGAAATGGGATCCCACACAATTATGATATATATGTGCGTTACCAATAGCTATTGGGGACAGGAGTGTGGCAGCTGGGCATTGGTGGGATGGAATACTGGGGTTCCCTGGGGACACAAGCCACAGATCGCCCTAGACAGAAAAGATAACAATGGTAAATCACTTCTTGCTCGCATGACACTGAAAAAGGCCCCAAACACATGCCCCGCCCAAGAATTGCAGGAATCAGATGATGACACAGTATTTAGATCTAGAACAGGGGCGACGGCACTGAAACTAATCCTAACCCTAGAAAATCCTGGACCCGGGGATGCCGGTACCTATATTCTGGGAATGTGGGAAAAAGGGGGATCAGAGAATCCCTGGAGCCTGAAAAATTCCGCCTACGAGATATGTACCTTGCCCCTGACTGGGTCCCTCCGCAGCAACAGTCCAAACCCCTTAATCGCCACATGATGATCTCTTCCAATGGTATAGTAGCCATCACTAATCCCACGTTCGAGGATACTATGGCCATAGAAACAGGTTACTCGGTGTCACTGTCTACCCCGTGTACCTGTCTAGCAAACCTGGATCTAAGAACTTTGCCCTGGATTTCTTCATTCTTGGATTCCAGTCCAGGTTTTGCCCAGGCTAAGCACCATGTCCAGGCTCCTGGAGATCCAGCCTGGGTTTTCCTGTCTAGCCCTGGAATTACAGCTGAGGCCCATCTGCTATCAAGCCTCCTTAAATAGCAGAGAGACCCAACTAGCAGTGGTTCTGCATTATTGTGCTCCCTGACTGAGGTCATCTGGACGTGTGCAAACATGCTCCTGCTAAATCCATTTGTCTACCTTGTTGTTTCTAGATACATCTACCTGTGCAAGGGACTCTCAGCGATCTCTACCTGTGGATTACAAGTTTCTCTCAAGGTACCACTGTCAGCTATCTGGATTTATTCCTAGTGGACCCTGTCTGCAGTCTGGGACTGCATAGTGCACTATCCTGACTCTCCATCCAAGAACTCTCCTGGGACTTTATATATTTCTTTATTCATTCAGTGCCTGCTGCCAAGGCCTATTTAAGTTTCATTAAACTTATTCTTTGTGTGATTCCTGTCTGGCCTCCCCTCTGTGTCGCCGCCTGCTGGGCTCTCACCTGACCCGCACACGCCACGTGACACTCGGATATGAATGTTTGGTTAGAATGGATGAAATATTGTGCTCAGTCCCACAACAGAACCAATTGCTATGTGTGTGGTAGTGCTAGGCCTCATCTAGGTACGGTACCTCTCAATATCCCCGAGGATATCGAGGAATGTTTTCTCAGTTTGTTTACCAACAACACTCTAAATCACGATGCTTGCAAAGAATGGAAGTCCAAATACCCCCTCCAGACACAAAACCCCAGACTCTCAGAGAGTATCACTATTTTCCCCAGGAACTACACCTGTTACTCCTCTTGGGGGACCGGTGGCCGGGTAGTTGGAAACTTCACAGAAGGTTATTGTGCACGGTACAGCACTGTGGAGAAGGAGAAAGTGCAAAACCAAGTGATATCCCTGGGAGATGTCTATTGGATCTGCGGTGACCTGCGAGTCCGCTCCCGCTTGGTAGGTGCGTGGGACGGTGAGTGTGCTCTGGCTAAAGCCATCATGCCCCTCCACATCCTGCCCTTTGATGATGATCTACCAATAGCCCGGACTCACTAGACAAAGGAGAGAGGCGAAACCTGTACCTGGCAGTTTCGATCCACACGTCTACCTAGATGTCATAGGGGTCCCAAGGGGGGTGCCTAATGAGTTCAAAGCTAGAGACCAGGTAAAAGCGGGATTCGAATCATTAATCCCCATGATAACCATCAACAAGAATGTTGATTGGATTAACTACATCTATTACAACCAGCAGAGGTTTGTTAACTATACCCGAGATGCCCTCCAGGGTTTGGCCGACCAGCTAGGCCCGACCTCTGCGATGACCTTCCAGAACCGCATGGCCCTCACTATGCTACTGGCAGAGAGGGGTGTGGTCTGTAAGATGCTGAAAGGTACTGGTGGCTCCTGTTGCACCTTTATCCCAGATAACACAGGCCCCACTGGTAAGGTCACTAAAGCCATT
This sequence comes from Leptobrachium leishanense, assembly GCA_009667805.1. NCBI lineage: Eukaryota > Metazoa > Chordata > Amphibia > Anura > Megophryidae > Leptobrachium > Leptobrachium leishanense. Next base: position 97,086,686 of record CM019066.1, read on the forward strand.
AAACAATTGGAAGACCTGTCTGAAGGAGAACTCTGGTATTACTGATCCATGGGATCAGTATTTTAGTTGGATGAGTGGCTGGCAGAAAATCCTCACACAAATAGGGATAGTTATCCTGGTAGTAATGGTTCTGTTGGCGGTGATTGGATGTTGTGTTTTACCCTGCATTAAAAAGGTTGTAGAAATAACCGTGGAGTCCACTACCCCCGTTATGCTTAGTCACTTGTGTGGGGACACTGGGGAGAACATTGACACCTCCTATGCTAGTCTACAATTTATGGAGATACCTAAGAATGAGATTTATGACAAACTCCACCCACCAGTGATGAAGCAACCACAGAGTTATGAATCCATGCACCCCCTCCCTCGGGAAACTTTGAGACAAGGTTAGTGACCCATTGCAAGACGAGTTGAAGTCACGATTCTTGACCCACCAGTCTAGTCATGCCGTGGTCCAAGGTACAAAGGGGTTGATCAATAGGATTCCTCGTCTCAAACTTGGTGAAGATTTGGGATGGCTGGCGAGACTATTAGGGGAACGGATGAAGGCGCGGCTCGTCTCCAAGGGGACACTTGAGAAATGTGCATTTTTAGGGGGGACTGTTATGGACAAGAATATGTATCTGCTTTAATAATATTCAAAGGCCTAGAAAAATGCTCATTTAAGTTTGATATACCTTTAAGAGATGATTAACATAACTGTCATTTTAGAGAGAATCAAAATGTATCTTGCGTAACTCCGCTTTTCGACAGAATAAGCTAACCACAAAGTCATGAGGAGTCTTATTCCGGTATCAAGCCCATCCTGCATCCTAGAACAGAACATCCACACACCCATGATGCAGAAAAACGTCTGACTACGCCGATGACGCATGATACTTTGGAAATAGCTGATGTTTGATTCTCATTTTTTTAATAAAATAAATCTGTATGTACACAATTTTATGCTGAAGTTGACTCCCACTCGCTTACGCAGCAAACTACTATAAAACATGTATCGAAACCTATCATTAAACAGAGAGATCATTGGCTTTGACCAGAGAGGCCGCATAGACCCCTTCGTTGTCTGTGTGATTTCTTTCTTTAAGCGTGCACCTTAACTTACCTGGTTTCTCCACCGATTAGACCAGAGACTGGCATCCGAGGAAGGACTTTATTGTCCACTTCACAAGGATTTGTGGGTAGGATATGCAAATGATATCGTCTCACTTTTATACATCCTGGGTCTGTTATTACACAGAACCCTAAAATCAATGCTATGCCACACTGTGGCTTTGTAGCAGAGATAAGGTTATATATACACACACACAAGGGTTATGGTGGAGGAAAAAAAGTGAGATAAAAAGCCTCCATGCAATAATTAATTATGATTGTTATTGCAGAAGCCATCTGCACATCACAGCTATTCAGAGAACTGCATCCCAGAGCTCCTGTACTACATTCCCCATAAGCAGCAAGGAACTGGGATGCAGTTCTTTGAATTGCTGTGATGTGCAGATTCTGCAATAATAATTATAATATATATATATATATATTCTTTTAAGGGTTTGTTTTATTTTCACCAAATACCTCACCCACGTATGGATTAAAAAAAATCCGGGGGAAAAGATTAAACTACATTGACATTTTTACTTGTCTAATTTACGACTGGATCTAAAGATGAACCAACATTATTTTTAAAGTTAATTATTAAATTAATGTTGGTTCATTTTTAGATCCACGTTTTATATTTAAGCATACCAATTAATGTGTTATAATTATACTTAAGAAAAGCAGTTTAAGGTGAACCTGCAATGCCCACCAGAAGTTGGTCTTATTTAATACAGAATTACTCTACAGATTTGTATTAGCGTTTTTTGAAAAATAAAGTAATTCCCTATTAATGTTTTGCCCTCATTCATATCCATGTGGCTTGCCAGGGGGAGTGACAGCATTGAGCAAGAACCACCTGAAGGACAGGCTGTCATTCGATGCCAATTGACTGTTGATATAAGGGAGCTGACTCAGTGTAACACCACTGAGCGCCAAACGCAAATCCATTTGCAGCAGCCAGCATCACTCACAGAGGAGAAAATATGGATGTTTTTGACTGTGGAAGCCGATGATTCAGCAAAACACATTTCAGGGACCCCCCCTTTCCCCCTAATTAGGGTTATATTGAGTCTTTTTATTTTATTCTATTGTACATGTCCTTTTCTAATAAATATACCATTTTTTTAATCCCTATCATTTGGGCCTATTTATACCACAAGCCAGCAATATACACCATCTACACATCCAGAAATTTCCACTCCAGAGCCTGATCAAGGAACCACTGGCCCATAAGATAACTCTCGAGTACCATGAGAATGATGCCATCCTTTTAATCAGCAGAACGCACATATACAGAGGAAATTATTTATAGGCTCTGTATCACATGAGTGGCCCATTTGAAGTTTATCATTATTGATTGTATATATAGTATATTGCTCAACGATTATTATTCCCTTTTTTGAGGTTTGATAAATATCAGGTCAACTCAGCATATAAGTATTAATTTGTTTATTGATCTATATGAATATTGAAACACCTGTTTGCTCAAATAACACTCACTTTGCAGTTTAAGGAACTTTTTGTTTACTAGTGAAATTCTCTTAAGGGACCACAGGGACTACAGGTCACACAAGTTTCTAATATGTAGCAGCAATCCACGTTTTATATCCTTGCACCCGCGTTAGGCGCTTTTCAGTTTGTCACGTCACTTGTTTACCCTTTGAAAACATGGCTATGCCTGGTGCCGGAACCATGTAAGTACTGGCTGCAATATCTCATCAAGGGATGATGTATTGAATTGGACTTTAAGATTAATGTAATATCCATCCCTGATGGGATATCACAGCCTACAGCAGCCAATATTAAAACCATAGACAATGGAGTAAATAAACATTACAAAAAATATATAAAGGATCTTTAGTTTACTATACCTCATTCACAAACCATTGACAGAAAGCAGGTGAGATCCATTCCCTTGCATGGATCCCACACTCCAAGATAATACCCTTTTTGCATGCCTTTTGTTTTCCAACCTTGAAAGGAGGATTGAGAAAAAAATGCAGGAAAGTAACAACAGAATATACGCACAATCATTTAAATGCATGGTCCACAGCTAAAAGGGCTTTTGTACACTTGAGGTCTAGTTATTGAAGTTGAAAAGGTTGGAAAGGGGGGGATGTAAAACCAACCATATGGAGGAGTGTTGGCCAGCTTCTTTCCTAGGGTCCCTCCAATGATACCAAATAAGTCTTATGGTATGTACATCCCTTGAGCATTGAGATACGTATCTGAAAACCCAGAGGTGGAGCAGAGTGTATTTATAAATTCCTGTCACTACAATTGTTTGTATCAGCTTCTTGAGTTTGGTTGTTTCAGGTCAACTCTTCATTTCGACCATCCACGGTCTCATCTGTGGTTCTAGTCATTGAGCATCATAATTGTTTGTGGACGTCTGATACTGAGAGTGTACTACCAATCAAATTGTCAGGAACAGCACCGGAGGTGTACAGGCCTTACTGGTTTGAGCCAGTTTACACGGTGGATCTTGCTGGCTGGGAGTGATGAGAGACCTGGTTGTGGAGTACACAGTACCAGGAGGCTTGGAGTAATTTAGAGTCTTCAGGTGGTACCAGGGTCTGAAGCACAACGGGGGTCTTATATGGGATGCTATGATCTTGGAGGGACTCAAGGGTCTAGGAGAGGATGCTGCAATCTTTGATGGACACTAGGGTCCAGTAAAGGGTACTAAGGAAGGTAGAGGATGAGGGAATAGGTAGGCCAACAGGAGCAGGCAAACACATGTCTTGACAGAGTAAGATAGCTACAATAATGGAGTCCTGATTAGAGGGAGGTGTGGTCTTTTATTCCGGTAGGTTTGGCATATGTTTTTGTGCTTAATTGATTGTGTTCTGGAAGTACTGGTGCTAAGCAGCACATGAAGAGTGCTGCCTATACATGATATCGCAGGCATTATACAGTCAGCGGTGGGGAGCCGAACACAAATATATATCAATTTCAGAACTTAAATCGCTAAGCTGGTTCAAGTCCTTGTAAACGTTTAAATACCTTGAGAAGTATAATCGGCCTCCCTTCATAGGTTTTCCCAATTTCCATCATCGACACCAGTTTTGGGTTCCTTAGAGCAACTGAAAAAGCCCAGGTGGCAATCTGATCAATAAAACAAGATTAGTTAGGATATGGTGAATCCAACAGATTCGATTTACATTTACATTATAACTGTAAGCCACTGACCTTTTCCCATGGCTGGTATCGAAAGATTCTGCCTGATCTGTTATTCTTCTCCTCAACTACTTGAAACTGTCTTTCAATGGTTTCTTGTAAATTTTCTGAAAGAATACTAACACAGAATACAAAAGGTTAAATCATATTAAAAAAATTTAACTTGCTTTCTTTCTTTTATGTACCCCTCTTTCTTTCTAGACTTGGGACAGTGGAAGAGCTGGCTAATGTAGATGACCTATTGATTGGATGACTGGTGCAATACATCTGCAATGGGATGCTCCTTTCTATACTTTGTATAGATTACATTAATGTATGGTTAACCAGAGAAGAACAAGCTAGTCCATAGTAGCTTGCTCTTCTCAGCTCAAGATGATTTTCTGCAAAGAATACCAACTCTGTGCCAAGAAATTGAACACTAAGAACAAATAATCCCCAATGTTCTTCTGCGGTGCCGGTGCAACCCAACATATGCAAAGTTAGTCAGCTCTTGCACAGGCTTGCATGAGACTCTAATATACGTGCTAATAGTGATTTGCTAATGGAAAATGGGCTGCACATAATTTATCCAATAGTGAGCAGCTAGTAACAGCTATTTTGAATGAGGGGCCCAAGCTGACAACTTCTTAACTCCAGGCAAGTGGTGCCCAGTGGGAGGGCCTAATGCCAGCCAGGCGTACTAATATGACCTGCCACCAGGTGCTGTGGTCAGCATCTCCTTCGGCCAGCTCCCACGCAGCTGACGCATGATGTGCGTCATTGGCTGCAAGGGGTCAAGTCAACAGGGCCCCGCAGCTTCAAGGCCAGCCAAAGCCCAGTGGGAGGGGGTTAATGCCGGAGGGGCATACTAATACGATCCACTGTCAGGTGCTGTGGTCTGCATATCCTTTGGCCAGGTCCCGCGCAGCTGACACATGCTGCGTGTCATTGGCGGAAAGTGGGCCGCTTGCGTTCAGGCCAGCCCGCAGCAGCCAACGGCGTGCGACATGTGCCAACTGTTAGGCGGGGCCAAGGCGGTCCATAGAAATCAACAGGGCCCCCGTAGCTTCAAAGCCAACCCGCCACAGGGACAGCACAGCACACCCTGTGGCGGGAAAGGGCTAGATAGATGTGCGTGTGAGCTTCAATCATGTCACGTTAATTTAGTTTTCATTGAAACGTTTAAACCAATGTATAATAGCCTAATCAAAATTTACTCCATAAAATACTTACTCAAATTTAATTCCTTTTTTCTCAAGAAACTTCATGATTATTTCTGACTCCTCTGCACTAGTGTGAAAATCAGCAGGATTGTTTGGGATCACTTGATGAGATGATGCTGGTTTGAAGAAATCAAGCTGTAAAAGTAAACACAATGTCATAAAATGTTGCTGCTATTATGAAGTGGTTAGGAAATCTTAAAGGCTCTTCAGTTTAGGTAGGAAATGTGTTCTGCACTGGTTACAATATGAATTGTTTCACATTCGTAAAAACTCGGGAAAGTATTACTGAATTTTATTCTCTGAAGAAATGGAGTCAATGTGAAAGTGATATAAGATAATGTGTTGTAGTGTTCTTTTCATTGCTTTTATCTCTTTTATCCATAATATATGTTAAGACAGAGAAATAAAAGTCGCTCGTCCCCTTTTGTATATTTCTGCTTCATAATATTCAAAACATTATTGTGAAAATGGGTGTATTTTGGCAATAATAAGACTTTATTTTTGCACACAGATACATGAATCAGCAATGCTTCCATTTATGCTGTGTGTAGATAATATACAGACCATCTGCAAGTGGCAGATATTTTACTATAGGTATAATGAATGCTGACTTAGGTTGTGTGACTATTTAAAGACATGGTTCTGCCAAACAATGAAATACTATTTTATCTTCATGTTTATGTGTATCTGAGGTTTCAATGCAAGCAATGTAAATAAAAGGCTTCTCTATACTCAGGAAACATTTCCACCATACATCTGCAAATATAGCTAAAGATAAAATGGCATTAGATATTAAAGGATAAATGTTATGAAATAGAAAGGAGAGCAATCTCACTGGGAGACAAAAAAGGGGAAACATAAGTGATGGATTTAGAAAAAAGATAAATTGAAGCAACAATTGAAAATAAATGCACTTGAAAATATGCAATGACATTTCTAGTTAGGAGTAATCCAGGTATTCTGTAAGGACAAAAGTATGTAGATATCTGACCATCCTACCTACATGAGCTTCTTGGTCAACCCATTCAATAACTATAGGCATTACTATGAACCACGTCTCCTTTCGTGGCTACCACAGTTGCCACTCTTCTGGAAAGGTGTTACATAAGATTGTTTGAGTGTGTGTGAATTTGTGCTTGTTCACCAAAATAAGAATTGGTTAGGTCAAGCATTGACTAAGACTGGCTCATAATAGCCATTCCAATTCGTCCCAGCATTATGAGGTTGAGGTTAGGACTTTGTCCAAGCTATAGTGTTTCTTCCCCCACACAAAAGTCATCAAACCATTTCTCCATGGTCCTCGCTTTGTGCAAAGGGGCATGTAATATTGTCATATGTAAACACTAACCAATCGTATGCCAGTATTCAAATTGCCTGATGACCCTTGCACTGTCTGAGTCAGTTTGGTAGTTTGCCTTTCTGTGAGCGACAGTCATTCAGCAGCTTGTTGTAGTATAATAAAACCAGCACCACGCTTATCCTTAATTCTGCATCTGAGAGGTATTGGTACAAACGCCTCAGCAGTACGAAAACCTAAACATTACAGGGCAGCCTTAAATCTGGAACCACCTAGTTATTTAAAATGTCTGTGTATCATGTAGCATTAAAATGACTATTTTTCCTCCAAACTTTGCTCTTGGTAATATGTAATCTTGTGGTTAGTGTTCTTCTAGCATCCTCCACATATTGTTTGAGTTTATTTGCAGGTTTAACTCGTGTTTCTTATCTGTATCTGTATCTTATCTTATCGTGTTTCTTATTTGTAAAAGACGTTAATGAAACATTACAGAACATGTGCTTGAAATAAACATACTTAAAACTAAGTACATAGCAAATAAAGTATAAATAAACACCTTGTGGGAAAGAGAAAGAAAAAAGGGAAGTGTATTGAAAAAAGAAGAACTAAGTCATAAATGTGTAGTGAAAACAGGGCCATTTTTAGACTTTCAGACAAATTCTGCAGCTCCCTCCCAATATGAAAGAAATGTGAGCATGTACACGAACTTAAGACTAATCGTTGTGACCTATTTAAATCACTTTAAATGTAATTTAGAACAATGGCATAGTATCTACAGTTGTGTTCAAAATTATTCAACCCCCAATGCTGTAAAGGGTTTTAGGGAATTTAGTGTACATTTGTAATTGTATTCAGAATGAAATCCTACAAGGACTTTTTAAAGAACCATATGCAACTAAAATGACATCAATTGGTTTTGTAATACAGTAGTAAATGTTTCTTTTGTGAATTCTTCATTGACACAATTATTCAACCCCTTAAAGACTACCACTCTGAAGAACAGAGGTTCATTCAAGTGTTTTCAATCAGGTATTGAAAACACCTGTGGATGTCACGGAGCAGCAATAAAGCATAATAAGCACCAATTAGGCAGCTTTAAAATGACTGTGATACTCAGCTCCTTCTAGACATTTACTGGTGTGGTTACAAACATGGTGAAGTCAAGAGAATGGTCCAGGAAGACAAGAGAAGAGGTGATTACTCTTCACAGGAAGGGCAATGGCTATAAGAAGATTGCAAAGATGTTAAACATACCAAGAGAGACCATAGGAAGCATCATTCGCAAATTCAAGGCAAAGGGCACTGTTGAAACGCTACCTGGTCGTGGCAGAAAGAAGATGCTGGCTTTGGGGCTGTTTTGCTTCTGCAGGTACAGGGAAGCTTCAGCGTGTGCAAGGTACCATGAATTCTCTTCAGTACCAGGAGATATTGGATGACAATGTGATGCAGTCCGTCACAAACCTGAGGCTTGGGAGACGTTGGACCTTTCAACAGGACAATGATCCCAAGCATACCTCCAAGTCCACTAGAGCATGGTTGCAGATTAAAGGCTGGAACATTTTGGAGTGGCCATCGCAGTCACCTGACTTAAATCCGATTGAGAACCTCTGGTGGGACTTAAAGAAAGCAGTTGCAGTGCGCAAGCCTAAGAATGTGACTGAACTGGAGGCTGTTGCCCATGACGAATGGGCGAAGATACCCGTAGATCGCTGCAAGAAACTTGTGTCAAGCTATGCTTCACGTTTAAAAGCTGTTATAACTGTAAAAGGATGTTGTACTAAGTACTAAGATTGAATGTCACTTGGGGGTTGAATAAAACTGATAATGATGTGAGCACAGAAAAGACATTTGTGGTTATTTCATTATAAATGTTATGTTATATTTGTCTGACCTACACGTGCCTCTTTGATTTAATTGTAAGCAAGATGACTGAATGATCAAAATCAATGTCAAACTGGCCAAAACACTCAATTTCAGTGGGGGTTGAATAATTTTGAACACAACTGTATTTGTTTACATTAATGATTTCTAACAAAAAAAATTGTAGTTTAGAGTCGCCTTGCAGTTGTTTGATTGTTTTTGCGCCTCTCTTATAGACCTGCACTTCAAATATTTTGGGCCACTAAAAGAAAGAATATTGGGGGAAAATGTTGCCCCCTTCCCTCCAGCCTACTGCCCTAGGCCTATTTGGCCTGTGCAAGAATACATTCTGAGTGAAAACAAGTCTTTTATTGGAACAAATGGCATATGAACTGCTGCGGAGACAACATTGAAAGTATAGTATGAGAAGTATCTGTGAATCTGAACATGATATCAGTAGCCTATGAAGGGTGTTTATTCCTGTGCCCAAGCAATAATTTAAATGTGGGAGATCTCAAAAAGATGGTGTGATCACTTCTGCCTCTGAAGACGGCTTGAAGCCATTTCAGATCCTTTACGCTAGGGTCAGATGAGTGCAGTATTAACGTGCGTTTAACCGCACTTAATCACGCCCATGCTAGCAGCAAATGACATACAATGCCGGGCAGCATACGAAGAACGGCCGCATGAAAGTGGCAAATGAATGCATTTTTTCGAGAACGTCAAACCGCTAGTACTGACGTACACAGTGTGCTGCGTGCTAGCGGCGTGTGTGCGTGATTAGGAGACGTCAGACACTGCTAATGTCCGGCCAACATAATGTCCAGACGCAAAAAGGGTTTTATTGATGATCCGTACAAAATCACGGACGAAAATGCACATCGTATGACCGCTATCGCGTATTCCGTGAAAAAATACGTCCATTCGTTCGAACGCACTTTTTCACGGACGACGCGAAAAATGCGTTCGTCTGACCCTAGCCTTAGGAGATGAGTTCAGTGTCGCACTGGCTGCTGAATTGCTCTTTTGTAGTGGTTATAATTTGCTACAGCAGTGTAACTGAATGCTTGGCTGGGGATCTAGCATCGGAATGGTGCAGTACTGTGTATCAGCAGGTGTTTGTACGATGAATGAAGAAACATGCCCTGAGCTGAACTGTATTGTCAGGACCCCTGTCTGGAGCCCCCCAGCACCCCACATAAAGCCCGCCGTAGTCGTGGCAGGAAGGGTATAACTGGTGCTGCGTTATCCTGAGTGCAGGGCAGCACTTTCATGAACCACTCTACCATTGTCCAGCCTTGCTCACACCACTGCAGGTCCAACAGGTGCCTCTAATCACCAGAGACTGTGCTCACCTACTTAAGGGTGGAGCACCCAGAATGCAATGCTTCTGCATTAGTTTCTAAGCCAGCAAGCCAAGTGGATTGTGATCCTGTTTCCAGTGTGTACCCTCTGCCATCCAGAGACTATCCTGTGTACCCCCTGCATCCAGAGACTGTTTCCAAGACCCCTGCATCCTAGTTTCCAGTCCCCTCTGATCATCTGTCTCCTGATTTAGGCTGGGGTCAGACGAACGCAGTGCGAGCGCGTGTGCAGCCACACTTTATCACAGCTGTAGTAGCAGCAAATGACGGCCAATGATGGGGAATATATGAAGTACGGCCGCACGAAAGTGCGGCCGCGCAACGCAAGCGGCAAACAAACGCATTTTTTCGAGAACGTGATACCACTAGTACTGACGTACAGAGTGCGCTGCGTCCGCTAGCGGAGTGTGTGCGTGATTAGGAGGTGTCAGACGCTGCTAATGTCCGGCCAACATAACGTCCAGACGCAAAAAGTGTTTTATTGATTATCTGTACAAAATCACGGACGAAAATGCGCATCGTATGACCGCTATCGCGTATTCCATGAAAAAATACATCCATTCGTTCGAACGCACTTTTTCACGGACGACGTGAAAAATGCGTTCGTCTGACCCTAGCCTTAACCTGCAATCAAGATACCATTCAGCCCTTTTCCCATCCTGTCTCGTATCCCCAGTAAGTCTCCTACGTGTATCTGCCCTCTGTGTCTCCTTGTATCATGTTTCCTGCATCCCTTTGTGTCCCCATCACTGCATATCCCCCTGATCACTCTCATTTAAGTTCTGCCCACCACCCTGCAAAATCTGGACTTATTTTACCTGAACCTGACAATAAACCCCTGTTTTCCCACATCTTGTTTCCGTTGCATCACTGCATTTTGGGTTCGTAACCTTGCCCTCCACACTGGTACCTAACATGTATCTTCATCAAGTTTCTGCTTTCTTCGGCCAATTATCGTTTATCATCAAAGTTTAAATGCAAGGCAAAAATTTACATTGTTGCACCAAAACAAAAGATTGTGGTTCACAAAAAGGAAACCCTGAGGCACGAGAGCAATTTCATTGCCGAATCTTCTACTGCCATCATTTGAATTTCTTGTTTGGAAATAATGACGCTTCTTGTGGTTGCAATTATGTAAATTTTTGCCTTTTGTTTGCAACTTTGATAAATAGTAATTGTCACGGTTGCAACAATGACAGTTTTCACTGTTGCTTTCTACTAAGCGAAACACTCGTACTTACTGAATAACCCCTTAGATCAGTTTTTCTCAAACCTGTCCTTGGGACCCTCTAACAGGACAGATTTTAAGGATCACCTTGGGGAAACGCAAACTGAATCCTGCAATCACTGAGCAGCAAATCATATCACCTGTGCTGTGCTTCACATATCTGGAAAACCTGACGTGTTAGCGGGTCCCAAGGAGAGGTTTGAGAAACATTGTCTTAGATGATCTGCTAACTACTTCAATCTGTAGCTCAAATCTTCTATTCTATATTACAGACGCTAACTTTCTTAAGGCTGCTCACATGATTATCCTTAATCATATTTGTTTCTTCCTCTCACATCCTTATCATGTGTTTAAGATGCAGCAGACAAAACCTCAGAGCTAAAAGACTGGATAACAGAGAACCCTAAAGCATCAAAATTTCGGTACTTTGCTCTTCAGCAATTCAATTTTAACGACCTTTCGGAGAATTCACTAAAGTGATTGTCGAACACCGCCGAAATGCAGAAAAAAAAAATCCGAACTCTCCTATTCTCAAAGGTGTTTGAACCAATAAAAAGGTCTTAAATTGTCTGAATAATAATAAAAGAGGTCCTTTAAAAAAATGTTACAGAATAAAAAAAATCCTTCAAAAAAATTAGGGAATCAAAAATTTAATCTAAAAAATACAAAACATACAAAAAACGTGTTCTAAAACAAATTGTCTTGCTGACAATGAAAAGAATAAATGTTTTTAAAAAAAATAAAAATGATAGGTTTCAATGTAAAAAAATATATATATGTGATTTGCCTGTTTCAATCCGCCAAACTGAATCATCGAAAATCAGGGAATTTCGCCAACACTTTTGGGAAGTTCTGTGTTCTGTGAATAGATTAACCATTACTTCTCTATGGGGCAATTTTCGCCGATGATCTGCACCGTGTGTCGCTGTCAATTCGCCAGTAATTGACATATTGACAGTTTAGTGAATAGACGAACTGCCCTGAAATGACATCGAAATTTGAAATTCACCGTTCAGTGCAATTCGGTGGCAAGTTCTCTGTTTAGTAAACAGAAACATCAGTTTGTGGCCAGCAAATTAACAAGGGATTCCAAGCTTTCTCATTATTCTTATTTTGAAGCAGTATTTAAAAAACATACTGGATCCGAGATTCTGGTACAAATGCAAAATTCCTTATCAATTAAAAAAATATAATTACATAGTGTATTACTCACGTCTGGTCCCACGGTGCAGACTACATGAGCCGTGGTCTTCTGTTTCTTGCAGCTGGCACAAGGAAAGTGATAACAACATTTCCTAGTGTTCTTCTGTTTAGCCCTAAGCGACCCTGTTTACATGAATTCACGTAGAGTCCTACAGACTCGCGAAGACAATGCCAGAGGCAGTGCGCAGTTCCGATGCTGGTATCAATTGTCAGCGTCGTTCCGTTACGAGCTGCTCCACTAACAGAGACTCACTTGTAATATTGGCTTACTATCATTGGCTCTAAGGAAAAGGTCAGCAGCCTTGGCTTTCCAGGGGCCATATTACAATCTTCTCGTAAAAATGCTCACGCAATGTGTGAATTTGTGCGCTAAACCTTAACGCGTGTAAATCACCGCTGGAATTACAATCCTCGTGCATTTTTTCATTGGTCGAGCAATAACGTGCTTAAAACTGACACGCGCAAATGCTCGCGCAGTAACGTTGTACGCAGAAATCAGTGGACGGACTGTTTTTTTCACGCTATTCAGCCAATCAGAATTAAGAACCACAATTACGTTTTTGCGCCTGTCAAAGTCAATCTGAGCATACATGCTGCAGCGATAATAAATGCACACACAACTTCTCCATTTTATTGGTTTGGCATGAGTAGAATGTGTAACTATACTTTGCTGCATTTTTTTTTCGGGCTGGTGTATTTGGATTCGGCCAGGACGTTCAGATTTGCCGTTACCACCAGCTTTTAGGAGTTGCTAAAATTATGCGCGCAACAGCTATGGGTTAAATCCTGCGCATAGATTGTAATACCATTCGCGTACCAGCGTTCATTCGCGTTTGCGCTCACAATGTTATCTCAAATGTTAGGACGTGCGCAGTACAGTACGCTCGCAAAGGGTTCACCCAGGTTCAAATGTGTTAGACGATTACACTCGTTTGTTGCGCTGACTATGTAAACGACGTTCAGCGCAAAGAGTTTTACCCCTCGCGTTAATGTTTTTTTGCGCCGGCGCAAACGTTTCTGCGAAGATTGTAATATGGCGCCAGATCTTTTGGAACTACATCTCCCATTATGCTCTGTCAACCAGAATGGCAGCGCATCATGGAAGATGTACTTCCACAACATGTGGAAAGCCAAAGTTGATGCCCTCTGCACTAAAGGTTAGTGGCTTTATGACGTCTTTAACCCATAGCAGCTCCCTATTACTGGTTTAGCCGGAGCAGGAAAACTCAGGATGAAAAAGAAGAAAATATTTGGGAGATGCAGGAATAGGGGAAAAAAATAGGTGCTTTTTCTAACACATTTATATAAGCACTGTGGCTAATCTGTTATGTTTTAGGCTAATGTCAGATGAACGCAGTCAGAGCACACTCTGCGTACGTGCACAATGGATGGACGTACTGACGGAAGAGACGGACGTAGTTGACAGACGTACGAAAAAAAGGGAATTATGGGAAACAAAATTAATATGAAAAATTATAAAAATTTGAGAAGGATATGAAAAGCCATTGTGTGCGTCAAGGTGCTGGACATCGCAAATGCGCTTTGTCTGACATCTCATCACTCACACAGAACGCTACGCGGACGTGGCGCACTCTGCACGTCCGTCTAGTGGTTTTACGTTCTTGCCTAACTTGTGTCCTATTGCCACGTGCGTTGTGCGTGCACAGTTCGGTGCGCACGTACTTTGTGTGTGGGTCTCTATTGCTCATGATTCTATGCTACGACGCACGCTAATCTGTGCGGCGACACGGACGTGATCACTGCGTTCGTCTGACGCCGGGCTTAGAGTTCTTTAAATACCGATTCGATACTTGTAGGAGAAAACAAAAGAAATATATTTTGAGATTGTTTACGATATTGGGTAAAAATCAAGTCAAACTGCTGAATTCGATAAGATTTATAAAGGCAAATAAAAGGGAAAAAGTGATTAATTGAACAAAATGCCATGATTTGGACACGAATGAAAAGTAAATATTTCAATTATATCCTATAATAAGAAAATAAAGCAGCAATGCACTAATGAACATTGTAAGTAATAAACTGAGATACAAAAAATATGAAGAATAAATGAAAAATACCCACTAATATAAAATACTACTAATTAGGATTTCAATACACCTGAAATAAGGAAATTATGCCGTACCTGCATTTTGTTATCCAGATATTTAATGAATTCCACTTCTTTTTCTGTTTTTGGTAATATTCGGAATACTTTATCACTGCAAAGAAATAATATTATAATTGTGGCAGCGTTTACCCTTCAAGCAAAAACTGCTCATCATTAATAAAAGAACCATATGACACAAATATGATAAATAAACAAATAGATCAAATACTTGTCATATCTGCGAGGTGTTAGAACACCGACAGAAGCTCCAATAAAGAGGCACAGCAACAAGAACATCATGTTTCCTTTTAGTGTGTTACTCAGGAACTTTGCTTTTATAGTTTGTCTTTTATCTCCCACGCCCATGTGACTTCTGAAGATTTAAATATTGCATTTGAATACATTTTTGGTCCCTTTCTGATCTTAAACGTCTAAAATAATGATTATCTATGGTGAAGACATATAAATAAAGTTCCAGAATACATTAACACTAACGAAATGTGTTCCATCAAACTGATGAGGAAAATACACATATAGGGCCCTATTACATTCTTTGCGCATACGTTTGCGCCGGCGCAAAAACGCAAGGGGCAAAACCCTTTGCGCAGAACGTCGTATTACAATGTCAGCGCAACAAACGTGTGTATACGTCTACCGCGGGTGAACCTGCGCGAGCTTACTGTACTTCGCGCGTCCTATACTTAACATTGTGAGCGCAAATGCGTTTGTGCGCTGCTACGCTGATGGTATTACAATCTATGCGCAGTTTGTAACACACAGCCTTTGCGCGCATAATTTTAGCAGCTCCTAAAAGCTGGTGTTAATGGCAAATTCTATCAACCTGGCCGAACCCAAATAAACAGCCCAAAAAAAATACGCAGCAAAGTATAGTTACACATTCTACACATACCAAACCAATAAATTTGAGAAGTTGTGCGTGCTTTTTTTTTTTTTGTATTCAAAATTTTATTGAGAAAAAGAGTCATACATGAAGAAAACAGAAGTAAGCAATGCGTAACAGTGTCAAGCATGGTGTTCATCTAAATTACAACATGAATGAATAAGAATGCAAGCCAGGTAATGACATCTGCATACAGGAGTCTCAAACTTGTCGATATGTCAAGACATACCAGCTTCCGTTATACTGAACGGTGTGAGCGTCAAAAGAGAATCTACAGAGGGAGCCGCATAGGGCAACCCAGAATCAATCAGGTGTCTGAATGGTAGGAAGGTAAGCGAAAGATATAGTGTAAATGTAGAGGTTCAGAGAAAAAGTAAGAGAAAGGAAGAGAGGGAAAAAGAAAGGGGAGGAGAAGAGAGAGAGAAGCGGAGAGGGAGAAAAGAGAGAGCGAGGGAAAACGAAAGGGAGGTGAATAAAAAAAATAAAAAAATAAATAAAAAAAGGGGGGGGGGAATGAGAGGGTATGGTTATAAGTAGGGGTGGAGTGAGGGACCACGTCCAGCGCCGACCGGTCCGGCCCGGTGCACCATTTGCCCGGTGCTTTTTTTATTGATGCAGCATATATGCGCAGATTGACTTTGACAGGCGCAAAAACTTAAAGTGAGACAATTGTGGTTCTTAATTCTGATTGGCTGAATCGCATGAAAAAAACAGTCCGCACACTGATTTCTGCGCGCAACGTTGCTGCGTGCACGTTTGTTCGCGTCCGTTTTACGTGTGTTATTTTTTGACGGATGAAAAAAGGCGTGAGGATTGTAATACCAACGTTGGTTTACCTGCGTTAATGTTTAACGCTTCGCGCAAAAATTCATGCGTTGCACGAGCGTTTTTGCGTGAAGAATGTAATGGGGCCCATAGACAGAAAGAATTTGAGGACCTTAGGATAATAAGAAGGTGTTTAACTTAACTGTTAGGTGTTGTGAGTTACAGTTACAAGTATTTATAAAGCACCATCAAGTTCCGTAGCTCTGTACAATGGGAGAGACAGAATAACAAATATACATACACAGAACAGAAGGAGAGAGTTTACACCCTGCTCGAGAGTTTACAATCTAAGAGATTATTCTGAGAGAGTTCTGGAAAGAATGTCCTTTTGTGTGAATTATACTGGAGATGTAATGCACAAAAAAACACTGTTGAGGTTGCAACGCAGGACCACAGGGTGGTGTTGAAAACCAGATGCTAAAACCCACCTCTATATTCATACAACAAAAAAAGCACCCGGGCCACCAGATGCCTACCGGGATCTAGGTCCCTATACAGTAAATTTTATTAACGTACTGGAGATCTGATTGCGCCGCCGCAATGACATCTATTGTCCCCGCCAGGGTCCCGGAGCGCCAGGTTGACATCCAAAATGTCAGCCCGCACCGGGGGGGGGGGCCAGCAATCAGCCGGAATCCCGGACGATTGCTGCCTCCTGTGCTAGTACGCGCTCAGCGAGTCCATCGCACAGGAGGAGCACTTGGCAGGACGTGCTGAGCGCGTCCTCCGCAGCCAAGTGGTTATGAGACAATATTTGTTATGCACTGTATGCTATTATGCTCAGACAGTGGGTAGTTAATTCTGACTGCTTGCTATGCATAGTCGTAGGCATAGTGATGCGTCTCTCAGTATAGTGACACATACTGCGAGACGCCCAGAAACAATTGAAAAGCATTGACATTTTTACACACAGACACTGATAAGCTCACATACAAAAAAGCGGGACTCCAGCTGCAAGGATGTGTGTATTTATTAGTGGGAGAACAAGCTACCCCACAGAAAAACAAGTGACGTTTCTGCCACAAAGGCCTTAATCTTATTAAAACATATAGACACTCCCCTAATATATACATATATACATCCCTCTCATGAAGCCCCAACAGGACAGGTGTGTACAATAGCCCAATCAGTATATTAACCCACTGATAGGCTCACAGACACCAATAGGCATGGACAGACATACATACAGGTACTGATGGGCACACGTGCAGGCCCTAACTGATTCACATATATACGATCACTGACGAGCACACACACAAAGACACTTATGGCTACATACAGTGGCACAGACAGGCACACACACACAGACACTGACAGATGCACAGAGAGACATTGCCAGGCACACTGTCAGGTATCGCTGTGTGCCAGGAGCTGCTAAGTCCGATTTGTGGTAATAACAGGCAAAGTCACACACACAGGTTACGGGGCACAAGGTGAGTTTTAATAAACAAGCAGAGGAAAATACAGAAACAATACTGAATGCAGGGAGGAGACTAGGAACAGGGGCGAGACATGAAAGGAGCTGACAAGGAAACTAGACGCAAGAGAGAGAGAGACAGGAGAGGAACTAAGAAGGACAGAACAGATAACTAGACGAGGAAATTGAATGAACTAAACATAAATCAAAGACAGAGGCATGACATGAACAAGGAACTAGATACAAAGTGTACTTACAGAAAGGTAGGATATAAACAAAGGCAGATCACAGGGCACAGAGGCAGATACACGGTAGCAGAGGGTCTATGGTAGGTGTGGAAGCAAAAGGTGTCTTTGTTCAGGTATCAGCGGTTGTCCATTGGAATAATGAAAGTCTTTGGATGCAACAAAAGTCCTTAGGTATAAGAGGGGTTATCCAGATAACAAAAGTCCATCAAACAGGGCTGAAATACAGGAACAGGCAGCAGTCCACACAGCATGAGACTTCACAGTCTGGCTTCAATGCTGAAGTAAGGGGCATAGTCTCCCTTTATGGAGATCTGAGCAGGTGGGGAATGATTCCACCTGCGGATTCTACAAGTTCTCAGGAAACCTTGGGCTGAAGGATAGGGAACTGGACACAGTACTGGGCTGAATGGGAAATCTGGTCTGGAACATGTTGCTGCCTGGTCTCATGATGGCACAGACCCAGATCTGAACCTCCTTTGGTGTCGACCACGAGGAATTTGACACACACGCACAAACACTGACAGGAACATGCACACAGACAGTGAGAGGCATGCATGCAAAAACACTTACAGGCACACACAAAGGCACTGACAAGCACACATACAGGCAGTGATGGGCAAACACACAGACACTGATAGCTGAGTACACAATGGCACTGATGGCCACACATGCTCGCACTGACAGGCAAAGACACTGAACAGTGCACACACACCATGCAAACAAACAATGATAGGAGCACACACAGACACTGATAGGCATGCATGCAACAACACTAACAAGCACACACAAAGGCACTAACAAGCACACACACAGGCACTGATGGGCAGTCATACACCAATATGGTTCTAGGGTGCTTGGAGAGATATAAAACAATGGATTTCGTTTCTCCACTGGGGACATATTAGAAACATAGAAACATAGAAAAATGTCGGCAGATAAGAACCTTTTGGCCCATCTAGTCTGCCCAATTACATGGATACTTAACCTGGATTTATCTTTTGTTTAGGATAGCCTTATGCCTATCCCATGCCTGCTTAAATTCAATTACTGTTTTGGCCTCTACCACTTCTACTGGAAGACTGTTCCATGTATCCACCACCCTCTCAGTAAAATAATGCTTCCTGATGTTACTTTTAAACCTTTGCCCCTCTAATCTAAGACTATGTCCTCTTGTTTTGCTATTTTGTTTTCTTTTAAATATACTCCCTTCCTCTACCTTGTGGATTCCCTTTACGTATTTAAATGTTTCTATCATATCTCCTCTGTCTCGTCTTTTTTCCAAGCTGTACATGTTAAGATTATTAAGCCTTTCCTGGTAACTTTTCTCCTTCAAGCCGTACACCATTTTAGTAGCCCTTCTCTGAACTCTCTCTAAGATGTCTATATCCTTCTGGAGATACTGTCTCCAGTACTGCACACAGTACTCCAAGTGAGGTCTCACCAGTGCTCTGTACAGTGGCATGA
The DNA here is from genome assembly GCA_009667805.1 of Leptobrachium leishanense. Classification (NCBI taxonomy): domain Eukaryota; kingdom Metazoa; phylum Chordata; class Amphibia; order Anura; family Megophryidae; genus Leptobrachium; species Leptobrachium leishanense. The sequence continues at coordinate 97,106,074 of CM019066.1, forward strand.
GCACTTCCCTTTTCCTACTGCTAATACCTCTCCCTACACAACCAAGCATTCTGCTAGCATTTCCTGCTGCTCTATTACATTGACTACTTACCCTTAGATCCTCTGAAATAATGACCCCTAAATCCCTTTCCTCAGATGTTGAGGTTAGGACTGTATCAAATATTCTATATTCAGCCCTTGGGTTTTTACGTCCCAGGTGCATTATCTTGCACTTATCCACATTAAAACTCAATTGCCACAACTCCGACCATTTTTTTAGTTTACCTAAATCATTTGTCATTTGGCTGATCCCTCCAGGAACGTCAACCCTGTTGCAAATCTTTGTGTCATCAGCAAAAAGACATACTTTTCCATTAATACCTTCTGCAATATCACTAATAAAAATATTAAAGAGAATGGGTCCAAGTACTGACCCCTGAGGTACCCCACTGGTAACAAGACCTTCAGGGTTATCCAAAGAGATTCGAAAAGTCACCGCACGTTCGGTGACTTTTCGTTCTCTTCAATTCGGTTCCTTTTGCCGATCCCATTTCGGTGACCCTGCGGTGTATTCAGCAAACACCACAGGGTCCCCGAATTGCAGGGAAAAGCTGCCGTAAACCCACCGAAAACCAACCGAATGCACGCTGAAAACAAGCAAAAACATCTGGATTAACCTTTGAAAAAGACGAATAGGAGCCGAACATGAGCCGAATCACACAGAGCCGAAGCAGCTGTGACGTAGAGGAGGCAGTGAATAAATTAGAAAAACCATTTGTATGAATCTGGGAAAAAGAAACGCTGTTTGCAAAGAAACTACTGAGCGAAAATGTCTGAAATTTTCACAGGAGGTCCAGGGAATGATAATAAAAAGGGCTGTTACAAAAAAAATAAGTAAACTGAAAAAAAATCAAAAAAAAATCGGACTTTTAATAAAAAAAAAAAAAAATCAGAAAAATGCTTAAAATATCCTAAAAAATCTATAAATAAAGAGACTTTTTGCTGCAGAATTTTATAATGAACGGTTTATTAGATATTGAATTAAAACGGGAATATTTTTAACATTGAAGTCTGAGGGATTCTCCTGAATAAATTTGCCGAATTAAACCACCGAATGGCAGGGCATTAGGGGAACCTTTCACTGCTGGTTTGTGTTCTCTGAATAGCCGAAGCAGTGCTTCTCTATGGGGATTTCACTGCCCTCGAACAGGGACCGAACAGGCACCGTATGTGCAGGCAATTCGCCAGTATTTGGCGAATTGCCTGCTCTCTGGATAGCTGAATGGCCAGGAAAGGTAACCGAACACTGATTTTCAGCGTTCGGTTACCTTTCTCAAGCAATTCGGATCTCTTTGGATAACCCTGCTTGTGCCGAATAAACTCCATTTACCACAACCCTCTGTTGTCTGTCACTCAGCCACTGCCTAATCCAGTCAACAATATTAGAATCTAAACTCAAAGATTGCAATTTATTGATAAGCCTTCTATGCGGAACAGTATCAAAAGCCTTACTGAAATCTAAATAAGCAATGTCTACTGCACCACCTGTGTCTATTATTTTTGTTACCCAATCCAAAAAATCAATAAGATTAGTTTGGCATGATCTCCCTGAGGTTAAAATGTTGTTTCTGATCCTGTAATCTATGTGTTTTTAGATGTTCAACAATCCTTTCCTTTAACATGGTTTCCATTAATTTCCCCACTACTGACGTAAGACTAACTGGCCTATAGTTCCCCGATTCCTCTCTACTACCCTTCTTGTAAATGGGCACAACATTTGCTAATTTCCAGTCTTCTGGGACGACTCCCGTTAACAAGGATTGGTTAATAAATCTGTTAATGGTTTTGCTATTACATCACTGAGCTCTTTTAATAATTTAGGGTGGATCCCATCAGGCCCCATTGACTTATTTGTCTTTACTTTAGACAGCTGCTGTAGAACCTCCTCCTCTGTAAACTGATATGTAAATGTCTCTTTAGTGTTCTCTCCTAACTGAGGTCCCTTTCCTTCCTTTTCTTCTGCAAAGACTGAACAAAAATATTCATTGAGGCAGTCAGCGAGACCTTTATCCTCTTCTACATACCTTCCTTCCTTTGTTTTTAATCTAACTAATCCTTGTTTTACTTTTCTTTTCTCGTTTATATATCTAAAAAATGTTTTGTCCCCCTTTTTTACTGACTGAGCTATTTTCTCTTCTGCGTGTGCTTTGGAAGCTCTTATAAATTGCTTTGCCTCTTTCTGCCTAATCTTATAGGTTTGCCTATCTTCTTCACTCTGAGTTGTTTTATAATTATTGAATGCTATCTTTTTGTTCTTCACTATTTTGGCCACTTCTGCAGAGTACCACAGTGGTTTCTTCCCTTTTTTGTTTTTGCTAACAAGCCGAATGCAATTTCCTGTGGCCTTCAATAATGCTTCCTTTAAATAATCCCATTTCTCCTGGACTCCCTTTAAACTCCTCCAGTCTGATAATGACTCCTTGACACAAAATCTCATTTTAGAAAAATCTGTTTTTTTAAAGTCTAAAACTTTCGTTCTTGTGTGGTGCGGCTCCATCCCTGTTACATAGTTACATAGTTACATAGTTATATAGGCTGAAAAAAGACATGCGTCCATCGGGTTCAGCCTCTCCCACATAACCTACTGCTGTTGATCCAAAAGAAGGCAAAAAACCCAGTCTGAAATGCTCGCCAATATGCAACATACTGGGAAAAAATTCCTTCTTGACCCCAGAATGGCAGTCAGATTTCTCCTTGGATCAAGAAGCTTTTACCCACATATTAAATATTATAACCCTTAATATTCTGTGTCTGCAGGAAGTCATCCAGTCGCTTTTTAAAAGTCTGTACAGACTCTGACCCAACCACCTCAACAAACAACAAATATAACTGTTGTTATATTAAACCATACTGACTGGTGATCACTAGATCCCAAATTTTCACCTACAACAACGTCTGATACCAAACCTCCATTTGTGAGTATTAAATCCAATATGGCCTCTTTACGGGTCGGCTCCTCAACTACTTGTGTTAGAGATAATCCCAGTAGGGAGTTTAGAATATTTGTACTCCTGGTGCACCCAGCTGTTTTGGTTTTCCAGTTCACATCAGGAAGATTAAAGTCCCCATGATAATAACTTCCCCCTTCATTGCCATTTTGGCTATTTCCTCAATCAGCAGATTATCTAGCTCTTCTACTTGTCCAGGGGGTCTATAGATCACACCTACACGAGCTACTGTATGATTGCCAAATGTTAGCGTAACCCAAACTGACTCTATGTTCACCTCGCTCACTTTTATTTGGTTCGTTTTTATGTTGTTTTTCACATACAGGGCCACTCCTCCTCCTTTCCTACCTTCTCTGTCTTTTCTATATAAAGAGTACCCCGGTATTGTTATGTCCCAGTTATTTTTCTCACTGAACCATGTCTCAGTAACCGCCACTAAATCTACTTTTTCAGCTGCCATCATTGCCTCTAGTTCATTGATTTTATTGACTAAACTGCGAGCATTTGTAGACACGACTCTGAGCTTGTCATTTTTTACCTCGCATGTTGCTTGCACCCTCCGATTTAGTTTTGGGGGACAATCGGGCAGATCGTTTTTTACCCTTTTGTCCCCCCCTCCTAGTTTAAATATTTCTTTGCGAAACCTTTGAACTTCTCACTGAGAACATATGTTCCCCTATGAGTAAGATGCAAACCATCTTTTTTATACAGTTCCTTTCTGCTCCAATTAGAGCTATCATGGGACACAAAGCCAAATCCTTGCTCCCGACACCATTCCCGAAGCCACGAATTGAGTTCCCTATTGCACATCTGCCTATCTTGAATGTTATGCACAGGAAAAACTTCAGAGAATGACACAGTGGACGCAATCTGCTGTATTTCACCTCCAAGAACACAAAAATCTTCCTTAATCTCAGAAACCTCATTGCTAGCCAAGTCATTTGTCCCTAGATGGACTAGAATGTCCACTTCCCCTTGTTGCTTTGCTTGTTAGACAATATTGAGAATACGTCTCTTGTCTCTACGAGCAGTAGCCCCAGGAAGACATCTCACCAAACCACTACTCTCCAGCTCAACACCTCTTATGATAGAATCACCCAGCAACAATTGCCTTCTATCAAGTCCCACCTTTTCATTTTTGTCCTTGGTTGCAGTGCTGCATACCTTAGGCATAGTGGATGGTGGTTCCTCAACTATGGTGTCTGAGCCTACATCCGTCTTATCACTACACTCTGAAAGTGCCTCAAAAGAATTAAGAAGAGCCACAGATTGTGGGACATGCCTTCTATCCACAACTCTAAGTCTACCAGATCCTACAGTAGTCCATCTGCCGCTCCTAGGAGGCCTCTGTGGCAGTGGCTTAGTAACAGTCATAGCCTGAGTTTCTCTAACAGATAATTTACAAATCTCAGACTTCAAACAGGCAATTTCCTGCTGCAATAAAGAGAGCTGCCTACATATCAGGCACACTCCAAACCTCCAAAAATTGGATCTAAAAACAAATGCATGACAGCTCTTACACTGGACCAAGCCTGCCATTATAAAAGAATGGATTTAAAACCAGCAAATCTTACCTTTTTGTAGGTTTTCTACCTCCTGTCTAACCTCAGACTACCTCCAGAGTATCTCCAGAAGATCTCCTGTAAGTGCTCACTTTGAAGACTTCACTTAGAAGGCTTCCCAAGCTCAATTAATCTTGCTTTAACCCCTTAAGGACCTCTGACGTACCCTGTACGTCCTGTACTCGGGTCTCCCTTAGACCCGCGGACGTACAGGGTACGTCAGCGGCGCCTAATCCCCCTCCCGCCCGATACTCACCTCCCTCGCCGGATCCCATGGCGATCTGGCAGGGAGGAAGCCTGCCCATGTGATTTACATGGGCAGGCGAGGCTGATGACGTCGCCACGCTGCGTGGTGACGTCATCAGCAGGCGTCCCCATGCTTTTCAATGGAGGGGAGGGGGGGCTCCTTCGGAGCCCTCTATCTCCCCAACCATTGAAGCTAGGGAGATGCCGTTTGCACCGCTGGAGAGGGGAGAGCCTCCCCTTTCCAGCGGTGTATGGCATTAACCATTTCACCGCCGGATCACGTTGCGGCGCCAATTGGCGCCAAAACGCGATTCAAACCTGGAGGGGGGCTGACATCTTGGATGTCAGCCAAGCCTCCAGGTCCCCCCCCACCCACTGACAACCTCACCATATGTGTGAGGATGTCAGTGGGCCAGTTAACCCTCTAGCTGCCATGTAGAGATAAGGGGATCCTAAGGATCCCTTTATCTCCCGATCCATGGCAGCTAGATGGTCATATTTGCCATCATTTGAAAGGCCTGATCATGGCCTTTCAAATGATACCAAACATGACCAGGTTTGGTTTTAATTTTTTTTTTAAAAAAAAAATTAAATAAAAAAAAAAATAATAAAAAAATTAAATAAAATAAAAAAATGTTTTTTTTTTTAAATTTTTTTTTGTCTGGGGGGAGTTTAATTAAATAGGACCTAGGCTGTCATCTAAAAATAAATAGCACAAAATGGTCAGAATGAGCGCAGCGCACATAGGTGAACTGTCTCAGCAGTGAAGGGGTTAAAAAGCAAACGCATGTAAAAATTGGGTATTTCTAGTCTCGGGACAAAATTTTAAACCTATTTAGCCGGGGTCGTTTTGGGTGGTTGTAGATTTTGGGGATTAAATTACAAAAAAGTGTGTTTTTACCATCTTTTTCCTCATATTTCATATTTTTTTTTATAGTAAATTTTTCGATATGATGGAAATAATGGTATTTCTAGAAAGTCCATTTAATGGCGGGAAAAAGGGTGTATAATATGTGTGGGTTGAATAAACGAGTAAGAGGAAAATTTGTCCTAAACACTAACAGCGCAGAAACGTAAAAACAGCAGCGGTCACTAAAAGACGGATTTGTGTAAAACCGCCCGGTCACTAAGGGGTTAAAAAGGTGTGAAAATGTTTGATATGCTTATTAGTGCTTTTCAATGTATGACAATGCAAAATTGAGATAACTCGACTTTGGGTGTGACAGGTTAAAATGACATTAAACCCTTCACTACCGATATTGATATATCTGGGGCTTCAAAGACACCATCTGGTGCCCCGTTATCGAGATATCTCGGTATGCTGACCTGCAGTCCAAAAGCAAACAAATTTTATTTGCTTTTGGGCTGCAGAAGGTGCATAATACCCAAAGAGTTAAAATGGTAAAATCAGCTGCTCAAAACTCTGAAATATCGGGCTTTCAGCAGCCGATGCAGCGAGAAATAGAAGAAAATAGACCAGCTGCTCAAACCTCTAACTCAATTTGGCAGTAGATGGTGCCATTCGGCTATCCAGAGAGCAGGCAATTCGCCAAATCTTGGCGAATTGACTGCACATACAGTGCCTGTTCGAGGGCAGTGAAATCCCCATAGAGAAGCAATGCTTCGGCTATTCAGAGAACAAAAACCATCAGTGAAAGGTTCCCTAAATGCCCTGCCATTCGGTGGTTTAATTCGGCAGGTTTATTCAAGAGAATCCCATAGGCTTCAATGTTAAAAATATTCCCGTTTTAATTCAATATCTAATAAACCATTGATTATAATATTCTGCAGTAAAGAGTCTCTTTATTTTTAGATTTTTTAGGATATTAAGCACGTTTTGGGATTTTTTTTTAAAAAAAAAATCCAATTTTTTTTTAACTTTACTTATTTTTTCTGTAACAGCCCTTTTTATTAACATTCCCTGGACCTCATATGTAAATTTCAGACATTTTTGCTCAGTAGTTTCTTTGCAAACAGCGTTTCACTTTTCAAACATTCAAGCAAACTGGTTTCTAATTTATTCACTGCATTCGTCTGCGGTGTCGGCTTTTTTCGGCGGCTGCGCTGCGTGTAACCGGCTCCTGCTCGGGTTTTTCCTGCATTTTCAGCGGGTTAATCCAGATGTTTTTGCGGGTTTCGGTGTGCGTTCGCCCTCGTTTTGCAGTGAGTTTTCGGCGTTTTTTCCCTGCAATTCGGCGGCCCTGTGGTGCTTGCTGAATACACCGCAGGGTCGCCGAAATGGGATCGCCGAATCTAACAGAATTGAAGAGAACAAAAAGTCACCGAACGTGCGGTGGCTTTTCGATTCTCTTTGAATAACCCTGTATGTACTCAATAAGTTGGTCAGCTTCTTTCTTGTGCAAGCTATTTTTAACTCGTCAGGTGCAAAGTGAAAAAGAATAACTGTACATAGATAAGAAAAAAAAACAGTATCAGGAGTATTTATGATTCTTGCAGTCATTGGCCTAGCTGTACAATTAACCCCTTCACTACCAAGCAATTTTTTAGAAGGTTTTTTATCATAACATTTATTTGAAGCAGGGGATGCAAAGCTAATAATTCAAAATAGAGTGAAATATAAATTCTGCACATAGATTGTTGTTCTGAGAGTTAAAAATTAGAATAATTTAAAGTTGCTCGTTTTTAGTTTTTCATGTATTCATTTATCCATTACAGAAATAGTGTTCAAATGAAAGATTCTGAAGTCAAGGTGGTGTACCTTATCTCGCACAATGTCACATGGGGTCTGCATTATCAGCAAACCAGCAGAAATGGCAATTCTGTCAAATACTGTAACTGTGATAAACATTAAGAAATAAAAATGTCCAGATCTCCTGCTTAAGGGGATCTGTAGCGATCGTATTAAGATTATTAGCAATGCTGCTTCCGAAAAATACCAATACAATATAAAAATAATAGCTGTATGTGGCATAATTCCTGTATATGTAATTTTCAGTAACTCATTGTATCTGTACTGTACAGGGATTTTCAGTCATTATAACTCCCTGAATCTTATCCCTGTATAGCAGTGAGTGACCCCTGAGCTCTCCCTCTCTATTCTAACCTCTTCCTGGCTGTTGTAATACTAATGAGTGTTTTTCAATGTATTACAATGCAAAATTTAGATAACTCTACTTTGGGTTTGAAGGTGTTAATTGATTGTGGATCAGGACTTGAGCTGCAAGTTCCCATGAGGGATCCTCAGAGACACAGAGACACAGGTGGAAGTGCACATCACGCAATCCAGTTGCTGGTCTAATGAGGGATGCTTCAAATTAACAAATCATTATTTCACATGCATAAATGTCCACTTCTTTTTTTTCCTGTGCGTTTCTGTACCTCAACTCTAATGATGTGACACAGTTTCACTAGAATAGGAAATTCTAGCATTACATGTAATTAAATCAAAATAGATTTGAGTCACTAAGGCTGGGGTCAGACGAGTGTAGTGTTCACGTCCGTGATTGCGCCTAAAAGTACGTCCGTGATAGCATGACAGAAAGCCCATTGGAGCCTGACACATGAAGTACGTCCGCACTGAACTGTGGACGCACAACGGCCGGGGCCCACGGATGCAAGGCAGGCAAGAACGTACAACCCCTAGAACGGCCGCACAAAGTGCGCTGCGTCCGCAACGTCTGCATAGCTTTGTGTGGGAGTGATGGAACGTGGTCAGACGGACTGCATTTATACGTCCAGCATTTTTCACGGACAAAATGGTTTTGCTTTTTAATTTATTTTCCCTCCTACATCCGTCAAAATATATACGTCAGTGAAAAAAACGGACTGTCTGGCCACTACTGCGTCTTCCGTACTAACGTACGTCCGTGTGCATGGACGTAGAGTCCGTAGAAATCACGCTCGTCTGACCCTAGCCTAAATGGGATAAAAAGAATGAAATGTACATGGGTGAGAGAAAACCATTAGAGTGATAAATGATATTGTATTTATTTAGTGGATTAACATTTGTATGAACAACATACATACACCCCCCCAAAAAAAATAATATCCTGAACATTTAACAGACAGTGGTGATATAATGTTTACATGCAATGGAATGAAAATGGTAGTACAACTGAACATAGCATGGAGGGTGGAGTTCTTAACTATAAGGTTACAGTGAAAGACACATAGAAAAATATAGCAATAGCTTTTGTTTATTAATATTATCACCAATATTTATATAGCGATAACAGACTTCACAATAAAGAGTGGTGAATTAAATTAGCAAGGTTAATAACAAACATATTTAGGAACCAGAGACAAGATGAATAAAGGGCCCTGCTCAGATGAGCTTACATTCTTTAATATATACACAGTCTGAAAACCCAGTTATGAAGGGGTTAAAAATTAAAATAGGCATGAGTAGTTTGATTTGGGCTAGAGCAGGACTGTCAAACTCTGAACCTCCAGATGTTTCTGAACTACATCTCCCATGATTCCCTGGCTATACTTTCCATTCAAAGAATTCTGGAATTTGCATGCCATAAACATCTGGGAGTCCCAAATTTGACAGCCCTGGGCTAGAGGAAAGGGAAAGCTTGCTTTAAATATCATTTTTGAAATTCCTTCTTAACCCTTTCACTTTCGATATTGAGATATCTAGTGCTCCAAAAGGAACCATCGGGTTCCCCATGTTTCGACATGTTTATCTGCAGCCCAAAAGCAAATGAAATTCATTTCATGAAACAAATTTTATTTGCTTTTGGGCTGTAGAAGGTGTCCCCAGTGTTTTAGCCCTGTGGGCATAATGCCCAAAGAGCTAAAACTGTAAAATAAGTTGCTGAATGCTGTGAAATATCAGGCTGTCAGCAGCCGATGCAGGGAAAAAAAAATAGACCTGCTGCTCAAACTTCTGTAACTCATTTTGGCAGTAGATGGTGCCATCTATTGGCCAAAAATAGGTTATTTACAGTAACAACTGTGTATTACTGTAGTAAATTAAAAATGATTTTACAAAAAAACACCGGTTTCTGACAATGTTGTTTTGGAAAATCACTTGGTATTGAAGGGGTTAACACCACTACTCCTGTGTGCATTATATACTTTTATGTCCTTATCTTTGAAAGCAAATCCCTCTAAACATCCTTTATGTAACTGTATAAATCTTTGTGTGCGTCCCTGATTAAATGTTAGTTCCATTTCTACCCTGAAAGACCTCAGATCTACAGCCTCGTCTTATTTCTGGGGGATGCTAGCAGGCTCTATGTGTCCCAGTCCTTGAGCTTCATCTGAGGACTGGAGGGAGGCATGGGAGTCTGCCTGGGTAGAACATGGGGGAGTCCTGCAAGGAAGCGTCATTGGCAGATCTGACCCTGTTGGGGTACAGAGATCTGTCACACTTTACTTTTACATATGAGACATTTGCTCTCATACAATAGGGGGAACAGTGTGGCATGTAGGACAGCACATATCTGAAAGGAAATGTGAATCCCAGCTGCAATAACTCTAGCAGTTGTGTAAACCACTTTGACATTGATTTGACAAAAGACTAATTCAGGCTTTAATCACTCCGAGGCCAATAAAATAAGAGGCATTCAATGGAACAATACTTACATCAGTATCCCCAGAACGTTTACAAAGTGTAAAAGCTAAACAGATAAATCAAAACATTATTACCCTGTAGATACTCAAGTATAGCGCGACTCGAATATAACGCGATGGATAGAGATTTATTATGGAAATGAGAGAATACTCAAGACTCGAATATAACGCGAGATGCAAAGTTTTACTGTACCGTTAAACAATTCAGATCCTTCCAGGTTCTCTTAACACAGTCAGGCTCCCCCCCCCAGGCCAGGGTGCTCTGCTCTAGAATGATTGCAGTTGTTACTAAGTATGAAGCTGCCGACCACCCGTCTTTACTAGCAATTAGATGGCCAGCAGAGGCGAGCGAGGTGAAAGATTGGCTTAAACCGAGCGTGCCCTCTGGTCGCGATGGATCCCACCTCTCCTGAATCTGGGAGTCCCTGAAGTGTTTGCAAGCATCAGGGAGCCCGTATTCACTTCAGCGAGACTACCCGAACTTCCGGGAGACTTGGGAAGCAGAGCAAGTCAATTTTTTTTATTTTTTTTTACATGCGGTGCTGATGTCTCGAATATAACGTGACCCCTCCAATTTTAAGGTAAATTTTTGTCACCAAAATCTAGCGGTATACTCGAATATCTACAGTACTTGTAATATTTCTTCCACCTAAATATATTGCAATTTTTTTTATACAGTTTCACCTGGATGATTGATGATTGAATTTTATATGGTCAAAATATAGACATAATTATTGATTAATTCATTTGCACCATTACACATTGACCAAAATGAGAATTAAACATTTATAAGTAAATGCGTGTCTCCTCAGTAGCTAGCTTATCTGATTATGTATGCAATTCATAGTCTACATTAAGTAAGGCTAATTTTCATACATTTATGACTCGCAGCATAATAATAGGGATTACTTTTAATTATGCATTGTTGAGGATGTGTTCAGCAATGTGTTTGACTGCCAACATGGTCTCTTCACATGTGTCCTTGATTTGAGATTCAGGGAGTAAAAAGCCATATGTTCCCAAATCACGAAGCTCAAATGTGTATGAATATTTTACACCGGTATCGTAAGCCCAGTCATCTGATCCACCTGCTGAAATGTCTTTAGAAAGAAAAAACCAATGAAATATTGTTAGAGTAGCTATTAATAACAATGGAAACATTTGAAGGTCAAAACCTCTCTGCTCAAGCATTCTGCTTATTACAGAACACTCCTGCAAGTCATGAATTTATAGTCTAACAATGTAAAGAACATTAAGGAATGTTAAAGGGGTGTTTTGAAACATGTATATTTAAATGGTATACATTCAGGGTTATTCAAAGAGAGCTGAATTGGCTCCGTAATTGCAACGAACAATGAATTTCCCCGTACGGTGCAATTTCATGAAATATCAGTGAAATGCCCTGATTTTCGGTGGTTAGATTCGACAGGTTTAATCAGGCGAATCTCATAGGTTTCAATGTAAAAAATATTCCCGTTCTTATTAAATATTTATTTAACCATTTATTCTTTTCACTTGCAGCAAAAAGTCTCTTTATTTATTTATTTTAAGGATTTTTTTAGGCATTTTTCTGGATTTATTCAGCAAATTTTTTTTTCCGATTTATTAAAAATTGATTTTTTTTCCCCTTTAACCCCCCTGACGGTTACCCCGAGTGTGACTCAGAGTTAAATTTCAGCGCTGAAAGCGGTAACCCCAAGATGCACTCGGGCTGTATACATCACCTCTCCCTGCGCTCCCTCGCTGATCTCTGCAGTCTCCTCCGGCGATCGCGGCGTTTTACTTCCTGGATTCTTTCTCGCGAGGAGGGAACCAGGAAGTATGAGGTCACGATCGCCGGTGGAGACTGTGGGGGACATCGAAGGGAGCGCGGGGACAGGTGATGTATCCAGCGGCATCCCGAGTGTTGCTCGGGGTTACCGCTTCCAGCATATGAATTTAACCCTGAGCTACACTTGGGATGCCGCTAGAGGGGGAAGCAAAAAAAAAAAATGAGCGCTTTGGGACAAGAAAATTTTAAATAAATAGACCGCCAGGGAGGTTAACAGACCTTTTTATTATTATTAATAGCACCTTATTTATTATTTCCAGGTGTTTTCATGCAGTAGTTTTTTTGCAAACACCTTTTAAAAGTTTTTTTTTTGTCGGCTTTTTCTGGCGGCTGTCTGTGCTCTGTTCGTCATGTTGTCTGCTTTTTCGGATCAATTCTGCGGATTTACAGTGAATTGTCGGATGCATCCGGTGGGTTTTCAGCATTTTTTTGAATTGATTCAGTGTTCTTTCGGATCGATTTAGCAGTTTTGGGTGGTTTGTTCTCTGCATGTTGGGGATCCTGTGATGAGTGCTGAATTCACCACAGGGTCAACGAATCGGACCAGGCGATGAGTGGAGAATGGGAGAGCACTGAAATGTAGTTGACATTTTGGTGCCCTCTGAATAACCCTGATTATCTTTTAACCCAACAACAGTAATACAATATGTAGACTTTAGTGTTGTCCTTTCTGCACAAGGACTACAGATGTCCTGACTAGACATGTGCATTCGTTTTAGTACTAAAATGATTTCGTCAGAAATTTGGGATAATTTAGTTTTAGTATGACTCAAGAGAAACGAAACTGCTCAGTACAAAAAACGAAAGAAACTAAAATAAAATGCACTACATTTTAGTTTCAGTCCTTTTTGTGATATTACATTGATGAGTGAAGGAGACCAGCAATGAAGAGCGCAACATCGCAACATCCAAAGTTCTGCACCCTCCACATCCCAATGCAGTAGGATGTTCTATACAGAGAGGGGCACTAATTAATGCAGGAGGATGTTCTATACATTATACAGAGAGGGGTATTAATGCAGGAGGATGTTATATACATTATACAGAGAAAGGTATAAATTGAGGATGTTCTATACAGAGAGGGACATTAATTAATTCAGGAGGATGTTCTATATATTATACAGAGAGGGGTATTAATGCAGGAGGATGTTCTAAACATTATACAGAGAGGATCCTTTTTTTTCAGCCCTTTAAATCCAGTGGCTGTGAGCGCTGAGATCGGCTGCTTGTTACATTATCTCTCAGTACAATGTATCAGGCTCAGTTGTTACAGTAACTGACTGTAACAGCGCTCAGAGTTTCAGTAAAACAAGGAAATAATTTTGTTCTAACCTCTTATATATAAAAATATTTTTACTAGTTTTACTGAAACTGAGCGCTGTGATGAGCAGCAGTCAGTTACTGTAACAGCTTTGCCTGACACGGGGCAGTATTACAATGTTGGTGCTAACTTACCCAGAGCTGTTGTAAACTGAAAACCTCCATAGGCTATAATGGCTCTGGGAAGTTTACAACAGCTCTGGTTAAGTTAGCACCAACTATGTAATACGGCCCTCATTGTGCTGAGAGTGAGAGATACTGTAACAAGCAGCGATCTCAGCCCTCTGAGGAGCCGCTACAATAGTAATTGTATCCATTGGTTTTCGGATTAATGAAATTAGTTTTCATACTAAAGAACTGAAAACGAATTTCTTTAGTAACTAAATAAATTGCATTTTAGGACTAATCCATTAGTTCAAAACGAAATTTTGTGCTGTGCACATGTCTAGTCCTGACCTTCAGCATTCCCTGTGGCATTTTCCAAAAGGGTGCAAGTATCTGTTTTTTGGGTGACGATTTGGAAATTATTTTAGCTGCACACAAACAAAACGGCAAATATCTCTCGCTGTCATTTATTCAGACTTTGAATCTAAATAAGCCTCATACTTTCCTAGTATAATATTTTTTGACCGCTTTGTAAATGAACTGTAGCTGAAACAAAGTTTTTTAATTCCCTTGACATCTCTGTTTAGCATTTGTTGCTTAGAAACATTTCATGTTCCAAAACTAGAACATTTTCAAAGAAATAAAAGTACAAATTGAATGCAATAAACTTGTCAAACATCAATATATTATTCTTTGAATTGGCTGTTCTCAGCACTTGCGCACGCTTGCATTAGATTTGAAATTATAACTTTTATTCAATATAATTGCTATTTAAATCATTCACTCTGACCCTCAAATGCCCATTTGTTCATTACTGACAAAATAAAAAGATTTTTTTTTCCCTCGGTTATATAGTGAAAACCGGAAAAATGTGACATGCTCCGCCGGGGAAACAAATTATAGTAGTTCCATTTTTACTTATTTACAAGAAAAACATCCCTTGGCTCACTAAACATACAGTACATGTATATATAAATAATATGAAGTCTCAAAACATTCCCCAACTCTCCTTACTATGACATTATTACAATATGGGGTAATAACACAACATGGATTTGGAGAAAAGAAAAGCAAAAGATATTGAGGGGCCCACCATGAAGAAGACCCCCAATCTTCAATATATTATCCCCTATATAACGGGTGTGTAGGAATATAGGGGTGGGTTGCTCTATAAAGTACATAAAATCAAAATCCCCATTTTATTTTATCTGGTGTGAATTATATAAATAATGAAGATATACAAATATAATTCTAAATTCATGTTACTTGGCTTAGGTAGGATTTGAACACATCGGAACCATAGGTTAGTATTGAATATACTTGTGGATACGATCCCAGGTCTACAGCTGAACTGAAAGTAAAAGGAGCACACATGCGTCCAATGCCGATCCGAAAGTTAAAGGAGTGCGTATGCGTGTGAATGATCACCAACGTAATATATTAGCAGTCAAGGCAGTTATTATGTGGGAGTAAAGAAATGAACCACATGGCGTGCTTCCGGAAGACTCGGGAACCCGTGATTTGGGACTAGATAAGGAGGGAGAGCCAAGAATCAAAGTATATTGACGGATGAAGCCATACGGATATGGCAAAACGTGTCTCAGACCTGAGAACATCGTTTTAATATAATATATAAAAACCAAATGGTTCTATTTATTTAAAAAATAAATATATTATTTTATGCTATACATGGTCCTGTTTTTTTTCCCTGGTTAAAAAGAATACCATGCCGGGAGGATCGAGATCCTAAAGAAAGGTGGAAGGCCACCTGGAAAGACCTTATATGCCTGTGTCCTTGGAGCTGGGTCAAGGGCTCTGCATATTGTAAGTACCCCATAGGGGCAGGTCCAGGTATGTATCCAGCCCGAGTGTGGCTTGGGGTTACCGCTTTCAGCAGTGAAAGCTAACCCTGAGCCACACTCAGGAAAACCACCAGGGAGGTTAATTAGGCTGCACAGTGGGGTCCAAACCCCTTATAAATATAAATACACCATTGCCTTGTATCGTTTACATTTTTACATATACTGAGAGATGGCAAGATGACAACCTTTCTTAACCTCTTCACTCCTAAGATCGACTATACTCGACTACTTTTGTTGTCCCAATATCGAGTATAGTTGATATGATGTTCCATGGAAGCAGTACTAAGGAATTTAATTTAAGGAAACAAAATTCATTTACATTTGGGCTTCAGTACGTGCCCCTAAAGTTTTAGCACTTTGGGCATGATACTAAGTGCTAAACCTTTTTTTTAAGCCAGATGGGAATGGGTCTGACATCTACCCAGCTGATTCTGCACAGAAACCAGAACTGCAGTAATTCCTTTTGCCCAGCAGATGGTGACATCTACCTGCCAGAAAGACTGGTACACTAAGGATCCTGGTTCCTGACAATGGTCTTCTGGAAAATCCTTTGGTATTGAAGGGGTTAATAATTTTTTCAGGCAACAAAAAGCACAATAGTAACATGTGATATATGCGTATGTGATATATGTGATATATATTGAGGCAGTATGTCCAGTGATGTTTTGATCATGGATATCACTGTATTTAATTTGAGCTGTAATGGATGTGGCATATTTTTACTTTAAACCAAAACATCTATTTACATCCTGGCTTATGCACTAAATTGAAATATAAAACTTACAAATTGTTTTTCCTCCAGGTCCATAGGTGTAAACAGTCCCATGCAGTGTAGCTAGTTTTTCCACTGCACTCTTGGCAAGGGAGTTCTGTAATAAATACACATATGTTATGAGCCTTATTCAATAAAGAATTAATTGAAAAAATATTTCAACCAGAATGGGAACATTTAGCAATGATGATTTTTGTCCAGGGACCTACATGCTTCCCATTCTAAACTGGTTTTATTTTGTCAGATTTCAAAGATTGGATTTTGATTCTCATCCAATAATTGGAGGTTTTTATTTTTAACAAACAGTGTACTATCACTGTAAATGTATGCAGTCCGTTAAAATATGAGTATAACACACCCTTTTGCACATGGGTTCTTGTATTTTTAAGGGTTTTAGAATATATCTCCTTATATTCTCCTCTAATATTTTCCTTTTAGCACAGTAGGTGGATGTTCAAGTGCTATCCAGCTGTACTATCCAAAGACTAAAGGAATGAGGCCACTGAGTCATCATTTGGTTTTAAAATAATCTCTAAAAGTACCCAATAAATAAAATGGGTCGTATAATGGCATCAATTGAATTGCCTATAATAACTTACTGGTAAATATTTTGATTTGCAGCTCCAGTAAATCATTACCAGTACTAGAGAAATTAAGTCTTAGATGCATCATGGTACCTAATCATGCATCATCTCCGCTCTGTCCAATGGTAACATTTTCATTATCTAACACAGATTGTGGTATATCGCTGTCAAATATGTTTACTGCCATATTTAAATAGTTTGTTAAATATGCAAATATTTCCATTAACTAGCCTAAGCTAGCTCAGTATACAGTGAACAATGTGCTTGTTTTATAAGATATTATAATGCTAAAAGGATGGTAATCTTTGGATAGTAATGCTACGAGAGGATGTAACAATTGTTACAGTTACACTTCTCATTAGTGTTTGAGTGCATACTTATGGAATACATATATCTACAACCAGGGTTCAAGTCCTAGAAAAAGATGAGTGGAAACTCACCAAAATTTCTGTCCCCAATTAGAGATGATTACACAAACATGCACTCAAATCTGATACCTGTATTTGAATATATGTGGAATTTAACAAAACTATATGACACATCCTATATTTAGTGTGACTTAACAGGGAAAGCTATTATTGAACAACTGAATACAAGCTTTATGACGTGGAGGACCAATGGGAACTCCGACCCCTCTGCAAACATAATGGAGGGACTGCGTTCCCATGCATTTCCCCTCCACTCGACCCGTTTCTACAGCCTAGGATTTTGATGCACCAAGGCATTTATTACCCTTTTGTATTTATTTTGGATTGAGCAAAATATATATATACATATATATATATATATAGTGACATGGTGCATTGATGGGTCGGTATATTCCCCTTGTAATTTTGTTTACGGCAAAGGCATTAACCCCCAGGAGGGAATGTGTTTTGGTTCTTGCTGCAGGTGTCCCTGCAATTAAGGGGATAAATAGCTCCTTCTTGAGAAAAGGGGAATAATGAGACACAGAAGAGAGAGAGAGAGAGAGAGAGATAGAGATGCACAGGGTGGTGCTACTCCTGTGGTTGGAGAGTTACATAGTTTTTTTTGTTTTTTTAGCAAGGATTTTACCAGGAAGGATACATTGAGATTTCTCTAGTTTTCAAGTATGTCCTGGGTGGCGAGTATGCAACGTTAGGTGTCTTGCCCAAGGACACTTACTGGAGAGGTTGCTCGCTAGGATCGAACCCATGACTCCACAGGCTCTCTCCATGCAGAGCAGTGATGCTAACTCTATATAGTTACATAGAGAGTCTTCTTTGTATGCAGGATTTTAAACCAAAAGGTTGGTTGGAAAGTTAGGTATTCTTTGATGCTGAAATAAAGCCTGGAATATTTCACGTTGAAAAGAAACGGTGTCCCATATTTGCCCTAGCGGACCGTGCTATAGCACCCCGTTATACGTGGTGGAGAATGCGGGCATAGCATTGAAGAGGTCTGTGGGCATGGAAGTCGCTTTGAAAAGTGTCTGGTGACATTGCTTGGTGAACTGCTGAGAGCCTAATCAGCACCGGCTGTTGAGACGAGGAAACAAAAGTGTGTTCCTTGCATGTTTAACCAGAGTCCTGTGGAAGATTTGTTTCTCCTCATTTGGATGCTGTGATGGAGGACCTGGTGAAAGCTTTGATGCAGGCAACTGCTGCACAAAAGGAGCCAATTTGTATATTGGCTGCACGAGTTGAAACTGTGAGGATAGCTCAGTAAGAAGATTGAGCGGTCCTTACTAACATATTGCAGCAAGTCCTAGTGCTCTCTGCAGTGAGCTCTCCACTTGGCCTGTAGCCAGGGAGTATGTGCAAGTAAGCATTGATTCAGTCAATTCTGGAAAACGGTGATTTCTATTTTTTAAGGTGAAACATCAATGGTTTCACGAAGAGGAGATGGAACTGTCATTGGTTCCACTGTTACATTGGACATGCTGTCTGTGGTCTAAGGCCGCTTGCCCCAATGGGTCTGAGCTGGGGGGAGGGATATGTGACATAGTGCATTCATGAGTCTGTATATTCCTTGCATTTTTGTTTACGTTGAAGGAGAGAGAAAGAGAAAGAGATATGCTACTCCTGTGGTTGAAGAGTCTGCTTTGGATGCAG
Source organism: Leptobrachium leishanense (assembly GCA_009667805.1). Classification (NCBI taxonomy): domain Eukaryota; kingdom Metazoa; phylum Chordata; class Amphibia; order Anura; family Megophryidae; genus Leptobrachium; species Leptobrachium leishanense. The sequence goes on from CM019066.1 coordinate 97,124,962, forward strand.
GATTTTAAGCCAAAAGGTTGGTTGGAAAGTTATGTACTCTTTGCTGAAATAATGCCTGGAATATTTTCGCGTTGAAAACAGACTGTGTGCCATATTTGCCCTAGAGGACCGTGCTATAGCGCCTCCGTTTCAAAATATATTTCAAACCCATCTATACCCTTCTCATCTTTTATCACCCCCTGTTACTTTCTGCTGTCAACCCAAACTACTCACCAGCTCATTGTGGTCCTTGGCACGCAAATTAGTGTATGAGTAGGGAAAGAGTAACATCTGCGAGTAGGAGTGTATTGTCAGATAACCCTTGATAGAAGACAAATTATTGCGAATGAAGTCACCCAGTGCCTTGGTCTCATTTTCAGACTCAGGAGTAGAGCCACAATATACTGTACTACATGGACTGGCAGAAGCACCACCAGCTGAAAAAAAAGTAGCACAACGTCAATGTAAACATTCATGCCCTTGTGAAAGGTTACGGAGGATATAATTCTACACAGCCTTATGAAATTGCAGGTACATGAAACATAAAAAATAACAGCAACCCAAAACATTCAAGCAAAATCCGAAAGCAGGGGTTAGCAAACTTGGCCCTCCAGATATTTTAAAACTACATTTCCCACGAGGTACTGCCAACCTAATGAGTAGCAGAGCATCATGGGAGATGTAGCCGCAAAACATCTTGAAAGTAGGGATGAGCTGTTCGGTTCGATCAGTTTGGAGTTCGATTCGAACATCGGCAGTTCGAAAGTTTGCAAACTTCAAACTTTTTGGCGTGTTCGGTTCGAGTTCGAAAAAAAAATAAATTTTGAAAAAAGTATAAAAAATGCTTAAAAAATACTAAAAAATCTAGAAATAAAGAGACTCTTTACTGCAGAATATTATAAGCAACGGTTTATTAGATATTGAATTAAAAATTAGTGTCTAGGTGCAAAGATTCTTACCTCTAAATGACCTGTGCTCTCAAAAGGCATAAACAACAGGTGTTAAATAGTGTTTGGAAATAACATGTGCTTCTAATTAGTCCGGTCTCATGAATTTGATACATTGTATGCAGACTGGGGGTGCTAGGTGTCGTGTGTGGGTCTATGATGGCGATGTTTCCATACAGCCTACAAATCCGCCACTTCACGGGCAGGTTATGGGGACCTCCTAGGCACGATATTTGAAGGAATTTTTCGTTTTTATTTTTAACCCTTATTGCATGGAAAACTCACTGTTCCTTTAACCCTTTCACTGCTGAGGCATTTCACCGCTGTGTGCTGAGCTAATTTTTACCGCTTTCGCTCATCATGTTTAAACGCGATTTGAAGCCACATTTTATTGTACGACCCAGACATATAAGGCTGGGGTCAGATGAGCGCAGTTATCACGTCCGTGTTGCCGCACATTTGTACATCCGTGGCAGCATAGAATTCTGACCAATGGAGCCCCACACACAAAGTACGTCCGCACAGTAGTGTGGATGCATGGCGGACGCGGCAAACGGACGCAGGTTAGGCAAGAACGTAATACTGCTAGAACGGACGTGCAGAGTGCGCCACGTCTGCAACGTCCATCTAGCTTTGTGTGTGAGTGATGAAACGAGATCAGATGGACTGCATTTATACGTCCAGCATTTTTGACGGACAGAATGTTTTTTCATTTTAATTTATTTTCCCTGCTACATCAGTCAAAAAATACGTCAGTGAAAAACACGGAGTGTGTGGCCACTACCTTGTTGTCAGTCAGTAAGTACGTCCGTACTGCACGGACGCACAGTCCGTACAAAATGCGCTCATCTGACCCTAGCCTTATATATTTTTCTTTCCGGCAGACTCGGCAGATTCTTAATATATCATTTTTATATGTATACGTCATGTTCTGCCTGTATATTATAACAAAAAATGCAATAAAACTTGAATTTTTAATCATCTGCAGCGTGTAAAGTGTTTTTTTTATCACCTTTAATCACATGAACATTTGCGGTTATATTTTCTATGCGGTGCGCTTGTACAAAAATTTGAAATGGGGACTTATTCAATTTTTTGGGGGGAATTATGTGATTTTTAGCAAACGCACACCATAGAAAAAAATCATTAGTGCAGCATCATTGTTCACATTATAATTGAAATGTGAACAATATTGCTGCATTAATAAAAATAGCACACAAAAAACAATACATGTTTTTTTTATTTTTATTTTGTAACTTTATACCTCGTCATGTTGGGTATCCATGCTCAGGCCATGCTCAGGCCTTTCGATTGACACCCTCCGTGACCCCCTAGCTGCCACGTTTCTGTAGATATCGGGGTTCAAATGAACCCCCTATCTCCACCAGGGGATTCTGGGCAGCTAGGGGTTCCCCGGGTATCTGACGTCATCACGCTATGCCTGAGGATGCCAGGCAGTGAGGGGGACCCGGGAATGGAGCCGCCATCCAAGATGGCGGCCCCCACCGGAGCTGGGCCGCACTTCGGTGCCGCAAGGCGCCAAAGTGCGACCCGGTGCCTTAGGGGTTAAAGCCAGGCACTGCTTAAAAGGGGAGATTCTCCCCTTTTAAGCAGTGCCTGGCTTTTTTTTGTGGGACCTCCCGATCGGGAGGGAGAAGGATCCGAACAGATCCCCCCTCCCTTCCAGGCAATCTCAGGCGGCATTGCCGGGGGTCGCCTGGAGATGACATCATCGCACATGGCGCGATGACATCATTTACGTCATCGCGCATGGCGTGATGACGTCATTTACGCCGGGAGGAGCTTGACTTCAGCGTCTGAGGATGCTGAAGTCAGAACGCCACGGGACCCTGGACAGAGAGGTGAGTATCTCCGCCGGGGGTCCCGCAAATCTGATGACGTGTGGGACACGTCCTCCTCAGCATACAGCGGGAGTAACTGAGGACGTGTCCCACACGTCGTCAGCAGTGAAGGGGTTAAAAACATATTTTTTAAAACTTTTTGTCCTTGTTTCCTGTCCCCCAGGGCACTACCCGAACCCGGACATTGTTTTTAAATGTTTCTATACATCCTAGAAATCCGCCACTTCACGGACAGGTTATGGGGACCTGCTAGGCACAATATTTGTAGGAATTTTTCATTTTTATTTTTAACCCTTATTTCATGGAAAACTCATTGTCCCTTTAAAAACTTTTTTTTTTTACTTTTTGTCCTTGTTTCCTGTCCCCCAGGGCACTACCCGGACCCCCATACACCTTTTATGGCAAATATCCAGCATATATGCCCTCTTGGAGGGAACTCTAAAAATCGATCTTTGAGTCCCATTGACTTGTATTGAGTTCGTGTTCGAGTTCGAATTCGAACTTTTGAAACGTTCAAGTTCGAATGCGAACCGAACTCGGGGGTGTTCGGCTCATCCCTACTTGAAAGGCAAGGTGGCTAACACCTGTTCTAAAGCAACTGGTGATGCTAAACTGCGTTTAATCAGAATCCCTTTCATTAATGGGAGCTTTGCGCTTATTTGCCTTCAGGCATGATTTATAACTGGTTAGGAAGAATTCTCAATCTTCAAGGCACCTACTGATTCCCTGATATCGAGTATACTCATTGTAAACTAATTCTGGAATTTAATTAGTTTTTTTCTAACAAAACTCCTTTGCAAATTGGTTGTAGGATGTGCCGGTTAAGTTTTTGTACCTTGTGCATGATACCCAAGATGCCAAAACAGTTTAAATATCTTGGAATCCTTTTTTCCCCTGAATAAAAAAAACAATTTGAAACTGTACTATGGAGACAAAGTAGCACTATTTCGCCAGCAGATGGTGCCATCTGACTGTTTAATAATGCATACGTTTGAATATGTGCTTTTGATATTTTCAAGCACACTTTCAATGTCTGTATAATACAAATTTGTTTTCTATAAATCCACTGGGTCTTGGCATTGGAGTTACAGACAACAACTAGGTAGTGAAGGGATTAATTGTCGGCTCAGCTGCATTCCCAACTATGAAAAGGTATGCAACTTGATGCAATCAGGTTTTTGTATTTTCCTTTTTTAAAATCTGCTAATAATTAAATATTTGTTTTCCTCTTGATTTTTCTTCATTGGAAGATCACAATACAGATGGAGAAAGTCAGACGTTTACATTGATATTGTTTCTGCCTTTGCATTTCTAAAACATATACTTTCATAAAAGATAAATACTTTTATATTCACTGTAGTTTAATCTAAATATTGCATAAATACATAACCATTACAAAAATGTCGCATTAATGTCACCTTTCAAAAGCAACACTGAAATGGTGTAAAATAATAAAACAATCAGAAAAAATTGAAGCAAGCACCCACTCAAAACAGGGTGGGGCGTGGAGTGGCAAGTGATTACTATAGCCTCTGAGTACTAGCAATCGTCCACCAAAAACTTGCAGGACTTAGCCCTAATGATGAAGGAAGAATTGGATTCCAAAGAACCCAAAAGGAAGGTGGGAACAAATGATTAAAATTCTAAACCTTTCTTGAACTTCTGAGAAAAAATGTACACAACCACAAAATGTATAAAAAACACACAAAAAAGGTCATAGATTAGAGACCATAACTCAAGGTCAATGAACAATCACAAAAAGCATCTAATGCAGGGTGAGGTCTCTGTGACAACAATTGTATGTCAAAAACTGAGAACCACCACCTGAAAAAAATAATCAGCAAGAGATGCCTAAGGATCCCCTCAGAAAAGTATGTACACGTTAGAGTATACTTAAATGCTTAAAGACATGTGCCACCAAATTGGTTATTGTAGTTAACCATTTTGGTGGCACATGTCTTTAAGCATTTAAGTATACTCTAATGCAGCGTTTCTCAACTGGTGGGTCGCGACCCAAAAGTGGGTCGCGACCAGGGGTGGACTGGGTCGCGGGACATGTGCCCGCCCCAGTCTCTCGAATGCATTTTATCTACAGCGCGGCAGCGGGTCCAGGACGCGCGCCTACCTCTGCCCTCTCACCAGCAACCACGTGACGGAACTTCCCTGCTTAAATTCATCAAGATTGCATTTTACAAATCTTGAAAGTTGCATAACCTCAAGGCACTACTGTCACGTCTCGGTCTTGCCCCCTGGTGGTGAAGGGTCTTCATGTTTGTTTTTCCCCTATGGTGTGTCTGGCTGTGCTGTTTAGGGCTGATCTGGGGTTCTGTTGTGATCTCCTGGTCTGGGGTCACATGGCCCAATCACACAGACCCACTCCCTATATATTCCCAGCAGCACAGAGCCTCATTGACTGTTTGTGGAGTTTGATGGTGGTTCTGTCTGGTTCGTGTTTCCTGAGTTGCTGCAAAGCATTCCTGCTCAAGTGTTTTCTGGTTCTGACCTCGGCTTTATTTTTGACTATCCCTTCTACTCCCCCCCTGGTACCGTATATTTCTGATCTGTTGCCAACCTCTGCCTGATTGACGATTCTTGTATGTTTCATGTTTTATGTACCTTGTCTGTCTTAGTTTAGTATTATATTCAGAGGCCGCTTATAAGGACCTCTTTTAGTATAGTCTGTCTGTTTTGTTTACTGTCCTGCAGCCTGCTCCCTTCACGGATTGTCAAGTGTATCTTTGTGTTTCTGAGTGTCCTAAGTTGTCTGTCGGTCTTGAAGCCGTCAGAGCTTAGTGGCAATTCTGTTCTGTTTTTTGGTGCTCCTTGGTTTTGGAGAAATCCGTCTGTCCTTAAGGGCTTCATCTCATGTTCCAAGCCACCACGATGGCCCAAGCAGGGGCTAACCGTTACATTACAAACAGTCCATTAATGCCTGCAGGTGAGCTTACTGTGTTAAATTCTGTGCTTCAGATGGTTTTTGATCTGCTGACAGAGCTGAAGAGGTTAATGCTGTCTCTCAGTGTGCTTAATTATGCGGTTCCTCCCAGCAGAGTCTCTGGGGAACCTCCCATGAGTGAAAGAGAGAGACGTAGAATTCTTAATCTCTGTTATTATTGCAGTTCACCCCAGCATAAAATCTTTTGCTGTCCATTAAAGCCCAAACCCAGAATGTCATGTTCTCAGGGTGAGACCCTGGTATCCACGTCATGTAGCCATAGCGCTGACCCTACTGCTGGGACCTCTGTTTCTGTGCAATGCAGGGGTGTTGCAAATTCCATGTGTGGTAATAAAGCCAAAATTGTTCCACCTCAAGGCACACTACCTGCTTCCATGTTATGCAGTGGATCACTGTTTCTCAGTTCTTGTCATGGGTCTAGGGTCCAGGGTGGCGCTGTTGCCACAGGGTCCAGGGTGGCGCTGTTGCCACAAGGGTCGGGTGGCGCTGTTGCCACAAGGGCCCAGGGTGGCGCTGATGCCACAAGGGCCCAGGGTGGCGCTGATGCCACAAGGTCCAGGGTGGCGCTGTTGTTACAGGTACACAGCATAAAGAAAAACCTGTCTGTTCTGCACATTGTATTGTGCCTATGTCCGTTCCTGGCGGGAGGCCAGTTTTGTTTCTGTCTGACAAGGTGTCAGCGGTAACACTCCAAGCTGTGTGTCAGCGGTAACACTCCCAAGCTGTGTGTCAGCGGTAACACTCCCAAGCTGTGTGTCAGCGTAACACTCCAAGCTGTGTGTCAGCGGTAACACTCCCAAGCTGTGTGTCAGCGGTAACACTCCCAAGCTGTGTGTCAGCGGTAACACTCAAGCTGTGTGTCAGCGGTAACACTCCCAAGCTGTGTGTCAGCGGTAACACTCCCAAGCTGTGTGTCAGCGGTAACACTCCCAAGCTGTGTGTCAGCGGTAACACTCCCAAGCTGTGTGTCAGCGGTAACACTCCCAAGCTGTGTGTCAGCGGTAACACTCCCAAGCTGTGTGTCAGCGGTAACACTCCCAAGCTGTGTGTCAGCGGTAACACTCCCAAGCTGTGTGTCAGCGGTAACACTCCCAAGCTGTGTGTCAGCGGTTTTGTCCCAGGTGGGCCCAGAGCCCTTCACGCCTGTCGTGGCCCAGAGCCCTTCACGCCTGTCGTGGGCCCAGAGCCCTTCACGCCTGTCGTGGGCCCAGAGCCCTTCACGCCTGTCGTGGGCCCAGAGCCCTTCACGCCTGTCGTGGGCCCAGAGCCCTTCACGCCTGTCGTGGGCCCAGAGCCCTTCACGCCTGTCGTGGCCCAGAGCCCTTCACGCCTGTCGTGGGCCCAGAGCCCTTCACGCCTGTCGTGGGCCCAGAGCCCTTCACGCCTGTCGTGGGCCAGAGCCCTTCACGCCTGTCGTGGGCCCAGAGCCCTTCACGCCTGTCGTGGGCCCAGAGCCCTTCACGCCTGTCGTGGGCCCAGAGCCCTTCACGCCTGTCGTGGGCCCAGAGCCCTTCACGCCTGTCGTGGGCCCAGAGCCCTTCACGCCTGTCGTGGGCCCAGAGCCCTTCACGCCTCTCGTGGGCCCAGGGCCCTTCACGCCTCTCGTGGGCCCAGAGCCCTTCACGCCTCTCGTGGGCCCAGAGCCCTTCACGCCTCTCGTGGGCCCAGAGCCCTTCCTGCCTGCTGACGAGTCAGTTGTGCCGATGTTGAGCTACGAGGTAGCCGTGCCTATGCTTTGTTATGAGGCCGAAGTGCCTGTATCTAAACATGAAACCTTCATGCCTGGTTCTACTAGCGAGCTGCTAGTCATGCCGATTCTGATCCACGAGACAGTTGTGCCCGTGTGTGCGAGGCGCCGTGCCCATGTTCTGCTGCGAGGCAGCCGTGCCCATGTTCTGCTGCGAGGCAGCCGTGCCCATGTTCTGCTGCGAGGCAGCCGTGCCCATGTTTGCTGCGAGGCAGCCGTGCCCATGTTCTGCTGCGAGGCAGCCGTGCCCATGTTCTGCTGCGAGGCAGCCGTGCCCATGTTCTGCTGCGAGGCAGCCGTGCCCATGTTCTGCTGCGAGGCAGCCGTGCCCATGTTCTGCTGCGAGGCAGCCGTGCCCATGTTCTGCTGCGAGGCAGCCGTGCCATGTGTTCTGCTGCGGACAGCCGTGCCCATGTCTTTCTGCGAGACAGCCGTGCCCATGTCTTTTCTGCGAGACAGCCGTGCCCATGTCTTTTCTGCGAGACAGCCGTGCCCATGTCTTTTCTGCGAGACAACAGTGCCCATGTCTTTCTGCGAGACAACAGTGCCCATGTCTTTCTGCGAGACAACAGTGCCCATGTCTTTCTGCGAGACAGCTGAGGCCTCGTTAGGTTATGAGACCAATGTGCTCACATTAACACATGAGACCACTGTGCCCTTGTCCCACAGTGGGTCCAGTGTTGTTCCTACCGTTGTCTTGGCAAGTGTGGGTCCCGAGCCCTTCATGTGTAATTCAGGCAATGTGCCCCTAATGCCTGTTTCTGGCGATATGCCAATTTTGTCCCAGGTGGGTACTAAATCCTTCATGTCTGGTTTGGGTCAAGAGCCCCTCATGTCAGCCCCTGATGGCACGCTGCCAGGTATGTCTGTTTCTGGTTATTTGCCAGTCCTGCCAGTTAATGGAGTGACATCCAAACTGACTGGTGCTACAAATTCTAGCCCTGTACCCGAAGGTTATATACGATCCCCATGCGGGATGTTGTTCCGTGAGGCACACTGGGCCATGATCAAGAAAGACCCGAATGCTCTCAGGTGTTTTGAGGAGGATTCTGATGACTCAGAGGGTCCACAGTGCACTCCTCCAGGTGAAATCTGTAACAATGGTGAGGTGCCAGTTGTATCATATCCTGGCAATGTCCTCTGTTCCAACGGTGTGCCAGTTAAAGGCGAGTTGTCAAGTCTGTCCAAGTCGAGCTGCAAGGGAGTCGTATCCAAGTCAAGTCACGTGACCACTGTGCCCACGTCTTGCAGTGGGTCCATTGCTGTCAAACCCACTTGTGGGGTAGAGAGGTTTCAATCGTGTGGTGTTAAACAGATAACCAAGTCTGCCCCTACTATTGCCGTGTCATGTGGGGTGGTCACCAGTTCTAGATCTCGTTCAAGGAGAAGACGTAAAAAGGTGACTAATCCTAGTCCAACTGATTCTATGTCCAGTCTGACTGATGCCGAGATCCCCCAACCCCGTCATGTCCCTGAGGGCTATGTGCAGTCGCCCCTTGGACTGGTGTTCAGGAAGGACCACTGGGTTGCCATTCAAAGGAACCCTCATAGACGGGGGCGTCTTGTGGAGGAGGATGACGACTCTGAGTGGGACCTCAAAGGACTTTGAGGGGTGTTCGTATCTGGTTTCCTGATTCTGTCTGCCATGTTTTTTGTTTTGGGTGCCCGGGAGGTCACCCGTAAGGGAGGGGGTTATGTCACGTCTCGGCCTTGCCCCTGGTGGTGAAGGGTCTTCATGTTTGTTTTTCCCCTATGGTGTGTCTGGCTGTGCTGTTTAGGGCTGATCTGGGGTTCTGTTGTGATCTCCTGGTCTGGGGTCACATGGCCCAATCACACAGACCCACTCCCTATATATTCCCAGCAGCACAGAGCCTCATTGACTGTTTGTGGAGTTTGATGGTGGTTCTGTCTGGTTTGTGTTTCCTGAGTTGCTGCAAAGCATTCCTGCTCAAGTGTTTTCTGGTTCTGACCTCGGCTTTATTTTTGACTATCCCTTCTACTCCCCCCTGGTACCGTATATTTCTGATCTGTTGCCAACCTCTGCCTGATTGACGATTCTTGTATGTTTCATGTTTTATGTACCTTGTCTGTCTTAGTTTAGTATTATATTCAGAGGCCGCTTATAAGGACCTCTTTTAGTATAGTCTGTTTTGTTTACTGTCCTGCAGCCTGCTCCCTTCACGGATTGTCAAGTGTATCTTTGTGTTTCTGAGTGTCCTAAGTTGTCTGTCGGTCTTGAAGCCTTCAGAGCTTAGTGGCAATTCTGTTCTGTTTTTTGGTGCTCCTTGGTTTTGGAGAAATCCGTCTGTCCTTGTGTCCAGTCAGTTACTCATCTGCCTCAAGGGCTTCATCTCATGTTCCAAGCCACCACGATGGCCCAAGCAGGGGCTAACCGTTACAACTACAAATTATCAAGTTACATATCGGTTTACTAAAGGTAGAAGGTTATAAAGGTGAAACTTTAACACTTTAATTGCCATTTTAAAATTGCCATGTTATATATAAGCATTTATACTCACTACACCAGGCAGCATCAAAGTTTCTGTTGGGATCGGTTCCAACACACTTTTGATTCTTATTCAGAGAACGTGTTTTTCTCCACAAACGGTCCTGCAGCAAAATATTACTGGCATTTATATACTGTTGTACTTATTATCATCCTATCTTATAGGAAAGTAGCGATGAATAACCATGTATTTTTCACAATACTCACATTTGTCCAGGAATAGGCATAGCCATCCACATTTAAAACAGGGAGAATGTAAAAGTCCAAGTTGTCAAGCAGGTTGGTGAATTCTTCATCAGATCCATAAGAGTTAATAGCCTGTTGTGGTATATAAAATACCCTATCACTTGATGCCAGAAAATGTACTTCTAATTCAGAGAATAACTTAACACAGTGAATAATTGGATAATTTTTCTAATGTATTCCATCCCATGGCTTTGTAAACATTTGACTTTGCTTTTCTCATTAGAGTCCTATTGTCTACGGAAAAATGTAAATAAATAATGAACTGTTGTTTATATTTATACAGGGAGCCAGTAACATTGAATCATGTATTAAAACCAGATCCAGTACAAGGCAAGCTCATCAACACGAGTATAAATTTGTAAAAAATATTTTTTTTCCTGCTATCTTCACAAGCAAAAAAAGAATCTGTTCTTAAGGGGAAAAACATCTCTTGTGGGTTGAGGTAAACAGTCAATGGAGCATAGATATGGCTGACTCGCTTTACCATCAAAATAAACCGAAAAAGTGAAACAGATCACTTAAACGCTACAATCAGTAGCATTGCTTTAACCCCTTCACTGCTGAGACATTTCACACAGTGTGCTGAGCTCATTGTGACCATTTATGCTCACCACACTATTTGAAGTCATGTTTTATAGTGGGACCCAGACAATTTATATATCGTTTTTTCAGCAGATTCAAAATATATCATTAATATCTGCATATGTCATGTCACATCAGAATGCTATAACAAAAGGTTTAATTTTCTCTTTAGAATTCACCCATTGCAGTGTGTTAAATCATTTTTCCACATTTTATCATCCAAACCTTTGTTCTATGGGGTACTATTTTTTTTTTTAAAAAAAATCATAAATGGAGATCCTGTTACTGCATTTTTTTAAGGAAATAAGCTATTTTAACCAAAATGTAAAAAACAAAATTTTTCTCTTGTATTTTACCAAATTGCATTTCATAAATAATATGAACATGTATAAAACACAGGGCTTGGTCCCTGCATGGGAAATGAGAAGGTGATAAATGGTAGCGGCATTATTCACTTTATTAGTGAACAATGTCACTACCTTAGAGCAAATTTGTAAATAATGTGAAGTTTTGTATTATTTTTTTTAATTGGGCCCTCTCATAAATGGTGACTCTCTTATTCCAACACCTCCAGCTGTGGCTTGGCTTTTTGCTGCAGCTAAGTGTACATTTACACTTCCTATAGTTATAGTGTACAGTAAGTATAATAAGTGTAAATGTAGAGGCTGCTGGTGAATAACAAGCTTATCATTAGTCACGATTGCAGGGTCAAAATAAAATAAATGCCATCTCCCAAAACCTGGTGTTGTGATTTTACGTGATGTTGGAGGGGTCTTTTGTGACTATCAATGGAATCCTATGGACTCCAAGAGAGAATACTAGAGGAAAGCGACACTACTATTCTTTTGTGACTCCCTAAAATTAGGTGCCAGCCACTTATGTTGCAGCTGTGGAGTAATTTTGCCAAAAATAAATAGCCGCTAACACATTATGACCGAAGGAAATTTTTTACCGTCTCAGCCAGAATAGGGGCTCCTGTGTAATGTCCTAATACAGTTGGGAACACTGGGTTACTATTAATTTAAACTCCATTACCCTAAGCTAGAGTTTTGCGAAGCTTCCCAGATTTTCTTTTTGTTTAAAATACATAACAAGTAATCCATTCTTCGTCAGTATAAATTGTAATATGGATCTGTGTGTATAGTCATGGTAGGGGTCACTAATGTGTCAGAAAAACCTTGTCACATGCAACAGTGTCATTTTTTGTGTGGGTGAATCTATATAAATAACACAGCATGTTGGACTGAAGTTCTGAGAGCTTTAAACATATTTTTTGTATGTGGGTATATATACATATTAAAATATGTCTGCTAAGAAAGTTACATACACTAAATTGCCAAAAGTATTCGCTCACCTGCCTTGACTCACATACGAACTTAAGTGACATCCCATTCCTAATCCATAAGGTTCAATATGACGTCGGTCCATCCTTTGCAGCTATAACAGCTTCAACTCTTCTGGGAAGGCTGTCCACAAGGTTTAGGAGTGTGTTTATGGGAATTTTTGACCATTCTTCCAGAAGCACATTTGTGAGGTCACAGACTGATGTTGGACGAGAAGGCCTGGCTCTCAGTCTCTGCTCTAATTCATCCCAAAGGTGTTCTATCGGGTTGAGGTCAGGACTCTGTGCAGGCCAGTCAAGTTCATCCACACCAGACTCTGTCATCCATGTCTTTATGGACCTTGCTTTGTGCACTGGTGCACAGTCATGTTGGAAGAGGAAAGGGCCAGCTCCAAACTGTTTCCACAAAGTTGGGAGCATGGAATTGTCCAAAATGTCTTGGTATGCTGGAGCATTCAGAGTTTATTTCACTGGAACTAAGGGGCCAAGCCCATCTCCTGAAAAACAACCCCACACCATAATGCCCCTCCACCAAACTTTACACTTGGCACAATGCAGTTAGACAAGTACCGTTCTCATGGCAACCTCCAAACCCAGACTCGTCCATCAGACTGCCAGAGGGAAAAGTGTGATTCATCACTCCAGATAATGTGTCTCCACTGCTCTAGAGTCCAGTGGTGTCGTGCTTTACACCACTGCATCCGACGCTTTGCATTGCTCTCGGCGATGTAGGCTTGGATGCAGCTGCTCAGCTGTGGAAACCCATTCCATGAAGCTCTCTGCACACTGTTCTTGAGCTAATCTGAAGGCCACATGAAGTTTAGAGGTCTGTAGCGATTGACTCTGCAGAAAGTTGGCGACCGCTTCTGTTAGACCAGTTCAGATATGAAATTTCTATATTTCGCAGGATTGTGTACATGACGGCCAAGAATTGCTTCAAACAGGCCATCTGTCTAATTTGGGTTAAAATGTAACAAGACGATGATTTCTAGACAATGAACCTGGTAAATTTGTTGTTTTTACGCAAACAAGGGAAGAAACATCCATTGTTCAGAAAGTGTCCTAATTAATTCTGGTTGTAAAAAAAACAGATGTTAGATCACATTGCTTTGAAGTAAAGGAACACAATGGGCAGCTGAGCTTAACCTAGTGTGTATATTAAAGGGCAATATTTGGTCAGATCTAAGCTCTAAAGCCATATAGACCTTGGACATTGACTGCATGAATTGTAGAAAAAAAATAAGGTTAAATGATTTTTCTTATTTTTCAAGTGATATAAAACGACGCGATAGGCAACATAATCTTTAGCATCATATTATACAAGATGCATAGATTAAATATTCAATTACCATCTATGTGGTAAGTTATAAGAGATAACCATGGGACTAATCTTTGATAAAAGATAGAAACCATACCCCATTTCATTGATTATTACATAATGAGTGTCTCATGTGTTAACGTTTATAAAACAGATTAAATCTGTTAACTATGAATGAATTTTCAGGAATATATCACAAATGAATGCCTGTCTGCAGAATCATCTCATACACACATATCTCTGGATATAAATAAGGGGTGTACGAGATGCATGCACGCAGCGGCGAAATATGCTGGCGATTGAACAATAGCAATAATATTGATATTGTTAAATAAACCCATGGAGTCCCGGGATATAGTATAAATTGACCCCTAAACCATTAAAGATTGGCCACATACATAAATTAATTCCTGCAGAAGGTTGATGGTTGATCTGAGAGTGCCATCTGCTGGCCAGGTAGTATAACACCTGGACAGACCCCTGGAGTTAATGAATATATATATCCTCCAATCAAATGAGACCACATAGTGATGGGCTAGAGCTAAAACTGGGCGGGAAACCACTATATAGAGGGGGTACTCCAGAGAGAAAGAAAAAGACCCTGAAAGAAAGCTTGGGGAGAGACCTGAAGGACGCTTGGAGGGGAGAAAGGGCAGATACCATCAGCCACTCCAACAAGACGCGACCACACCCTAATCTTACACCATTCTATCTTCACTGCCAGATGGTAAAGTATAACTGAACAACTTGATATCTATTTTCTAATTGCATAGTCCTTACTTTAGATGTCCATCACAAATTAAAGGAATATAAATGAATTATTTTGCTGTTGAAGCCTAAACAGTAGAATAGTATCAGCCTTTCCGCTCTACTGCAGACGAGCGCAAGAGGAAGAAACTATTACGGCTGCCTAGTTGCGCCATAATTTAGTGAAATTATTTATATTCCAAGAAAGCTGGATGTGGACATCTAAAGATCAGTTGTGTGCCCATAGTGAGATACTCTGGAACTGAGAAATAGTTTTTATATATCAAGTGCCATCAGCTCCATTAGTAAAACGAACTTAACCCCTTTCATATACATCTTGCAGCCCTTTCGATTGAATGCATGTAAGTCAATAGGAAGTTTTGGGTTAACATATATTGAATGAAGTGCTGTGATTGATCTGTGTAAGAGATAGTCTACCTATCGAGTGTGTTATATATCTCCCTGAAGGAAGTTGCATTTAGTGAATAGGGCCCCACAATAATAAATTGTGCTGCAGGGGATGCCCAGTAACTGAGTGTTGTTAGTCAGGTGGAGGATTGGTTTATAATGGGAAAGGTTTAAGTGAATAGAATAGAACTTGGTGTTTAAGAACTGATTCGTGTATACAGTCAGGTCCAGAAATATTGGGACATAGACACAATTCTAACATCTTTGGCTCTATACACCCCCACAATGGAGTTGGAATGAAACAAACACAATGTGCTTTAACTGCAGACTGTCAGCTTTAATTTGAGGGTATGTACATCCAACTCAGGTGAACGGTGTAGGACTTACAGCAGTTTGCAGATGTGCCTCCCACTTTTTAAGGGACCAAAAGTAATGGGACAGAATAATAATCATAAATCAAACTTTCCCTCCTTAATACTTGGTTGCAAATCTTTTGCAGTCAATCGCAGCCTGAAGTCTGGAACGCATAGACATCAGCAGACGCTGGGTTTCATCCCTGGTGATGCTCTGCCAGGCCTCTACTGCAACTGTCTTCAGTTCCTGCTTGTTCTTGGGGTATTTTCCCTTCAGTTTTGTCTTCAGCAAGTGAAATGCATGCTCAATGGGATTCAGGTCAAGTGATTGACTTGGCCATTGCATAACATTCCACTTCTGTCCCTTCAAAAACTCTTTGGTTGCTTTTGCATTATGCTTTGAGTCATTGTCCATCTGCACTGTGAAGCGCCGTCCAATGAGTTCTGCAGCATTTGGCTGAATGTGAACAGATAATATTGCCCGAAACACTTCAGAATTTATCCTGCTGCTTTTGTCAGCAGTCACATCATCAATAAATACAAGAGAACCAGTTCCATTGGCAGCCATACATGCCCACGCCATGACACTACCACCACCATGCTTCACTGATGAGGTGGTATGCTTAGGATCATGAGCAGTTCCTTTCCTTCTCCATACTCTTCTCTTCCTATCACTCTGGTACAAGTTGATACTGGTCTCATCTGTCCATAGGATCTTGTTCCAGAACTGTGAAGGCTTTGTTAGGTGTTGATTGGCAAACTCTAATCTGGCCGTCCTGTTTTTGAGGCTCACCAATGGATTACATCTTGTGGTGAACCCTCTGTATTCACTCTGGTGAAGTCTTCTCTTGATTGTTGACTTTGACACACATACAACTACCTCCTGGAGAGTGTTCTTGATCTGGCCAACTGTTGTGAAGGGTGTTTTCTTCACCAGGGAAAGAATTCTTCGGTCATCCACCACCACAGTTGTTTTCCATGGTCTCCCGGGTCTTTTGGTGTTGCTGAGCTCACCGGTGCGTTCCTTCTTTTTGAGAATGTTCCAAACAGTTGTTTTGGCCACGCCTAATGTTCTTGCTATCTCACTGATGGTTTGTTTTGTTTCTTCAGCCTAATGATGGCTTGCTTCACTGATAGTGACAGCTCTTTGGATCTCATCTTGAGAGTTGACAACAACAGATTCCAAATGCAAATAGCACACTTGAAATTAACTCTGGGCCTTTTATCTGCACATTGTAATTGGGGTAATGAGGGAATATCACACACCTGGCCATGGAACAGCTGAGAAGCCAATTATCCCATTACTTTTGGTCCCTTAACAAGTGAGAGGCACATCTGCAAACTGCTGTAAGTCCTACACCGTTCACCTGAGTTGGATGTACATACCCTCAAATTAAAGTTGACAGTCTGCAGTTAAAGCACATTGTGTTTGTTTCATTCCAACTCCGTTGTGGTGGTGTATAGAGTCAAAGATGTTAGAATTGTGTCGATGTCCCAATATTTCTGGACCTGACTGTATATGTGGTGCGGTCTATAAACCTGAAATATTTGTCCATTAGATTATTGTGTGTCGTAGTATTGCTACTAATCACGATCTATAATTACTTTTGAAATTGCATCTTGCTAATCCGTTGATAACATATGATTGTATGTAACTTGAGGTGTGAATAAATTTTGGTTTGAATTGTTTTACCGTTACGCAGTCTCATATCATCTTTATTGATTATATTGTGTCTAAAATATCTAGATAGCATCAAAAGAACTCGGGATAACGCGCTATATATTTGTTAAGACGTATATTCATTGATTGGTTATTAATCCTTATCTTAAGGGTAAATGACCAAATTATACCATTGGTATTGGAGGCACTGTCAAAAATATATATACATATAGATATCTAAAATAAAAAAAATAAGCGTCATAATTAATATATCCCTGACACTTCGCACTATGCGCCTCAGCATCCGCTGACCCCACTCTGTCAGTTTTCGTGGCCTACCACTTCGTGGCTGAGTTGCTGTCATTCCCAAACACTTCCACGTTCTTATAATACAGCTGACAGTTGACTGTGGAATATTTAGGCGCGAGGAAATTTCACAACTGGATTTGTTGCACAGGTGGCATCCTATCACAGTTCCACGCTGGAATTCACTGAGCTCCTGAGAGTAACCCATTTGTTCACAAATGTTTGTAAAAACAGTCTGCATGCTTAGGTGCTTGATTTTATATACCTGTGGCCATGAAAGTGATTGGAACAACTGATTCTGATTATTTGGATGGGTGAGTGAATACTTTTGGCAATATAGTGTATGTCTTCACGTTGTGTGACACACATGAGTTCCCAAATCACAAAGAGCTTTATTCATTCTGTTATCCACAAACATATAATGTAATACAATAGATAAATGAAATCAGAGCTCACCTCCTTCACAAACCACTGACAGAAAGCAGGGGTGACCCATTCTCGTGCATGGAAACCACAGTCAATAAAAATAGCTTTTTTGTTGCTACCACTTTTTCCAACCTAAAAAAAATTATTAAAACATAAAGTCATATTAGATGTTTTTCACAGTTTCCAATAGATATGTAGTAAATACAATAAAGCAATTTATGGTGCAGTAAGTCAATTATCATATAACAAGCAGGTATGTATGTTATTACACTCACAATGGTAGAGCCTTAGCACTGGCTCTTAGTGGGTGCATGTCTGTGGGTGATTTTCTCCTACTTTCTCGGGTGGCCCATACACCCTACAGAAGTTATATCTCTTGGAGGAGCTACCATAGCTCTAAGATAGTCTCATAGGGATTTATTTAGATTGCTGGAAAAAAAACATGAAGACCGCCAAGGGGGCAGGACAATCGCAGTGTTTGAATAAAAAAAAAACAATTTATTAAAACCATTAAGATCATGCGAGAACGCGTTTTGCCGTGTCCTACGGCTTCTTCAGCTAGTTTAGGGGAAACCACTGCTTTCTGGTATTGGCTGTGGAGGTTCCTGGTGGTGGAATACATGTTGTGTGGCGCTACACCGGAAAATTCATAAAGTCATATCAGTACTAGCACAGATATTATATTGAATCCGTCATTGTCGTTTTTGCCTTCTGATTCATAGGCTCTAGGATCCTCGGTTAATTTCACTAGAAACTTTTTCAAAACCAAATACTTTTCCTTGAAAAAATAATACTATCAAATTTATTTTACATATGATGTTCAAAGTTAACAATAAAAAAAGGATAAAATATAATTTTTGAGTTACAAAATGTAAATGTGTGCATTTTTTGATTTTTCATTTACCCATTATGGAAATATTGTCTAGACACTAGATGATGTCCTCTTTCTTCTGATTCTTCAAATGTGGTGTGTTTTATTAGCACGCAGAAAGATATACAGGGTTATTCTAAGAGAATCGAAAAGTCACTGCATGTTCGGTGACTTTTTGTTCTCTTCAATTCGGGCCGATTCGGCAATCCCATTTCGGCGACTCTGCGGTGTATTCAGCAAGCACCACAGGGCCGTCGAAGCGCAGGGAAAAGCTGCCGCAAACCCGACGAAAAGTCACCGCAAAAACCCGGCGAATGCACACCAAAACCAGCAAAAACATCTGGATTAACCCACCGAAGACGCAGGAAAAACCCGAGCAGGAGCCGATCACACACAGCGAAGCCTCCGGAAAAAGCCGACACCGCAGACGAGTGAAGTGAATAAATTAGCAAAACAGTTTGCATGAATGTTTGAAAAGTGAAACGCTGTTTGCAAAGAAACTACTGAGCGAAAATGTCTGAAATTTACATGTGAGGTCCAATGAATGATAATAAAAAGGGCTGTTACAGAAAAAATAAGTAAACGTAAAAAAAAAAAATACAGAAAAATGCTTAAAATATCCTGAAAAAATCTATAAATAAAGAGACTCTTTACTGCAGAATTTTATAATGAATGGTTTATTAGATATTGAATTAAAACAGGAATATTTTTAACATTGAAGCCTATGGGATTCTCCTGAATAAACCTGTCGAATGAAACCGCCGAATGGCAGGGCAATTCGGGAACCTTTCACTGCTGGTTTTTGTTCTCTGAATAGCTGAAGCAGTGCTTTTTTATGGAGATTTCACTGCCCTCGAACAGGCACCGAACAGGCACCGAATGTGCAGGCAATTCGCCAGGATTTGGCGTATTGCCTGCTCTCTGGATAGCCGAATGGCCAAGAAAGGTAACCAAACGCAGATTTTCAGCGTTCGGTTAACTCTCTCCAGCCATTCGGATCTCTTTGAATAACCCTGATAGAGGATAAAAGTGTAAAAATGGTCAGATATCTTGCTTATGGGTATTTGTAGTGATCATAAAGCGCTTAGCAATGCAGCTTGCAAAAAAATCCAAAAATAGTATATATATATCATAATATGCCTGCATTTGTTTAATGCCTGAGTACAAAGGCTACAGTCACAACAATCTCTACTATTCAGGCATTTTCAGATATTATTACAACCTGAATTTTATCTCTATACAGCAGTGAGTGATCCCAGAGCTCTTCTTGTATTTTGCCCTCTCCCTGGCTGTTGTAATGCAGCAGCAAAGTCTGTTGAACTTTTTGTTACAATAAGGGTGGGAGTTGCATCCTCTAGTTTTTTTTTTGCTGTAAAACTGGGTGACAGAATTGAGGTCGCAATGAGCATTTTATTTATTTTCCTTCTCAGAACACCATTCCCATGTTAAAAAGGTATGCAAGAAATGTTTAGGGTTTTGGGATATGTGTCACATGCCGTGCCCTCCTGGTAGCACAGCGGCCACAGAGTGGAGTATTGGACGGACGCAGTCAAGTGTCGAGGTCGCTGGCGGGGAGCGGCGTGGTGATGCGGCGTCCACCAGGTTTAAAATCAGATGCTTACGTTCTCTGCCCTGACGTGGTTTTCACTTCTATCAGTGCATTCATAGAAATTACCTATTGATACCTGTGTATGACTTCTGGCTTACAATTTTCCTTGCTCTTAACCCTTGGCATTCCTCTGACTACCCGATCTGGCACTCAACGCCTGGCATCTGGCTGACGTTCGATTCTGGCAAACTGACCCCTGGCATCCCTCTGACAGCCTGACTGGTATTAACCCTGTGTGTCTGGCTCACAAGCAATCCTGGTATCTGGTTCATGAGCATCCCTGGCATTAACCCCTGGTGTCTATTGTTCTGTTCACATATCCCTCTGGTTCTGTCTGTTTCTAGAAATAGGTACTATTACCAACCATTCAAAGGATCAGCAGTTTAGGATAGCCCGTCTGCATGTAGGGATCAGAGATTATGTCTAGGAGGTACGTGACAGTATGAAAGGGTTAAAGAGGCCTGATTGCAAAATTTAAGATATTGCTTTATGCATAACCAGATACCATCAGCTCTTAAATACGATGCAAACTTTTTTCTCCCTATAGAAGGTGCTGCTCCATCACATTCCATATTTACATGCACATCCAATAGATCCTACCTGTAGGTAGCAATTATTACTTATAAGATGTAGTTATAAAAGATACAAAATTAATTTCTACCTTTTTTGTTTAACCCCTTCACTACCGAGATCGAGATAACTCGGGACTTCAAACGCACCATCAGGTCCCGATATCGAGTTTTTTTCGATCTGCAGCTCTGAAGGACAAAAGCAAATTAAATTTGTTTGCTGCAAATGAAGTTCGTTTGCTTTTGAGCTGTAGAAGGTGCCCCCAAAGTTTTAGTCCTGTGGCCATAATGCCTACGGTGCTAAAACTGTTTAAAATTGGCTGAAGAATGCTGTGACATATTGAGCTTTCGGCAGCCAATGCAGGGAACCACGAGCTGCAGCTCAAACTGCCTTAACTCCATTTGGCCGGTAGATGGCGCCATCCGCCTGCAAAGTAGTTAATTACAGTCAGAAATACACTGGGAATTTTCCCAAATATTTCTTACTGTGTAATTAATTAAAAATGATTTTTCAAAAAATCACTGGTTCCTGACAATTTTTTGGGGAAAATCACTTGGTAGTTAAGGGGTTAAATATCTGCTGCCATATTACAACTTTATGTTTATGAAAACAAAACTAAGTTGCGTTACCTTGAGTAAGTACACTGGACGGCCCTCGTATGAGGTTGTAAAGAAAGAGCGAGAGACAAGATCTGGATTTTCCTCAGCAATGCTGCCAGTCCATGCATTAATCTGTTAGATACACATAGTTTAAAAAAGGAAATTCTCCATTTGTTAACAATAAAGGCAGATGTAAACATTCTAGAGTCATACCGTATCAATATCATTGTACTTTTCATAACTGTGAACAGCTCGTATATTGCTATCCTGTTCTCTTTGCACGGCTAACTGCACGTCTTCAATCATAATTCTGCAGAGACAAAAAATAAAACATTTTCGTATCACGCTTGGATTTAGAATAATTAAAAATATTCATTGAATATTGATATTCAATATCTCAATATCACTGCCTACCAAAGAAATAAATCACCAAATTTACCAAAATTATGCATAAAATAGAGAGTAACGATTGTAAGTAATGTGACCCAGCACACCAATGAGGCATAAATAGTAATAGTGATAAAAGTAATTCCTCTTAATGTAGCAATGATTGAACAATCTTCCTTATCAGTGTAATGATTCAACATTTGTTGACAATTCTAAATCTCTCTTTGCACTGTCATTGACAGAAATTCCTCTCTAATGATAGTACATTCTCATGTTTGCTTACTCAATCACATTCAGGAGCCAATATGATTATGTAAAAGTAGTAAGTCCAGTACACATTCAACCAGTTAAGGCTACGCACTTGGCACTGAGCGCACTTAACACGTACATCTGACCACACTGTTTGCAGTCCATCAAAGCTTTTCAAAGGAGTCAATGGAGAACAACACACGAAGCACGTGCACACTTCTTCACGCTTGGGCAATACATGTTGCGATGGATGCCATGGAGGCATCGACGTGAAAAAGCTACAATGGACGTAGAGGCACCCCCGCATCCGGCTTTTTTGTTTCTTTTTCTGTCTGTTTCAACGGACGCACTGTGGGCAATCAGTGCACTCGTCTGACCGCAGCCTAAGATAGTAAGTATGCTTACTTTGGAACAAAAAATAATCCAACACTGTTTGAGTGAAAAACAATGGTTTATACCATTGATCAGCCAGGCTGCTCCATGAAATAATATTGTATGGACTCCACGAGTGCTGGGTTCATTTTTGTTTCACTGAATAAACGTTCAAGTTTCTTTGCCTTTCCAAATCTTTGTCAACACTGTGGAGCTGATATTTCCCAATTTTGCGGGTGCCAATTCATTTTCCAAAGGTGTATACAAGAATACACATACTGACAGTCTTTTTTTAGTTTAGTAATCTGAATGTGTTATACTTCTATATTTTAAGACTGGTGGTACCTACTCAAAAGGCATTCCACTGTGCTCAATAAGAGCCTGCACATCATAAGCTACATAACCTTCTACACGGAAGTCAACCTTGTCTCCTTCTGCTATGGATAAGACTGTGTCAGGAACCCAGAAATCAAGCTAGAAAACAAAGCAGAGTGTTAGTGCAGTATTAGCATTAAGCTAAAACATTGATTTAACCCCATCACTGCTGCTCACCATTTAGCCACATGCGCTGAGTTTTTACCAATTTTTGTTCATCACATTTAACCACTTCGATGAGGAGGATGTCCTCCCTTTGCAGCCATGATCGGCCAGGATTCCGGCCGATCACTGAGACCCCTGGTGCGTGCTGACATGCTGGATGACATCTATTACAGAAACCCCCCGCCAGTGCGGGGATGGTGCCTGAAGGGGAGTCCCTATTTCTAATTTTTTTAACACGCACACCTCATAGAAAATATAACCATAAAGGCTCGAATGATAAAATGTGAAAAAAAAAAAATTTACATGCTGTGGATGATTGAAAATTCTAATTTTATTGCATTTTTTGTTATAATATTCAGGCAGGACATGACGTATACATAAACTAATGATATATTATGAATCTGCCGAGTCTGCCGGAAAGAACGATATAAATTGTCTGGGCCGCATAATAAAATGTGACTGTAAATCGCGTTTAAACATGATGAGCGAACTCAGTAAAAATTAGCTCAGCACACAGGGGTGAAATGGCGCAGCAGCGAAAGGGTTAAATGCTATTCAAGAATAAGTTTTATTGCAGAACCCAGACAAGTTGTATATAGTTTTTTTTCAGCAGACTCAGTAGCTTTAAAATATATCATCACTATGGGTATATGTCATGTCAAATTAGAATGCTACAGCAACAAATGTCGAAGTGTAATTTTTTTTTATCATGGTTACGGTTAGGTTGCAGTTTCTGCTTGTTTTTGAGTAGGGTAAGTTTTAGGTTCCTGTCAGACGAGCGCAGCGTTCACGTCCGTCATGGCGCACAAAAGTACGTCTGTGATAGCAGGAAATAAAGGCCAATGGAGTCCCACACACAAAGTACATCCGCACTGAACTGCGGACGCACAACGGCCGCGGCAAACGGACGCAAGTTAGTATCAATTCCTCTTACGAGGACAAATAATACCCATTGCTTAGAATTAAAAAATTTAATTTTTATTAAACACAGTTTAAAATAAATTCTTACATTAGAGAAATGTTGTCCAATATTGACATGAATTAGTTAAATACTAAATACGGTAATGCATCGATCTTTATTATAACAATAATTGTATCTTTAAAACTTAGGTAAACGGTGCGTCCACCACCGATGCAAGTTAGGCAAGAACGTACAACCCCTAGAACGGCCGCACAAAGTGCGCTGCGTCGCACCGTCCGCATAACTTTGTGTGTGAGTGATGGAACGTGGTCAGACGGAATGCATTTATACGTCCAGCATTTTTGACGGACAAAATGGTTTTGCATTTTAATTTATTTTCCCTCCTACATCCGTCAAATAATACGCCAGTGAAAAAAACGGACTGTGTGGCCACTACTGCGTCTTCCGTCAGAAAGTACGTCCATACTGCATGGACGCACAGTCCGTACAAAATGCACTCGTCTGACCCGAGCCTAAGGGCTATGGATACCACATTTTTTTTGTTAAGGGTGAAATTCTAAATTAATCCAAATAGTTCCAGTTACAATCAGATCTGGTTGGTTTGGGTCAATCCAGAGGTTGTTTTTTAATTTCAAGTTTGATTTGGTTTTGATATTGTCAATTTGGAATTGATATCAATCCAAACTTGCTGAATAACTGATAATTTGGATGGATTTCGAATAGGTCCAAACCAAGTCACACATGTCTAATGTGTAGCAACAAACTAATATTCCCAAAAGTCAATAAATAAAGTTACATTTGGACATATAAGGAAAGAAAATATGAACATAAATTAAATGCACACAATGTAAAGGTGTTTATCTAATTATGTGTGCATACCACAGAGCTTGAACATAAAAACTGATGCCTAACTCTTGAGGATTAGTTACAGCTAGGATGAAACCCACAACAGAATTCTTCTAAAGTCTTCCTAAGAGTGCAATGCAGACATGGATGCGGCACAGTATATATATATATATATATATATATATACACACATATATTTTTAAATGTCTGGTGCAGTTATGACAATAAAAACAAATGAATCTTATGCAATATATATATATATCCAAATTCAGGCACTCAGCTCTTCAAGTCGCCATTAAGCGATTCAGCCCCGGTGCAACCTCCACAGCAGATATACACGCACTGGCCTATTTATTAGGTACACCTTGCTAGTATCGGGTTGGATCCCCTTTTGCCTTCGGAACTTACTTAAATTTTTTTTGTGGCATAGATTCAACAATGTGTTGGAAACCTTCCTCAGAGATTTTGGTCCATATTGACAGTATGGCATCACACAGTTGCTGCAGATTTGTCGACTGCACATCCATGATGCAGATCTCCCGTTCCACCTCATCCCAAAGCTGCTCTATTGGATTGAGATCTGGTGACTGTGGAGGCCTTTGTAGTACATCAAACTCATTGACATGTTCAAGAGACTAGTTTGAGATGATTTGAGTTTTGTGACATGGTGCATTATTCTGCTGGAAGTAGCCATCAGAAGATGGGTACACTGTGGTCATAAATTCTGCAAATAGAAGACACAATAGTCTTCTATGGGACAATTTTGGTGCTGCTGAATTGCAGCAAATTGCACCCCTTTTGCTGTCAGTTCGCCAGTATTTGGCAAATTGGCAGCTTAGTGAATATATGAATCGACCTGAAATTGCATATAACAGTGAAATTCACTGTTTGGTGCATTTTAGGGCCAATTCAGAGGTAAGTGAATAACCTCTTATATGTCATGAACTTACATGGAGTTCGTGGCTTTATCCCATCCCGACCACTTCACTCTGCCAATGATTTGATGCTATCAGTTCCTCATCCCCGCACCCCCAACTCTCACCTACAGGACTTCTCCCGAGCTGTCACCTTTCTATGGAACTCTCTCCCCCGCAACATTAGACTCTCCCAGTCTCTCTAGTCATTCAAGAAGTCTCTTAAAACCCATTACTTTAGAGAAGCCTATCGACTCACTCCATGACCTCCCCACTGTAATTTCCTGCTCCTCTTCCCATTCTGCCCTCCTGCAACCCACCACTCCACCTACCCTATTCACTCTCACCTAGTGTGTCACCCCTCTCCTCTTAGATTGTAAGCTCTCGAGCAGGGCCCTCTCTCCTGTTCTGTGTGTGTAACATGTATGTATATTTGTTATTCTGTCTCTCCCATTGTACAGCGCTAAGGAATTTGTTGGCGCTTTATAAATACTTGTAACTGTAGTGTTGATGTCCCTTTTTGATCTTTTTGAAATTTGTTTTATAAAGGAGCAGTTTGCAGTTAGTCTCAGTGGTTTTAAATTAGTTTAAACAACACAGTTTAAAACTATGTATACCAGGCATTTGACTGTACTTTTTCTGTGATTTGCTATTACTCCAGGACATACTTTTAGGAATGTGGGAGTAAGTATTGTCCTTTATCCCCTATCCAATCTGTGATCACCAGGTAGCTCCTACTCTTACAGAGATAATTAAAATGACATTTTACTGTTTCACCTTTCCTGCAGAAATGCTTTCATACCACACAGCGTGTTCAGCCATACAGAAGGTATTCAATGTGCATCACCTAATCATTTACTGGGAGGCTAAATTGTTGAAACGTTACAGCACTTTTTATAGTGTAAATTTATATGGAACATTGTTTAAATAAATGTGCAGCTCTAAACTTATTGGATTCTTGATTTGTCATTATCCAAGACATTCGTTACTAAATAGAGTGGCTTTAAAACCTGCTGGAAAATGTGCCGTACTATAAATTGAAAACATTACATCTTAGGGTGACCTATCCTGTTAGTACCTGTCTCCCATTCACCCTCTTTTTGTGTGCTCTGTGCTATATTTTTTCTTTTTTATAGGATATGTTTGCCCTCCCATGCTTTTTCATATCTTAGGGTGATAACCATTGATTTTTATATGTCGCAGAATAAGTAAAGCAATTACAAATGCTGTAAAAGCTTTATATACAGTCAGGTCCAGAAATATTGGGACATCGACACAATTCTAACATCTTTGGCTCTCTACACCACCACAATGGAATGAAACAAACACAATGTGCTTTAACTGCAGGCTGTCAGCTTTAATTTGAGGGTATGTACATCCAACTCAGATGAACAGTGTAGGACTTACAGCAGTTTGCAGATGTGCCTCCCACTTGTTAAGGGACCAAACGTAATGGGACAGAATAATAATCATAAATCAAACTTTCCCTTCTTAATTCTTGGTTGCAAATCCTTTGCAATCAATCACAACCTGAAGTCTGGAACGCATAGACATCAACAGACGCTGGGTTTCATCCCTGGTGATGCTCTGCCAGGCCTCTACTGCAACTGTTCCTGCTTGTTCTTGTGGCATTTTCCCTTCAGTTTTGTCTTAAGCAAGTGAAATGCATGCTCAATGGGATTCAGGTCAGGTGATTGACTTGGCCATTGCATAACATTCCACTTCTGTCCCTTCAAAAACTCTTTGGTTGCTTTTGCAGTATGCTTTGGGTCATTGTCCATCTGCACTGTGAAGCGCCGTCCAATGAGTTCTGCAGCATTTGGCTGAATGTGAACAGATAATATTGCCCGAAACACTTCAGAATTCATCCTGCTGCTTTTGTCAGCAGTCACATCATCAATAAATACAAGAGAACCAGTTCCATTGGCAGCCATACATGCCCACGCCATGACACTACCACCACCATGCTTCACTGATGAGGTGGTATGCTTAGAATCATGAGCAGTTCCTTTCCTTCTCCGTACTCTTCTCTTCCCATCACTCTGGTACAAGTTGATCTTGGTCTCATCGGTCCATAGGATCTTGTTCCAGAACTGTGAAGGCTTTGTTAGGTGTTGTTTGGCAAACTCTAATCTGGCCTTCCTGTTTTTGAGGCTCACCAATGGTTTACATCTTGTGGTGAACCCTCTGTATTCACTCTGGTGAAGTCTTCTCTTGATTGTTGACTTTGACACACATACACCTACCTCCTGGAGAGTGTTCTTGATCTGGCCAACTGTTGTGAAGGGTGTTTTCTTCACCAGGGAAAGAATTCTTCGGTCATACACCACAGTTCTTTTCCGTGGTCTCCTGGGTCTTTTGGTGTTGCTGAGCTCACCGGTGCGTTCCTTCTTTTTGAGAATGTTCGAAACAGTTGTTTTGGCCATGCCTAATGTTCTTGCTATCTCTCTGATGGGTTTGTTTTGTTTCTTCAGCCTAATGATGGCTTGCTTCACTGATAGTGACAGCTCTTTGGATCTCATCTTGAGAGTTGACAGCAACAGATTCCAAATGCAAATAGCACTCTTGAAATGAAATCTGGGCCTTTTATCTGCACATTGTAATTGGGGTAATGAGGGAATATCACACACCTGGCCATGGAACAACTGAGAAGCCAATTGTCCCATTACCTTTGGTCCCTTAACAAGTGGGAGGCACATCTGCAAACTGCTGTAAGTCCTACACCGTTCACCTGAGTTGGATGTACATACCCTCAAATTAAAGCTGACAGTCTGCAGTTAAAGCACATATTGTTTGTTTCATTCCAACTCCATTGTGGTGGTGTATAGAGCCAAAGATGTTAGAATTGTGTCGATGTCCCAATATTTCTGGACCTGACTGTATATGTGTAATGATTATATTTGTTAATTTCACTTTTTTCTTTATTAGTGTATACATTTTAGTATTCCCAATGAACATTAATTCTAAGGAATAAAAATTTTGTAAATAGCAAATGGTCCTCTAGCAAAACTGCTCATCAAAATGGAAAAAAAAATACTGACACCAAAGTGCTGAATTCAATAGAGTGGACATCACAGATATTAAAAGACCAGGCAAACCAAAGTGGCCAACAGTGACCATATGGCTATTGACCCTGTATTTGAAGATGAAACAGTAAAATTGCAGGTTTTATTGCTTTTACTATAAATCAGCACGTACCTGTACATTCATGTCTATGGATTTAAGAAGTTCCACATGTTCAGCATTTTGTGGAAACACCCGAAGCACTTTATCTCTGCCAATAAACACATAAATAAAGTTTACTATCAGGGTTATCCAAAGAGATTCGAAAAGTCACCGCACGTTCGGTGACTTTTCGTTCTCTTCAATTCGGTTCCTTTTGCCGATTGCATTTCGGTGACCCTGCGGTGTATTCAGCAAGCACCACAAGGTCCCCGAATTGCAGGGAAAAGCTGCCGCAAACCTGACGAAAACTAACCGAATGCATGCTGAAAACAAGCAAAAACATCTGGATTAACCTTCGAAAAAGCCGAACAGGAGCCGAACATGAGCCGAATCACACAGAGCCGAAGCAGCTGTGACGTAGAGGAGGCAGTGAATAAATTAGAAAAACCATTTGTATGAATCTGGGAAAATGAAACGCTGTTTGCAAAGAAACTACTGAGCGAAAATGTCTGAAATTTTCACAGGAGGTCCAGGGAATGATAATAAAGAGGGCTGTTACAAAAAAAATAAGTAAACTGAAAAAAAAATCAAAAAAAAATCGGACTTTTAAAAAAAATTAAAAAAAATCAGAAAAATGCTTAAAGTATCCTAAAAAATCTATAAATAAAGAGACTTTTTGCTGCAGAATTTTATAATGAACGGTTTATTAGATATTGAATTAAAACAGGAATATTTTTAACATTGAAGCCTATGGGATTCTCCTGAATAAATTTGCCGAATTAAACCACCGAATGGCAGAGCATTAGGGGAACCTTTCACTGCTGGTTTGTGTTCTCTGAATAGCCGAAGCAGTGCTTTTTCATGGGGATTTCACTGCCCTCGAACAGGCACCGAACAGGCACCGTATGTTCAGGCAATTCGCCAGGATTTGGCAAATTGCCTGCTCTCTGGATATCCGAATGGTCAGGAAAGGTAACCGAACACTGATTTTCAGCGTTCGGTTACCTTTCTCAAGCAATTCGGATCTCTTTGGATAACCCTGTATGTCTTTATTAGTTTTACCATTCATATATAATAAAGAATATCCTTACCCATAAAAGTTTTTATGCTCAGCAGATGCTGCTGCAATAGATGTGAGAAGAAGTATCAGCCACATGATGTTTGGATGAAGACTTGTGGGTGAGTAGCGGTCTCCTTTTTATAGACTCGGCTCCTGCATGATCTCCTATATGGGCTCGTTTACACAACATATTGCAGAGTAATTCATTAACACAATGACCTTGTTGTCAAGTACATAGCTATTTTAGCAGACTGATAGAAACTCTCGTGGATAGATAGAAGTAGATGTTTTTCCAACTTGATCTTCACCGGCACTCAAGAATTCCACTCCCTCTTTCTGGGATGCACTTCTGGACCCATATTTACTTTTCTTTCACTGGAGGATGAGAGATTCTGTGTATGAGCAAAAGATTACGGTAGAATAAACCTATTTATAATAATATCTTGACCTTACATATAAAAGGGAACAGACAAATAGATCACAGACATTATAAACGATTTGATCTAGCAAACAATTTTGCAGAATAAATTTTTGATCACAACTTTATAATGTAGATGTGGCTCCTTTTGAAATTATTAAGTAATTCAACGTGTCCTTCTATCCACCACAGTAACTTAAGTTGTATTCCTGAAAGGGACCTTAGAGGAGTCAAAGTCTTTCTGGAAGGCCACCATCATCCATAGTTCATACATCTGTTTGTGAATGTCATGAATGCGTGAATGCCCATTTATATTCTTGACACTGATTCACCAGCTTTGGACCACAAAGATTAGGTATATTTACACATACATTGATATTAGGCTAGGGTTAGCACCTTAGAAGATACATAATATCGTTCACAGATGAATTCCCGAGGAGAGATGATGTTAATTCCCCTCATAAGAATAAATATAATATTTTTCTCCTTTTTCTGGACACCTTTGCACTTAGTAGTTTTTAGGGAATTCCCCTATGTCATTGAGCGACAAAGAACCCCGATACATCATCGAATCTTGGCCACCGAAACTGAAATCTGTGAAATGCACGCCAGATCCAACGCCAGCTGGAAGGAATTGAAAAACGGAATCTTCACACTATAAAAGAAGGTTGGGGTCACCTCAAGGACCTCACGTGCTATTCATCCTCAGAGCCTAGTGAAGAGGCTCTGAGTTCTGTAAGTACCCCATAGCGGACAAGCAGGGTCTAGTACTGCCGAGTACTGCACCATTGTGTTTCCTTTATGTTTTTTGTTTTTATCTCTAGAAACCTCGAGGAACTGTGGAATTCTCAATGAACAAGTGAAATCTTAAGACTATATGCATAAATCCATCGTTAGTATATGAGGTTTAGAGGACTCTAAAATCACATCCCGTTATGTACAAAGTGATTCCCACTAAATTTAATTTATTGTACATTTAAACAAACTCATATTCTAGATACATTAACTGTATGCACAGAGAAATATTTTACAATATAAGGAGTATATACATCTTCCTGCATTTACTGCACCTAAGGGATACTGTTTATAAAGTTGCTGATTTTTCTCACAAGACCTTTGTGAATCCTGGTGTTGGCATTGAGAGCTATTTGAATACTTTCATTCGTTGAAGATCATGGCGAGGGCACAGGATAACCTTCTCTAGTTTGTATTCAGCTGCTGCAGTACCCAGAGAGTTGTGTCTAAGAGGGGCCAAAAGATGATGTCCTAAAAGTTATCTAATTGCAGTTGCTGGTGGGGTTGAAAGGTCTGACATGAATGTCCTTGGGATGTGGTGGCAGATAGTGGTGGCGAGGAGGACAGGGTTCAGTTCTGTATATTAGTATTGGTGATGGACCCAGCTGGGCTGAGGAGTTCCCTCCAAATCTGTCTAAGTGGGTTGCTGCAGAATCACCCTGTAGTGTTGTAGGATCCTCATGGGTGATAAAGCTCAACCTATTTCATTCATGAGAAAGTGAATTAGTGCCAGAGTGGGACATTTTAGAGGTACAATTTTTTTCACTGGTTCTAATTGAAAAGAGAACCTGAAAATGCATTATTGAAAAATTCTACAGGACACTAATAGTTTCACTCTGATCTGTTGTTTAGAAACAACATACTTCTACAGACCCAAGAACTCTTGTTCCATTAGCCTTACAGAAGGGACTTTCAGATATTTATCAGAAGTGTTATTAACCTCTGAATGTACCCTTGAGCACAGTAGTGTACTGAGTGGATACACTGAATTATAACAAGAGCTCCTTTGTTATTGATCAGTACAATAAAAGGAGAATATATGCACAAGAATTAAACTTTCAAGAGAGACAAATCTACCCCCTTGGTATCCCAGCATCTTTTATATTTAGTTACATTTTCTTTTATTTTCCTTCTGGAAATCATACTATTGATTTTTTCAAATAAAGTACATGGGCCCCACCCCATTTTGCTGGTGATTCACCTTTAGGCTGGGGTCAAACAAGTGTTTTTAAGAGGGGAGGGAACATCCGTGAGAGTGGACTTTCCTTCAACTCTGACGCCCGTCTGGCCACCTGACCGCCGTCTGACTGCAAGGCTCAATCATCCTATGGAGGATCGCGCTTTGCAGCCCCGTCGAACATGCGTCGTATTGCTTCGACAGGGAGGCTTTAAAAACGTCCGCAGCACGCCCGCTATAGTACACAATTCGTGCGCACGCTACAGCGTATGGTTGGCCCCATCAAAGCATCACAACGCTGCGACGGACACAAGGAGGCACGTCAGTACGTGCGTACATAGTGCGCTCGTCTGACCCCGGCCTTATGTGTACTTTTTTTTTACACCTATAAGTAGCCAGATCTCTCAATATAGTATTTGATGTTGAATATTTGTATAATAATTTTACTCTGTAACACATCCTATATCATATCAGTGTTTGTTGTGATATACTTATATTGGTGTAAGAATTTTAATCATTAAGATCTGTTAAAGATTAATGCTATATATTTACTGTACGGGTGTTATATTGCCTTTATTGTATCTATATCAATTTGTCTCCTGCTTGGTGAGGTATGCCATTTAGACTTGTTTGATTCGGTTCGGTCTATATAGAAATCCATTAGAATTACGCCAATTTTAGAAGAATTCAAATTTCAAATCACTGAGCTGCCGAAATATGTCACATCCGACATGAATTTATCAAATTGATCTGAATGTAAACTGTATATATTTGGATCAATTATATAAAATGCGAAGTAAAAAAATGGGGACAGCGCTTCATCTTAAAAGGATGCAGTGTATAAGTGTGGTAAATATGGAAAAATGCTCACAAGTAATGGTAGGTCCCTTAAGGAGGATAAGACGTGGAGTAAATCACTCAAAATCTTTATAATAGGATGACCTCAAAATCCAAAAAAGCAGACAATGGTACAGTATTGTACAGACTATACTGCTATAGTAAAGTTGTAATGTTCACTACTCACACTTTATGAGAGCTGCTAGCTCTCATATGAAGACCTCACAGGTGTTCAGGGCCAACCTGTTCGCCTCATACTACTGCACTCAGACCTCCAAGAAAGCACAGGAACATGGGTTGTATATAATCTTAAAACAAGTACAAATAGTAACCCAAACTCTGGTCCTAATAATAACCCCGATTCTAACTATAACCCTAATCCTAAAACAGGCAGAAAAAGTAACCTTAACCCTTATACTTACCCTAACCTCAATACTAATGCTAATCCTAACATTAGTAGAAATAGTAACCCGAATGCAAGCAGAAATAGTAATCGTAATTTTGAAAACAACGGTTAGGCTCCTGAAACATGCCGGGCAGAACCCTTCCAATCCTACACTTCATGTCCTGTTTGTTTCCAGCGCTGTATTCCAGAAGCTAAACAGTTAAAACACACTCACACACTCTGGGTCATCTGACCTACCTGCAAATAAAAGTACCACACCCCTTCTGTTTTCTGCTTCAACATTAGTTGTCATTATGATTCCAGAAAGAGCAAACGTATGTTGTGGCTCTCCTGAACCAAAACCTTACTGTGCTCCCAAACCTTCCTTGTGCGTGTTTCCAGACCTTTCGGTATCCTGTGTATTCAAGAAGACCCTGTTGTCTCAGTGTGTTTCCTGATTTCTCCCTGCTTCAAGTTTATTTGTTTTTGCTGCCTCCAGCAGCAACCTCACCCCTCACCGCAGACCCCTGTTTTGGCATCACCGCATCCCGGGCTCAGACTCCTGCCATTTCTGTACCACCCCAGTACAGTACCTGACAACAACCCTAAACGTAATCCTAAAACAAATTGAAATAGTTAATGAAATGGTATACTCTTCCTGGTTTAGGTTGCAAAAAGTATGTGAAATCCTAGGATAATAACATCAACAAAGTTAGAGTTGGAATTGGCAAACCAATAAATGAAACATGATTGGTTGTGTGGGTTATGGCTACTTTGACTTGTAAAATGCGCTCAAAAATGTTGAGATTTTTATTCACAAAAATAATCGATGTTATTATTATCATCATCATTTATATAGTGGGAACAGTTTCCGAATGGTTTACAATAACCAAACAGAACGAGATACAGATAAATGGACATAGGAGGGAAACAAGAGGTTTAGAGGGCCCTGCCCATAGGAGGTTACACTCTAGAAGGATTGGGGTTGAGAAGGACAAAGGGAGTTTTACTGGATGCCAGAATCAGTACTGCCAGTGGTTCAGGAATGGTGGGGCCATAGAAGCAGCTTCAATCATGTGTTAGCAGGTGAGCAGTAGGGATGGGAGTTCGGTTCGATTCGATTCGAACATGAGTTCGATTCGAACATTGCCCGTTTGGTGAACTTCGAACATTTCAGGCCATTTGCAAAAAGTTAAAAAAAATAATAATTTTGATTTTTTTAAAAAAATGCTTAAAAAATCCTAAAAAAATCTAAAAATAAAGAGACTCTTTACTGCAGAATATTATAAGCAATGGTTTATTAGATATTGAATTAAAATGGAAATATTTTTAACATTGAAGCCCATGGAATAAAACAATCTTGTTGCTAAAACATCAGGCAGACGAGGCCATCTAATCAGGCACTGTAGAGGGCAACACACCGGGGCCTCCCAAGGATCCCTTGAGGAGCATGCGGCCGCCGGATGACAGAGCTGCGACTGTGCGGGCAGGCCGCCCGGGTGCATGTGGCAGAGAGGTGGCGCAGGGAGGGAGCCACTGCACCTGCGACCACGGCAGACACCCCCCCCCCAACCAGGTCCAGGGAGCCTCCACTGACTGACCACCAGGCTAAGATAAGGCGACACATTTCTAAAATAAAATCCGAGGACATTTTTAAATGTCCCAAGGAACATAAAATAAAACTTTTTTCTTTTCTTTCTATTACTCACCTGATTCCTGGATCCACCAACAAGCGCAGACTCCCGTCTCCCACGCTGTTAGACGCTGCATACACCGGCGCGCTGTGTGAATCTTCTGAGAAGATACGCTATTAGTGTAGAGGGAGCGATGCAAAATGCGCAGCCGGCTTCCTCGCTACACTAATAGCGTATCATCTCAGAAGTATACTTGATACTTACCCTGCTTGTTCTGAGGACCCGATGTGTTGCCGACTTTGCCTGCCATTTGACTATTCTCTGTGTGTACTTCCTGTCTGTTCTGTTTGCCTCCTGTTGCTACTGGTGTGTGCCGATTCTCACCATATACAGTAGCGCAGTACAAGTGCCTAAACGTTGCTGGTTTTGTTATAACAACTACTCTCGCTCTGCGCCCCTGTCTGGTATATTCCGCTGCTTGTTACTGCTGGTACGCTTCCATCCTGCCATATACTATAGCACAGTACAAACATATATTGATCTCAGTCAGTGGTGTATATTGTTGGTGCTGTCTCCTTGGCCTGTGTGGCTGCAAGAGGTTAGGTTTAGTGGTCCCGAGTCCCGAACATCCTAAAGATCGGAGGGTTAGAGGTCTGTTACCAGGGATCCTACCAGGTCTGTCTTGGGGAATCGTTACAAATATGCGGTGAACGCCGCAGCAAATGTTAATGCTCATGCAATTTTAATCCACCTGTTGTTATTTTCATCCAAAGCCTGCATAAGTTTCACCATAATCCAGCCAAAAAAATCACTAAACTTGTTCTGCGAGTCCTAAAATGTCTCCTCTTTTCATACAGGCTGCTGCCCCAAGCAGTTGTTTATGAATAAATTAAAAGGAAAACCATTTACCATCATTTGAAATGTCATTCTTTTCTTTTTAATTCTTTCTATACATCCTACAAATCCGCCACTTCACGGGCAGGTTATGGGGACCTCCTAGGCACGATATTTGAAGGAATGTTTTGTTTTTATTCTTAACCTTTCTGTCATGGAAAAATCACTGTTCCTTTAAAAACTTTTTTTTAAACTTTTTGTCCTTGTTTCCTTTCCCCCAGGGCACTACCCGGACCCCATACACCTTTTATGGCAAATATCTTGCATATATGCCCTCTTGGAGGGCACTCTAAAAATCGAACGTTCGAGTCCCAAGTCAACTTTTTCAAATATTCGTGTTCGAATGCAAACCGAACACGGGGGTGTTCGGCCCATCACTAGTGAGCAGAGGGATGAGTTCCATCAGTGATGTGGTATGCTAATTTGAAGAGATTTTGAGGGATTTCTTCAAGGCCCTAAGATTAAGGGAGAGTTTGATAGGGTGAGGTAAATTATTCCACAGGACCAGAGCTTCCCTTGAGAAGTCTTGGTGGTGAGAGTTGGCAGCGCGGGTGTAGACAGAGGACACATGGAGGTCACCCTCCGACCAGAGTTGTCTAGACGGGACGTACTTGTGGATTAACAAAGACATGTAAGGGGGGTCGAGTTATTGAGCAATTTGAGCGTGAGAGTCAGTGTTATTAAACTGTATCCTGAAATGCACAGGAAGTCAATGGAGGGACGGGCAGAGGGGACAGGTACTCAAGGTGCGTCTGGTGAGAAAAATAAGCCTGGCACCTGCATTCATTACAAACTGCAAAGGGGCACTACGGCATTGGGGAAGCCAATAAGGAGCAAGTTGCAGTAATCATGTCGTGAAATGACAAGTGTGTGGATCAGCACCTTTGAGATACCTTGCGTCAGAAAGGAGCGGACATGGACAATGTTCTTGAGTTGAACGTAACAGGATTTGGTCACTGTCTGGATGTGGGGAGAGAACGTTAGGTCAGAATTTAAAGTGACACCAAGGCAGCAAGCTTGAGGCATTGGGATAATGCAGGTTCCATTTATTTTCTTGGAGGGAGGATTGATGAGAATTTTAGTTTTGGCAAGTTTGTGCTGAAGGAAGTGGGAAGACATCCAATTTAAGATAGCAGGGAAACAGTCAATGACTCGATCCAGGAGAGCAGGAGAGAGATCTGGTGAGGAGAGGTATATTCGGGTGTCATTAGTGTATAGCTGGTACTGGTATCCAAATGAACTGATTAGCTTGCCTACAGAGGCAGTGTAGATTGAAAAAAGAAGAGGGCCCAGTACTGAACCTTGGGGCACCCCAACAGAGACAGGCTGCCGGGAGGAGGTACTTCCAGAAAATTATACACTAAATGATCGTTGGGACAGATAGGAATAGAATTATGAAAGAACAGCACTTTGAAGGCCTATATCACTTGAAGGTATCTCTTGATAAAGCCGCGTTGGTTTAGTGGCGAAACGCATCAAGACGTTATCTTTTTCTTTTAACTGTATTTTCTTTTCTTTTCCTTACACCACGTACTAGTTTTATGTCTTTGTTAGCCCCTACTCATTGAGGTCTTTAGTGAATGTGGATATGATTTATTAATACTTCATTGTAGCTATATGGATTGACTAGGTTTATGGGTAATGTGGGTAGCAGAACCAAGTATGTATGATGATTAAGAACATTGCCATATTATGAGTATTGCCTGTAGGCCTGCCAAAGGGGGTGTCATGCCCCATGGCTGCATCCATCCTGACACACCCCTGGTGGTACATTCCCTGTACTGTTCCTGCACTGTAACCTGCATCCCGCAACCAGCACATCCAGCAATGTAACAGTTAATCACAAACACATGTGACTCACAGAATAAAGGGCTCTGTCCCACACTACAACATTGCTGGTTCATTACAGCTCTTGTTTGAGAGAGAAGTTCTGTTTGCCTGCTGCTCTGCAAAAAAACCTATTGATCATGTTTATTTTGTTTTCCTGGTTCCTGCAATTATTCCACGCTTCCCATCACCTTACAGAATCCAACCTGGTCAGTTTACTCATATGTTCATCCTCCTCCACCCCTATCAACCTGGTTATTTCTGCTAATCTGCATTCTGGGTTCATATCCCCTATATCCCGGTGCAACCTGGGTACCTGGGCATGACAGAATGAACCAGCCAGAACTAAATGAACCCGCAGTTCTGCACTTTGTTGTGGAGTTTTTTAAAAGGACTTACCAGGACCTTTTTAACCAGCTGATGGATTTTGTATTAAAGCCTCTGCAAGGCATTGGGGCACCTCACCTACGGAGCATTTACCATCTACCATCAAGCAGAGAGACCCCCTGCCTCCCGAAGTACGTGCCAGGAGACAGACTGCCAACCTGTGCCTGTACTGTGGGGACCCCACCCACTATCTGGTACACTGCCCACTAAGACCCCAGAAACCTACTGCTGCTTCCACTCAGAAAACCATTGTTTCTAAGCCTGCTACTATTGCCAAGCACGCTCCAGTGCTTAGAACTCTGAAGCAACCCCAGTCTTCCAGGCCTACTACTATACCTAAACCTGCTTCAGAGAGACCTGCTAAGCCCAAAGCGGCCCCCAGGGGAGCTCTGCACAAGAGCCTGCGCCCAGAAAACCTCCTGTGCCCAAGAGGCCCCCAAAACCTCCACCTCCCCCCAAACCTGTACCCAGGAAACCACCAGCATCCAGGAAACCTCCTGTGCCCAGACCTGTTCCCAGGAGAGCTGTGCCCAGAATCGTGGCACCACCGAACTCCAGCTCTGAAGAGGAATCTGACAGCCCCATGGATACAGAGGTCTCCATGCCCTTGCCCAGAGAGCCCGAACCTGTCCTTCCTATGGACTTGGAAGATGCATCTATGGCTCCGGAGCCAATGGACATTATGTGTACAGTTGCAAGAAAAGGTATGTGAACCCTTTGGGATTACGTGGAGTTTTGCATGAATTGGTCATAAAATGTGCTCTGATCTTCATCTAAGTCACAACAATTTGAAAAAAACAGTCTGCTTAAAATAATACATCACAAACATTATATGTTTTCATGTGTTTATTGAACATAACATCTAAACAGTGCAGTGCAGGGTGGAAAAAGTATGTGAACCCCTAGCCTAATGACTTCTCCAAGAGCTAATTGGAGACAGGAGTGAGCCAACCTTGAGTTTCCACCAGGGTGGAAAAAGTATGTGAACCTTTGGACTTAATAACTGGTTGACCCTCCTTTGGCAGCAATAACCTCAACCAAATGTTTCCTGTAGTTGCAGATCAGACCTGCAGAACGATCTGGAGTAATTTTGGACCACTCCTCTTCACAAAACTGTTTCAGTGTAGCAAAATTCTTGGGATGTCTGGTGTGAATCGCTCTCTTAAGGTCATGCCACAGCATTTCAATCGGGTTGAGGTCAGGACTCTGACTGGGCCATTCCAGAAGGTGTATTTTGTTTTGTTGAAGCCATTATTTTGTTGAATTACTTGTATGCTTTGGGTCATTGTCCTGTTGCATCACCCATCCTCTGCGGAGCTTCAGTTGGCGGACAGATGGTCTTATGTTTTCCTGCAAATTGTCTTGATAAACTCTGGAATTCATTTTTCCATTAATGACAACAATCCATCCAGGCCCTGAGGCAGCAAAGCAGCCCCAAACCATGATGCTCCCTCCGCCATGTTTTACAGTGGGGGTGAGGTTTTGATGTTGGTGTGCTGTGCCTTTTTTTCTCCACACATAGTGTTGTGTGTTTTTTCCAAGCAACTCAGTTTTGGTTTCATCTGTCCACAGAATATTTTGCCAGTAGTGCTGTGGCACATCCAGATGCTATTTTGCAAACTTCAAATGTGCTGCAATATTCTTTATGGACAGCAATGGCTTCCTCCGTGGTGTCCTACCATGTACTCCATTCTTGTATAATGTTTTCCTTATTGTAGATGTGTCAACAAAAATGTTAGCATGTGCCAGAGATTTCTGTAAGTCTTTAGCTGACACTCTAGGATTCTTCTTTACCTCATTAAGCATTCTGAGCTGTGCTCTTGCAGTCATCTTTACAGGATGACCATGCCTAGGGAGAGTAGCAACAGTGCTGACCTTTCTCCATTTGTAGACAGTCTGTCTTACCGTGGACACATGAACATCAAGGCTTTTGGAGATACTTTTGTAACCCTTTCCAGCTTCATGCAAGTCAACAATTCTTGATCGTAGGTCTTCTGAGAGCTCTTTTCTGTGAGGCATGGTTCACGTCAGGCAGTGCTTCTTGAAACCAGTAAACCCAAAACTGGTGTGTGTTTTTAAAGGGCAGGACAGCTTTCAGCAACACATCCAATAATATCACACTGATTGGACTCGAGGTTGGCTCACTCCTGGCTCCAATTAGCTCTTGGAGAAGTCATTAGGCTAGGGGTTCACATACTTTTTCCACCCTGCACTGTGAATGTTTAGATGTTATGTTCAATAAACACATGAAAAAATATAATGTTTGTGTTGTATTATTTTAAGCAGACTGTGTTTTTCAAATTGTTGTGACTTAGATGAAGATCAGAGCACATTTTATGACCAATTCATGCAAAACTCCACGTAATCCCAAAGGCTTCACATACTTTTTCTTGCAACTGTATACAGGTTCCAGGCGTAACTACTCCCATCACCCACAACCAGCAAGATCTGGCCATCTGTGAGTGTGAAGATGCTAGTTATGACCCTCTGCATGATGTTATTCTGTTTGGTTGTATACCCTCTGAGGAATGAGATCCAGAGGACACCATGGTCTCTAAAGGACCCCCAAGTCCATATACGGTGTCTGACACCCCTATGAAGGCATGGCGAGGCTTCTGTTCTTCATCCAGCGATGAATCTGTATCAGAAGGGGATTATGGCAAAGAGGATGAGGAAGAAGGGTACAGTAGATCCCGTCTCAATCTCTTTTCCTCAGGTAGTGACGAATGGAAACCTGGAGAAGAGGAGATACCTATACTACAGCCAACCAGTTATATGGGTACCACTCTCACCACAGATTCTTCTATTCCTGTAACCCCAAAGGACGAGACCTGCAAAACCTCAAGATCCACGGCCCGAAGACGGCAGAGAAAAAAACACTGCTAAACCAGCATTACTAGACCTAATACTGGAGAGGCTAGGACAGTTTACAGACAACATCTGTCCTGATGCCATCCGCCTATGTAGGCACTATGTTCTCTGGTAACCCTGCCTCCTACCTGTGCCACTCCATGTCCAAGAGTTTACATAGCCATGACATTCCTACAGGTCCAGAACCCCCACCTGAAGAACCGGGCTATTGTACTGTACAGGTAACTTTCGTCATACGCGCCCGGGACCCTGTGTCCGCTGATGCCCAGCTGCTGCCAGTCCTTGATCGCACGGAGTGTGACCATTAAGAGGGGGGTACTGTCATGCCCCATGGCTGCAACCATCCTGAGACCCCCCTGGTGGTACATTCCTTGTACTGTTCCTGCACTGTAACCTGCATCCCGCAACCAGCACATCCAGCAATGCAACAGTTAATCACAAACACATGTGACTCACAGAATAAAGGGTTCTGCCCCACACTACAACATTGCTGGTTCATTACAGCTCTTGTGTGTTGAGAGAGAAGTTCTGTTTACCTGCTGCTCTGCAAAAAAAACTATTGATCATGTTTATTTTCTTTTCCTGGTTCCTGCAATTATTCCACGCTTCCCATCATCTTACAGAATCCAACCTGGTCAGTTTACTCATATGTTCATCCTCCTCCACCCCTATCAACCTGTTTATTTGTACTAATTTGCATTCTGGTTTCATATCCATTATATCCCGGTGCCACCCTGGTACCTGGGCATGACATGGGGTCACGCTTGTCCTTTGACTTATCTATTTTGGCCAGCAGCTTTTGAGGCTGTTCTTATCGTGAGTGCCTATTCTACATGTCTACATTATGCAGGCTGTATACTGACTGAATCTTACTACTGCCGATCACTGCTTCCCCTTATGGTGTAGTTTATGACTCCATATGTATGTATTTTTATACGTATATGTATATTTTATACTCTTTTGATACTAGTCTATAATACAGATATATTTTAAAATTGTTTGAGGTTATTGCTGAAGATCAACTGGCTATTAAATCAAAGTGTTCACACATTTTTTAGACGGCACTGTGACTGTTAAATTGAATGTGTTCAAATAAGACATGAGAGATTCACATTTGTGTGTTGTTAGTTTAAGCACATTGTGTTTGTGTTCTTGTGACTATTGGCAAAGAATCTAAAGATGAGATGAAATTTCATGACCAATTCAAGCAGACAACCAATTAATTCTGCAGGGTTCACATACTTTGTCTTTCCACTGTATCTCTATTCTCAGGATTCTGCTTACAATAACAAAAGGAAAGAAAAGACTGCTATCAAAATCTTAATAACAGACTTTCAAAATACACAACAATTTTCACCAGTCATTTAAAACTAAATAATTAATATCGATGTGTAAAAGTGATATATTGTGAGATCACTTGTGCATAATGCTGCTCGTCTTTATCCATGGGAAAATGAGCAGCACTGCAAATTTTTTGTTATGTTTAATTTATTACAATCATTCTAGCTATCAACAAACCCTTGTTTAGATTTTACCAGACACTCATAAATCAATGTAATCAAAAGAAAATGTGTTCAAATTAGAAGTCTATTTACTCAATTTGATTTGCGTGGTGAAAAGGACATTGCAGTTTTAAAATAAGCTAAAATTCTTTGGATTAATATCATCTATGATCAGTTCATTCAACATGTTGCTGGAAATAAAATAAATCTAATGATTTTTCAGATTTCACATTTTCTTTTAGAATAAAATTATCAGACTCTTGTACACAAGGTTTCCCTGGTCTCCTTGCCTTGGAAACATTTCTCAGGGATTGAGGCTGATTGGTAATGAACATTTAACCACTGACTTTACTGTTACTCGGTATGCTTTGATTCATGCACTCCATCTACACCTTGAGGATTTGTATTTTCTAAGTTGTGCTCCCTTTCATTGCCTGGT
Source organism: Leptobrachium leishanense (assembly GCA_009667805.1). Classification (NCBI taxonomy): domain Eukaryota; kingdom Metazoa; phylum Chordata; class Amphibia; order Anura; family Megophryidae; genus Leptobrachium; species Leptobrachium leishanense. The sequence goes on from CM019066.1 coordinate 97,167,617, forward strand.
GAATGGTATTACACATAGGAATTGGAGTGAAGGCTGGAGAATAATTATTAGTAAACTCTTTTCTATGATTACCCCAAAGGTCATTGTTATATGCACAGACATAGATCACAGGTTGGAGAAACAGCACATGGCAGATAAAATGCACTTGCTAGATGTAGGTTATTAAGACTTTTAAGGCAGTAGAATGTAAATTTGCATATGTTTTCTAAATAATCTCAAATAGCTTTTATTAAAATTGATTTCTAAGTGCTATTTTTTATTGGATATATCCCAACATAACTGCAATTTGAAGTTAACTGGGTAGTAATTTTAAGGCACCTGCCCCAACGGGAATATTTGCTGTTACAGACTGTATAAAGCAGGGATATTCAAATCTGGCCTAGCAGATGTTTCTGAACTACAACTCCCATAATTCTCTGGCCCATATATTACATTCAAATAATTCTGGCAATTGTAAGCAACCAACATCATTGGGGGGGGGGGGCAGAGTCGGAGATCCCTGCTTTAACACCAGCTTATTTATTTTTGGAGGACTTAAAAAATATTTCCTTCTTTTTCTTTTATTCAGTGACATACACATGAGTCACAAATGTTTTGTTAGTTCAACATTTTATAGAGGAACAACATTATTTATTTATAAAGTATTTTACCAGGAAGGATACATTGAGATTTCTCTTTTTGTCAAGTATGTAATGTACTATATCAATCACAATTATCGTATTTGTTTTACAAGGACCACTCGATAGTAGACTGTTCATGCCATAGTATTTAACATTTCAGAGCACTCCATTTTTATATAGCTTTTTAGATTAGAACAAATAATGTAGATTTGCTTAAAAAATATGATTGTACATTGCATAAGCTTCCACAACATCAATGTATCCAATCATAGCAGATCATAATGTTCATAACCTAATGACTGCTGTTATTAAGGAAAACCACTTACTTGGGACATACATCCTCCTGGGGTGCACATTGTTACTATTTCCTATACAAAGTATAGGAGCTATTAATATAAAGTAAGCAGGCGATAATGTCAAGCGCGGTCAGAACACAGGATGGAGACATTAAACTAACGACTGGAACCATTATCTGTAACGGTTCGGGTTGACTTGAGCCCTAGGTCAGTACCTGGAGATGCTTTTCTATCATGTTACCAAAAAATAAGATTTTTGAATAAGAAAAAAAAACAGGTCAACACAAGAGTTAATTTAATATTGTTGATGCTAATGTGTTGATCAAGGGAATTGTTTTGCTTATGCCATCTTAGTTGGAAAATGTACCTCTTAACCTCCCTGTCGGTATTCCAAAGTGTGTCTCGGGGTTAAATTTCACCGCTGAGAGCAGTAACCCAGAGACACACTCGGGCTGTTTACATTACCTCTCCATGCGCTCCCTCGATGCTCTCTGCAGTTTCCTCCAGCAATCGCAGTGTTTTACTTTCTGGATTCCTTCTCGCGAGGAAGGAACCAGGAAGTATAAGGTCGCGGTCGCCGGAGGAGGCAGCTGGGGTTATCGAGGGAGCGCAGGGAGAGGTAATGTATCCAGTGGCATCCGAGTGTTGCTTGGGGTTACTGCTTCCAACATAGGAATTTAACCCAAGCCACACTTGGGATGCCGCTAGGGGGGGGCAAAAAAAAACCAAACAACTGACCGTTTTCTGCAACGAATTTTCTGAATCAATAGACCGCCAGGGAGGTTAAATCAAATCTGCCTGCCAAAAATGCAACTTTCATTTTTTAAATGGCTAACACATAAGAGGTTTCTCTGTCTGCAAAATATTTGTAATGGTATTTTGTTGGTGAGTAAAAAACACAAACGAGGTTTGCCCTCACATTGCCATGCACGCTACCTTGACATACAGACCCTTATAATTACATATACTCAACCAAGGAAAAAATATTTCAATATAAACTTTGTATAGAAGTTAAATCATCATGTCAATTATGAAATATTTTATTTCTGTGATGACACTTCCTGTGATATCACTTCCTGTGACATCACAAACATGCAAATTAGCCAGCACTATGGGAACATTTTCAGTGTTGGCAGATGTGTTATTGAGAAAGTAACCCTATTACTCTATGGATTTTCAGTTTGGCACCTTGTTGCAGGGCTGGATTAACATAGGGGCAGATGGAGCAGCAGCTCCAGGCCCATGCCCCAGAATAGGCCCAGAGAAAGGATAAATTTGTCTGCATTGATGGGCATTTGGACCTCTATATCTCCAGCTCCATAGCAGCTACATGGTCATGTCAGGTATCACCAGAAACGCCAGAGCATGACCTTTTCAATGATACCAAACATGACCAGGTTTTCTGTAACAATAAAAGTATAATAATAAATATTTGTTTATTTTTTATTTTTCTTTCTAACACAGCAATAGTTTTCACTTTTCAATTATAAAGGGAACAATCATGCTGCAGTAACTCACCATCTCATTTCTTATGTCACTAATAAGCATGGAAGTGATGGTACAATCTATTATTACGAATTGTTACATCAAGAACCTAAACCGCTGCACTGCAGCGAAGTGCACTTCGGGGGCTTTGGAACCCTGCGCCACTAATCTTTACACCTCGCAAGGTCAACTGAGGTGTCATCGGACAGGACAGAGTCTGGCCTTTGCATTAATACCAAACATGACCATGTAAAATCTATGAGAAAAGAAAAAACAAAATTTTTTTATTTACTTATTTTTTGTTTCAAAGCGATGGTATTGTCCATTTGTCACGTATAAAATGAGCAATACCACTGCTATTACTCACTTTCTCATTTCCGACGCTGGGAGCAAGGTCAGTGTTTTATACATAGTCATATTATTCATAAAACACCATTTTCCAAAGCACATGGGAAATATCACATTAAATGGTTAAAATTTTATATTTCCTCAGAAACATGCAGCAACAGGTTCCCATTTAATTTTATAAACAATAATTACCTATAGAATATATAACCACAGAGGTTTGGATGGTAAAATATGAAAAAAGAATTTTACACGCTGTGTTGATTGAAATCTGATTGGAAATTTACAGTATCTGCCTGGTTAGAAATACCGGTATCTGCACTATTAAGTAACCTAAAATAGGTTTTCATTTCACTAAATTCCAAAAAAAGCCCACCAAAATATTCAGCTCCAGGCCCATAGAGATCTTAATCCGGCCCTGCCTTGTTGGTATGAATTACCTTATCACAGCCGCAAGAAAAAGGACTACCGTATATACTCGGGTATAAGCCGAGTTTTTCGACTCAGATTTTGAGTCAAAAAAACGCGATTCGGCTTATACCCGAGTCAACAGCGTGAGTCCGTCCGTGTTGAAGGGGATGTGGCTGCGTGCAGGTGCAGCCAGTCAAGTGGTCCGGCTAATCAGGTGGTACTGAGTCTCTGTACCACCTGACTGGCCGGACCGCATGACCTGCGCACGCACGCAGCCGCATCCCCTTCAACACGGACGGACTCACACTGTTCAGGACCGGGCAGGCACTCCCGATGCCCGGCATCTGGGCCCCCTCAACCCCTGCTGGATCCAGAGCTGGGGCAAGTATCCATGTGAGAGCTGGCTGCCGCTGGGGCAATATCCAGGTGAGAGCTGGGGCAAATCCATGAGCTGGGGGCAAATCCATGTGTGAGCTGGGGCATATCCATGAGCTGGGGCAAATCCATGCGTGAGCTGGGGCATATCCATGAGCTGGCGCAAATCCATGAGCTGGGGCATATCCATGTGTGAGCTGGGGCATATCCATGAGTTGGGGCATATCCATGGGCTGGGGCAAATCCATGTGCTGGGGCAAATCCATGTGTGAGCTGGGGCAAATCCATGAGCTGGGGCATATCCATGAGCTGGGGCATATCCATGTGCTGGGGCAAATCCATGTGCTGGGGCAAATCCATGTGTGAGCTGGGGCATATCCATGTGTGAGCTGGGGCAATATCCATGAGCTAGGGCAATATCCATGAGCTGGGGCAATATCCATGTGTGAGCTGGGGAAATATCCATGTGAAATTTACCAGTGGCTGCTGCATTTCCCATTTAGGCTTATACGCGAGTCAATAAGGTTTCACAGTTTTTTTGGGAAAAAGTAGGGGGGTCGGCTTATACACGGGTCGGCTTATACCCGAGTATATACGGTATATATATCTAGCCCAGTTCTGAGAAAAATTTGTTATTTGGAAGAACTCATAATATCAAAACATAGCGATTTCAGATTAACTAAGCAATATTTTAAAAATAAAACAAAATAGTTTTTTTCTGAGCAAAATTTATTTGTTCGTAATATTTTATTTATTTTCTTTAATCAATGTTTTCATTAAAACATGATTTTTGGAGCAATTATCAGACTCCAGGGTAGTTATAGATTATTAAGTATTAAAAAACTGAGTAGACATATTCAGTGTATTATAAGAAAATGCAGATGTTATATGGCTTCCTATAAAAAAAAAAATATATGATATAGTTTCTTATGCATTGTTCAGGATGTGGTTGGAAATGGACTTGACAGCCAGCATGGTTTCTTCGCTAGTGGCCTTAATCTGGGATTCGGGCAGGAGGAAACCATATCTTCCTGTGTCACGAAGCTCGAATGTGAATGAGTACTTAACACCTACATCATAAGCCCAGTCATCTGATCCTCCAGCTGCAAGGTCTAAATAGCAGAAAAGGCAGGTTAAATGTTAGGACTGGATTTGAAAGACGACATTGAGGAAAACAGGAAAAACAAATGCAAACATGAATTACAGAACAACATTAAGCCCTTCACGTGATCTGGATTTGTTCTTGAGAATTGCAAATCAAATTCTTTTAATGCAGATAAATTGCATCTGCAAATGGGCTCCAGAATATACCCTTAAAAATACATCAGATATATCAGTCACTTTACTGTAATAATCTAAAACTCAGTTACTGCCTCAGTGCTATTCCTGGATTGACCAGCAGAGGGAGTCCTCTGCCTGTTAAATCCAGTTTGCCAGCCTAAATTCATGGTAAGGAGAAGGACTCTATTCCTTTAGGTGGGTGAGCCTCTGTAATTATTGCAGAGCCGCAAACAATCATTACCACACTGCCTGCTGTTCTAAGTCGAGTGACAACTTGCGTTACAGATTGCAATTGACTTTTTCGTGCCTATACTGCTGGCTCACACCTTCTATACTTTGTATAGGACGCACAAACCAGCAATACTGCTGCAATGATGAGGAATCCATATGGCTTGTCATTTGTGTTGCAACTATTAAAAACACCACAACTGTACCTAGTATATTGGTATAAAGTAATTTGGCAAGATCAAAATCACTTTTGTATCCACTTTAAAATACAGCCCACACATCTATACTCACCTGCCTGGCTCCCCCAAAGTTTCCCCCTCATCCCCCATCTCGATTTTGCGAAAATAGAAGGAAACTGAGCAAAAAGAATTCCACTGTCTCCTTGCGCAGCCCTTGCACAAACCCAGATCTCTTTTATGAGATCTCGTGCAGCTCTTGCAGGAACACTCAATGGAGTCCTATGGATTCAAGAGCAAAAATCCCGCCAGCGGCATCTGTAACCATACGACATAGTAATGCTTGGCACAAAGTGCCATACGCTACTGAGATTGTGGGTTGCAGGGAGCTGTGCTTCAGCGAGCTTGTACTCACAGCTTACCACTCTTAAAAGAATAAAGCCCTATGATTGGTAATTTGAGGGATTTTAATAAAAATCCTAGGACCCTCAGTTTCTGACAGTGGTTAAATGGAAATTCACTATTTATTAAAAGGGGTTAAATAATCTAAAACAACTCTTAAATGAATGAAAATAATAAAACAACATAGTTTACTGAAAATGAAAGTGAACAGCTACACTTAAACTATTAATTTTGATATTTCATAATCATCATTTGCTAGATGGCACCTATAGCCGCTAACACTAATTCTTGAAGCTGATTGCCTTTAAGTAAATCTCCTAACCTGCACACTTTACAGCCCAAAGGTACATATATATATATATATAGACCGTTATCTCTTTAGAGTAGTTTGACATTAAGGGCTCTATTCCATATTTGCTACTAATGTAGCATCTCAATATGTAAGCGCTAGCGCTAGGAATACTTATTTTAACATATGGTATTCCAAAGTTGATGCTAAACCACTGTGAAATCAGATAGCGCCTTACAACTTGCGTGAGCTTACTATACTTCGTGCCTCCTGTAGTTAATGTGGGGAGCGCATTCTATTTTTACCCTCTTGATAAGGGAGGTATTACAAGGTGCTGGTGCAAGTTACCATCAGGACGCGTATTGTCAAATTTTACCACCTTCTAAAAGCCGGTGTTAAATGATTCTGCAAATGCAAAATCATTTAACATGCTTTAACCCCCCCCTATAAATTCCATACTCACCTCTCATTCCGTGGCATAAAGGGTGGCCTGATCTGCCTCTTCTTCTCGCTGGCAGAACAAATAGTTCCTAGTCTCCTTCCACGGTCACTCCGCGGAACCGTGCAATCTTGCAAGAGCGAGGCCGCGCAGAGCTGTCAGCCCGGATACGCAAGGCTCCATGGAGTCCTCCGGACTACGGAGTCCCAGGAGCTGAAACTCGTGGCAGCAAGGAAGTGCTACTATCAACGAGCTTAGAGCTTCATTCTGGGGCGAAATGCTGACATATCACCTTCCCCGGTATACACCATGGATGACTGTATCCATGTTAAAGTCAACTAGGGAATAGGGCCCTATGTTACTAAGTCAAGATTTTTCTTCATCCCATCACAGTTTCATAGCTTCTTCTATTATTAAGGATTTTTAAATAAATATTTGTCATTAAAGTTTGAATCATACAGCTTTTTCTCACTGCTACATCTTGCCAGGACATATCTGTAAGCATAACTGTAGTGGAATAATAATGATAAGTGTAACCTAGAGTTAAGTTTAGTGTCATAAATAAACAGGCGTTTTGGAAGTTCTTTTCTCTTGATGTAACTTACAATGTTTAAATATATTTAACTTTGTTTACTTAGATATAATACTATAAAACTTACAGATTGTGGTGCCACCAGGTCCATATGTGTATCTTGTTCTGTGCAAGGTGAACAACTGATCTACAGCATTCTTGGCTACTGTGTTCTGAAAAAAACAATAAAAAATAAACACTTCAGATCCAGTGGCAGTGTACGAAAGTGTAATTTCAGTTCCATTCACAGCTTAAAATAAAGGTGTTTACGTTAGACATGTACAAGGCCAAAAATTGTGGTAAGAGTTTAAGTTTCAAAACATAAATTTTTCAGATTCGGAAATTTTCTATTGGAACCGATCTGAATATATCAGACAGAGAAAATTTGGAGATGCGTACATTTTTCCTCCTTTACCCTTACATGCTTTTCACTATACCCCTATCCCTCTTTATTTCCTCTACACCACGTTCTATACTATTACTTAAACCAGGGCCGGCCCGTCCATGGGGCTGAATGGAGCCATGACTCCAGGCAGCATTTTGGGCCTCAACTAGGCACAACACACATTACTGTGAGTTTTATTGCCATGTAGCTCTGTGATACACTCATGCACACCACGCATTTGTGTGAGTTTTATTGCTGTGTAGCTCTGTGATACACTCATACACACCGCACATCACTGTGAGTTTTATTGCTGTGTAGCTCTGTGATACACTCATGCACACCACACATTTGTGAGTTTTATTGCTGATGAACTCTGTGATACGCTCACACCGCACATCACTATGATTTTTATTGCTGTGAAGCTCTGTGATACACTCATGCACACCGCACATTTGTGAGTTTTATTGCTGATGAACTCTGTGATACGCTCACACCCACATCACTGAGTTTAATTGCTGTGAAGCTCTGTGATACACTCATGCACACCGCACATTTGTGTGAGTTTTATTGCTGTGTAGCTCTGTGATATGCTCATACACACCGCACATTACTGTGAGTTTTATTGCTGTGTAGCTCTGTGATACACTCATGCACACCGCACATTTGTGAGTTTTATTGCTGATGAACTCTGTGATACGCTCCTACACGGCACATGTTTTGTTGTTGTTTTGGAGGGGGGCAGCATTTCATCCTTGGTCCCAGGCTGCACAGTGTCTTGGGCCTGCTCTAAATGTCCCCTCTATACCCCCATAACAGAAGTTAGGGTTATTTTGAGGGTTTGGTCAATAGGGGTAAACATCCTTGACCATCCATCTTCTGTAGATTTGTAAGAAAGTGAGCACTGCACAATTAAAAATAGGCATTCAAAGAACTTGCTTACATCTTATATTGGTATCACTTAAAATACTATCAGGGCTATTCAGAGAAAGGTGAAAATCAGGAGAATTGGCAGAAGAAGAGAACAATCTAAACCAAATAGCCGATTTGGAAAGTGAGATGAATGGGAGAATATTTCTGGTTTGGCTATTTTGACCTAGAATTTTCAATCTCCTGCCAATTCTCCTGAGGTTCACCTTTCTTTGAATAGACCTGTATATATTCAATTTGTTTTATTTTGGTCTAAAAAAAACCAATATTTTTTCATATTTAAGCTAATAGAAACACTCCCCTGTCTTCCGTAAATGTATTATTTTTTGGGTTGACTAGCACCTCATCTCTTCTGGGAACATATTTTTCCAAACGTTTATATTATGCACTTTATATTTTGCTCTCCAACGTATCTGAAGACTACAGTGTCATTAATGAATACATTTAAAATGACAGATTCAACTTCTGAACTTTGGGGAATGTTACTAATTCACTTATTATTCATTTAACCCCTTCACCAACGTGACTGTATAAACATGATCAGCAGTGGTAGTTACAAGAGCCTGAGATCGTGTTAACACTATCTGAGGATATGCTTTATTCCTGCAAATTAAATTCATTTGTTGCAAATGAATTTCACTTGCATTTGGGCTCCAAAAGGTTCCCCCAAACGTTTTAGCACCTTGCACCAACATAAAATGTAACAAAAAATCCCCAAAAATAAATAAATAACGCGACTTTTTGCTGCAAGTGAAAAAAATAAACAGTTGAATAAATATTTCTTAAAAACGGGGAATATTTTTTACATTGAACCCTAAGGGAATACAAAATAACTCTTAAAAACGAAATAGGAATCAACCCGAAATACGAAATACCGGCCGTCCAAAAATACTAATCGCCCAAAAAACATAATAACTCATAAAAACTAAACACGAATCAACCTGAAAAATGAAATAACTCATAAAAGTGTAATACGAAGCGATCTGAAAAACGAAAACATGCCGGCTCATGTAGTAACTGCATCTGACCAGCAGGTGGCATCATCTGCCTGAAAAATTGTTTTTTTACAGTAAGGAACGTATTGGGAATAGGCACAAATATTTATTACTGTATAATTAATTAAAAATGATTTTCAAAAAAAAAAAACTCTGGTTCCTGACACTGGGTTTTTGGGAAAACACTTGGTAATGAATAATAAATTTCAGTAATGTTGATGACTTATCTTTTGTCCATTCTCAATCTAGTTCTACTCAATTACATTTAAACAAGAATATAAAGTCTTCAGCTCGTAAACTACCTTTTTTGCCATCGAAATATAATAAAGCAAGGTTACTGCTCTGCAGATGGTAAAACTCACCAACTCGGTGTGGTCCCTAGCAAGAGCATAGGAGTAAGAGTAGGGGAACAGCAACATCTGGGAATAAGAGTGAACGGTCAGATATCCCTTGATAGAACTAAGATTGCTGCGAATGAAGTTAGCAAGAGCCTTGGTTTCTCTTTCAGATTCAGGAGTACTTCCGCAGTAGGTATCATCGCAAGCTCTTGAAGAAGCTCCAACGGCTTTGAAAAAAAAAAAAGAGTATTACAGTTGGTAATGAGTCGAATAATTCTCATAGAAAATAATGATATTATTCCTTTTGAGGATAAAATAATCAGTTACAAAAATGGTGCCTTCCAATGGATAGTATTCATCATCCAGTGATAAGCAAAGGCAAAGGTTTAAATTTGACCCAAGCTGTTTGTTTTTGCCTAATACTGAATCGGATATGAGTTAGCTGCTGCTGTTCTAAGCCAAAAAAGTTACTGTAATTGTCCTGGCCCAATAATTATTAAAATCCAGAGGTGGTGGTGTGGTCTGTTGCTGGGATTCCCCCTTGGAGTCCACTAGATCCCATGGAGAGTTACACATGACCAACCAGCAGCCTTGGCCCTATTCATGCTGTTCGTTATTAGCTATTTGTTGTTGTTCTTCTTCCAAATGTGGGGAGAAGAAGGGACAAAAGTTGTGGCCTGATTTGTAACAGCGTGAGTCATTAACAATTATGTGTGAAGCTGAGTTAACCCCTTCACTGCTGAGGCATTTCACCGCTGTGTGCTGAGCTCATTTTTACCGCTTTCGCTCATCATGTTTAAACGCGATTTGAAGCCACATTTTATTATATGACCCAGACATGTTATATATCGTTTTTTCTGGCAGATTCATAATATATCATTTTTATATGTATACGTCATGCCCTGCCTGTATATTATAACAAAAAATGCAATAAAATTAGAATTTTTAATCATCTACAGCGTGTAAAGTTTTTTTTTTTCACATTTTACCACATGAGCGTTTGTGGTTATATTTTCTATGGGGTGCACTTGTACAAAAATTAGAAATGGGGACTTGGTACATTTTTGGGGGGAAATTACGTGATATTTAGCAAACGCACCCCATAGAAAAAAAATCATTAGTGCAGAATCATTGCTCACATTATAATTGAAATCTGAACAATATTGCTACATTAATAAAAACAACACAGAAAAAACTCCACGTTTTTATTTACTTTTTTAATTTTTTTTTGCTTACTTTGAACATGGTCATGTTTGGTATCATTCGAAAGGCCATGCTCCTTGAGAAATCCTCGGACAGCTAGGGGTTCCCCGGCTATCTGACGTCATCACGCTATGCGCAATGACGTCTGGCAGCGAGGGGGGACCCCAGGGTGGAGCCGCCATCCAAGATGGCGGCCCCCACCAGAGCTAGGCTGCAATTCAGCACCGCAAGGCAATGAATCGCGACCTGGTGTCTGAGGGGTTAAAGCCAGGCAGGGGAGACTCTCCATTTTTAAGCGGTGCCTGGCTTGTGGTGCTGCTTTTTCCCAATCGGGAGGGAGAGGGATCCGAACGGATCGCCTCTCTCCCTTTCAGGCGATCTCCCGGCATTGCCGGGAGTCAATGAGGATGTTCCCCACACGTCATCCGCAGTGAAGGGGTTAAAGGAATACGTTATTAAAAAATAGAGTTCATTTTTCCCCCTTTATTGCCAGCAGCCTCTGTCCAATAATTTTAGAGTTTTTTCCCCCTTTTCCAGATTTTTTACTTACCTTTTTATCCCTCGATGTGCGAAGTTCCTCCTCTCCAGCTAAGAGACATCAAAACCCGGAAGTCTCCGAGCTTCTCTGTGCAATTTGCACCCCATAGGCAAATTGTGTAGCCTAAGGAAAGTAAATTGCACCACACTAAGGCTGGGGTCAGACCAGCGCACTTTTAACGTGCGTTCTGGCGCACTTAATTACGGCCGCAGTAGCAGCAAATGACGGGCAATGACAGCCAATATACGAAGTACGGCCGCACAAAAGTCTGGCCGCGCAACGCAAGTGGAATTTGAACGCATTATTTCGGGAACGCAGAACTGCTAGTACTGACGTACAGAGTGCGCTGCGTCCGCTAGCGGTGTGTGTGCGTGATTAGGAGACGTCAGACGCTGCTCATGTCCGTCCAACATAACGTCCAGACACCCAAAGTTTCCTGATTTGGATCCGTAAAAAATCACGCACAAAAATTGCACATCGTATGACCGTTTTCGCGCATTCCGTGAAAAAATACGTCAATGCATTCGGACGCACTTTTTGACGTTCGCGTGTAAAAATGCTTTGGTTTGACCCTAGCCTAAGAGGCCTACGCTCTTGGCGTACGCAAGTCATACAGCACTCCCGCACAACGATGGATAGGGGCTGCGTGCGCATGCGCAGATCCGATCCATCGACATTCTCCCTGACATCTGCCGCTTTTGTGGGCGGTCTCAGGGAGGAGACATCAGCAGGCTTGAGCATCTAGAGTTACTGAACTAGTGATCGACAGCCGAGAAGTTCAAACCTCCTGGCTGCCTGATCCTGAGGTGGAGAAATCTCTGCACTTCACCCCGCATTTTAAAGAGTTCGGGGGACCTGGGAGGGAAGAGGATACTTCACACTATTTAAAAAGCTACAGTGGTCAGGGTGTGTAGAAAATTCGTTTAATGTCTCCCTTGCAAATGATATTTCTGATCCACAATCAAAGATATTGTACACAAATTATTAATATCAAATTTGCAGCGAACATCGATCATTTTTAATGGTAAAACAACAACAAAAGCCTTAGCAGAACTGATCTTGTATTGTGGTCTCACTGTCAAATAGTTCTAACCATAAGAGAAAATAATAATAATAATAAATAAATAAATCATAATAGATAAAAATAATATTCTTAGACATTTTCAGACTGAGCGTCCCCAGGATCCTACAAAACATCCATCCGAAATGTTTGTATAGCTGCTAAAAATAATTATTCTTGTATTATAAGCAACAACTTGTGTTTCCTACTTTTATTATTTTTATTAGGGATGTCCTGATCCGATCCTAAGGATTGGGATAAGGGCCCGATCACGCAAGTTTTTTGGGGATCAGGTTATCAAGCCTTGTTCACGGCATGTAAAGCTGCAAGATTGCTGTCTTGGAGTTCACCAAGGCGTCTTCCCTGCCTGCTCGCACAGCCACCGGCTGCTACTGAAAGCTGTGTAGTGTGAAATCTGCATTGCAGCTTTCGTCAGTCTCTGTAAAACCACCCATACTCATCACACAGGGGTTTTGCTTTCCCCTGTGTGATGAGTATGGGCGGCGTTACGGAAACTGCAATAACAGCCATCAGCTCAGCGTGCACCAGCAGCGTCTTCCCTGCGAGCAGTCATTGAAGGCAGCGGTGCCATGTTAAAAGTCAAGGCCCCAGGATCATTTAGCAACAGAGTCACCAATCCAACTGAGGGTTGTGCGTTATGTGATCTGGACTTGGACTGATCCCATTTGCTGCACCACTCAAATCATTCATTACCTCCCTAATTATTAAAGTCTACTTTTCTGACTGGGATATATTTTCAGAACCACAATGAAACACTTACTGCACCATCCTGCATTGAAATTTCTGTTTGGATCAGTACCGAAACAGGTGCTACCACTGTTAACAGAACGTGTCTTCCTCCACATACGGTTCTGCAACAACAGACATAGTAAACAAATGTATGAATCAAGTTTTGATTTTAACAACACGTTTTTGTTGGTATACTTACAGATGACCAGGTAAAAACGTAACCGTCAACATTCAGAACTGGCAACACATAAAAGTCCAAATTGTTGAGAAGATTTGTAAGCACGGCATCTGATCCATAGTTTTCTACAGACTGTAAAAATATTGTTGGTAAAAGTATATTATTACTCTAAGGAAATAATTGATTAGGTAATATTTGCAAAAATAAGTTACTTTTAAAATGTGAGAGGAGATAAATAATTATTTGCTATACCATGGTTTCACAGCTATGTTGTAAATGTGTCGACCACTGGAACTCAAATAGTGATGAATGCATATCTACACGTACCTTACTATTATTATTATTATAATAAAAATAATGTATATAGGTGACTAAACATAAGGGAAAAAAATTATATAAGAAAATACTTATTTACTTCATTAGATCAATAAGCTCACATTTTGGATGAGCTATGCACAGTAAAACATCCAGACCCTGTGCTACAGGACTCTCTGCAGGCCATGTGTAGTACTACATACACATAGTAGTACATGTTAATTAAAAAGCCACTAATCTGAACCTAATTTTATACTAAGCACCACATTGTATAACACTGTACTCATTGATTCAATTAACCCTTTCGCTGCTGAGGCTTTTCACACCTCTGTGCTGAGGTCATTTTTACCGCTTTCGCTCATCATGTTTAACCGCGTCTTGAAGCCATATTTTGATATATGACCCAGACATATTATATATCATCTTTCCGGCAGACTCGGCAGATTCATAATATGTCATTATTATATGTATACGTCATGTCCTGTCTGTATATTATAACAAAAAATGCAATAAAATATGAATTTTCAATAATTTACTATGTGTAAAGTTGTGTAAAGTGTTTTTTTTTCACATTTTAACATGCAAGCATTTGCGGTTATATTTTCTATGGGGTGCGCTTGTTAAAAAAATTAGAAATGGGGACTCGTTAATTTTTTTTTGGGGAAAATGTCGCTATTTTTAACAAACGCACCGCATACAAAAATCGTTAGTGCAGCATCATTGTTCACATTATAACTGAAATGGGAACAATATTGCTGCATTAACAAAACAAAAACAAAAACAAAACTTGTTTATTTTATTTTTTTACATATTTTTTTATTTTTAATTTTTATTTCTTTAACCCTTTCGCTGCTGAGGCTTTTCCCGCCTCTGTGCTGAGCTCATTTTTACCGGTTTTGCTCATCATGTTTAAACGCGTTTTGAAGGCTTATTTTATTATATGACCCAGACATATTATATATCGTTCTTTCCGTCAGACTCGGCAGATTCATAATATGTCATTATTATATGTATACGTCATGTCCTGTCTGTATATTATAACAAAAAATGCAATAAAATATGAATTTTCAATAATTTACAACGTGTAAAGTGTTTTTTTTTCACATTTTAACATTCAAGCAATTGCGGTTATATTTTGTATGGGGTGCGCTTGTTAAAAAAATTAGAGATGGGGTCTCGTTACATTTTTTTTGGGGAAAATTACGCGATTTTTAACAAACGCACCGCATCCAAAAATCGTTAGTGCAGCATCATTGTTCACATTATAATTGAAATGGGAACAATATTGCTGCATTAAAGAACCAAAAAAAAAACAAAAAAACTTGTTTATTTTTTTTTTAGAATTTGTTTTTTAAATATATTTTTTATTTTTTTAAAAACTTTTTTTATACTCATGTTTGGTATTGTTGGAACGGCCATGCTCTGGCCGATCCAACAATACCAATCATTAACCCCTAACTGCCACGGATCGGGAGATAGGGGGTTCATTGGAACCCCCTATCGCCACCATTGGTGGCAGTTAGGGGTTAACTCCAAGACTGGCGTCATCGTGCTATGCACGATGACTCCAGTCCTCAGGGGGCATTCCCGGAAGCTTGGCCGACATCCAAGATATCGGCCAGCTCCCGGAAAGGATCACGAACCGGCACTTTTCGGCGCCGATTCGTGATCCGGCACCCATGGGGTTAATGCCAGGTACCATTTGGAAGGGCAGGCTGTGCCCTTCCAAAGGGTGCCTGGGTTAACCCCCACAACACCGCCGATCGGGAGGGAGAGAGGTCCGAAGGACCTCCACCCCTCCCTTTCAGGCGCCTCCTCCGCACATGCTAATGTCCCCACCGGGCTCCCGAGTGCTGGGCTGACATCCAAGATGTCAGCCCGCACCGGGGGGGTGCAGCAATCCTGAGCAAGCTGAGCATGTCCGTAGCACAGGAGAACCACTTGGCTGGACGCGCTGAGCGCGTCCATAGCAGCCAAGTGGTTAAAAAACTTTTTTCATGGTCATGTTTAGTATCGTTGGAAAGGCCATACTCTGGCAGATCCAACAATATCAAACATTAACCCCTAGCTGCCACGGATCCCGAGATAGGGGGTTCATTGGAACCCCCTATCTCCACCATTGCTGGCAGCTAGGGGTTAACTCCAGGACTGGCGTCATCGTGCTATGCACGATGACGCCAGTCCTCAGGGGGGAGTTCCCGGAGGCTCAGCCGACATCCAAGATGTCGGCCAGCTCCGGGAGAGGATCACGACCCGGCGCTTTCGGCGCCGAACCGTGATCCGGCTCCCCAGGGGTTAATGACAGCCACCATTTGGAAGGGCAGGCTGTGCCCTTCCAAACGATGCCTGCCTTAACTTTGTGCCCCCAGCGATCGGGAGGGAGAGAGGTCCGAAGGACCTCCACCCCTCCCTTTCAGGTGCCTCCTCCGCACACGCAGGGGGGGGACGCCTGAATTAGATGTCATCGCGCCACCGCGATGACATCTAATGGCCCCGCCGGCATCCTGGAGTGCTGGGCTGACATCCAAGATGTCAGCCCACACCGGGGGGCGCAGCAATCCGCCAGAATCCGGCGGATTGCTGCCTCCTGTGCATGGATGCGCTCAGTGCGTCCATAGCACAGGAGAACCACTTGGCTGGATGCACTGAGCACGTCCATAGCAGCCAAGTGGTTAAGCAGATTTGTGCTGGTTTCCATGCCTCCACACGAGAGTGTGTGTGACAGTAGTCACTTGAGACTTGGGGTACATGGACCTAAAGATGCGTTTGGGAGGTGCAGGCCTGATGTGTTATTTTGCTTTCCAGCCCTCTCTTATGTTAAAGTCACCCTGTACTTAAATTGGTAGGTACAGGGTGTATCTTTTGTCTCTGCCCTATTCCCAGATGTGTGTTTATTGTAGTTTCATGTTCTATACACTGTAATCGAATAATTTGTTTCCCCATGCTTTCATCCAACTCCCCAGGATCTGACTTAAACCAGATTTCTCGGCCCCTTCCCCAGCCATTGTCTATTACACCAGAACGTATGTGTGGGAGGGGGGAGGCTATTCCATATGTAAACGCCGGGGCATGTTTTACCTTTGTATTCTGCACATCCCCCTGTCTGTTTTTGCAATTGTAAACTATACTAAATAAATTCATTCTACGTTTTGGTTTCACCCTACAAGGAGCTCCAGCTATTGACTGGGTGGGTTTGGGGCAGAATCTGTACTACTTCGGGAAACTGATGGCAAGAGAGAGCCTTTCTACAAATGGAAACCCATATTGGGTACTGATTCCCATGTGGCAGTGTGAAATTTAATGAAAAATTGAAAATTAGGATATTATTATTTTATTATTCTTTATTTATAAAGCGCCAGCATATTCCGCAGCGCTGTACAATAAGCACAATATAGACAGGGTTACAATACATTGAACAACATTTGACAAACAGTACAGGAGGAGATGAGGGCCCTATTCCCGTAGGAACTCACAATCTGGGAGGGTTGGGGTTGGAAACAGGAGGAGAGGACTGTAAGGTGAGAGTGATTGATGGTTGCGTCAGTGAGTTGGGTGGTAGGCTTCCCTAAATAGGAAAGTTTTAAGGGAGCGTTTGAAGGAAGAGAAGTTAGGGGAAAGTCTGACAGTACGAGGGAGAGCGTTCCAGAGAGTGGGGGCTGCACGTGAGAAATCCTGCAGTCTATCATGGGAAGAGGTGATGCGGGGAGAAGCTAGGCGCAGGTCACTGTTTGACCTTAGGGAGCGGGCCGGGGTGTATTTGGTGATTAGTGAGGATAGGTAGGCTGAGTTAGTGAGGGTTTTGTAGGTAAGGATAAGGATTTTGAACTTAATTCTGCAGTGGATGGGGAGCCAGTGAAGGGACTCGCAGAGGGGAGCGGCAGAGACAGAGCGGCGGGTGAGGTGAATTAGCCTGGCGGAGGCGTTCAGGATGGATTGTAGGGGGGAGAGGCGGGACAGAGGGAGGCCAGATAACAGATTTTTGCAATAGTCGAGTCGGGAGATTACCAGGGCGTGTATGAGTTGTTTTGTGGTGACAGCGGTAAGAAATGGCCGAATTCTGGAAATATTACGCAGTTGGTATCGGCAGGAGGAGGAAAGAGACTTGATGTGGGGGATGAAGGAAAGAGCAGAGTCAAGTGTAACTCCAAGACAGCGAACTTGATGGGGAGATGGTAATGGTGATGGTGATATAAAAGCTTATTTGGATGTCTTTTTAATATATATTTATTGGGTTATTCAGAAACTGTAGTTGTTTGGCAATACTGCACACAGTGTTGGAAATCGCTGTTGTTGCATCGGCAACAAACAGTGGTGCCTCACAAAAAGAAAAATCCAAACAGTCTCAGGGGAAGCTTCTCTATGGCTTCTTGGTTTTCTTTAATGAAGTACTGGTGTTTGCAACATTGGCAAACAGCAGTGATTTCTGAATAACCCTCTTAGGGCTCCATTATGTTCTTCCTGCTAAAACGGGGGTGCTAGGGAGAAAAACATGCACCCGCAGTTTTCTCCCTAGCACCCCCGTTTTAGCAGGAGATTATATTACAGGCGCTTAAAAAGCTGCCTGCATTGCTACCGGCGTTGCGCCCCTGGATGCGCGAGGCAGCGCTGAGTGCCGCTGCTCGCATCCTCTCAATGGAGTCCATAGGACTCCATTGAGTTTCCCCCGGCCGGTCACATGACCTGCCGGATCCCACCTCGCGAGATCGGGCAGGTCCGCGTAGTGATCTGCAGGGAGAAACTGGGGGCCTTTTTCCCCCAGTCTCTCCCTCTGTTCCCGGCGACAGAGGAGGCAGATGGAGCTGCGATCTTCACCGCGGGATAGCAGGTGAGTATCTGATTTTTTTGGGGGGGTGGATTTCTGCTGGTGCTAACGGATTCTGCAGCAGCGGAATCCGTTAGCACCACGTCCAGGCTATGGTTAACTTTTTGCTAACCACAGCCGGACGTTAATCAGCATTAGGACTTTGTAATCCTAACGCTGATTAACACTTTGCGCTCCCCATCTTAAGTATAGGGAGCGCAAACTACAGTAACCTCGTGCTGAAAAGCGCAAGGAACCAAACGCAAATGGGTTACTTAACCCGTTAGCGTTTGGATTGTAATGTGTGATGGCCACCAGGGCTAACGTTAAAACTCATGCAGTTGAGCGCTAACGTTAGCACCAAGATTGTAATGTGGCCCTTAGTGTTCTCCTAAGGTGGAAATGAAATTCTCGGAGGTCTCACTCCTGTCATCCTGGGTTACTGTAAAAAAGCTACAAACAACAGCCTCCACCCTCACTGTAACAAACCACTGAACAAATATTATTTATTACTTTTTTACATTTTTAAATAAATGATATGATATGTATATATATATATATTTTGGCTGAATATTGATTTGAACTGAACCGAAGTGCACATGTGTAATGCATATATGTATTAGACATGTGCAATTCGGTTCAGTTCAAATCAATATTCAGCAAAAAAAATTGGCAATTTCGATCGATCTGAATTCTGAACAGCAGATATCCGAAGAGAATCACTCTCTGAATAATAATATCTCAAATTGATCCATGCCAATCTGGCTATAATTCACTGCATATAATCTGATCTTTTCGGTTTAATTCAAAATATTCAAAGTAATTGAAAGAAAAGGTAACTCTAACCTTAATTGTAAAACAAGCAGGACCAGTAACCCTAACCCTATCAGTAATCAAAAATATTCTAAAACAGTAACCCTATCAGTAATCAAAAATAAGCTAAAACAGTAACCCTATCAGTAATCAAAAATAAGCTAAAACAGTAACCCTATCAGTAATCAAAAATATTCTAAAACAGTAACCCTATCAGTAATCAAAAATATTCTAAAACAGTAACCCTATCAGTAATCAAAAATAAGCTAAAACAGTAACCCTATCAGTAATCAAAAATATTCTAAAACAGTAACCCTATCAGTAATCAAAAATATTCTAAAACAGTAACCCTATCAGTAATCAAAATTAAGCTAAAACAGTAACCCTAACCCGATCAGTAATAAAAAATAAGTTAAAACAGTAACCCTAACCCAATCAGAAGCCCTAAGCCTAAAAGACAAACAGAAACCACAGCCCTAAACCTAATTATAAAACAGAAGCAGTAACCCAAACCCTGACTGTATTCATAAAATAAGCATAAACAGAAACCATAACTTTAATCAGAAAACAAGCAGAAACAGAAAACCTAACCCTATCCGTAATCATAAAACAAGCAGAAACTGTAACCTTTATAATAACCCAAATGCTCATCAATTTTATTTAAGTTTTGTGCTATATACAATACAGTTGTGCATGAGATAAAAAATGGTGCCCTGGCACTTTAAATGTTGTCACTTACTGAGTGTGAGGTATTTTTTTCTTTCATGCAATCTAAGTTTTTTAAAGTATTTTAATACATTGCTATTCTGATATTTCCGATATTCCCAACGGCTTATCCAATTATTTTGGAATCCTAAAATATTAGATACTGAATTTTTTTTTTAATCAAAACAAAATTTTTGTCTCGGCAAATGACTGATATATATTTTAAATCAGTCATTAGTGAAAGGGTTAATGCTGTGTCAGGTTGCTTCTAGTGAGGACATCATATTTGATACCAGGGGTAGCAGGACAGGTCTCAAAAATGTGTACTGTCAGTGTCTCACGAAAATTGTGACTGACTTTTTAGTGACCTTTTATTAAAATGTATATAATGAGTAGAGATGTGCACCACTGAAAATTTTGTTTAGTTTGTTTTGTTTTTTTTCCCCCGGTGTTTTTTTTCGTTTCAGGTTGTTTCGGACTGTTTTTGTTTCGATTCAGGGATTCGATTCAGGGTTTTGAAATCGATTCGATATCGATTCAAAATTTCGGATCGATTCGGCGATTCGGGTCATTTTGGCATTTGGATCAGTTTGGTTTTTTATTGCTTATTTAAGAATGGGAAGTAGATTTACTACCAATAGAATGAAAGTTCCTTTACTTATTTATTCTTTTAAGATTTTTTAAGCATTTTTTGGGTGAAATTTTAGGTTTCTTAACATTTTTTAAAGAAACAAGGCTTTTTAACACATAGGTTTCAATGCGGTATATGATTCTGCACACTGCCGGGCAGCACCTCTACAGTATAATTAATGCAGCACTTGAATCCGCACACTGCCAGGCAGCACCTTTACAGTATAATTAATGCAGCATATGAATCCTCACACTGCCGGGCAGCACCTTTACAGTGTAATATTGCAGCATATGAATCCGCACACTGCCGGGCAGCACCTCTACAGTATAATAATGCAGCAAATGATTCCGCACACTGCCGGGCAGCCCCTCTACAGTATAATAATGCAGCATATGGTTCCTTACACTGCCGGGCAGCCCCTATACAGTATAATAATACAGCATATGGTTCCGCACACTGCCGGGCAGCACCTCTACAGTATTATTAATGCAGCATATGAATCCGCACACTGCCAGGCAGCACCTTTACAGTATAATAATGCAGCATATGAATCCGCACACTGCCGGGCAGCACCTTACAGTGTATATTAATGCAGCATATGAATCCGCACACTGCCGGGCAGCACCTCTACAGTATGATAATGCAGCATATGATTCCGCACACTGCGGGCAGCACCTCTACAGTATAATTAATGCAGCATATGAATCCGCACACTGCCGGGCAGCACCTCTACAGTATAATTAATGCAGCATATGAATCCGCACACTGCCGGGCAGCACCTTTACAGTATAATAATACAACATATGAATCCGCACACTGCCGGGCAACACCTCTACAGTATAATAATGCAGCAAATGATTCCGCACACTGCCGGGCAGCACCTCTACAGTATAATAATGCAGCATATGGTTCCGCACACTGCCGGGCAGCACCTATACAGTATAATAATACAACATATGATTCCGCACACTGCCGGGCAGCACCTCTACAGTATAATAATGCAGCATATGAATCCGCACACTGCCGGGCAGCACCTATACAGTATAATAATGCAGCATATGAATCCGCACACTGCCGGGCAGCACCTCCACTGTATAATTAATGCAGCATATGAATCCACACACTGCCGGGCAGCACCTATACAGTATAATAATGCAGCATATGAATCCGCACACTGCCGGGCAGCACCTCTACAGTATAATAATGCAGCATATGAATCCGCACACTGCCGGGCAGCACCTCTACAGTATAATAATGCAGCATATGAATCCGCACACTGCCGGGCAGCACCTATACAGTATAATAATGCAGCATATGATTCCGCACACTGTCAGGCAGCACCTATACAGTATAATCAATGCAGCATAAAAAAAAAAAAAAAACTGAACCGAATGACCTGAATCACTGAAATGATCCAAATGCCGAAATGACCCGAATCGACCAGAATTATCAAATCGTCCCGAAATTTTGAATCGATCCGAATTATCAACTCGAATGACTCAAAATTTCTAATCGATCCGAAATTTCGTGTGGTCGATATTTTGGATTCGGGATGCCCTCGGAAGCACAAAAATCTTAAATTTCGTCTGAAAATCGATTCGGGACGAAACTAATTGCACATCCCCAATGATGAGCATTAGGCACATTCTTGGATGCAAAGATACTTTGATTTTCTAGATTGCAGATGTATAAACAATATCATATGTTTAATTTCGACATGCATTGACATACCTCCTTCACAAACCACTGACAGAAAGCAGGAGAGACCCATTCTCTTGCGTGGAAACCACAGTCAATGAAAACAGCTTTCTTGTTTGAGCCACTTCTTCCAACCTAGGAATGTAAAATCTATCATTTACATCATTAAATGGAATAATTTTGTATTATTATTATGCTTTTCAGTTTTTGATAAACTCCATATAAAATAGATTATATAATTATTTTCTATGCATGGTGTTATCATAGTGATGTAAGCATTTAAATGTAACTTACTTTAAGAAGGTAGATGGGACGACCTTCGTATGAGGTTCCAAGCTGCGAGCGAGTCACCAGGCTTGGGTTTTGAGCAGCGATGTTAGCAGACCACGCGTTAATCTGCAAGACACACACACCTTCAGAAAAACAGAAATTCTCTTATTTTTCCTATCATTCAGGAACATATATTTGGTTGCCATACCGTATCAAGGTCATTGTATTTCTCATAGCTGTGGACAGCACGGATGTTGCTATCGTGCTGTTCATCGACAGCTACTTGCACATCACCAATCAAAACTCTGTTAATAAAATGTTAAGAACATATTGTCAAATAAAGGATACTATACATTTTTAAAGATGGATTTAAGTCATATTAAGACATAGTTACTGCAAGCAAAGACAGTAATTCAATGTATAAAGACAATATGAAACAATGCAATGAAAGGGGTAGCAGGCTAGTAATTGACTTTAAGCAAATAAAATATATCTATAATAGTGAGCTCTAGATCGCCATAAATGGCACCATTCCTAAAATTGGAGAAATCCACTTCCACGGCTTTAAACTATACTACTAAAATGAGAAAAGAAAGTGTAATAGTGCAGGCGCGATTGACATATAACGTGCGTAAAATATATCCCAATTGTTATGCAGTGACCATAATAGGTGACAACAAATATTGACAATAAATAATTTAATGCTGCCTAAAATGGACAGATTATGCACAAATAATAAAAACAAAATTTGTACTCGAAATAGCAAACCATACAAAAAAGAAATCCATATGGCGCATCGAGTAATGGAATAAAATAGTGTCTATCGTGTTCGTGATATTAGCTGTACAGCAGTGACAATAGTCGAGTGGAGAATAGTGGTATCAAAATCAATAAAATACTCATAAAAGTGATGAAATACTCCTCCTCAATGTGCAAATGTTTGCTGAGTAAATTTACGCCTCTTAAAGAGAAGAAAAGAAAGAACAAACAAATGGTGCAGAATACCAAGAGGAAGCTTTGCCAATTTACTTGGTATTCTGCACCATTTGTTTGTTGTTTGTTTTCTTATCTTTGAGAGGCATCAAGAGGCCTATTTCATCACTTGTATGAGTATTTTATTGTCTTCGATACCACTCTTCTCCTCTGAACTATTGCCACTGTACAGTTAATATCACAGACACGATAGACACTATTTTATTCCATTACTCGATATGCCATATGGATTTCTGTTTTGTATGGTTTGTTACTATTAAAATAGCCTGCGTAAACACAAAAAATGCAACCAGCCCAAAAAATATAAAACCAGTCAATGAAGGTGTGCTGAGCAGTATTTTATCACATGGTATTATGAACCTACTCATAAGGCATTCCACTTGACTCAAGCAGAGCCTGAACATCGTAAGCCACATCAAATTCGACCCGGAAATCAGCTTGCTGTCCAATGGAAATCAGGGACAGGGAATCTGGTGCCCAGAAGTCCAACTAAAAAGAGAGCAAATATCAGATGAAAATGTACCTGTTTTAAAATCTGATTTTGAAAATATTACATAAGTGAGCAATTGACTAATAAATAATAACTAAGCATGACACAATGTTATATTAATGTCAACATTAATAGAGAAACAGGTGGCTGGTTTTGTTTAGCATGATTTATTGTAGGAGAGATATCCTTTCTATCAATTCCACTAAACCATGGCCCTTCAGATGTTTTCAAACTTCATCTCACAGAATGCCCAGCCATTTGACTGGCTGGGCCTCATGGGAAATGTAGTTCCAAAACATCTGGAGGGCAAAGTTTGCTGTCCTCTGCACCTGACGTTTAGTCTAAAAAAATGAGTGTGGGAACTCACTAAGATTTATTTCTCAATTAACCAGTGACATGTTGCACTTAATCCACCACTTAATCCACCACTATCTTAATCACCAATATCACTGTCACAAGGTTATAGATATAGATAGGCTGGATTTAGGGAATCCTTATGATAATGGTTATAAATATCAAGTATTTCTGGTGACGTAATAAAGAAAGATATGATTGGAACCTAATAAAAGCTACATGGTGTGTGGCCCAAAAGGGAACTACATTCCCTTTGAAAAATAGTTGAGGAACTGCGTTCCTGCTTGTCTTCACCGCAGCCCTGTACAAAGCATGCCTTAAAATAAATATTCAGACAAGAGCAATATACCACTTATTAGTCCATTTATGCTCAAAATAGTATTTTATTCTCTCTAAAGTATGAGTTGCAGTGCCTGACAAATGTAAAATAGGGGCTTATTTACTAAATGGATTGTTGATGGGGAATTGAGAAAGAATAGCTAATTTTAGGTCAAAATACTCATGTTGAAGGAATGACAGCGTTTAGGCAGTTATAGCTTAAAATTCGCAATAACATTGTAATACGGTGCTAGGTCAGGGTACCTCTACTCATTTAGCAACTGTAATGTGAATATTTTTTATCAATCAACAATTTGCATGGATAATCTAAAAAATAAATATCTAATTAAAGTTGTTCTACCATTCAACTATTAAGAATACAACATCTGCAAAACAAATCTTTAGGAATCAAGGATATTTAAAGTAAAATTCAAGGTACTATTTACTCCTAAAATATCTAATGGATGGACTGGGTGACCTTTGGGCACATTACATACAGTTTTAGGAATGGAGGTTGTAGGAGTAAATAATGCCCTGTATTCTGTGTCCACACTGAGCTGCCTGAGTGACTCCTACTCCTACAGAGATAATTAAAAATGTCATATTACCAGGCCGTGTTTCCCACAGGGAAGTTTTCATACCCATCAGCAGCATTTTGTTTTGATTTCAATATTAACCACATGTGTGCTTTCAAAGAACATCCAGGATTTCTGGTACAAACTAAAGCAGCATTGCGAATAGATTCCCAGTTTCGCTGGAGACGACGAACGTTTCAGCCCATGGCAGCAGGTGTTATTCAGTAATAGTATACAGCAGATACAGGGTATATCAAAGGGCAATGGGCTAGTTAGAGTAGGTCTAAACCACAATTAATAACTTCCCTGCTGACACAAGTATTATTGTTCTTTCCAATGCTCAAGGTCCTAGAGAATTGAAGTTTGATTGTAAGCCAGATAAGTGTGTTTGGGAAAGTCCATTAGACACATGGATGAAGGCATGAAGGTTAAATCAACATCGCAAAGCTTATATATTGCCGAACACGGATGTGAAGCCCGAAAATGATTCCAGATACATAATTCAGAGTGTGATGATTTTCATGTAATGCTGTATTTGTGAAATAGACTCAATGTAACAGTATCGCAGTACATAGAATCTCATAATGTATCCTTGGGGATGTTGATGACACCAGAGAAGGTAAGAGCAAAATATAAAACTCATTCCTACTTTTCATCAAAAATTTAATATATTGTTCATGAATCCAACAACACAAGAAATTTTTGTGAACAGACCTCTGTTGACCATAGGGCAATCTGAGCACACCACAACTCCAGCCAGTCCATGTGCGTCCAGTGCTTCATATAGTAGGGATGCAAGGGTGGAAAAGTGGCCATGGCTGCTTCAAACACAACAGTGGCGGTGAAACCCAAACCCCAACCAAGGTCTGCCTAAGGCTAATGTCAGACGAATGCAGTTAGAACGCACTCCTCGTGCGTGCACAATGGACGTACGTACTGATGGAAGATACTGTAGACACCACACGGTCTGGTTTTTTTTGACAGACGTAGAAAAAAAAGGGAATTATGGGAAACAAAATTAATATGAAAAATGATAAAAATTTGAAAAGGATATGAAAAGCTATTTTGTGCGTCAAGGTGCTGGACGTCGCAAATGTGCTGCGTCTGACATCTCATCACTCACACAGAACACTATGCAGACGTGGCGCACTCTGCGCGTCCATCTAGCGGGTTTACGTTCTTGCCTAACTTGAGTCCGTTTGCCAAGTGCATTGTGCGTGCGCAGTTCGGTGCGCACGTACTTAGTGTGTGGGTCTCTATTGCTCATGATTCTATGCTACGACGGACGTTAAACTGTGCGGCAACATGGTAGTGATCACTGCGTTCGTCTGACGCCGGCTTAAATCCCACCTATAGCCTGTTTCATACATACTATGTACTTAAAGCTTGTCTTCTTTGTCACACTCATTGCCTTGGATGATTTCTTGGCCCCAATCCATCATTGAATGTAAACTTATTTTATCTCATATACAGAAAACTTTCTGTATTATTAAAGTGATTCCAGAAGTTGTTTGTAGCTATGTTTTTTTTGTCTACTTGTCGTTCTGTTGTGGTGTGGTGTAATCCACGCATAGCTTAAAGGATGATTGACACACTTAGAACTACAGGAACAAGGGAACATATGTAATGAAAAGACCAAAGACAAGGGCTATGGAAAAATGGGGAGTTCTAGCAAAATAGGTCAAAAAGCACAACAGCAAAATACACATAGCTAAAGACTGATATAAAAGATTGCATATTTATTTATTTCATTGTTTCTCATTTGAGATTCGAGATAGCAATAATATTTCTTCAAGTTCGTTACCATATGTACATACATATTTATTTTTCTGTTAATCTGTATATTTGGTCTTGTGTTAATATCTTGCATTTTACTATTTTGTATTTCTGTAACCACTCAATGTTCTCGAACCCAGGACATACTTGAAAACGAGAGAAATCTCAATGTATCCTTCCTGGTAAAATCCGTTTATAAATAAATAAATATGGATTTATAAATATAATTCTTGCTTTTGAAAAATGGAAATTTATATCAAACTTGCTATTGGTATATACAAGTTCAAAATGTATGAGAGGGGAAAGAAACCACTCTATAGTTTACTGAGGCTGGGAGATATATATATTTATTCTTAATTAAAAAGGATTTCACATGCATGGGGGAGGGGTTATTCAACACGCGCCAGTATTTGCCAAGGTTGCAAACACCATTAAAAATCTCTGTTGTTGTAAAGATGACACATGTTGGCGTTTCATGAAAGGTAAAATCCAAACAGCGTCCTAAGAAGCTTCACAGTGAAGCTTCTTCTGCGGCTCTGTGGACTTTTCTTTTGCAAAACGTTGCTGTTACAACAACGGTGACTTCTGACCAGTCTTTACACCACTAGCACTTATTTACATTTGTAATATTTTTGATTATTTGATAATTGTTGGGCATAAAAATTGTTGCCTAGAATCCACGGAAAATATTACTTATTTGCAATATCATTTGATATCCATGAATCCATATCGCACGTCCTACAATTTCTCTTCTTTGAAGCACTCTATGGTCCTAAGTGACACACAAAGTGCAATTGGCTTCAAGACCATAAATACTACAGTATATCCATCAAATACCTGAAAAACTAAATGTGTTTGGTGACATCTCTCTATATTTCTTGCCAAATAATAATATCTAATTCCAAAATGTGTACGATTTCTTTCTATACTTTATTTCTACTGTCACATTGAAGAGAGAAGCAGTATGTGTAACTATTGTCTATTACTGATTTATGACAAAAGCCACATTAATGGTTTATTGTCATATATTTTACCTATGAGTCACACAAACTATTAATGATTCTCGATGACAAGCAGTGACAAGCCAAAGCAAATTAACTGGAAAATAATAAAACAGATATGTGATTCTATATCTGTATCTGCCAGAAAAACGTTTCATTATCCGTGGAATTTGGGTTCTTCTTCGAGATCATCAGTCTAGGTTTTAAATTTGGAATACAATAAGTATTTTAAGGTAATAAAATAAAGATTACGCAACTTTTCGAAAGAAAGATTATTATAGTTGTTAGCAACAGAATTGAAAACATATATATTTAATGTCTCTTTAAGGTAATACATATAGTAGACTTGTTTTTTCTAAAACAGTTATGAAAAAATAGGCTATGGATAATGCTTTCAAATGTAACTGCTCATTTTAACAACTAATATGGTTCATACCTGAGTATCACTGGCAATGGATTTTATTAATTCAATATGACTTTGATCTTGTGGAACTACTCGAAAAACTTTATCCCTTGAGATGGAAAAAAATGATTTAGTAAAAACAAAATGTTCTATTTATTTATTGTAACTAGAAAAATTAACCTTATTCTTCTTACCCATTGAATTCTTTAGGATCTGCAGACACGGCTGCAATGCTCACAAGTAGGAGTATGGACCACATTTTGCTCAGGTAGGAGCTTGGTTCCCGTGAGGTCCTATTTATAGGATGGCTTCATGCTTATTTTCCATCTTCCCTATTTGCAGTACGTGCCACTACAACCTACAAGAAGTGATTAATGATAGCTCTGGCCTTGTTGTATTTACCAGAGGTTAAAGTTGAGTTTGTTTGTTTCACACCTGTTTTTTTTTATGAGTCTCATGGTCAAAGACAAGCTGTTGAAATAACACAGTTCATATTACATCACTAGAATCCAAAACATATTAAAGATGTTAACAGAGAATGAAAAAAGTGGTGCATTACATGAGAAAAGCAAAGGTATATTTTATGGTTCATTTTATGAAACTTCCATTTATCTAGAGTCTACCCACAAATATCTTACTTAGATACCACTTTTTATAATGTCAGCTTAGGCCGAGGTCAGACGAGCATTTTTGAGAGTGGAAGGAACATCCGTGAGAGTGGACCTTCCTTCCACTCTGATGCCATCTGGCCACCTCGCTGAGCGCAGTTAGTGCGCTCAGCGCTGCAAGGCTCGATTCTCCTACGGAGGAACGCGCTTTGCAGCCCTGTCGAACGACGTCATAGTGCTTCAACAGGGAGGCTTTCAGAACGTCCGCAGCATGCCCACTGTAGCACGCACAATACAGCGTGTGGCCAGCCCCGTCGAAGCGTCACAAAGTTGCGACGGACGCCGGGAAGCACGTCAGTACGGGCGCACATAGCACTCGTCTGACCACGGCCTTAAGGTTGTTGTTGATGTTTGTTAAATAAACATATTAATGCAAATCAAGATCGATGCAAAGCAAGTGCTTTATATTCATTGTATAACATTGATATGTTTCTAGTGATAAACGCGTATGTTTTGGTTTTCGATTTAGAATTTCATGAAAATCAAAGAAACTTATGTTTGCTGTTGTCTTCATTTAACCCCTTCCCGACCGCTGACGTACCATGCACATCCGATCGGGAAGTCTCCATTAGACCTGCAGACGTACATGGTACGTCAGGGGTCTCCTAACCTCTCTCCCGCCAGGTTTTCTTACCTCCCTCGTCGGCTCCTGTGGTGGAAACTTCCCTGCTTTTTTACTGCTCCTGCAGTAAAAATCAGGAAGAGTCAGGGGGCTCATTTGGAGCCCTCTATCTCCCCAATCATTAAGGCTAGAAACAAAAAAAATTGCACCTTTGGAAAGGGGAGAGTTTCCCCTTTTCAGCGGTGTATATTGTTAACTATTACGCACCCAGATTGCGGGTGTGAACCTGGTTTGAACCTGGAGGTGGCTGACATCTTGAATGTCAGCCAAGCCTCCAAGTCACCCCCAACCCACTGACATCCTCACCATATGTGTGAGGATGTCACTGGGCCAGTTAACCCCCTAGCTGCCAAGTGGAGATAAGGTGACCTTTGGGTCCCCGTATCTCCCGATCCGTGGAAGCTAGAGGGTCATGTTTTATATCATTGGAGAAGCCTGATCCTGACCAGGTTTGTTGTAATAAATAAAAAACAAAATAAAATAATTTTTTTAAAAAAATAGCTTTTTTAAAAAAATAAAAAATTCTTGAGGGTTTACTAAAATAGGACCTAGGCTGGCATTTAAAAATGATGAGCATAACATGGTAAAAATGAGCTCAGCGCACAGAGGTGAAATGGATCTGCAGTGAAGGGGTTAAATAGCAAAAACATGTAGGATTGGGGGCTCTATTACATTCTCCATGCAAATTCGTACGCACAACTAAATTTTTTTTGCACGCAGCATTAAACGTTAATGCGCGTAAATTAAAGATCGCAGGTAGTACGATCCGAGTGCATTTTTTCATAAAAGAAAATTGCGCGTAAAAAAGACGTGCAAAAACGCACGCGCATTAACGTTGCGCACAGAAATCGGTGGGCAGACTGTTTTTTCATGCGATTCAGCCAATCAGAATTAAGAACCACAATTGTCTCCCGTTCAGTTTTAGCGCCTGTCATATATGTTACAGCAATAATAGAAACACGCACAACCTCTATATTTTATTGTTTGGGTATGTGTAGAATGTGTAACTATACTGTGCTGTATTTTTTTTTTCGTGCTGGCATATTTCATTTCAGCCAGAACGTTCAGATTTGCAGTTACCACCAGCTTTTAAAAGATGTTAAAATTATGTGCGCAAACGTCGTTCGTAAAAGTTGTGCATCGATTGTAATACCATCCGCGTACCAGCGCACGAACGCATTTGCGCTCACAATGTTAAGTATGGGTTGTGCGCACGAACTTGCATTTGCGCAGGGTTCACGCAGGCTCACTCGCGTTAGACGTTAATGCGCATCGTATGCGCGAAAGTCGTTATATGATGTTCAGCGCAAAGGGTTCTGCCCCTCGTGTTAATGCGTTTTGCGCATGCGCACATTTTTGCATGAATAGTGTAATAGAGCCCTGGGTATTTCTATTCTTGGGACAATTTTTTTTTGGATTTTAGATTAGATTAGATTTTGGGGATTAAATTTAAAAAAACTGTGTTTCCATATTTCCTATTTTTTTATAGTAAATTATAGGATATGATGGAAATAATGGTATCTGTAGAAAGTCCATTTAATGACGGGAAAAACGGTACATAATATGTGTGGGTTGCATAAACGAGTGAGAGGAAAATATGACCTAAACACAAACAGCGCAGAAATGT
Source organism: Leptobrachium leishanense (assembly GCA_009667805.1). NCBI lineage: Eukaryota > Metazoa > Chordata > Amphibia > Anura > Megophryidae > Leptobrachium > Leptobrachium leishanense. The sequence continues at coordinate 97,198,969 of CM019066.1, forward strand.
AAAAACAGCAGCGGGCACTAAGGCTAGGGTCAGACAAGTGTATTTTCTATGGACTGTGAGTCAGTGTAGTACGGACGCACGTTTTGACGGAAGAAGCGGTAGTGGCCACACGGTCCGTGATAACATCTGTCATTTTTGAGAGATCTAGTAAAAAAAGAGAAATTTGAGTAACCAAATTAATTGCTGAATTGAAAAAAGAAGGGGAAAAGGGTATAAAATGCCATTTTGTGGAAGGTGGCGTTTTTCCAAGGTGGATGCAGTCCAAGTCTTTGTGTTTGCTGCAACGGGCTACCTGTATCTGATGCACAAGAAGAAACGACGATCATGGGTTCATCCCATCAATGATGCCAGATACACCCATGGCCACTTTGTGACACTCTACAGGCCACTGCGAGAGATGGACCCAGTGAAGTCCTTCAACTACATGCGGATGTCCATCAGGTCCTTTGACGAGCTGGTGTCGAAGGTATGCGAGCCCCTGAAGAAGAGGGACACCAACATGAGGGCTGCCATACCACCAGAGGAGATGCAGGTCATCACGTTGCGGTGAGTACTATCAAACACCAGCATTCATGACTTTGCTGCCAGTCAGCAGACATGTGCTCGGTGTGCAGAGCCCCTATTGTCAGTCTGTAGTGACATGCCCACTAGCCCAATTTCACATGCATACCCACACACAGTCTGCAGTGATATGCCCTCTAGCCCATTCGCACATGCATACCCACACACGGTCTGCAGTGATATGCATTGTTCACCCACGTTTGTGATCAGCCTCTCCACGTCCATGGCACCAGCAGCTTCCAGGATACACTCCAGCCACACCGGAAGTTCTGGAGTCTGGACGTGATGTAGGCCGGAAAACAGGTGTGTCTGTTGTCTCCTCCTCACGCATACAGGCCGCTACTCGGACGCAGCGCACTCTGTGCGGCCATTCTAGAAGATTCACGTTCTTGCCTAATCTGTGGCCGTTTGCCCCGGCCGTTGTGCGTCCGCAGTTCAGTCCGGACATACTTCGTGAGTCGGGCTCCATTTACCTTAGTTGTATGCTATCACGGACTTAGAGATGTACGGCAACACGGACGTGAACACTGCGCTCATCTGACACGGACCTTAAGGATGGATTTTTGGAAAACCGCCCATCACTAAGGGGTTAACTCTTTAACTACAAGGAACATTTAGTTGAAAAAAATAGTTCCATAGCATTTAATTGCAACACGGGATGAGCAGTTAACACTTAATACTAGAATAGCACTTTGCATGCAGGTTATTATTCTGATTTACAAGATTGAAATTACATAAAAGCATTTCTAATTTTTCATGTTTTTGCTTATCCTTTACAGAAATATTTCTGGGATGAATGGTTCTAAACTCTAGACAGTGTCCCTTTTTCTGCACAATTCCAAATGTGCTCTCCTTTATTAGCATGCCATACAGTTATCATGCCACTGACAGATATTGTTTTTCTTGTCCATTGGTATATTTCAGAAGCCGCATTGCTAATAATCACATTATGATTACTACAAACCCCGATAAGCAGGACACCTTGCCAGTTTTATTATCTATCTTTATCACATTTACTGTATATGACACAATGCAGATGCTGTCTGAAATTGTGCAAAATAAGGGAAACCGCCTAGAGTTAAGAATCTTTCATTCTGTTATCATTTTCCTATCCTTTTCTGCTTTAAAATGTTAATGTTTTATCAGTTATTCATACTGTATCTGCCTATTTTGGTCCTGCGTGACTATTTCCTATACATCATTTACAGCTTTATACTGTATTAAAAAAAGAATCTTTCATTCCAAAAATATTTCTGTAAGGGATGAACAAAAAGAAGAAATATTAAAAATTAGCAAATATACATAAATTAAGTTTTTTTAACTATCTAAGAACAAAAATTTCTATTTTATCCTATATTTACTTGTTGACTTCAATTTCATTTTAAATAAATGCTATGGTAACAACTTTTTAATCAAAAATCTCTTTGTTGTGAAGGGGTTAATACTGTCATTTATTTATTTTATATTGTTTATATAGTATATATATTTATTTCAAATATAAAATATTATTAAATATATTATTATGGTGATGATGATGATGAATGAATCATTCATTTAGAACCAATTAATATAATTCCAGTGTGGAACCACAGTGCTCTATCAACATCTACAGCTACAAATACAGATGTCAGCAGGTGTAGCTGCACTTCAATAGGTATCCAGGTGCAGGCTACATCAATAATTGGGCAAGTTCAACAGCAACAGCAGATTCAGGAAAAAATTTAGAGACAGGGTTATCCAAAGAGATCCGAATTGCTTGAGAAAGGTAACCGAACGCTGAAAATCAGCGTTCGGTTACCTTTCTTGGTCATTCGACTATCCAGAGAGCAGGCAATTTGCCAAATCCTGGCGAATTGCCTGAACATACGGTACCTGTTCAGCGCCTGTTCGAGGGCAGTGAAAACCCCATGAAAAAGCACTGCTTCGGCTATTCAGAGAACACAAACCAGCAGTGAAAGGTTCCCGAAATGCCCTGCCATTCGGTGATTTAATTCGGCAAATTTATTCAGGAGAATCCCATAGGCTTCAATGTTAAAAATATTCCCGTTTTAATTCAATATCTAATAAACCATTCATTATAAAATTCTGCAGTATCTATAGATTTTTTAGGATATTTTAAGCATTTTTCAGATTTTTTTTTATTTTAAAAGTCCGATTTTTTTTAAGTTTACGTCTTTTTCCTGTAACAGCCCTTTTTATTATCATTCCCTGGACCTCATATTCAAATTTCAGACATTTGCGCTCAGTAGTTTCTTTGCAAACAGCGTTTCACTTTTCAAACATTCATGCAAACTGTTTTCCTAATTTATTCACTTCACTCTGCGGTCTCGGCTTTTTCCGGCGGCTTCGCTGCGGGTGATCGGCTCCTGCTCGGGTTTTTCCATGGTTTTCGGCAGGTTAATCCAGATGTTTTTGAGGGTTTTTGGCGTGCATTCGCAGGGTTTTGCGGTTCGTTTTCGTGGGGTTTGCGGTAGCTTTTCCCTGCAATTCGGGGACCCTGTGCTGCTTGCTGAATACACCGCAGGGTCACCGAAATGGGATCGGCAAAAATAATCGAATTCAAGAGAACAAAAAGTCACCGAACGTGCGGTGACTTTTCGAATCTCTTGAATAACCCTGAGAGTGTTTCTTTTTTTTTTAATAAAAAAGGAAAAAAAGTGAATGGCCAGTTGTAGACCTCCACACCTGTTCCACCCCAAGAACAAAGTCTTTCTCGTGCTTTTAGCCTTGAGGAGGTGATCTATAGTAGACTCCGTGCCCTAGCAATATTTAAGGTTGCAAAGACTACAGTTGTGGCTGTCAGCTGGAATTTCTGCACTTTATAGTCAGGTAGTGGGAACTACAACAGTTGGGGAACCTGAGGAGCTCCAGAGAAACATACAGGGTTATTCAGAGAAAGGTGAAACTCTGGAGAGCTTTTGGAGAAGTAAAAATTCTAGGTCATAATAGCTGATTTGGGAAGTGAGATAAATGGGAGAATTTTTCTGGTTCGGTTATTTTGACCTAGAATTTTCACTTCTCCAAATGTTCTCCAGAGTTTCACCTTTCTCTGAATAACCCTGATAGTTTCTTTGATTGTTTTTTGTTTTTTTTAAGTGAGGAGTCAGCTGGAGACCCGTTCCCCTGGTCCACCCTAAGGACAAAGCTTTCCTTACACTTTCAGTGTGATGGAAGTCACTTCCAGTGTGGAAACTCAGTGCCCTATCATATTATATGAATACAGAGATGCATACAGATGGACTATCAGCTCCGCCATGCTGTCGAGGCATAGCAAAGGATAAAATGATCGTTGTGAGTTGCTGTATCTCTAGTGAGGGGAGACTTGTCCTACAGTTCAGTTTGGGCTTCCATTGATAAGGAATCATTGAGAGTCGAAATGTTGTCTTGATCTGCAAGTTGACTCCGTTGAATTTGTCCTGATAAAGAAATCAAGATTGTCCATACCTTCTTCTTGGATGAGGAATCTCAGGGTGTTCGTATTTCATGAAGGGCTCCTGAAGAAACATAAGAGAGGCAGGTCACATGTATCTGTATATTGGGTTTATTTTTAATTCTCCCATAAGTTTTCTCAAAGTGTAATTGGCTGAGTGTGATAGATGTGGCATTGTCCAGCTGGAGAGAAGTCTAGTTCTCGCCATAAAACGTCATGTGCAGACATGATGCACAATCTGCATGAATTGAGGTTGACAGCTAGAATATTTAATCTTACTCTATTAAAAAAATCAGGAGCAGTACTATTGGGACAAATGGAGGATAGCCATTCCATGGCAGCCTACAGTTATTTGTTGTGTAATGTATACGATGACCATAACTACCTATACTCTGAACTGGAAATTCCTTGGTGCAAGGCACTGGCAGTGCATATTGACATTGCTAATGCTAAATGGGGTCACATTCTTCTTGCTTTCCCTGCATTAGCTGCTCCAAAGGGTACAGGCAAAAACCACAGCCAAAAGGTTTCCTTGCATGCAGACCAACTGGCCCACACATCCATCAGCCCACAGGGAAAATGCCAGTGTGCTTGGTGGTCAGTCTGGTCCTGGTACTATGATATGTTCTTGGTTTGAAGTGAGTAATTATCATTTAATCTAATAGCATTAATTTAGGAGCCTTTAGGTACAACATCATCCTGACATCTTTATGATAAGAATAAAACAAAAACAAATGTTCAAAGCCAGCAAGTATTTATTCAAACCTGTTAAAAAAGTAAAAGTCCAAAGTCTCAAATAGAAACATACAACATATAAATCAGTCAGTTCAATTAAGAATATATGGTCAATGCTGTTAAACGTGACTCTCTACTAGGGATGAGCTGTTCGGTTTGGATGGTTCGGAGTTCGAACCGAACTTTGGTTGTTTGAAAGTTTGCAAACTTCAAACTTTTTGGGTTTGTTCGGTTCGAGTTCGCAAAAAAAAGAAATTTTGAAAAAAGTATAGAAAATGCTTAAAAAAATACAAAAAATCTAGAAATAAAGAGACTCTTTACTGCAGAATATTATAAGCAATGGTTTATTAGATATTAAATTAAAAACTAATGTATACGTGCAAAGATTCTCAACTCTGAATGACCTGTGTTTTTCAAACGTCATAACAGGTGTATTTAGTCTGGTCTAATCAATTTGATACATTGTAGACTATACTGAGGGGGTGGGGTGGTGTCTGCTTCTGATTGAGATTTGAGAAGTGTTAATTTCCCTCCTAAAACTTCTAATATGCTCTATTTCACCGCTGTGTGCTCAGCTCATTTTTACCACTTTCACTCATCATGTTTAAACGCAATTTTGAAGCCACATTTTGTTAAATGACCGAAATGTTAGATATCGTCCTTTCCAGCAGACTCCGAGGATTCATAATATATCATTTTTATATGTATACGTCCTGTTCTGGCTGTATATTATGAAAAAAATGCAATAAAAATTGAATTTTTAATCATCTGCAGTGTGTAAAGTGTTTTTTTTTTTCACATTTTAGCACATGAGTGTTTGCGGTTATGTTTTCTATGGGGTGCACTTGTACAAAAATTAGAAATGGGGACTTGTTACATTTGGGGGGAATTACGTGATTTATAGCAAATGCACCCCATAGAAAAAAATCATTAGTGCATCATCGTTCACATTATAATTGCAATGTGAACAATATTGCTGCATTAATAAAAATATCACACAAAAAAATACATGTTTTTATTTTCTTTTTTCTTTTTTTAACTTTATACCTGGTCATGTTGGGTATCATTCGAAAGGCCATGCTCAGGCCTTTCGATTGACACCCTCCATGACCCACTAGATGCCTAGAGATATCGGGGTTCAAATGAACCCCCTATCTCCACCAGGGGATTGGCCTGGGCAATATATATATGCATGATGTGAGCTGGCCTGGGCAATATATATATATAAACACATGATGAAAATTTGCAAAGGATAAGGCACGCAAAGTGAAATTTTGATGTGTCTGAAATTGAAACTTAAGTGACAACTTTTATTTATTTTTTTCGTTAATTTAAGTTTGTTCAATACAGTTAATTTAAAATGGTTTAATACAGTTTATTTATATTTATTTTACCTTACTATTGGTGCTTTTCAAACTTTATTCTTAAGTAAAAAGAAATTTACCAGTTTCATGTTGTGTCGTTTTTTTTTTTAGGGGGGGTGCAAGTAGCTGGTCTTGCCTAGGGCGCAAAATAGTCTAGCACCGGCCCTGACCGCATGGTCCACCCCTGCACTCTTTCACAATACCACAGAGGGGTTACTGTATGATGGCACTTGCTGGCCTGGCACCAAAGGCACAATATTTGGCTGCACTGCCACTGACGCCTGTATCAGATTCATATGCTCAGAGGGGTGAGACTGTGTGACGGCACTGCTGCCGACGCTTAAGGCCCAATTTTAAGCTAGGGTCAAACGAACGCATTTTTCGCAGCGAACGTCAAAAAGTGCGTCCGAACGCATTGAGGTGTTTCTTCACGGAAAGCGCTTAAACGGTCATACGATGCGCATTTTTGTGCGTGATTTTTTACGGATCCAAACCAGGAAACTTTGGGTGTCTGGACGTTATGTTGGCCGGACATGAGCAGCGTCTGACGTCTCCTAATCACGTACACACGCCGCTATGCCGACGCAGCGCACTCTGTTCGTCAGTACTAGCGGTTCAGCATTCTCGAAAAAATGCGTTCATTTTCCACTTGCTTTGCGCAGCCGGACTTTCGTGCGGCCTTACTTAATATATTGGCCGTCATTGCGTGTCATTTGCTGCTAGTGCGGCCGTGATTAAGTGCGCCTAAACACACGTTAAAAGTGCACTAGTCTGACCCCAGCCTTAAAGCACCTCTTGTTACTTTCATCCAAAGCCTGCATAAGTTTCACAATAATTTAGCCAAAAAAATCACTAAACCTGTTCTGCGTGTCCGACTCCTAAAACGTCTCCTTTCTTCATACAGACTGCCGCCCCAAGCAGTTGTTTATGGATAGATTAAAGGAAAAGCATTTACCGTCATTTGAAACATAATTTTTTTGTTTTTAAGTGTTTCTATACATCCTACAAATCCGCCACTTCACGGGCATGTTATGGGGACCTCCTAGGCACGATATTTGAAGGAATTTTTGGTTTTTATTTTTAACCCTTATTTCATGGAAAACTCACTGTCCCTTTAAAAACGTTTTTTTTTTACTTTTTGTCCTTGTTTCCTGTCCCCCAGGGCACTACCCGGACCCCCATACACCTTTTATGGCAAATATCTAGCATATATGCCCTCTTGGAGGGCACTCTAAAAACCGAATTTTCAGCCCCATTGACTTGTATTGAGTTCGAGTTCGGGTTCGGATTCGGATTCGAACATTTGGAAAGTTTGGGTTCGGATTCGAACCGAACTCGGGGGGTGTTCGGCTCATCCCTACTCTCTACCTCCGTGGTTTTACAACTTATTGCATATTTTGTGGTCAGATGGTGGAAAGATTGTGTTGCAACTTTTATGGTTGTAAACTCAGTTTTAACAAGGATCACCAAGGCTTTTATCTTTTAAAATTCCATAACGTTTAGCACAATGGAGTTGGATAACGGTAAGGGCCATAGCATGGAAAAAACTGTGACTTATAGAATGATAACCACAACCTAACTAGGTCATGCATGACGTGAGTTTAGTTCACAAAATACGATCATATCTTGCTTAAGCCTGTCACAGCATTAATGTATCCCATCTTGACAGATCCTACACTAAAACACCTACAGGGTTATTCAAAGAGAATCAAAACGTCACTGTACATTCGGTGACTTTTCGTTCTCTTCAATTCGGTGCAATTTGGCGATCCCACTTCGGCGACATTGCGGTGTATTCAGCAAGCACCACAGGGCCAACGTAATGCAGGGAAAAGTCATCGCAAACCCGCCGAAAACTCACCGCAAAACCAGGGCGAACACACACCGAAACCTGCAAAAACATCTGGATTAACCCCGCCGAACACGCCGGAGAAACCCGAGCAGGAGCCGATCACAGCGCAGAGCGGCCGCCGGAAAAACCCAACACCGCAGACAAATGGAGTGAAAAAAAAAAATACGCTTGAATGCTATAAAAGTGAAAAGGTTGTTTGCAAACAAACTACTGAGTGAAAATGTCCGAAATTTACATATAATATCCAATGAATGATAATAAAAGGGGCTGTTACAGAAAAAACAATTTAAAAAAAAAAAACTGAAAAAAAATGTTTGCAAAAAAATCCCAAAAAATGCCTGAAAGATCCTAAAAAAATCTGAAAATAAAGAGACTTTTTACTTCAGAATATTATAATCAACGGTTTATTAGATATTGGATTAAAAAAAGGAATATTTTTATCATTGAAGCCTATGGGATTCGCCTGAATAAACCTGTCGAATTAGGCTAGGGTCAAACGAACGCATTATTCGCAGCGACCGTCAAAAAGTGCGTCCGAACGCATTGCCGTATTTTTTCACGGAATGCGCGAAAACGGTCATACGATGCGCATTTTCGTGCATGATTTTGTACGGATCGTCAAAAAAACACTTTTTGCGTCTGGACGTTATGTTGGCCGGACATGAGCAGGGTCTGACATCTCCTAATCACGCGCACTCGCCGCTAGCGGACTCAACGCACTCAGTACGTCAGTACTAGCGGTCCTATGTTCTCAAAAAAATGCGTTCATTTTCCTCTTGCGTTGCGCGGCCGGACTTTTGTGCAGCCGTACTTCGTATATTGGCCGTCATTGCGCGTCATTTGCTGTTACTGCGGCCGTGATTAAGTGCGCCCAAACGCACGTTAAAAATGCGCTAGTCTGACCCCAGCCTTAAACCACCGAACAGCAGGGCAATTCGGCAGCTTTTCACTGCTGTTTTGTGTTCTCTGAATAGACGAAGCATTGCTTCTCTATGAGGATTTCACTGCCCTCGAACAGGCACCGAACGTGCAGGCAATTCGCCAACATTTGGCAAACTGCCTGCTCTCTGGATAGCCGAATGGCCAGGAAAGGTAACTGAACGGTGAATTTCAGCGTTCGGTTACCTTTTGCCAGGAATTCGGAGCTCTTTGAATAACCCTGCTAATGATCGCATTTATTCGATTAACTCACTTAACAAAGACAGAAACCTTGATGGGATCCCACTTACCATAGTCCTATCACTAGATATAACACCATTCTTTATGCAACATGCTTAGGATTACACTGTCTTTCGGAGTTACAAAGTTCATTAGAAAGTATAGGCACCAAAGAACAAGGAATAAAAATGGAAGCAAAACCAATAAAGAAGTAAGAATGGATCTTTGTGGAATATAATTTTTATAGCTTTTTTCGTTAAAGCAAAGGAAACTATGTACAAGTACAATCATAGATGAAAGCGGCTTTTCTAACAATGTAACAATTTTGTAGTAAAATTTACTAGTTACATGAACGCATATTTTAGTCATAAAAGGAAACCCTTTTAGCAAACCCGTTGCTCATTATGAAATAAATTACGCAAGAGATTAAATAAACTGTAAAAACAATACTTTTTCTTTATTGTTCTCTGCTTTCTCTGGCAGAATGTTCCAAAACAACGGAAACTAAGAAATAAAACATTGTCCACAATATAATGCCATTGTGCGTGCTACACTCTTAAGTGAATTATGTTTTGTGCAAAAGACTCTTTCATGGCCAAAACAAGTTTTGCCTATTTGAAAGGGAATCTCTTCCTTTATATCAATTGGTGTTTTTTCACTGACCTACGTATATATTATTATTATTCTTTATTTATAAAGCGCCAGCATATTCCGCAGCGCTGTACAATAGGCACAGTATAGACAGGGTTACAATACATTGAACAACATTTGACAAACAGTACAGGAGGAGATGAGGCCCTATTCCCGTAGGAACTCACAATCTGGGAGGGTTGGGGTTGGAAACAGGAGGAGAGGACTGTAAGGTGAGAGTGATTGATGGTTGCGTCAGTGAGTTGGGTGGTAGGCTTCCCTAAATAGGAACGTTTTAAGGGAGCGTTTGAAGGAAGAGAAGTTAGGGGAAAGTCTGACAGTACGAGGGAGAGCGTTCCAGAGAGTGGGGGCTGCGCGTGAGAAATCCTGCAGTCTATCATGGGAAGAGGTGATGCGGAGGGAAGCTAGGCGCAGGTCACTGTTTGACCTTAGGGAGCGGGCTGGGGTGTATTTGGTGATTAGTGAGGACAGGTAGTGAGGAGCTGAGTTAGTGAGGGTTTTGTAGGTAAGGATAAGGATTTTGAACTTAATTCTGCAGTGGATGGGGAGCCAGTGAAGGGACTCGCAGAGGGGAGCAGCAGAGACAGAGCGGCGGGTGAGGTGAATTAGCCTGGCGGAGGCGTTCAGGATGGATTGTAGGGGGGAGAGGCAGGACAGAGGGAGGCCAGATAAGAGATTATTGCAATAGTCGAGTCGGGAGATTACCAGGGCGTGTATGAGTTGTTTTGTGGTGACAGCGGTAAGAAATGGCCGAATTCTGGAAATATTATGCAGTTAGTATCGGCAGGAGGAGGAAAGAGACTTGATGTGGGGGATGAAGGAAAGAGCAGAGTCAAGTGTAACTCCAAGACAGTGAACTTGGTTTGATGGGGAGATGGTGATACCCTCCACCGTGATAGAGAAGTCAGGAGGTGGGGAGGCATTGGAGGGAGGAATAAGTAGGAGTTCAGTCTTTGACATGTTGATCTTTAGGTGGTGGGAGGCCATCCAGGCGGAGATGCCAGATAAACAGTCACTGACTTTTGAAAGGACAGGGGGAGAGAGATCAGGGGTAGAGAGGTAGATCTGAGTGTCATCAGCGTAGAGGTGGTAATTAAAGCCAAAGCTGTTGATGATTTTGCCCAGGGAGGAGTTGTAGATGGAAAAGAGCAGAGGACCAAGGACAGAGCCTTGAGGTACACCAACAGATAGAGGCAATGAAGAGGAGGAGTTACCAGCAAAGGACACACAGAAGGACCTGTTGGAAAATTAGGAGTCAACCCAAGCAAGTGCAGTGTCACCGAGACCCAGAGAGTTGAGGGTCTGTAGAAGGAGGGGGTGGTCAACAGTGTCAAAAGCAGCCGAGAGGTCAAGCAGGATGAGAATAGAATAGTGGCCGTGTTTTTTAGCAGTTAGGAGGTCGTTGGTGACTTTGGTGAGGGCAGTTTCAGTTGAGTGTAGGGGACGGAAGCCAGATTGCAGGGGGTCAAGTAGGGAATTGGAGGACAGGAAGAGGGAGAGGCGGTTGAAGACTAGTTTTTCTAAGAGCTTAGAGGTAAAGGGAAGCAGGGATACAGGGCGGTAGTTGGATGGAGAGTTGGGATCGAGGGATGGTTTCTTTAGTAAAGGGGTAACTAGTGCGTGTTTGAAGGCAGATGGAAAGGAGCCAGTGGAGAGAGATAGGTTGAAGATGTGTGTGAGAGCAGGGGTGAGGGAGGAGGAGAGGGGAGGAATTAGATGTGAGGGAATGGGGTCGAGTGGGCACGTGGTAAGATGTGAGGAGGACAATAAGGAATTGACTTCCTCCTCAGTGGCTGGGAGGAAGCGGCAGAGGGTGGCAGAGGGGACCTGTGGGAGTGGAGGTGGCAGATAACTATCTTGTGTTGGGATGTTGCTTCTGATAGTTAAAGTTTTACTGAGGAAGTAGTCTGCCAGGTCTTGAGCGCTGAAGGCAGCTGTGGCGGGAGGTGCAGGTGGGTAGAGGAGGGTGTTGAAGGTGGACAAGAGCCGTTTAGGGTTGGAGGACAGCGTAGATATAAGACATGAGAAGAAGGATTGTTTGGCCAAGTGGAGGGCAGAGGTGTATGACCTGAGAATAAACTTGAAGTGAACAAAATCAGCTTCAGGGCGGGATTTCCTCCAGGCACGCTCTGCAGTGCGGGAGCATCTTTGCAGGTAGCGAGTCTGGAGGGTGTGCCAGGGCTGAAGCTGGCGGCGTGGGGCCTTACAGAGTCAAAGAGGAGCAAGAGTGTCTAGAGCAGAGATAAGCGTAGTATTGTAGTGATTAGTGGCAGCATCAGGGCAGGTGAAGGATGAGGTGTGAGGGAGGTGGTGAAGTAGGTTGGAGAATTGATGGGGATCCACAGCATGTAGATTTCTGCGAGTGTGTGTGCGGGGTGGGGGAGCAGGGTGTTTAGGAAGTCCAGATAGGTTGAAAGAGAGAAGGTGGTGGTCAGAGATGGGGAAAGGGCGACAGTTGAACTCAGAAATGGAGCAGAGGTTGGAAAAGACAAGGTCAATAGCGTGACCATCGCGGTGGGTAGGGAGGAGGGAGGATTGTGTGAGTCCAAGGGAGGACGTGAGTGAAAGAAGTTTGGAGGCAGCAGGGGCGGAAGGATCATCAATGGGAATGTTGAAGTCCCCGAGAATTAGGCATGGAAGATTAGAAGACAGGAAGTGAGAAAGCCAGGTAGCAAAGTGGTCAAAGAACTGGGAGGTTGGTCCCGGTGGGCGGTAGATGACTGCCACCCTGAGGGCCAGAGGAGAGAACAGGCGGATGCAGTGTGTCTCGAAGGAGGAGAAGGGGGGGAGGGAGATGCTATATAAATGATTTCCATTCCCCTATGTTACTGTGGCATGCCAAAGTGGGGAGGGGCCGCTGTAAGCAGAGAGCCATCCTACAGGTTGGTTGCTCGGTCAGTCAGCGTGCTGCTTTAGCTGTTATTCAGCTTGTGATGGTGCACTTTAACCACTTGGCTGCTATGGACGCGTCCAGCCAAGTGGTTCTCCTGTGCTATGGACGCGCTGAGCGCGTCCATGCACAGGAGGCAGCAATCCGCCGGATTCCGGCGGATTGCTGCGCCCCCCGGTGTAGGCTGACATCTTGGATGTCAGTCCAGCACTACGGGACCCCGGCAGAGCAATTAGATGTCATCGCGGCGGCGCGATGACATCTAATTCTGAAAAGCGCCGGATCGTGAACCTCTCCTGGAGCTGGCCGACATATTGGATGTCGGCCAAGCCTCCAGGAACTCCCCCTGAGGACTGGCGTCATCGTGCATAGCACGATGACGCCAGTCCTGAAGTTAACCCCTAGCTGCCACCAATGGTGGAGATAGGGGGTTCCAATGAACCCCCTGTCTCCCGATCCGTGGCAGCTAGGGGTTAATGTTTGATATCGTTGGATCGGCCAGAGCATGGCCTTTCCAACGATACCAAACATGAGCATGAAAAATGTTTTTTTTAAAAAATAAAAAATAAAAATAAAAAAATAAAAATATTTTAAAAAAAAATTCTAAAAAATAAATAAATAAGTTTTTTCCGTTTGTTTTTGTTTTGTTAATGCAGCAATAATGTTCCCATTTCAATTATAATGTGAACAATAATGCTGCACTAACGATTTTTGCATGCGGTGCGTTTGTTAAAAAAAGCTAAATTTTCCCAAAAAAAAATGTAACGAGACCCCATTTCTAATTTTTTTAACAAGCGCACTGCATACAAAATATAACCGCAAACGATCGCATGTTAAAATGTGAAAAAAAACACTTTACACATAATAAATTATTGAAAATTCAAATTTTATTACATTTTTTGTTATAATATACAGACATGACATAACGTATACATATAATAATGACATATTATGAATCTGTGGAGTCTGCCGGAAAGAACGATATATAATATGTCTGGGTCATATATCAAAATATGGCTACGAAACGCGGTTAAACATGATGAGCGAAAGCAGTAAAAATGACCTCAGCACAGAGGTGTGAAAAGCCTCAGCAGCGAAAGGGTTAAGGACATACTATATGTATTACCTCCTGATCAAGGACAAGTGCTGGGAGCTGCTCATTGTGAAAACACAGTGGGCTAAATTCCAATCTTCGCGTAAAAACGCTCGCGCAATGTGTGAATTTTTGTGCCAAGAATTTAACGTTAACGCACGTAAATCACCGCTGGTATTACAATCCTCGCGCATTAAAGGGCGTAAAGCGGACGCACAAAAATGCTCGTGCAGTAACGTCGTGCACAGAAATCAGTGTGCGGACTGTTTTTTCACGTGATCCAGCCAATCAGAATTAAGAACCACAATTATCTCACGTTAAGTTTTTGCGCCTGTCAAAGTCAATCGGAGCATATATGCTGCAGCAATAATAAATGCACACACAACTTCTCCATTTTATTGGTTTGGTATGATTAGAATGTGTAACTATACTTTGCTGCTTTATTTTTATGGGCTGGTGTATTTGGGTTCGGCCAGGTTGTTCGGATTTGCCATTAACACCAGCTTTTAGGAGTTGCTAAAATTATGCGCGCAAAGGCTATGCGTTAAATCCTGCGCATAGATTGTAATACCATCCGCGTACCAGCGTTCATTCGCGTTTGCGCTTACAATGTGCGCAGTACAGTAAGCTCGCAAAGGGTTCGGGCAGGTTCACCCGAGGTAGACGATTACACGCGTTTGTTGCGCTGACAATGTAATACGACGTTCAGCGCAAAGGGTTTTACCACTCACATTAATGTTTTTTTGCGCCGGCGCAAACGTTTGCGCGAAGATTGTAATTTAGCCCAATGAAGGAGCTTTCAACAACTCTGTCTGAGACTCAAACAGTCCAGGAAAAAGAAGAAAAAAGTGTGACCAGCCCTAAAACTCTGTAAAAATTAAACAAGTAACAAGATCAGAGTTAGGCCGGTGTCAGACGAGTGCACTAGGTGCGCCTGTACTGACATCCATCGCAGCGTTGTGACGCTGCATTGGAGACGGTCACACGCTTGTGCGAGCGCATGGAATGCACACGTAACAAGCGTCAGCCCACAAAGCCTCCCCGTTGAAATGCTAGATGCACGTCAAGAGTGCTGCAAAGCGCCATCCTCCATAGGAGGATGGCGCTTTGCAGCGCTGAGCGCACTGGCTGCGAAAGGAACGTCAGCCTGCACCAGGGGGCTGCAGCGATCGGCCAGAATACCGCTGCTTCCTGTGCAAGGACATGCTCAGAGTGTCCTCTGCACAGGAGAACCACTTGGCTGGACGCGCTGAGCGCGTCCATAGTATGGGTGTTGTTCGTAATTGTCAACTCACCTCAGATTTGTCGACATGTTCTACTCTGCATATAATAACTCTCATTTTGCTTGGTAATTTATACCCAAAGCTGCCTTGAGTGTTTCAAACATGACTGTCATACAAAAAATACACGTTTTATTAAACCCCACAAACGTTAACCATTTTACTGTAAATGTACAATCACTTGATATCAGTGGTTATTACAAGATTTAAGCAGCCTGTCATTGTAAGTGCATTTTACAGTCATTGTATAAATTCCATGTGCTACTCAAGCGAGATTTTAGTAAACCTCCAATTGTAAATTGCTGTAACAAACATGGTTTCAATTATTCCAATGCATTAACTCTTCAGCAGAGTTGATTAAATATATTTGCTTGATATTTTTTTTACACATGATGGGCACTATTACAATCCCCGTGCTAAAACGGGGGCGGTAGGGAGGAAAAACTGCACCCACAGTTTTCCCCCTACCGCCCCCGTTTTAACAGGGGATTACAATGCAGGCGCAAAAAATGCTGTCTGCATTGTTCGCGCCCGCTATGTGCCGGGAAGCGCGTGGCAGCGCAGAGCGCAGCCCCGCGCATCCTCTCAATGGAGTCCATAGGACTCCATTGAAGCAGACGCCGGCGGTCACATGACCAGCCGGATCTCGCCTCGCGTGATGCAGCCGGTCGGTGTAGGGATACACAGGGAGAGACTGGGGGGACTTTTTCCCCCAAGTCTTTCCCTGCGCCGGCCGGCCGGAGGAGGCAGACAGAGCCGCGGTCCTCGCTGAAGGACAGAGGGTTCGGTGACTTTTCGTTCTCTTCAATTCGGTTCATTTTGCCGATCCCATTTCGGCGACCCTGCGGTGTATTCAGCAAGCACCACAGGGTCCCCGAATTGCAGGGAAAGGCTGCCGCAAACCAAACGAAAACTAACCGCAAAACCCACGGAATGCATGCCGAAAACCCGCAAAAACATGTGGATCAACCCACCGAAAAGGCCAGAAGAAGAGCCAATCACACGCAGCGCAGCCGCCGGAAAAAGCCGACACCACAGACGAAGGCAGTGAATAAATTAGGAAAACAGTTTGCTTGAATGTTTGAAAAGTGAAACGCTGTTTGCAAATAAACTACTGAGCGAAAATGTCTGAAATTTACATATGAGGTCCAGGGAATGATAATAAAGAGGGCTGTTACAGAAAAAATAAGTAAACTTAAAAAAAAAAAATCGGACTTTTTAAAAAAAAAAAGAAAGAAAACGGCCTTTTTTTAAAAAGAACAAACCTAAAAAAAGATAAATAAAGATACTCTTTACTGCAGAATTTTATAATGAACGGTTTATTAGATATTGAATTAAAACGGGAATATTTTTAACATTTAAGCCTATGGGATTCGCCTGAATAAATCTGCTGCATGAAACCACCGAAGCAGTGCTTTTTTATGGAGATTCGCTGCCCTCGAACAGGCACCGAACAGGCACAGTATGTGCAGGCAATTCGCCAGGATTTGGCGAATTGCCTGCTCTCTGGATAGCCGAATGGCCAAGAAAGGTAACCGAACGCTGATTTTCAGTGTTCGGTTACCTTTCTCCAGCCATTCAGATCTCTTTGAAAACCCTGCAAGTCTCCATCACCTGAATTAAGTTTGACAAAATGTTTGGTAATTTTCATGCCATGCTACACCTCTTCTGTGACTTTGGAACATCATGAATTTTGCAAGACCAATTATATATATATATATATATTATAAAATTTTAATGTGTTTATGTGAAAAACTGTATTTGTTTTATGGTGTTTGAATGGCAAACAGGCAAAATGTATCACACGATTTAAAGGAATATATAAATGATATTGAGAACATTTCATGATATTCCACTTTTCTATCTGCAAATTGGTAAAATTATTAAGGCTGGGGTCAGACTAACGCATTTTTAACGTGCGTTTAGGCGCACTTAATCATGGCCGCGGTAGCAGCAAATGACAGACAATGACGGCCAATATACAAAGTACGGCCGCACGAAAGTCCGGCCGCGCAATGCAAGTGGAAAATGAGCGCATTTTTTCGAGAACGCAGAACCGCTAGTACTGATGTACAGAGTGCGCTGCGGCGGCATAGCGGCGTGTATGCGTGATTAGGAGATGTCAGACGCTGCTCATGTCTGGCCAACATAACGTTCAGACGCAAAAAGTGTTTTATTGACGATCCGTAAAAAAATCACGCACGAAAATGTGCGTCGTCTGGCCGTTTTCACGCATTCCGTGAAAAAATACGTCAATCCGTTCGGACGCACTTTTTGACTGTCGCTGCAAGTAATGCGTTCGTTTGACCCTAGCTTTACTTTGTTTTTTTGGTTTTTTTTGGAAAATATACTTCACTTTCAAAATAAAAAAAGTCTTCATTGACTTTTCGAACTCGCTATAAATATCAGGTATCAAATGAAATATCTAAAGAACTCAAAAACTGCATAAGAAATGCTATACGGTTGTTATAGAGTAAAACATAAAGCAGCATGGATCGCTATTGCGTGTGTCTTTTTATGGCTGCAAACATCATATGCATAAGTGATGATTATAAAAGGTAACAAGTTTGTTTACTTTAGATTTATAGGAGCTTGTTTTGATGGCCATAGCCAAGTGAATTATAAAGGTGCTATAATAAAAATGACTGACAACATATTTTAGCATCTTTACAATTATTTACTTTCATAATAAATACAGTATATGGAGCAACATTTAGGTAAAAGGGATAGCATAACTGTTTGGACTTGGAATGATGGTAGAGAGTAAACCATGTGATTACGCCTTGGAGGACCTAGATGGATCTACAAAAAGAGATGAGTGCTATTAACCCCTTTGCTGCTGAGCCATTTCACGTCTGTGTGCTGAGCTCATTTTTACCGCTTTTGCTCATCATGTCTAAATGAGATTTGAAGCAACGTTTTATTATACCACACAGACATATTATATATCGTTCTTTCCAGCACACTCTGCAGATTCCTAATATATCATTATTATATGTATACGTTATGGCCTGCCTATATATTATAACAAAAAATGCAATAAAATTAGATTTTTTAATCATCTACAGCGTGTAAAGTGTTTTTTTTCACATTTTATCATACGAGTTTTTGCGTTTATATTTTTTATGGACTGTGCTGGTTAAAAAAGGTAGACCTGGGGACCGTTACATTTTTTTTGGGGGGAATTACGTGATTTTTAGCAAACGCACCCATAAAAAAAATCATTAGTACAGCATCATTGTTCACATTATAATTGAAATGGGAACAATATTGCTGCATAAATAAAAACAACACACAAATAAAAGAAACACTTTTTAATTTTTTTTGTCTTTATTTTTTTATTTATTTTTTAATTATTTTTATTTTTATATTTCTTTTTTACTTCAAACATGGTCATGATCAGGCCTTTCAAATGATTCCCTCCATGACCCCCTAGCTGCCACCGTTCTGGAAATATTGGGGTTTAAAGGAATCCCCAATCTCCACCAGTGGATTTCCTTTGGAAATCCCCGGACAGCTAGGGGTTCCCTGGCTAACTGATGTCAGGTGGCCAGGGGGGCCCTGGAGGTGGAGCCGCCATCCAACATCCAAAAGGATCCGCCCCCTCCTTTTCAGGCGATCTCCCGGCTTTGCACGGCGCGATGATGTCATTTATGTGAGGAGGCCCTTAAAAGACGCGTCTGACTTCCTAGAAGTCAGAACACCATGGGACCCTAGAGAGAGAGGTGAGTATCTCTCCCTGGGCTCCTGCTTGCGGGGGGAACGTCCTCCGCATATAGCGGGAGTCAATGAGGACGTTCACCTGCAGTGAAAGGGTTAAAGATGCCTTCTCTGTGCATTTTATAACATATAACAAGAGCAGATTTAACCAAACAAGTATTTCTCATGCCCTCTAGCCTCTCTAAATTAGTAATGTTCTGCCTTTGATGTTTGATGCCTCAGACTAGATGAAACTGTAGGACCTATGTCTGATATAACTTTTACATTTAAAATCTTTTGAAGATTTCATAAAAATGCTTAAAGGATGTATAATAAAAAAATTTTCATTTGGCAATCGCGGTATATTCACATGATTGAGCATTGCATAATTTTGTTACTTTTGTTTCCCAGCAAGTTCTAGGAACTTTCACATGGTTTATATAGTCACCAAAGAGAAATTACACATCACTGATCATGTATTTATTTTGGGCGATGTACTCTGCCCGTTATGACTGGTATATGCTAAAAACGTCTGGCAGTGCGTCTGTATTCCATTTGAGTAGCTCACGGGTTCCCGTGTTCCGACATTTGGAACGTCATTGTAATATTTTCTTTGTGACAGCAATAACATGTACAGGAATCTAAGATGCCTATTAGTGGATTGCTCAAAAACATTCATGTCATACATATTACAAGTTAACAAGTTAAGTAATCAAAAATGGGCAAAAGACTTTTTTTTCTCACAGGAAAATATTCATTCCCCTACCTTGTAAAAGGAGCAGAAAGTTTGTGTTCTGTTACCTGAAACATTTTTTCCAAATTATATTTATTGCACTGTTAGCCGCAATTATAGCCAAAAAAATCACAATAAAGTAAAGCAAATCATTGTCAATATGTTAGCTAATGATTTTCATGACTATTTATATAACAAATAATTTATGTTGACATTGTTATTATATAAGGCCTGAAGCACCTAAGGCGTAGGGCCTTTAAGTTGCCTCTGATGCCAGGACGCAGGGAGGATTTTTCTAGAAGGTTTTGCAGCGTGTGAGGAGAATTGAGCGGGAGTGGTGTGGGAGGAGTCGTCAGGAGGGTACTTAAGGCGCGTGTGGAGAGGCTCTGCACACCTTCTTCTCCTGAGGTAGAGCGGTGAAAATCTGTGCTGCGTCAGTGAAGCAGTGTTTTTTTCGGCCTTTTGCCTTAAAGTATTGTTTTGGGAATGGCGAAAGGCCGTGAGCTGGAGTCGCTACTGGAGGAAGTGCGGGAGGCGGCTCGGCATCGTGGTGTGAAGTGGGCCAGAAGAAGCCTGTCGGAGGTGTTGGCGGCGGAAGGGGGTTCTCGACCTGCCAGGATTTCGAGGCCTCCAGTGCGGTTTAATCCGGGAGGCGAATCCAGTTATGTATCGGCGGCCGAGAGATTGAGATTGGAGGCTGTGAGAGGTCGTGGTCGGTTGGTTCAATGGATGTTGGCTGGTGGTGACGCAGTTGGAAATGTGGCTGGTGTGAGCGCTTCCAGGCATGTGGAAGGTAGGAGCTTGAGGCTGGCATCGGGGGCTAAGGATCCTTCCGGTCGGAGGGGTGGTGTGGTGAGCTCTACCAGGAGAGAAGGAGTGCGGAGTTTGAGGAGTTCCTCAGGGAGAAGGAGAGGTCGGTGGTCCGCCAGGGGTCCCAGAGGAGGAGCAAGGGCTGTCTCAGGGACTGATGTTTCGGGGGTAAGACAGTTGGTGGATAGGGATGTGGACGGTGGTGTGGCACAGGGTGTTGGTGTGCGGGATGAGGGCACTCAAGAGCTCGAAGTAAATTGGTGTTCAGTTGGTGTAGATGATGGGGCTCCGGATGTTGGTGTGAGGGAGCGAGTTGATGATTTTGGTACTTCGGGTTCTGGGGCTCATCGCACTATTAATTTTTTGTCCACAGTTCCAATGGTTTGGGAGAGGAGTCCACAGCCGGTGGGTGGTTTCCAGGCTGCTGGAGTTGGTGGAGATGGTGCAGGAGGTTTGGAGTCGGTGGCGCTGGAGGTTCCAGGAAGTTTGGGTGGACCTCATGTGGCGACAGGTAACGGAAATGGTGGTGATGTGGGTTCTTTCATGTCTTCTTTACAGGGGGCCTTTGAGGCTTGGTCAGTTTCACCAAGGGGTGTGAACCAGGGTGTGTATTTGGCTCAGGCATGGAAGGGTGCAGGTGGGCCAGTTGTGAGAGCTGGTGGAGCTCTTGGTGGTGAAGTTATGGCTTCATATGGGCTGAGTGGTGATGTGGGTTCACTCGATGAGTCCGCAGGAGTGGCGGATGTGGCAAGGAGGAATGCTTACGTGTCATTTTCTGGGCCTTTGGGGTTTCATTTGAAGCAGGAGGTAAAAGAAGGCATATGGCAAGGGGAGTATGTGGAACTTTTTCAAGCACGAAAGTTCAAATTATGGAGGATTACATTCATTGTCCAGATGTTTTTAGAGGGCAAGACAAGAAGGTCTGCCTTTTGGAGGGTCTGGAGAGGGGAGCTTCCCCGGTGAAACTCGACACGATGTTACCGTGGCTAAGGCTTTACGGAAGACATAGAGATGCAGAGTTTTTACGTTACGGTTTTGGTGTTGGTTTTCAGCTTCCTTTTGTGGTAAGGCCAGGGGTTGGCAAGTTAATAAATTTGAAGTCGGCTAGAGTGTATCTGGAGGTAGTTCGGGAGAAGGTGTTTAAGAGATTGGGGCTGGTAGGATGGCAGGTCCATTCTCGTCTCCTCCGGTGCGGGATTTGAGGATATCCCCTTTGGGGGTTGTGCTGAAGCGGAAGGCAGGAGATTTTCATTTGATTCATCATTTATCCTTTCCATGGGGGGAATCGGTGAATGAAGATATTGGTGAGGAGTTGGCCTTGGTGTCATACGTGTCATTTGATTCTGCGGTTAGTTTGGTTCGTGATGCAGGACCGGGGGCTTTAATGGCTAAGGTGGATATTGAGTCGGCTTTTCGACTATTACCTATTCATCCTTCGTGTCATCATCTTCTGGGATTTTGGTTTGAAGGGGAATTTTATGTGGATTTATGTTTGCCTATGGGTTGTTCCATTTCCTGTTCCTTTTTCGAATGTTTCAGTACATTTTTGGAATGGGTGGGCCGTGAAGTGGCAGGGTCGAACAATCTGACTCATTATCTGGATGATTTTTTGTGTGTGGGAAGGGAAGGGACCGGAGAGTGTCTGCACATTCTTCAGTCTTTTCAGGGGGTGGCACACCGATTTGGTGTTCCTTTGGGCTTATGATAAAACGGAAGGTCCAGCGTCGGTTATCACTTTCTTGGGAATTGAGATTGATTCAGTAAAGGGTGAGTGTCGTCTACCTGTGGGGAAAGTGGTGGAAGCTTTGAGGCAAGTAGAAGGGGCCCTGTCGGTTAAAAATTACAGTTGAGAGAGCTGCAATTGCTGATTGGTCGTTTGAATTTTGCATGCAGGATCATTCTGGTTGGAAGAGTCTTTTCACGTGGATTGGCTTTGGCGACACGGGGTATTCGGGAAGGTCATCACTTTCTTAGAATATCTGGTGCCATGAAGGAAGATTTGGAAGTGTGGAAATCCTTTTTGGTGGTGTTTAATGGGGTGGCCTTATTCCCTTCGAAAGAGGTTTTGGCGAAGGAGCTGGAATTTTTCACGGATGCCTCGGGAGGTGTTGGTTTTGGGGTATATTTTGGGGGACGTTGGTGTGCTTCTCGTTGGCCTGATAGTTGGTTGGCATCTTCCTTGGTGCGGAATTTGGCTTTTTTGTATTTGTTTCCATTAGTGGTGGCCTTGGAGCTGTGGGGAGGTGCTTTGGAGGGGAGAAGGATTCTGTTCCATTCTGACAACATGGCGGTGGTGTCGGCGGTTAATTCTTTGTCAGCTTCATCATTGCCAGTCATCAGATTGCTGAAAATATTTGCGTTGATGTGTCTTAAGTTTAATGTTTTATGCAGGGCAAGGCATGTTCCGGGTCGCCTTAACTCAGTGGCAGATGCTTTGTCTTGTTTTCAGTGGGACAGGTTTCGTTCCCTGGCTCCGTTGGCAGAGGAGGTGGGCACCCCTTGTCCGGCGGGCCTTTGGCAGCTAGGCTCAGAGTTTTTGGAAGATGGGTGAGAGGTTCTTTGTCTGAGTCATCTTGGAAGGCCTACTTGCGAGTATGGAGGGATTGGGACGCTTTGGCTGAGCAGTTCAGGTACGTGGCAGTGGGTGGTTTGGATGAGGAAAGTCTGCTCAGAGCATACCTCATTCGGTTATTTGAGTCTAGGGCATCTCCTGGAGTGATTCGGCAGTCTTTAGCCGCCTTGGCTTTCCTTTTTCAGGTATCGGGGAAAAGAGAGGTCACCAAGGATTTTGTTATCAGGTTCGAGTGGGGAGCTGGTGTGCAATTCTAGGAGAGGAGGTGGTGGTTTGGGAGCTGATGCGGTTTGGTTGGGAGTTAGGGAAATTGTTATTTGGGTTTCTAACTCCAAGACTGATCAGTTGGGTAGGGGGCGTACAGTTGGTTTATCCAGTGTGGATAACTACATGGTTTGTTCAGTGAAGAACGTTAAGGAATTTTTGGAGTTACGGGTGGAGTCTGGAGTGGCCTTTTTATGTCACGCAGACGGGTCGTATTTCTCAAGGTATTAGTTTGTTACCATTTTAAGAAGGGTTTGTTGAGTTTAGGGAGAAATCCGAAGGAATTTGCTTCTCTTTCCTTTGGTATTGGGGCAGCAACAGAAGCTTCAAGGTTGGGTTTGTCGGCAGCGGAAATTCAAGAATTGAGAAGATGGAACTCGAGGGCTTTTCAGTCCTACGTGCGTCCAGGTTTGGTGTTATGAATTTTGGAAACACTTGTTAATGCTGGGAGGCTATGTGGAGGATAGTTTGCTGTATGATCTATTCTGTTATGTTTTTCACTTTTATAAAAAAAAAAATGAAAATCAAACTTTTACATGGAATATGAATTTATACCTTTTACATGGAATAATTTATACCTTTTATATGGAATATATATATATATTTATTCTATTTTATCTTTGTATATCTGTTTGTTGTTTGTGGAGGAGTGTGGGGGTTGGAGGATTTGGAGGCGAGGAGTATGGTCATTGTTTATGTTATGTTTTCTTTGCAGGTATGAACATTGTTTATTTGGTGGGGGTGTGGTGGTTTGGCGGAGAGTTTTTCTTTTTCTGAGTATTTTGTGTGGTGGAGATGTTGGTAATTTGTTTTTGTTTTTGCAGATCCTTCGAGAGTTGTATGGATTGTTGGAGACTCGTTGTTTTTTTGGGCGAGGACAAGGGCGTTGGTGCGAACATCTGGAGTACAGATGGGTTTGCATGGGTCGGCAACACGGGTACGGTGGTTCGGAATCCGTGGACTCCCAAGGGAGGAGTTTAAGCCGACGGTTTTTGGGTGCCCTTAGGCACGGTGAAGTTCCCCATGTGATGATGGTACACATGGGAGGGAACGATTTGGGTGTGGTCCCTCATGGAAAGCTGCTGGAGCAGATGCAGGCGAATCTGCAGCAGCTGAGGGATTTTGGAGTGGTCCCTCACGGAAAGTTGCTGGAGCAGATGAAGACGGATCTGCGGCAGCTGAGGGATTTGGGAGTGGTCCCTCATGGAAAGCTGCTGGAGCAGATGAGAGCGGATCTGCAGCAGTTGAGGGAGTGGTCACCATGGACAGTGGTGGTGTGGTCCGAGGTGATGTCAAGGATGGTGTGGGAGCAAGCTGAGAATGAGGAGGCGGTGCGGCTTTGCCGGATCAAGGTGAATCGCTGCATGCAAAGGTTTGTGAGGAGGATGGAGGGTGCGGTGGTGCGACATTTACCTTTTGAAGAGGAGGAGGTGGAGTGTTATTGTATGGCGGATGGAGTTCACCTGACGGATGTGGGCAAGGATCTGTTCATCCTGGGACTCAAGGAAGGGATTGAACAAGCCCTGTTTTTTCTTGGTGAAGGAGCTCTCCCATAAGGGGGTTATGTGAGGAGCTCGTGGCGGGGGCTTGTAGGCAGTGCTGGCTAGGGGTTCCTTTTTAGTTAGGATTACTTTGGTCAGATGGTTGGGAGTTGGGAAGTTTTTTGGTGGTTGGTTGGTTTGGAGGTGTGTGGTGGTTGTGGGGAGTCCTCTTTCAGCACTGGGTTATTGTTTTAATTTTCTTATGGGAATGGTTATGTTATTACAGTTGGTTATTTTGTGGAGTTTTTAGCTGTGGCCTATATATAATAAATATATATATTATTCCACAGTTATGTGTTTGCGTATTTTTTGTGTATTTTTTGTCTCCCTGCGTCCGACCCGGTCATCAGTAGGCGACTTAAGGAACCTTTGTATTCTTCAACTTACTTGTAACGTACACGAATGCTGAGGTATTTACCAAACAGGAAGAAAATAGAAAATAGAACATATACTGTAGGGTGATACCGCCGATACAAAACATATGTGAAGACACATCATATATGTCTTGCAGGGTCTCCCAATATGTGCCTTAAAAAGAAATCTAAGGCAAAATAGTGCAGACTGCCAGAATAGATATAAAAATACTATATTTATAGTGCTTACAATATAAAAGACAGATAATACATATTGTCAAACTCACCCAATCCTCAGATCCATGAATAGTACTCCATCAAAGATTCATGGCCCGGACAGGTTATTGGAATATACAGTTTGACGCGTTTCGTCTCTACATGGACTTAATCAGAAGGGTAAAGTAGTCACCCATCACCCAGCATGATATACCCCATCACATACAAATCCAGAAAACAATCAATAAAACAATAAAACACTATATTTTGGTCCTATTTTGAAATTCACAATAACCTAGGCATGAACATTTATATTTTCCTATCCAGCCACTGTAGATAGTTTCTCATATAACGCACTTATATTGTGTAGGGATGCACCGATACCACTTTTATAAGACCGAGTACGAGTACCAATACTTTTTAAAAGTACTCACCAATTCCGAGTACCAATACTTTTATTTTATGTCATGTGAACGCTTTCCAATAAGAACAAACATCATATAAAAATGCCCCCAGCTCACATGTATAATTCCCCCCGAGATATATATATACAGAATGCCCCCAGCTCACATATAGCTTGCCCCCAGCTCACATGGAGATTGCCCCCAGCTCACATGGCAATTTCCCCCAGCTCACATGGATATGCCACCAGTTCACATGGATATTGCCCCCAGCTCACATGGATATTGCCCCCAGCTCTCATGGATATGCCCCCAGCTCTCATGGATATTTACCCCAGCTTTCATGGATATTGCCCCCAGCTCACATGGAGATTGTCCCCAGCTCACATGGCGATTGCCCCAAGCTCACATGGATATGCCCCCAGCTCACATGGATATTGCCCCAGCTCTTATGGATATGCCCCCAGCTCTCATGGATTATGTCCCCAGCTCTCATGGATATGCCCCCAGCTCTCATGGATTATGTCCCCAGCTTTCATGGATATTGCCCCCAGCTCTCATGGATATACCTCCAGCTCTCATGGATATGCCCCCAGCTCTCATGGATATTGCCCCCAGCTCTCATGGATATGCCCCAGCTCACATGGATATGCCCCCAGTTCACATGGATATGCCCCAGCTCTCATGGATATGCCCCCAGCTCTCATGGATATGCCCCAGCTCACATGGATATGCCCCCAGCTCTGTGTGTGTGTGTATATATTAAACATACACACTCACACACTGGCACACACACAGACCTCAGACCAGACTTGGGGCGCTGTCCAAATGCTCTATCGGGATTCGGACAGGCCCCTGCAGCTCACGGCGTTCATACTTACCTTTCACGGGCGCCGCCTACAAAGTCTTTGCGCGTGCGCTTGTTGGAAAGCCCCCAGCCGCGATCACGTGGGAGTTCATGAGATCGAGGCTGGGGGCTTTTCAACGAGCAGAAGCGTGGAACCTTTGCTGCGGAACTCGTGGAAGGTAAGTATGAACGCGATGAGCTGCAGGGGCCTGTGCGAATGCTGATAGAGCATTCGGACAGCTGCCCCAGCCCCTCGGATGCCAGCAAGCCAGCTCAATGCTGGCTTCCGGTATCGGGGGAAATATCGGGGGCACTGCACAAGTACCAAGTACTCCTGCAGTACCCAGTATCGGCACAGATACCGATACTAGTATCGGTATCAGTGCAGCCCTAATTGTTAGTATCATGCCTCAGGCCTGGGAACTTGCTGTGGCCAGTCTGGCTTTCCATTACTCCCTGTCTGTATCCACCTAAGGGTTAACTCCTGTTCTAGAAGCTTGTGTGTTTTGCATAAATACCTGATTACGCCCTCCCATCCTTGCTCTTGCATTTTGTTTTTTCCCTTCCTGTTGTCAGAGGTACTGAGAGCTCCCTCTTGTTATTGTATGTCTCCTGATTTATTCTGCTCTGCCGTGTATACCAGTTATTTCATCCTTGCTGTGTCTGCATTACCTGGTTCCTGCTTGCTGGATGAGCCACTGCGTGGCCAACTATCCAGTGGGTCCAAAGACTCTCAAGTTGCTTCCAGCCCACGTGCTCTCTCCTAGAAGTAGACCTTCTATCAAGGTACTGTTACCAAAGGCTCCTGCTTCTCCTCAAGAGGATCTAGAGAGAGTCTATGTGGCCCACCATCCACTTGCCTGTGTTTTCTGTGTTACTATCTGTACTGTGCTGGACTGTTTGCTGTGAACCATTCCACAATACAAGCCTTATTGTGCATATACTGCCTCCAGTGTCTGTCTGCCTGCTTAACCCCAGCGCTTGGGATTATATATCACCACACAGAGGATGTGCCATGGCTCCTTCATGGCACGAGCCTGACATAATGGAAGAGCCAAAAGCCATGCCCGTGGGGGTCCAAGCTGCACTGGATGACATTGTGTATCAGCTGCTCGTTGTAGTAGAGTATGTGTGGAATCTAATGGACTCATTTCCCACCACACCTGGCCCAGTCAGGCCTTCACCAGTGAGCAGAGCATCACAGCAACCTGCTGAGTTTAATCTCTCTCCACCACTATGCAGAGCACAGGCACCTTATGTGGAGACTCAGAAGGAAAGGCATAGGAGGCTCAATCTATGCTTCTACTGCAGATCGGAACAGCACAGAATCGACTTCTGTCCCATCAGACCTGCCATTCCACTCAAGCCCCCAGCCGCTGCCAGTTTGCTCAAGCCCCCAGCCGCTGCCAGTTCGCTCAAGCCACCAGCTGCTGCCAGTTCTCGCAAGCCTCCAGCCGCTGCCAGTTCTCGCAAGCCTCCAGCCGCTGCCAAGCCTCCATCTGCTGCTAAGCCTCACTAGGTCACTGCCAGGCCTTGCCAGGTCACTGCCAAACCTCGCCAGACTCCAGCTGCTACTAATGGTGGCAAGCCTCGCCAACCTCCTGTACTAGGGAGGCCTGCATTTTGTGATGTTTCCTCGGAGGAGGAGGGTACAGAGGAGGACTCCAATGCCGAGGACATGGAGGTAATGCCCCCTGCACCCCCTGTGCCCTTGGAGATCCTGCCTACTGAAGCAGTACCCATGGACATGGCGCCTGCCTAACCCACAGACCAAGAACCTCTGGAACCCATAGAGGTTGCTCCCATCCTGGTAGCCCCCACTAGGACCCCCCAGACTGCCAAACATCCCCATGGTGGTCCTGGGTGACAAATTGGGGCCCTGCTCAAAAGACCTCAAGTCGATTTGAGGTTCTATGGCTGTAACAACCTACCTTCTGAGACTTAACCAAGCCCACCAGACCAAATCCAGACTCTGTCCATAGCCTCTGATGGCTTCATTGTGCCAGACTCTGACCTTGCTGCATACAAACAGTGCCTGGCAGCCAAGGAGCCAGTTTCGACACCCATCATCGTGGGATTCGCCACCTGCAGTCCCCTCACACTCGTGCCACCCCTTGACAGTCCTACGCCTGAGGGCTGTGTCTGGGCATCCAACGGGACATTCGTCCAGAAAGAGGACTTGGAGGTCTTTGAGAGGGCACTACTTGCCCATGGAGACATCTACAGTGATCCTGACTCTGACTCTGATGGGTGGTGGTGGTCTCCTTGATACTCATCTGTTATGGTCATGCCCTAGGTGCCCAGAGTGCACCTTGTAAGGAGGGAGGTACTGTCATGCCTCAGGCCTGGGAACTTGCTGTGGCCAGTCTGGCTTTCCATTACTCGCTGTCTGTATCCACCAAAGGGTTAACTCCTGTTCTAGAAGCCTGTGTGTTTTGCATAAATACCTGATTACACCCTCCCATCCTCGCTCTTCCATTTTGTGTTTTCCCTTCCTGTTGTCAGAGGTCCTGAGAGCTCCCTCTTGTTATTGTATGTCTCCTGATTTATTCTGCTCTGCAGTGTATACCAGTTATTCCATCCTTGCTGTGTCTGCATTACCTGGTTCCTGCTTGCTGGACGATCCACTGCGTGGCCCACTATCCAGTGGGTCCAGAGACTCTCAAGTGGCTTCCAGCCCTCAATCTCTCTCCTAGAAGTAGACCTTCTATCAAGGTACTGTTACCAAAGGCTCCTGATTCTCCTCAAGAGGATCTAGAGAGAGACTATGTGGCCCACCATCCACTTGCCTGTGTTTTCTGTGTTACTATCTGTTTTGTGCTGGACTGTTTGCTGTGAACCATTCCACAATACAAGCTTTATTGTGCATATACTGCCTCCAGTGTCTGTCTGCCTGCTTACCCCCAGCGCTTGGGATTATATATCACCACACAGAGGCTGTGCCATGGCTCCTTCATGGTGCGATCCTGACAGTTAGTGTCAAAGAGAGAGACATCTTGTTATTAAAGAAGTCAATACCCATTTACAGATGTGCTGATAATAGCTGTGATATTTAGGTGAAGTTTTTTTTGAAAAAGTATTTTACCAGGAAGGATACATTGCGATTTCTCTCGTTTTCAAGTTTGTTCTGGGTGGCGAGTATGTACCGGTAGGTGTCTTGCCCAAGGACACTTACTGGAGAGGTGCTCTTAAGTTTAGTTAAGTTAGTTGCTAATTAGTAATAATTTCTATTCTGTACTAATAAGAGATGTCAGGTTATAGAACTGGATCTACATGTGGTTTTGTGATGTTTCTAGTTTATCCTGATTGACGATTATTATTAATACTAGTTAGTAAATGTTACTGTAAATGTAAATGTTGCCTTTTAACCTATAGAGAATCTTTGGGCTAAATAGTATCTTTTATAACAGATTTTGTTTTTCTAGTGAATCTGATTGCATATGAATAAATGTTTCTTCTGTACATAGGTAGCAATTTTGATCTGGTATCCGTTAACCCCTTCACTACCTAGATCAACTACAGTATATTTGATCTGCAAGCCCCGATAATGAATATAGTAGATTTGGTGTTCCACAGAAGCAATGCAAAGGAATTTCCATTATTGCAAAATAAATTTATTTGCATTTGGACTCCAGAAAATGCCCCTAACGTTTTAGCAAGATGGGCATAATGCCCGAGGTGTTTACATGGTTTAAAACCATTCGGAACTATGTCTACTGCCATCTCCCCACCTGACCCTGCATGGAGCCCAGAACTGCAGTGACTCCTCTTGACCAGCAGGTGGGGACTTTTTCCTGCCAAATATGTTATTACTTTAACCCCCCTGATGGTGTTCCCGAGTGTGGCTCGGGGTTAAATTTCACCGCTGAGAGCGGTAACCCCGAGCCATACTCGGGCTGTATACATCACCTCTCCCTGCACTCCCTCGCTGATCCCTGCAGTCTCCTCTGGCGATCACGGTGTTTTACTTCCTGGATTCCCTTCTCTCGAGGGAACCAGGAAGTATGAGGTCGCGATCATCGGAGGAGACTGCAGGGGACATCGAGGGAGCACAGGGAGAGGTGATATATCCAGCGGCATCCCGAGTGTGGCTCGGGGTTACCGTTTCCAACATAGGAATTTAACCCCGAGCAACACTCAGGATACCGCTAGGAGGGGGGGGGGGAATGTAACGCTTTTGGACACGTCTTTTCAAAAAAAATCAGACCACCAGGGAGGGAGGTTAAGGAAAACATTGTGACTATTTCTAAATATTTCTTACTGTTTTATTAGTTGAAAGGGATTTTTTTAAAAACAAAAATTGGTTCCTGAAAGCGGTTTTCGGAAAAATCCCTTATTTGTGAAGGGATTGATAACTCAGAGAGTCTGAGTAGAATGCTCAAATTATGCAGCTTTCTATAATTTATCCTGCCATATTTCTAGTAGATTTGTATGTTTAGATAAAAGAATTAAAGGGCTTATTTACTAATTTGTAAACTGTCAAAGATTTGTAAATCTTACATAAAAAAATCATATTTTTAAAAAAGAAATTCGCCAAACTCTTAGTGCCCCTTAATGATGTTTTGCCTGTAGTAAACTAAAAATGTTACACTCACTGTGTAATAATAGAGTTGCAGAAGAGCCATGAAAAAAAAAACAAACGTGCGGAAGTTTAGACAGAGAAATTCTGTATAAAGCTTTGTTCACCACACGTCAAGTTAGGTTACTTGACACTGTACAGCTGGAAAGTACAACATTCCTCTCTGAACATTCTCTTCTATATTGAAGGTTTGGCAGTGTCTGCTGACTAAGCTATTTCATGTCCAATATTTACAATGAAACTTACAGATGATTTCTCCAATGGATTCCAGAAAGTTGATCGTGTGGGTTATTAACATCCTGACATTTAAAAAGATCCAGATTTTTTTTCATCCTCTTTCTAGTTTGTAAACTTGGAAATTTGCTAATGTATCCTTATAATTCTTTTAATAACGGTAAAAAAAAGAGTATATTGCTTTCATCGTTTTTTCCAAAAGAATCATGTATTGCTTTTATTTTAAATGATAATGCAATATTTTTATTATTTTCAATTATTATATATATATATTTTTTAATAAATTATTTTTGAAGTTCGCAACAATGGTAAAATTGTCATTGGTGTAAGCCTACAAATGCTGGTGTTTCACAAACGAAGAATCCAATCAGCCACAGAAGCTTCATTGTATTGTATAACCCCCTTAACACCTTCGCTACCAAGCGATTTTTGTTGGAAAAAAATTATATCATAACATTTGAGAAATGGGTTAATAATAAAATAATTAATATGGGATAAAATAGAAATTGTTATTCCAAGACAGTTAAAAACATGTAATTTGTTTTTCTTTTTTTTCTGAGAATGTATTTTACCAGGAAGGATACATTGAGATTTGTCGCGTTTTCAAGTATGTCCTGGGTGGTGAGTGTGTACCGTTAGGTGTCTTGCCCAAGGACACTTACTGGAGAGGTGCTCTTGCCCAGATTCGAACCTGTGTCTCCATGATCTCCACAGTCATAGAGCAGTAATGTTACCTCTACTCCACCCAGCTGGTAAAATAACATTAATATGCTCATTTCACATTTTTCATGTATTCGTTTATCCTTTACAGAAATTATGTTGAACTATAAGAGTCAGAGCTCTAGATGGTGTCCGTTATCTTGCACAATTTAAAATGGAGTCTGCATTATTATCATACAGGCAGAAATGGCCTTTGCGCTTGATACAACAACTGTGATAAAGATAAATAATACAATTTTTCAGATCTCCTACTTATGGGGATTTGTAGTGATCATAATGGGATTATTATTAATGCAGCTTCCAAAAAATACCAATAGAATATAAAAATAATATCTGTATGTGACATAATTCCTGTATATGGATATTACCGTAACACCTTGCATCTGTACTGTACAGGGTTTTTCTGTCATTATAAGCCCCTGAATCTTATTCCTGTACAGCAGTGAGTGACCCCAGAGTTGTCCCTGTATTATCTCCTCTCCCTTGCAGCTGTAATGTAGCAGTAATCTGAACTTTTTGTTACAGTGTGGTTCAGAGCTGCCCTTTGCAGCTAGTTTTATGTCTCACCAGGGTGCTTGGAGAGACAAGAAACAAAGGATTTAATCTCTCCACAGGGGACACGCTAATCTTGCTTTTAAAAATGTTTGAAAATGGCCTTTTGATATGCTAATGAGTGCATTTCAATGCATTACAATGCAGAATCGAGTTATCTCGATTTTGGGTGTGAAGGGATTAATAGCAGCTGCTGTTTCTGAACAACGCCTATAACCTTCAATTTGGACGACAGATCTAACCCCTACCCTTACAATGGAGAACTTCCCAGCTCCCAGACAATGCCAAGATTTTAAATTAAACTTTGTTTCGAGCTGAGAAATGCTTGAAGAACCTAGTTTTATTGAATCTAACCCATTGAGTGGGGGATTTTAAACAAACGTCGGCCTTGATATCTCCTATATAATAGATTTTTGTAGTGTAATCACCCATTTTAAATTGCCTACTGGTGGGTCAGTTTAGTCACTGGAAATTTATTTAATTATTTGTTTATAAAATATTTTACCAGGAAGGATACATTGTGATTTCTCTAATTTTCAAGTATGTCCTGGGAAATCAGACGGGTCATATTAAAGTTTTTGTTTACCATTTAAAAGAGTTCCATAATAATATATACACTATATTGCCAAAAGTATTTGCTCACCCATCCATATGCGAGCCAAGGCAGGTGAGCGAATTCTTTTGGCAATATAGTGTATAAATATATATACTGTATATACTCCACAAAACTCAGATGCACACGGGGACTTGTATATATATGTCTCCCCTGGCATGTACCTCATAACTCTAGAAGGCAATTTATCTAAATTCTTATGTTGATGTGTTGCTTCTGACAATCAAACATAACAAAAAGTACTCATAAGAATGTTCATTAATTTTCAACTGATTCTAATGCAAACCATTTAAATAAACAAACTTGGGCAAAGGCACATTGCCAAGAAATTAATCACACCAGACTAATCTAGTTTGACTATTGTAAATTAATTTTCTAACTCATTTGCCAATTTTAAATACACGGAGATTTTCTTTGTGAGTAATGTTAAGAGGTTAAGGAAGTGTAGATTTTGGTGTCATATCTCATTCTCTACTTACTTAGAAAATAAAGCCTACAAAAATGAGTGTGGGAACTAACTAAGATTTCTGCCTCATCCAGGCAACCACTGTCATCTTCAACTTTAACCCACCACACACACGCCAAATTTGAGACTAAAATTATATATTGATACTTTCAAAACAAATTTATACTTCTGCTTCTGCAAACAAAGGCTGTATGGGAATAATGGCATAAGTATGTTTTGCCAAACAAGTGTTTTCTTTATAAATACTTAAAGTTTTCAGAAAACGGCTGCTATAGTTGCACGTGCTCCCCATCATAATGCATCGCACAAAGCGAGACTGGGTTAACATAGATGCGATTGGACATCTAGCCTTAAAACATTAAATTAAAATAGTCCCAGAGAACAGCTAAAGGGACACTCTAACCCAACCTTGGCCCTCCAGATGTTTCAGAACTACATCACCCATGATACTCAGCCGCTCATTAAGTCGAGAGAGCCTTGTGGGTAATGTATGTCTGAAACATCTGAAGGGCCAAGGCTGAACACTCACCACCCTATTACCAAGTCAATGAATTTTTATGATAATGGTTTCATTTCTCCACTAGAGGTGTCCATATGTTTCTAAACAAATCGCATTTTATTTGAAAATTTGTTAATTCATATTTTGGGAAGTACTTCCAAAATAATGAATTGATTTCATCTGAATTGAAACGAAAACAAAATGGTATATAGCGAAATTGATTTGTTATACTGTTTCACAAGAGAACCATTAATTAAATGATTCCTGAGCAGGATTTATTGATTGATTTATTTATCAAGTATTTTACCTTGATATTGATCTGCAAAATCTGGCCTGGTTGAGGGTCCCGAGGACAGGTTTGGGAAACACTGCTCTAGAGCCTTACAAGGGTTCTATCCAGTGGGACCAAAAATTACATGAGCACATTGATGTTCTTTAGGGAAGAGTTGCTGGCTCATCCAGCCGACTCTGCCATGTCTCTCACTTCTTCTGCATTGATCAGTCGTGAGTAGTAAATGTTGTTGACATCTTGGTTTCGGGAGGAGGGTAAATGTGCAAGTCTTAGGCTGGGGTCAGACCAGCGCACTTTTAACGTGCGTTCTGGTGCACATAATGACGGCCGCACTAGCAGCAGATGATGGGCAATGACGGCCAATATACGATGTACGGCCGCACAAAAGTCCGGCCGTGCAACGCAAGTGGAATTTGAACGCATTTTTTTGAGAATGCTGAACCGCTAGTACTGACGTACTGAGTGCGCAGCTGTGGCATAGTGGCGTGTTTGCGTGATTAGGAGACGTCAGACGCTGCACATGTGTGGCCTATATAACGTCCAGACGAAAAAAGTGTCCTGTGGTGGCTGTTGTGGTACCTGGCAATTGCAGACGATGCCTGGTCTGGATATTGATGTGGAGTGTCTGATAGCGGCAGTGGCGGAGTATCCCGAGATTTGGGACACGGCTTGTGACCTGTACAAGGACAAACCCAGAAAGGCCAGCGCATGAGTTGCAGTCTCGAGGGTGGTGTACCTGGAGTATGATACGTGGTCTGACAGAGAGCAGAAGCTACAGAGTGAGTACATGATTATTTAATTCATAATCACATGTAAATTGCATGTACAGTAAAAGTAAAGGCAAACATAATAGGTGCCGTCACATGTTAAATGCTCCCGAGCTGCCAGGGCACCTGCCCTGCATCGCTAGTAAAATAATTAGACAGAGCATCGCGAAACCTGTTGCTGTGTCTATTCACAGCTATTATGTCATGGTTTGCATATTCATCCAGACCCATAACTGTGAGGGTATCAGCAAAATTAAAACCATCCCTCGCACGAACATAATAATGTAGGATGCAACAGCATTTGACTATATCCACACAGAAATCCACATTTACATCAAGCGGTCTATGAAAAATCCTCCACTTGTTGGTCAGTATGCCAAAGCTACACTCCACATACCGTCTCGCCCGCGACAGCCTGTAATTAAGCACCCGCTTCTTCACAGTCAGATGTGTCCCTGAGTAGGGCCGTAGGAGATGTGTGGATAGGCTGAATGCTTTGTCACCCACGAAGGCATAGGGGACTGCCACGTCACTGCCAGGCAATGGTGCGGGTCTGGGTATGTGCAGGGTCCCACTCTCGAGCTCATCCCACAGTGTAGAGTTCCTGAACAATGTGGAGTCAGAGTCTTTGCCGTATGATCCGACATCCACATACACAAAATCATAGTTGGCATCTGCCACCGCCAGTAGGCCAATGGAAAAGAAATATTTATAATTTTGATACAGTGAGCCACTGTGCAGTGGCTTCACTATGCGGACATGTTTGCCATCCACGGCTCCAAGGCAATTGGGGAAGTTGGCTCTCCCCCAAAATCCTGCTGCAATTGCTACCCATGCCTCGTCCGTGGGTGTTGGTAAACATTGCTTCTTCATGGTTTCCCATATTGTTTGGCACACCTTGCGGACGATCTCACCAGCTGTTGATCTGCCAACGCGGAAGTTGTAATGCAGATCCTTCAAACTGCATCCACTAGCAAGATACCTGGGAAATATGAATTAAATCTGTGTTATGATCACATCATATGAACCGACCCTGATGTCACTCTCATTATGTTTTGCAGCACATGAAATCAGCAACAAGTGGCGCACTATCAGGGACAAATACACCCGGGTCCTGAAAAAGGAAGCGGCAGCTGCGCGCTCTGGAGCTGTGGCAAGGAGGAAGGTGCACAGCTATCTTTATGCCGAACAATTGTCGTTCCTCAGAAGGACCCAGGAGCCAAGGCCAACTGCGAGCAGCATTGACCAGCCATCCACCTCTGGCTCACAGGAGCAACAACTGCTGGCAGGGGGTTCTGGCAGCTGGCAGGAGGAGGTTGACCAGGGTGGCACGGACTCGCAGGTGGAGGGGGAGGTGGAGACCGGACCGGTGCCAGCTGCAGCACCGAGAGACAGCACCAGACTGGCTCACAACAGGAGGAGGGGACCGCCTAGCGACTTCGAGCAGGCCATGGTCAGCTTCATGGGGTCGCACAATCCACAACCTCCACGCTGCACCATCACTGACAGTGAGGACATGTCCTTTGTCCACTCCTGTCAATCCCTGCTGGACCAGATGACCCCGGCGCAGAAGGTGGAGTACCGCCGCAGATCCCTGGACCTCATCCATGAGATCCTGTCCCGTCCAGAACAGGCTGCGGTCTACTATGGTGCGGTGCCACAAGGCCACCATGCCACTGGTTATGCCAGCCACAGCCAGGCGCCACCCACCCACCCACCCATGTCCCGTGTTGCTGGGCCTCCCCCAGAGTCTGGGTACCGCCGCGGATCCACACATGGTCCTCATGAGCCAGATGCTCCTCTGTACCAGGATTTGTGGGGTGTCTTGTCTGTTTTATGTTTTTGGTTGACATGCTGTTCCTGTTGTCTCTGTTATGTTTTGTCCTTCATGTTATTTTCTTTTGTATATATGTTACAAATATGTTATTCATTTATTTTCTTGTTTATTACAATATATTTCTATTTACATACATTCTTGTCTGTGTCAGAGTTTTTTTGGACGTGTCTTGGAATGTGATGCCTGCATGTGGGTGGGTATGAATGTGTTTGCGTACATGTCACTACAGACTGACAATAGGGGCTCTGCACACCGAGCACATGTCTGCTGACTGGCAGCGAAGTCATGCATGCTGTTGTTTGGAAGTACTTACCGCAAAGTGATGACCAGCATCTCCTCCGGTGGTATGGCATCCCTCATGTTGGTGTCCCTATTGGTCAGCGGCTCCCGTAACTGTGACAACAGTTCATCGAATGAGGGGATGAACATCCGCATGTAGTTGAAAAACTTCACGGGGTCCCTCTCTCGCAGTGGCCTGTACAGCGTCACAAAGTGGCCATGCGTGTGTCTGGCAGCGTTGATGGGATGAACCCATGATCGACGTTGTCTTTTGTGCTGGAGGTACAGGTAGCCCGATGCAGCAAACACAAACACTTGCAGTGCATCCATCTTGGTGAAACGCCACCATCCACGAAATGGCTTTTTATACCCCTTCACCTTATTTTTTGATTCACCTATTGATTTGGTTAATTACATTACGCGTTTAATTGCAGATCCGTAGAAA
Organism: Leptobrachium leishanense; assembly: GCA_009667805.1. Lineage (NCBI taxonomy): Eukaryota > Metazoa > Chordata > Amphibia > Anura > Megophryidae > Leptobrachium > Leptobrachium leishanense. The sequence goes on from CM019066.1 coordinate 97,236,702, forward strand.
ATCACGCCAAAAAATGCTCATCGTATGACCGTTTTCGCGTATTGCGTGAAAAAATACGTCAATGCGTTCGGACGCACTTTTTTACGTTCGCGTGTAAAAATGCTTTCATTTGACCCTAGCCTAAAATCTATAATTGTTAAGGTGCATCTAGTTGCTGTCACTTTCATCATTACAGTCCTGCCCATGCCTCCCCAAATGTCCAAATGACTACACTGGGTCTCACATACTGGGCAAAGACAAGTTTATGAGGGCACTGAGATCTGGCTATGGTATAAGTGTTTTGTCTTTTGGTGTGCACCTGCTCAAGTCTCATAATGTTTATCTCAATGATGCCTTTAAAGATAATACCATAAGCAAATCACACTACTGTTATTTAAAAATATTAGCCAGAACTGAAATGCCAAGGAAGTGTCCTCTGCACAAGAGGTAGAACAACCTCCAACACTTGTTTTGCACAGAACTTTCAGGCACAATTTCTGAATGTGTTAATAGAGAATCTCAATTGTATAATTATGTCATAACTGTAATGAGCAATTGTTTTTTCTACCTGTCGGAGACAGAGAAATGTTCATTAATTATATTCACCCAACGTCAAGATCTACATATCATTAGATGGTTGTGTAAATAAGCTTGCATTAATGTATAAATACTGTTTTGACCCCTACACAAAACTTAGTTCTAACTCTGGATTATTCAGCAAACATTTTTTAAAACATTTTGCAATTCATAATTCCTTCTTATCTTGTTACTTTTTGCATTTCTATTGACTCAGCTGTATAACACTAATTATATCAAAAGAGTTAGTGTAAACAAAAGCTGAAAATGAACAGCTGTCTCTAAAATGTGGACTTCAAATGTAGGCCGTGAACTTTGTGAAAGATATGACATTGCAGTTTTAAGCTTCAAATGAAAATGTACTAATCGGGCTTGGATACCTTCTTTACTGTGAGCTACAAATAGACATTTAGCCAGCCATTAACAATTACTTTAGTTTTCAATTTAAAGTTAGACGGCATTGTTAACAAGGCTCTTGGATTGTGAGGAAAATTCTGAAAAAATTTAATTATTTAGAGCAATGTCAGGACAGTTCAGAGGCAAAATTATTTGAATGAACATCTGTCACGAACCTTGCGCTGAACCCCTGGCAGCACTCTTCAGGTGTTGCCCATCATCAGTGCTGTTCCTCCCAGCAGTTAAGCACCTGACACACACATACACTTGACCAGACCTGAATAAAGCACCATGCCTTCTCCGCATCCTGCTCCACAATTGTAGTTTAATCCCTCAGAGAGAGAAATCCTATTTTCTGCTGCTCTGCCCTATCCAATACCAGTTCCTGATATCCACTGGATTCCTACCCACTACTATACCCCTGGTTCCTAGTTCATCAACTCCATCTCCATCTCACCTCAGTTACCGGTCAGTCTGTGCTTGCTCACCTTCTTTCCAACCTGTTCTGCCTAGTTTACTGCATACTGGGCTTAGACCCCCATACCTCGGTGCCCCCCGGTACCAACCGTGATAACATCTGGCTCTGGGCCCAGTTACCTCATGAATTGTGCAGAGATGTATTCCTTTGTGTTTTAGGAGCGATTTAGATTCGGTCCACTGCATAGGTTCCCACAACGAGCTGAATGTTAGCAATAGTATGTACTGAGGTAATAAGACTAATAACCACTAGACCTGTTAAAGCATATTTTTGATTTACAATTAAAAGAATTTCATTTAATTAGTAAAAATGTAAACATTCAAATATCTAAGGTTTCTGTAAAAAGGCCCTTTTCTTCCCTTTTGATAAAAATATGTTATACGTTTTCTAGGTGTTGCTAACTTTGGGATCAATTCCAAGCCTGCAATATATACGTAACCAGAGCTCTGGTCAATTTAGCAATTCCATAGTCTTCAATGGATTTGTTAAAATTACCAGCGTGATATTTATGTTTACACCAGGCTTGGAATCTAGCTGAATTCCTGCTTCCAGGATTAAGTTCTTCAATGCATCACACATGACTTTGCCTTGATGTTTAACCTCTTCCCGACCCCTGATGTAGATAGTACGTCCTGCGGGGAAACCCCCTTAATGACCACAGACATACTATGTATGTCTCGGTTTCCTCCCTATACTCACCTCTCTGTCTGCGCTCCCACGGCGGACTGGCAGACTGGAAGTCTGCCATGACATTTCAGGGGGCCCAGCAAGGGCAATTACGTCATCAACGTGCGTGATGACATCATCGCCAGGCACCCCCAAATGCCTGGAGTGAAAAAATTGAAAGGGGAGGGGGGCTCCCAAACTGCTCCGCGTACAAAAAAAAGTATCACTGGAAAGGGGAGAGTCTCCCCTTTTCAGTGGTACATGTCATTAACCCCTACCTTTTCCGGATCGCAATTCGGCGTTGAATCACGATTCAAACACGGAAGTGGCTGAAATCTTGGATGTCTGCCAAGAATCTGGGTCACCCCTCACCCACTGACATCGTCACCATATGTGTGATGACTAGGGATGAGCCAAACACCCCCATGTTCGGTTCACATTCGAACTCAAACAATTTCAAAAGTTCGAGTTCGAACTAGAACACGAACCGAACTCAATGCAAGTCAATGGGACTCGAAAGTTCTATTTTTAGAGTGCCCTCCAAGAGGGCATATATGCAAGATATTTGCCATAAAAGGTGTATGGGGGTCCGGATAGTGCCCTGGGGGACAGGAAACAATGACAAAAAGTTTTTTAAAAAAACGTTTTTAAAGGAACAGTGAGTTTTCCATGAAATAAGGGTTACAAATAAAAATGAAAAATTCCTTCAAATATCGTGTCTAGGAGGTCCCCATAACCTGCCCATGAAGTGGCGGATTTGTAGGATGTTTAGAAACATTTAAAAACAAAAAAATTATGTTTCAAATGACGGTAAACGGTTTTCCTTTAATCTATTCATAAACAACTGCTTGGGGCGGCAGTCTGTAATATAAGAGGAGACCTTTTAGGACACGCAGAACAAGTTTAGTGATTTTTTGGCTAAATTATGGTGAAACTTATGCAGGCTTTGGATGAAAGTAACAACAGGTGCTTTAAAATTGGGCCTTTAGTGTCGGCAACAGTGTCGTCACACCGTAACCCCTCTGAGATATTGTGGAAGGGTGCAGGGTTGGACCCTGCGGTCAAATATTAAAATGATATGAATCTGGTACAGGCGTCAGTGCACCCAAATATTTTGCCTTTGGTGGCAGCAAGTGCCTTCACACCGTAACCCTTTTTTGGTATTGCGGAAGAGTGCAGGGTATTATTTACTATATTGCACACTGTGATTTTACATATTGACTGCTATTTTGCACATTACTGTCATTGTACGCCTCTTTGGACCTGAAGGTTCCTGGCGACACTTATAGATCCTAGGCCCCTATAAGAGCACCCTAAGGGCCTTCTTATTGGGCCAAGGGAATTGGGATTAATAGAAATATTATTGCGCCACTAGGACCCCTTACTATTTTGTAGAAATAACTGACCCCCAAAATAGTTGGTGGCAGTGAGAACACAAAGATTACAACAATTCCCAGATATTTTGTAGAAATGACTGACCCCCAAAATAGTTGGTGACAGTGAGAACACTCAGATTACAACAATTCCCAGATATTTTGTAGAAGTGAGACCCCCCCAATAGCTGGTGGCAGACTGGCAGTGAGAACACACACTAACACAATAACTTCCTCTCAAAAAACACGTGCTGGGGCTGCAAGGGACTCCTTATATAGTGTGCTGCGGGACTTAGCTCTGTGAGCCCATGATTGGGCAAAATTTGACCAATCAGGACTCTGAGCCGTGATTGGCATAGTCTTGCACCTGTCTTGCACCTAAACTGTGGTCAGGTGCATGCTGTAGCCAATTACAAGCTTCAGGCCAGTGAAAAAAGTGCATTGTGGTCCATTGTGGTGCATTGTGGGCGAACATGCTGCGAACACGTGGAAAAGTTCGAAGTTCACGAACATACGAACTGGCGATGTTTGAATCAAACTCCGAACACATCGAACCGAACAGCTCATCCCTAGTGATGACATCAGCGGGCCAGTTAACTCCCTAGCTGCCAAGTGGAGATAGGGGGATCGTTCGGATACCCATATCTCACGATCCGTGGTAGCTAGGGTCATGTTTGATATCATTGGAAAGGCCGGATCAAAAAATAAAATAACTATAAAAAAAATGAGGTTTTTTAAAAAAAATTGTCTGGGTGGTTTAATAAAATAGGACTTAAGCTGGCATTTAAAAAGGATGAGCATAAAACAGTCAAAATGAGCTCAGTGCACAGAGGTTAAATGGCTCAGCAGTGAAGGGGCTAAAAAGCAAAACCATTTAAAAATTGGGTATTTCTAATCTCAGGACAAAATTTTGAAACTATTTAGCCGGCGAGTTTTTTTGTAGATTTTGGGGATTAAAGTTTGAAAAAGTGTGTTTTCTCCATTTTTCATGATATTTCATTTTTTTTATAGTAAATTATACGATATGATGGAAACAATGGTATCTTTAAGCAGTCCATTTAATGGCAGGAAAAAAATGGTATATAATATGTGTGGGTTGCATAAACGAGTAAGAGGAAAATTTGACCTAAACACTAACAGCGCAGAAACGTAAAAACAGCAGCGGGCACTTTCGGACGGATTTTCGTAAAATGTCTCAGTCACTAAAGGGTTAATATTTTCCTTGATTAAAAGACATTTATTAGTTTGGGGCAAAATCCAGAGATGGCGCATTGTCAAATATTAAAAGTCTAGCTAGTGCCAAAATAAATGAATCAGGCTTAAAAATAGCTTCATAGAACTAAAATATATTCGATATGATAATATAGTTAATATGCAAATAGTTCATTAGGTAACATTTACAAAGTCATCAGTGTTATGAATTTAAAGATTACTAAATATTGTTTCCATTTACAAACCCGAGTTTATTTTTAACCCTAAGCAGAGTTGAAATAGTTACCAGGCTCTTTTTTAGGACATTCAATGTTGTTCTGTGAAAGTTGCCAATGTGTCACCAATCATCAGCATCAGTTTGAGGTTTGTTTTTACATATTGGCTGAATAATATATATCACTCTCACAATGTCAGGCCCTCAGCCAGGGCTACCCTAGCAATTGAGGAGCCCTGGCAACAAACATTGGCAAGGCCCCAACCTTAATCCAAAGGCAGCACCTAACTCACCTATCCACCCACATTGCATACACACATACACAGCCACAACATTAAAACCACTGAAAGGTGAAGTGAATAACATTGTTAATACATTGGTAGCTGTCAAGGGGTGGGATATATTAGGAGCCAGTGAACAGTCAGTTCTTGAATTTCATGTCTTAGAAGCAGGACACATTGGCAAGCGAAGAAGATCTGAGCGTTTTTGACAAAGGCCAAATAATGATGGCTAGACAACTGAACATTTCCAGAATGACCTTGTGGGGTGTTCCTGGCTTGTAGTGATTTGTCCTTACTTGAACCACTTTTTGTAGGTACTAACAGTGAATAACCATCAGGATCATGGGTGCCCGAGGAACCTTGATGCACATGAGGAAAAGAAGCAAGTCGTCTGGCCTGATCACACAGAAGAGCTACTGTAGGTCAGATTGCTGAAAACCTTTATGCTGGCCATGATATAAAGATGTCAGAACACACTTGACATGTGCCACCTTCCTACAAGTTGTTGCAGACCACGTACACCCCTTGATGGCATTGATGTTCCCTGAGGGCAGTGGCCCCTTTCAGGAGGATAATGCACTGTGCCACACTGCAAACATTGTTCAGGAATAGTTTGATGAATTTGACAAAGATTACAAGGTGTTGCCTTGGCCTCCAAATTCCCCAAATCTCAATATGATCAAATCTGATCCATTTCTGATACCAAAGGACAAGTTCAGAGATCTTGTAGAGTCCATTCCTCAACATATTTTAGAAGGGGGCCCACACAATATTTGGCATTTGGTTTCAATGTGACTGATCAATGTACATGCAGATATTTGTTGTTCTTGAACCCAGGACATACTTGAAAACGTGAGAAATCTCAATGTATCCTTCCTGGTAAAATCCTTTAATAAATAAAAAAAATATGTATATACATACACATTCTCATCCATACCCACTCAAGCTTGCAAACTCCCAAAGACACACATATAAATAGCACACACAATCACACATACATACACCTGCATGTAGATTTACATAAACACACATTCACACACTTATGCTGACTCATTAATACACATATACACCAACATGTGTGCAGATAGGAACACACATGTATACAAGTACATATACACACAAATCCGTACAGGTTCAAATGAATACATAAACAAACATATCTGCACATGTGCAAACACACACACCTGAATGTGAACTCACAAACACATACATGTATGCAGACTCATAGAAAACCAGACACATATAAAAGACAGACACATACCTATATGGAAAAGAAGATCTGGACCAGGCAATCAATCACCAGACAAGATTTTTAGATAACACAATTACAACACAGCAACGTTTCGGCAAAAAGCCTTTGACTTGCTTAGCTTCAATTTGTGTTGTTTCTTTCCTTGTAACACCATGGTGAAGATCTATTAAGTGTTCACTATAATGGCTCAACTTTATGGGTTTTGTTCACAAATTTCACATTAAGTTGTGTATTGCGTTTAAAATCGATTTTTTTTTTTTGGTGCTCTAGAAAGGGGGTGGAATTGTTATTGTTGTCAATTTATGTCTATTTTAGTTACACAAAAATGTATGCAGATGCACATAAACATGCACAAATGGATGCAGACTCCCATTAAACACACACATACGTGTATGCAGGCTAATGAAAAGAATTACCAGTGGGATGAACAAATGCTCAGAACAATAAAAACTTTAATATTCCCATAAAAGACATCTTATACAAAAATATTTTAAGGTACTGAATCACATACATCATTTACATTACAATACCACAATGTCACACTGTTAAATATCCAACGAGGCTTTATCAAACATCATTACAAATATTAAGCAGTAATGTAAAAGGTATACCAACATTTCATATTTATTGCACATAGTACATAAAATATCCATGGATTCTAAAGTGTTTATATAGTTTAACAACACTAGGTTACATTCTATGGAAAGCAACATTCTGAGGATGGTAATGACTTATCATCCTACAGATTAAACACGCTAGTTCACATTTTATCGGAGGCCTGTTTTACAGGGTTATTTAAAGAGAATCGAAAAGTCACACCACGTTCGGTGACTTTTCGTTCTCTTCAATTCGGTGCGATTTGGCGATCCCATTTCGGTGACCCTGCGGTGTATTCAGCAAGCACCACAGGGTCGTCGTAGTGCAGGGAAAAGCCACCGCAAACCCGTCGAACACTCAACGCAAAACCCAGCGAAAACACACAGAAACCCGCAAAAAAAATCTGGATTAACCCCGCTGAACATCCTGGAGAATCCCGAGCAGGAGCCGATCACAGCGTCGAGCAGCCACCGGAAAAAGCCAAACCCGCAGACGAATGGAGTGAACAAAAAAAAAAAAAACAGTACGATTGAATGTTTGAAAAGTGAAACGGTGTTTGCAAACAAACTACAGAACAAAAATGTCTGAAATTTACATATAAGATCCAATGAATGATAATAAAAAGGGCTGTTACAGAAAAAAGAATAAAAAGATTTAAAAAGAAAAAAAAAAATTTGCAGAAAAATGCCCAAAAGATCCTATAAAAATCTAAAAATAAAGAGATTTTTTACTGCAGAATATTATACTAAACGGTTTATTAGATATTGAATTAAAACGGGAATATTTTTAACATTGAAGCCTATGGGATTTGCCTGAATAAACCTGTCAAATGAAACCACCGAACAGCTGGGCAATTCGGCAACTTTTCACTGCTGGCTTTTGTTCTCTGAATAGCCAAAGCATTGCTTCTCTAAGGGGATTTCACTGCCCTCGAACAGGCAACGAACAGGCACTGTATGTGCAGGCAATTTGCCAACATTTGATGAACTGCCTGCTCTCCGAATAGCCAATTGGCTAGAAAAGATAACCGTACGCTGAATTTCACTGTTCGGTTACCTTTCGACCCCAATTCGGATCTCTTTGAATAACCCTGTTAGAGTTAAGCAGGGATAGTACACAGTCACTATCATAGAGTTGGGGAAACCTGAATTCTGAGCTCCACTTTCAAACTCTGCAGAACATTTAAGTGTCTTCTTGGCAGCCAACCCTGATGGCAAATGAACACCATAAAAATATATCTGGCTCACATATATGGCTTACTGGACGGACAGCTTTATTAAAAATATTTTATACTTAATTGTTTAGGGCAGGCATGTCCAAACTCTGGCACCCAGATGTTCCTGAACTACAACTCCCAGAAATCTCTGACTGCATTAGATGAATGGAGAAGCATGGGGGTTGTAGAAAGAGGCAAAGCAATTTATAAGAGCTTCCAAAGCACATGCAGAAGAGAAAATAGCTCAGTCAGTAAAAAAGGGGGACAAAACATTTTTTAGATACATAAACGAGAAAAGAAAAGTAAAACAAGGATTAGTTAGATTAAAAACAAAGGAAGGAAGGTATGTAGAAGAGGATAAAAGTCTCGCTGACTGCCTCAATGAATATTTTTGTTCAGTCTTTGCAGAAGAAAAGGAAGGAAAGGGACCTCAGTTAGGAGGAAACACTAAAGAGACATTTACATAAGAGTTTACAGAGGAGGAGGTTCTACAGCAGCTGTCTAAAGTAAAGATGAATAAGTCAATGGGGCCTGATGGGATCCACCCTAAGTTATTAAAAGAGCTCAGTGGTGTAATAGCAAAACCGTTAACAGATTTATTTAATCAATCCTTGTTAACGGGAGTCGTCCCAGAAGACTGGAAATTAGCAAATGTTGTTCCCATTTACAAGAAGGGTAGTAGGGAGGAATCGGGGAACTATAGGCCAGTTAGTCTTATGCCAGTAGTGGGGAAATTAATGGAAACCATGTTAAAGGAAAGGATTGTTGAACATCTAAAAACACATAGATTACAGGATCAGAAACATCATGTGTTTACCTCAGGGAGATCATGCCAAACTAATCTTATTGATTTTTTTGATTGGGTAACAAAAATAATAGACAAAGGTGGTGCAGTAGACATTGCTTATTTAGATTTCAGTAAGGCTTTTGATACTGTTCCACATAGAAGGCTTATCAATAAATTACAATCTTTAAGCTTGGATTGCAATATTGTTGAATGGATTAGGCAGTGGCTGAGTGACAGGCAACAGAGGGTTGTTGTAAATGGAGTTTATTCGGCGCAAGGTCTTGTTGCCAGTGGGGTACCTCAGGGGTCAGTACTTGGACCCATTCTCTTTAATATTTTTATTAGTGATATTGAGTAGGTATTAATGGTAAAGTATGTCTTTTTCCTGATGACACAAAGATTTGCAACAGGGTTGACGTTCCTGGAGGGATCAGCCAAATGACAAATGATTTAGGTAAACTAAAAAAATGGTCGGAGTTGTGGCAATTGAGTTTTAATGTGGATAAGTGCAAGATAATGCACCTGGGGCGTAAAAACCCAAGGGCTGAATATAGAATATTTGATACAGTCCTAACAACAACATCTGAGGGTTGGGATTTAGGGATTATTATTGCAGAGGATCTAAGGGTAAGTAGTCAATGTAATAGAGCAGCAGGAAATGCTAGCAGAATGCTTGGTTGTGTAGGGAGAGGTATTAGCAGTAGGAAAAGGGAAGTGCTCATGCCACTGTACAGAGCACTGGTGAGACCTCACTTGGAGTACTGTGTGCAGTACTGGAGACCGTATCTCCAGAAGGATATACACATTTTAGAGAGAGTTCAGAGAAGGGCTACTAAAATGGTGTATGGCTTGAAGGAGAAAAGTTACCAGGAAAGGCTTAATGATCTTAACATGTACAGCTTGGAAAAAAGACGAGACAGAGGAGATATGATAGAAACATTTAAATACGTAAAGGGAATCCACAAGGTAGAGGAAGGGAGTATATTTAAAAGGAAACAAAGTAGCAAAACAAGAGGACAGTCTTAGATTAGAGGGGCAAAGGTTTAAAAGTAACATCAGGAAGCATTGTTTTACTGAGAGGGTGGTGGATACATGGAACAGCCTTCCAGTAGAAGTGTTAGAGGCCAAAACAGTAATTGAATTTAAGCAAGCATGGGATAGGCATAACGCTATCCTAAACAAAAGATAAATCCAGGTAAAGTATCCATGTAATTGGGCAGACTAGATGGGCCGAAAGGTTCTTATCTGCTGACATTTTCTATGTTTCTATGTTTCTAACATCTGGGGGGCCGGAGTTTGGACATCCCTGGTTTAGGGTTACCAGTATACCTGGAATGAGCAGTAATTCATCCCACCCATACCCAATAATGAAAACAATAAAATAAACTCCGGATACCACAACATTATTTCAAGTGGATTTATTCCAAAACCAAGTGCTTGGTTTTGGAATAAATCCACTTGAAATAATGTTGTGGTATCCGGAGTTTATTTTATTGTTTTGAGTATTGGGGCTGCACAGCAAGAGACCTCTACTCCGTTGACCCACCAAGGGGGATGGTGCCTAAGCTTACATTTTTATGCATACCCAATAATGTGCTGTGATGTCTTGGTAGACAATATCCTGTTCCTATTACATCTACAAAGTGATATCCAAAGCCAGGATATTAAGGGCAATTATAATTTAACTTTTTAGTAATACTATAAAGTCTGAATAGAGTATTATATGCAAACCTCAAGAAAATCTTTAATTAAGGGTAGTAGAAGAGAAAATAGATTTGAATTGAAAATATCACTACATTAAAAAAAAATATTGTACTGCAGATTCCCAGTATGAATGTGGGAGGGGAATTAAAAATCCATCAGCATAAATAATGTACATGATATGTACCTATGCAAACAACTCAAAGCTGCCACCTAATATGATGATTATAGGTGCAAACATATAAATATTAAATCAGTGTTTAACAAGGATGAATACATTCATAACAACTACAATAGTGTGACTTGTACTGAAACGCGAGGCTACATATGTGTCTTTTTAGCAAGTAAATATGTGTGTGCCTCTGTTAAAATTCCTGCAATTATGTTTCTGCTATTGTAAAGTTTATAATTTTGGAAGACATTTAGAAATTCCAGCAATTCAGAGAATTGCTTCAGATAGCTCATGTGCTACATTCCCCATATGCAGCAAGGAACTCTGGGTAGGACATGCAAATGAAGTCTGCAATTTCTCACTTTTTTGGATCCTGGGACTGTTTAAACACAGAACCCTCATCGCCAGTGCAATGCTGTACTAGATGGCTTTTTAGCAAAGGTCAGGTTATGCAACGAGTCAAAGCCACTCCTGGATTCCTTGCTGCATATGGGGAATGTAGCACATGAGATTTGGATGCTATGGAACACCATGGTCAAGATATACATGAAACAGGTGAGTTTCTACTCAAAATTGTAAAATCTACTACTTGCTTTCTGAGGTCTGTAAATGTATAAGGGGCATCTCAGACGAGCCTCCCGTCATCCGTCGCAGCATTGTGACGCTTCAACGGGGCTGGCCACACGCTGTAGCGCTCACACGAATTGCGCGTGCTATAGCGGCCCTGCTGCAGCCATGCTGAAAGCCTCCCCGTCGAAGCGCTACGATGCGCGTTCGACGGGGCTCCAAAGTGCGATCCTCCATAGGAGGATTGAGCCTTGCAGCACTGAGCGCACTAACTGCGCTCAGCGAGGTGGCCAGACGGGCAGCAGAGTGGAAGGACGTCCACTATCACGGACGTTCCTTCTGCTCTTAAAAATGCTTGTCTGACCCAAAGTATCTCTTATCGGAGAGAGCAAAGTCAGTGAGAAACAAGACGAACATTTCTTTATTCTAGAAAAATGAACAATTAATATGAGCAGTCATGACCATTTCGGAATAGTCATGAGCATACAAATTTTTTTTCTGAATATTCTTTAATATTTATATATTTTGAGGCAATTTATATTTAAGTTACATTACAACCTGTGCCTCACAGTGTTAAAAATTACTATAAAGGATTCATTAGTTAAAATGTGTGACAGTGTCCAGGCAGTCACAAATTATTTTTGTATCTTTATATGGCACAGTTGGAAATTTGTTATTTATTTGTTCCGTTTGGATTACCAGTATTAATGAAACAGATAGACTTATGTCAATTCTTTTTATGTACAATTCACAATGTATGCCAGTGGGATAATGATGGTCTTGTAAATGCAGTTTTAACATTAGAAATAGCAAATTATGCGTAGAATTGCTAAAACAAATAGGTCACTGATAGTTGGTAAAACGGAAGCTTATATATTTTTTATAAACATAAATAAGGGGAAAAACAAATATATAAGCATCAAACTGTAACTTGTCACGTCCTGCTGATGACGGCACTGTACTGTGACTTGTTGCATAAACCTGACCTTTGCTAAAAAAAAAAAGCCATCTAGTATGGCGTGGCACTGGTAAGAGGATTCTGTGTTGAAAAAGTGAGAAATTGCAAACATCATTTGCATGTCCTACCCAGAGTTCCTTGCTGCATATGGGGAATGTACTGCAGGAGCTCTGTGAAGCAGTTCTCTGAATTGCTGGGATGTGTAAATGACTTCTGCAATAATATATATATATATATATATAATTATTGTCTCCATTTATGGCCCAAGAGCATCAAGTGACATTCTGTAAAGAAGCATTTGTTCCCAAAACTTCCATATTGTCTGTCCATTAGAACAGAAACATGTTCATTTTCTGCCGTTGATAAAAAGCCTGCAGCTTATTACACTCAAAAACCGCTCTGCACAAAATCATAAAAAACAGTAAGAATTTAGATATGTTGCAGCGTTTTGAAAACATAGCTGTTAACACAAATGCTTAGCTTATATTGGTACGGAACAGAAGGGGAACTGCTATAGATAACGTGCAAAATATAAAGCATGTGAAACACAATACTATGTATATAAAAGTAATAGTAGACGGACACACAAGTTTCTGTAGCTAAAAAAAATGATGATTTGTATATCGTAAATCATGGCAAATAAATTAAACAGCTTTGTACAAAGATAAACACTTAAAATAATATTCTCAGGAGAACTTGAGGTATTAATTTAATTTAAAAAATCTTCATGAGAAGTTCTTCTTATAATTGTTGTTTTTGTTCTGAAAGTAAATAAGCCTCCCCATCATATTCACTGTAAGCAGACAATTACTTTAATGTTGCACTTTTTACACAGACATGATTTGGTTCAATAATTAATTATACCGTGTGTGTAACCTCTATGTTATAATTGACTTAAATATCATGAACGTGTACATCTTCCTTTTTACTCAAATTCGATGTACCCTCATTTGTGTCTTATTTACCACTGTTCCATTTTAAAAACATGATATAAATAAGATTTGTTAACGCTGCATTATTCATGCAATGGGCTCTCTTAAACCTGATAATATATATTGGTACACAATACTGGAATATTAAACACTCCTGTGTATGTGTTCTCCATTTTCACTGATTCTTGAAGAATTTCTGTTGGATGCACTTTGGTTGTCTTGCGGACGAAAGGATAATGTGCTTAATTTGGTGCTGAGGTTTGCATGTGATCTTACTTTAGGCGGAATATATTTTAACAGCTGAAGGAAATGTTTTCTAAAGTTTTTTCCAAAAAATCCATACAAAAAAGGATTCAAACAGCTGTTAAAGTATGCAATGCATATACTAATGGGCATCCCTGTGTCCACAATGTCTTGCATGTGACAGTTTTCGATTACTTTCAGCTGAAGCAAAATATCCAAAAATGTCAATACCTGATGGGGAAGCCAGCAAAAAAAGAAAACGAGGACAATGGCAACAATCATTTTCAAAATGTCATCATTTCTAGCTTTGCCCTTTTGGTCATGGATCGTTTTCTTCAATGTCTTTGCAATTAATGAATAGCTCGTTAAGATCGTTACAAAAGGGATAAGGAAACCAACAATGTTTTTGGTAATCCCCATGCCAACCAGAAGCGAGCTGTTATCGGAATGATATATCAGAGCACAGACAGTTACGTTTGGCCCTTCAACAAAGAACAATTTTCTGTATATTATGGTGGGCGAACTAGCCAAACATGCAACTAGCCATATGGCAACACAAATTGTCTTGGCAATCATCATTGTTCGCCTAATACGGGATCTCATTGGATGGACAATTGCTATGTAGCGATCAATACTGAGACATGTCAGTAAAAAGACTGTTGCGTATAAATTCAGTGTAATCGCAGCTGAAGCCACCTTGCACAGGAATTGGCCAAAAGGCCAATTGTAGTGCAAGGCAGTGTAGGCTGCCCATAAGGGCAATGTAATTACAAAGCACAAATCAGCCAATGCTAGATTCATCAAAAATATACTGGCCACAGTCTTCATTTTCATATAGCAATATATGACAATTACAACAAGACTATTACCAAATAGTCCAATGACAAATATCAGACTGTAAACTATTGGAACGGAAATGAATATATAGCTGTGCCTTCCTGCTTTAGAGCAATTAACTTGAATTGTTTGGTCGGATCCATCTTGTGTTGAAGAAACGTTGAACAACATCTTGCCAATTTCTTACTCTAGATGCATCCACTATAATGTGCGTATCTGTAAAACATTAATAAAGATAAATTAATTTGTATCGATGTTATATACAAAAAAAGAGTCAAAGCAGCAAAGCTACATCAAGAACAGAAATATAATTATTTTCTCGCTATTCTCTATGAGACTTGGTATTTAATATCCATGGTATAATTAGATTACACAGCCCAACAAAAAAAACAAATATTCTTGGTGCCTTGGTTTTTAGGCATCTTCCTGGGGTTATTTTGGGTGCTGATTCAAAAAATTGCATTGGATAGGCTGAATCAGCTCTAGTTTCTTAGATATGGTTGAATTTATAAAATTTTAGTCTGCTCTTTAACCCATAGTGAACAGGCAGTTTTATGAATGTCTGTCCGCATGTACCCACTGCTGTTTCTATGTTTCTGCGCTGTTTGTGTTTAGGTCTAATTTTCCTCTTACTCGTTTACGCAACACACACATATTATACACCGTTTTTATCACCATTAAATGGACTTTCTAAAGAGACCATTATTTCCATCATATTGAATAATTTACTATAAAATAAATTATGAAATATGATGAAAAAATTTAAAAACCACTTTTTCGAACTTCAATCCCCAAAATCTACCGGCAAAAAAAACGTGCTAAATAGTTTAAAAATTTTGTCCTGAAATTAGAAATACCCAATTTTTACATGTTTTTGCTTTTTAACCCCTTCACTGCTTAGCCATTTCACCTCTGTGCGCTGAGCTCATTTTGGCCGTTTTATGCTCATCATCTTTAAACATTACTTGAAGTCCTATTTTATTATACTCCGTAAACAATTTTTTTTTAAAATTATTTTTATACTATTATTTTATTTGTTTTGTTTTTTTCTTTTAATCCAAATCTAGACATGTTTGGTATGATTGGAAAGGTCATGATCAGGCCTTCCAGTGTTACCAAACATGACCCTGTAGCTGCCACGGATTGGGAGATACGGGGATCCAAAGGATCTGCCTAGCTCCAATTGGCAGGTAGGGGGTTAACCGGCTGACTGACATCATCATACGGCGGCATCGTCATTGGGTGATGGGTAATCCGGAGGCTTGGCTGGCATCCAAGATGTCAACCACTTCCGGGTTCACATCGAGATCCAGCACCTAAGGGTTAAAGAGAGGCACAGCTGAAAAGGGCAGACTCTGGCCTCTCCAGCGGTGTCTCTCTTTTTTTCCTAGCCCTAGCCATCCGGGAGGGAGAGGAGTCCAAATGACCTACCCACTTTCAGGTTCCCCCTGCCTGAAAGTGGCATCATCGTGCACAGTTTTGACATCAACGCAACAGCTGGGGCCCATAAAATTGTCGGGCCGGCTTCTAGGAAGCCAGACCGACGTGGGACCCTGGCCAGAGAGGTGGATATAGAGAGGGAGGGTGTTTAAAGTACCATGACGTACATGGTATGTCCTTTGTCCTTGAGGGGTGTTTTCCTCAGGACGTACTAAGTACGTCAGTTGTCCTTAAGGGGTTAGAAGATCTCTTCTGCAGAATCTGGATTTCACAAGAAGTTTTCTTATTTGAATGGGAAATTTATGTATTTAAATTACCCACATTACCATTTCACAAAGATTTGTCTACTTCCTTTCCTGTAATGACACAATTCTTGTGTGTCAAATGACTAGAAAGTTT